>OX578284.1:64624002-65309830 GCA_951217055.1 Gerris lacustris
CAACATAAATACGACCAAAATAAAGGTAATTCCAATACAGCGTTATCGAGTCACACCTTAGCCACTAATCACAAATTTGTATTTGAAGAGACGAGGATTATAGGGAGAGAGACCGCAACTAATAGAAGACGAATGATGGAAGCCCTCAACATCGCTATAAAATCAGATAAGACGGTCAATATTAAAACAGATTCTAGGTCGCTTAATAAATATTATAGTGGAATTTACTATGATCACTCGAATCGAAATCCCCGCCATGGACAATTAGCACGGCCTTCTTGATTAGTGTATGAGTGACGGCTGCGAGTACATTTTATCACATTATTAAATCTGACTTCCCCCTTTTTTCAAGTTTTCAGTAAATACTCAGATTTTCTTAATCACATTATTGTTTTTATGTAATTTATAATTTATAATTATGTCCTTAAAGCTTCTAGTAACGTAAACCTACCGGTGATAACAGTGTGATAAGAGACTGACAATCTGTCACTCTCTCTCGAAATTTTAATTTTTATCTGTGATATTCTTTGTAAACGTATAATGTTACCCACTGTTATTTATGTTTTTAATTCTATGTTAGTATTGTTATTAAGTGTTGTTATCCTTTTTATGACGAATCAGTGGAAGTGTTAGACGACGGAACTGTAGAGTTCCTATATTGTACACATTTTACTTATTATAAAATGACTTCACTGACTCAAGTGCAAACCGCAAGGTATTTATAAGTAACATCTAGTCAATACTGGTTGTTTTCTTCAGTGTTACGACACTTATATTGTAGTTAATAGCAAATATATGATTTTAGGCTTGAAAATGGCCGGCTAGGCCGAAACGTTGCCGTAATCAGAGAGTTGTAGTCGCTTTCTTACTACCCTAAACTGGATCCTCTACTTAGAAATATTTATATTATAATTATAAAGGTGCTGACTTCAACATATTCACCAATAACTAGTTCCAGGAACTAGTTATTTTTGGAACATTTCAGTTTATGTTCCAAAGAAACAGTTTCGCTTATACTTCACGTGTTCCTGAGTCTAGTCCAGGTTCGTTCCACAATAAGTTATGTTTCTTTATTAAATAGTTCCACTCTTCACTGTCGCTGAAAAGTTGAAATAAAATACAAAAATTTATAATAATATTAAGATCCCTTTTATTTATCTTTTTATCATATATTTATTTTATATTGATATTTGATATTTTAATTACAACCAAGCAAAAAGTATAATAAAAATGCTTATGATACAACATTATGGTAACCACTTAAAAAGTATATTTTATACCAGTATAAATAATATTTTTAAAAACTAGAATATGTTCTTTTCATAACGAGACCCTAAAACTAAAATAAAATAAAAATAAATTTCACCTGGCACAGGTAGGCAATATGGCACAGGTACCTAATATGGCACAGATAGGGAATATGGCATAGTGGGTTATCTCTTGAACAAACAGCTGATTTCTGTCAGCAAATGACTAAACGAAGTAGTTATATACTGTAGTGCCGCTAGGGAGATAGTGATATATCTTAACGTCCTCACAGTTATCTCAAGATTCAGACATTTCCCAAACGTAGGGTCAACAAAAGTTTATACTGCTCCCTTTTGATCGGCCAAAACTAATATAATGTAAGTACTTTTCTAATATATGTTTACAGATTATTCAGTATGTTGTGTAGATTAAGGTGCACCCATCAGTTTTATGTTTTCAACTCATTGTTTATTTTATGGAAGAACTGATGTGAAAAACGTGATTCCCCCAAATATGGCATACGAAATATTCCCAAATAAGATCTATGTCATATTAAGGATGCCTTTACAACGATGTGATCTAATATTCAGCATTTTATAGATAAACGTTTTAATTTCTTAAAATGACTATAGATAACTATTTTGCATGAATACGGTTATAAAAACCAGATGGTTGCAGTGAGTTCATATCAGGGCTCCTTAGTATGCCATATTAAGAGGCCAATAGCTTCATCATCGTTTCAGGATGAATTTTAAACGTTAAGTAATTGTAGCATTGGCTCAGTAGACTTAGATAGTTAATCTCTATCACCAGGATTTTTCGATGCTACAAAATTTGCAAATGTGGGGGGGGGGGGGGGGTGAAACCTATTGCCAAAAAAAGCTAGGCTATATTAGGTGCCTTTAAGATCCTAATCTAATATAATAAATTTAACAAATTCAGAAAAAACTTTTTGAAAATAACAGAAAGATAACTTTACTAATGTACTTAATACTTCGCTTAGATGTAATCTTAGTATAAAAAAGTAAATCTCAGTATAAAGGAGGGTTTTATAAAACCTGCTGAATAAGTTCTAAGATTGCAGCATAACATTTAATTACAAGAGATAATTAGAGGGAGATTTAAACTTGTTTTCTAAAAGCAACAAACTTTTTTTTTTTATAAACTGCTTTTATTTGAAGTAAAAATAAGTCCCCTCGATGTCAGGGTAGACTTAAAAGGCAAAGTTTCATATTTACTTTCTATTTAAGCAAAGTTTCATATTTATTAAACATAAATGAAGATTAAAAAAAAAAAAAAAAAAAAAAAAATAGTCTGCCAATTAGTGTGGCACATAGCTTCCTCGCTCCAATTTCGTAAAATTTAATTATTTTAGACTATTACAACCTATTATTGTCAAATTTATTCAATATCCCACCCTTTATTTAAAACTTGTAATAATTGTTTTTATTTTTTACATACATTTTAATTTAAAGTATCAATTTTGGAAAATATAAAGAGCGTAGTGGGTTGATATTAATCTGTTGCTATCTCTAGGCTACTTTTGACAAACCTTTAAAATTGTATAAAAATCAGATGAGCACTTTTGAAGCTATAGCGATAAATAAATGTATGTTTGAGTGCACGTACAAAAGAAACAAATAGGCACAAAAGGTTGAAACTTATATGGGACCAACAATGGGCTATTTTTGACCCACCATCGAAATTCCATTAAAATCAGACGAGTACTATTTAAAATATGATGGCTCGCAAAAATTGAGCGACAGTCAGACACGGAATCAAAAATGTTCCCTTATAATCTGAAACGGATTTCGTTGTTGGAATTTTTGAAATCGAAGACATAAAAATGTTTCGTTCTTTAAAACGAACACATAGCTTCCGTTCACTTCGGTATGCTCGGAAGCAAAAATGTCTCTTTGCACCCCGTGCTTTCTCCCCTTATGTAATGTAGTTATGATTTGTTTTTATGAAGTAAAAATCGGTATAATATTTAAAGTGTTAACGAAGCTATGTGATTTCCGTTAACTTCGGTAAGCTTGGATGCAAATATAAAAAAAAAAAATATATTCTTGCCTACAATTTTGGTTTGTTTTACTATTATAATTTAAGCTAACTAGAGCTAAAATATGTATACTCCTACTTTGTAAATACCTTGGGTAGAGTAAACATTACTTTTAAGGGGGAAACAATTTAAATATGTGCTAAAATATAGTCACACATTATTTCAAGAATTAAAAGTAAATTATTTGTAGAATATTGAGTGCTATTAATATAAGCAATTGTCCTATTTTTCAAATTGCCTACGGAAACTTTGTGCTAAAAGTACGTACAAGTGAAATTGCCGTGAATTGCCTGCGGACAATTTGTGCTTGCTGAAAGCACATACAAGTGAAATTGCCGTGAATTGCCTGCGGACAATTTGTGCTTGCTGAAAGCACATACAAGTGAAATTGCCTACGGAAACTTTGTTCTAAAAGTACGTACAAATAAAATTGCCGTGAATTGCCTGCGGACAATTTGTGCTTGCTGAAAGCACATACAAGTGAAATTGCCTACGGAAACTTTGTTCTAAAAGTACGTACAAATAAAATTGCCGTGAATTGCCTGCGGACAATTTGTGCTTGCTGAAAGCACATATAATTGAAATTGCCGTGAATTGCCTGTTGACACTTTGTGTATGCTAAAAGCACATTCACTGAGAGGTAAGACATATTTTACACAGAAAAATCACATGGAGTAGATAAGTGCGATCGAATAACTCGCCCAGCAATAACCTTTAATTATGTATTAACCGAGACGTAAAAGAAACAGTCAAAAAAGCTAGCAACGAAAAAGTTTTTTTTTTAATGTTAAATTACAAACCAAAGTAATTCAAATTAATCCAACTAATCAGTACTGACAACTGTTTGCATTAATTACAAAATCCACCAGTTAGGAAGGATTAGGCAATTAAATAAGCGAATAATTCACACCTCTTTTACTCTTTAATTTCACAAAATGTTGTCATGTTTAATCGACATTTTGTCGCAATATCTCATAATAAATACAACTTTAATGATTGAACCTTATTATTTTATTTATAAAAATCAGTCCGAGACAACTCAGGCAAACTTTCTTCTATACGAGTTTATAATTACTTAGCCCAGTGTTTCCATTTATTAGTTTTCAAATGTACAGTTAAATATTATTGAACTTTTCATCAAAATTTATTATAAAAATAACTTCTCCTGGGTGGGGAATCGAACCCGGGCTCTCTCCGTCCACGTTTTAAGCTAATTTCTCAGGAACTAGATTTTCCCCGGGAGAACGGCTTATATCGTTGGATTCGTATTCAAATGAACTATATTTTAGAATTTTTTAATCAAAATCGTCGGAACCGTTTTCGAGAAATATTTTTTTTTCATGTTTTTTCAGAGTTTTTGGGGGGTAGCGCCCTTAAATTTAGAGCTAAAATTCATTTCTCGATTTCGCCTCGGGGTATGATTTTTATGAACATGTATGCCAAATTTCGTCAAAATCGGCCCAGTAGCTTAGGCTCCAGGCGTCTGCACAGACACACGACAGACGACGGACAGACATTTTCTAAAAACCACTTTTTTGGACTCAGGGGACCTCAAAACGTGTAAATCCATCAAAATCTCAAAATAGAATTTTCGCGCCATCACAATACTTTCTCTTTATATGAGAAAGTAAAAAGTAAGATGTACAACTTTTCTGCGGGTCCATTTAAATAACAACTACTATTTCATTAATAACCTCCCCCCCCCCTTTTCGACCCTTATTTGAAGTTCATCTTCAGTCTTATTTAATTCTAAAATTGAAACCAGTAATTCCAAAGTGTAAATCCAGCAGAATTCCCAACATTGAATTATACGAGAAAGGAAAAATTGATGTAAACCAACAATATTTAATAATTTAATTTTATCTTGCATTAGTTTGTTACCAGCGGTGTTCTCGCAAATTATCATGTACCGAAACACCGGGGGGTTCGGGCCGGAAAATATAACCTCTAAAAACGTTTTATGCATTCTTTTTTTATGCATTTTAGAGGTAAAATTTACCATAGAGCCCCAAGGCATGATTAGTAATGAAGTAACAAAACTAAGTCTACTTTAGGGGTAAAAAATACCATTAACTCCATACTTTAGTATAACTTTCTCATAGTTTAATTTTATAATACTGCTGGAAATTTTTTTTTTTAAAAAAGTAAAATTTGCTTAAATTAATTTAAGGAACTTATTTTGTTGTCATTATATTAACTATTTAAATTAAGAATGAAGAAATGACATTTTATACTTTCTCATATAAAGAGAAAGTATTGTGATAATGGGAAAATTCGATTTTGTGATTTTGATGGATTTACACGTTTTGAGGTCCCTTGAGTCCAAAAAAGTGGTTTTTAAAAATGCCGTTCTGTCGTCTGTGCAGACTCCTAGAGCCTAAACTACTGGTTTAAATTGGTTACCGTACCGATTCTTTTCTTTATCTTTGCTTTGTTGATTTTAGATCGGCTCACAACATTGATAATGGTAATAATGTAACCAAAACAAGTAGGGCGCGCTTTACGTAAGTATTTGGGGCGATAATCACCGGTTTCTGTACATTAAAGTTAAAATTATTAAGTGTAATATAATTACACTAATTTTAATAGTAATATTCTTTTTCTACTCTTTAAGACCTTTAAATTGATGTATAACATGTTATGGTAACTCAAACAATGTCTAGTTTCCCGCCATATTGGCCGCCATCTTGAAAATTTTAATAATTGCATATTTTTTTTCTACACTTTAACACCTTTAAGTTGATGTATAACATGTCATAGTTACTAAACACTTTTTTTAGTCGCCCGCCATATTGCCCACCATCTTAAAAATTTTAATAGTTGCATATTCTTTTTCTTCATTTCAAGACCTTTAAATTAATATATAACATGTCATGGTGACTAAAAACTTGTTTTTATTCTTTTATTCAACCGCCATATTGGCCGCCAACTTGAAACTTTTAAGTGTAAAATTTTAATAATTGCATATTCTTTTTCTACCCTTCAAGACCTTTAAATTGATGCATAAGATGTCATAGTTACTAAGAACTTTTTGTAGTCGAACGCCATATTGGCCGCCATCATGAAAATATTACGTGTGAAATTTTAATAGCTGCATATTCTATTTCTTCATTTCAAGACCTTTAAATTGATATATAACATGTCATAGTGACTAAAAACTTGTTTTTTAGTCGCCCACCATATTGGCCGCCATCTTGAAAATATTAAGTGTGAAAACTCCAAAATGTGTCCAGTTGTCACAAATGCCGAGATGCACCAGTGTGCTGAATTTCATGTTCCTAGCAATAGTAGTTTATGAATTGAAACTAGCAACGGACAGGCAGACAGACAGACAGAGCCGCTATATAAGGTTTCTTTTTGTACTTTGTACAAAAACCTAAAAGTTAGTTGAGGGATTATGAGCTATTTAATTGATTCACTGAGACTTGGTTTATTAAGTTTTATAATACTGTTCATGAATTTAGCAAAATTTAATCTTTCTACAATTGTACGAGTATGACACAATAGTTTTAGTACAGCAGTACCACTACAAATCCATAAACGAAAAATTGATAACTCTATATTTTAAAGATACATAAACAAACGAACCGTGTGTAGAGAATATAATCTATGAAAAATCCATCCGATAAATTCATACGTTTTTTTTTTTAATTAGAAACTGCAACATTTTTCTAGGCTTCTAATGCTGTTCACTGCTCTACCGTGTAAAATGTCCCAAAACTGGTTAATTTAACCAGTATTGTAGTAATTAAACATCAATTTGTTTACAAAGGTAGTCATACAAGTTATGTTCATCACTAAATTCGTGAAAGATGAGGAAAAAGTTTACAAAATGATCGCTTTTCTTTTACTCTGACAATATCCAAGAAAAACGATAGTGACAGCTGTTACTGCTTTTTCGTGTGATATAAAAATTGTGAGAGAAAACAACAAGTGGTCCTTTGGGACGGATACAAGTCACACAACATATATATTGATATACGGTTCATTTTCCTTAAACCATACAAATAACTAACAACTTTATTTTAGAAAAAAACTATTCTTGAACACGGTTCCATCGATTTTGATTAAAAAATTCTAAAATGTGGTCCATTTAAATCGGAATATTTAACGAGGTGGTTAGAATTAAGCTGTTCTCCTGGGAAAAATCTAGTTCCTGAGAAAATAGCTTTAAACGCAGACGGAGAGAGGCCGGGTTCGATTCCCTACCGAGGATAAGTTATTTTTATGAAATATTTTGATAAAATGTTCAATAATAATTAAATGTACCTATGAAAACACAAAAAATAATAAATGAAAAACACTTGGCTAAGTCATGAGAATGTTTGTCTGAGTTGTCTCGGGACCGATTTGTTAATATAAGATCCAATTTATTTACGATAATCGTATTTGTGGTAAAGCTGGTATGTTATATTAACCACCACCTACAATCTACGAGAAGAATAATATCATAATGTCACTAATAGAAAACTTGTATGTGAGGAGGAAGTCTCAAACAGCTTTATTAAAGCTAGGTGTAATATCGCTACTGCACAACTAAGAATAATACGCTCTATGTTATTATCAATATTAAATCTTATTATTATTAAACTATAAAATAGAATTAAGCTCTAAATTTAATAAGATAAAAGTTAATTTGACAAATAAATATTTAAATTTATGTTGCCATAAAGCCATTTATTACTAAGCTTTAATCATAAATTCTTAAGAATTGAACATTTTAAAATTTAGAGAAATAAGAGCGTTGATGGAGGTCATCTTAATAAATAAAAAGAAATAGTCTCTCCTCGGAAAATAATATTTGTTTATTTATCAAAGCAGCTTTTGGCTTTCATAAAGCCATCATCAGGTCCTATGAACAAACACTAAGTGTTAAAACTTACTAACATATAAATAAACTGAAATTAAAAGTAAACTAATAAAAGCCAATAATAAAACCTACAAAATAAGACATAAATGTATCATAACTAAGCTAAGAAAAATATAAATAAGAAATTAAATTGAATGATAAATAATAAAAAACGGGTTGGAGAAATAACAAATTAATTAACTATTAATAAAAAAAAGAAACAGTTAAAAAATAGACTGCCAATTGGTGTGGCACATAGCTTCCTCGCATCCTCTCACGTACGTATAATAGTAAGAATCAAATGAGCGCAGAAGGTTGAAACTTATATGGGACCAACAATAGGCTACTCATGACTTACCATCCAAATATCATTAAAATCAAACAGTAGTATATAAGATATGATGGTTCGCAAAAATAGAGCGACAGACCAACAGACAGACACGGAACCAAAAATGTTCTCTGATGTCTGAAACGAATTTCTGTCTTGGAATTTTTGAAATCGGAGACTTAAAAACTTTTCGTTCTTCAATAGCTTCAACAACAATCACATAGCTTCCGTTACCTTCGGTAAGCTCGGAAGTAAAACTGTAACTTTTATTTTGCTTTATTTACATTTTAGTTTATTTATATATGTTAGTAGATTTTTAACGCTTAGTGTTTTTTCATAGGCACTGATGATGTCTATATAAAAGCCGAAAGCTGCTTTGATAAATAAACAAGTATTTTCTTCTGATTCTTTGTATTAATTTTAAAATTTATAATTAATAAACCTTCGCGAATTTCTGAAATTCAAAAATTTATTATCCAAAATTATGTAATAAGCAAAGTTCTTGTAATATGAAATATATACGTGCACTATATAATTGTAAGGCAGTGAATTAATAACGACTAAGTGTATAATAATTACAAGATAAAAAGAACTTTTTATATACAACGTTTTTAAATTTTCTATTGACTAAATAAAAGATTAATATGACACTTGTCAAAATGATGATTGTAAATATGGGACATGTCAAAACAAATAAAAAAACTGGCGGATTTTTTCTGAACTAACTTTCCATACAGCAAAATTTGATGAAAACGAATTAAATTCAGCTGAATGATGACTAAAAGTATTAAAAGAATGCATTGTCATCGTGTTCTGAGCTATTCTGAAAGTTTCAAATGTCTAGCTACTCGGGATGTTAGTTAAAATTCGATTGCAAGATTTGTACTGGACAAACAAACAAACAAACAAACAAGAATGCAAGCTAATAAAAACGTAGTATAATTACAAGATAAAAAGAACTTTTTATATACTACGTTTTTAAATTTTCTGTTAAATCATAATATGTAATGATAATATAATTGTCATTGTTAGTTATAGTAATATATAATGTTAGTAAAAAAAAAAAAAAATAGTTCCGAATTTATTTACTTCACATAATAATGACAACCATCTAGAGAGCAGATGTTAGACCTATATATAAAAGGACAAATCTTTGTACAACGGATCTCACCAACTCCGAATCTAAACCGTGCCATTGATATGCCCCTGTGTAAGGACAGTAAGAGAAGAGAAATGTGTACAATTAAAGAAGTACAGATGCAGAAAAATTAAACCTATACCTAGGACACAAGTGTAAACTAACCTGAGTGTCACACATCAATTAATTTATTTCTTTGTTTACTTTTTGCTGTCATTCAATGTTTACCTCTTAATAAAAAATCACAAATTTGAAACCCGTCAAAATGAAGATTGTAAAAACTATGGGATATGTCAAAACAAATAAAATAACTTCCGGATTTTTTCCGAACTAACTTTCCAAATAGCAAAATTTGCTAAAAAATAATTAAATTCTGCTGAAAGATGGCTAAAAGTATTAAAATAATGCATTGTCATCGTGTTCTGAGCTATTCTAAAAGTCTCAAATGTGTAGGTACTCGGGAAGTTAGTTAAAATCGATTGCAAGATTTGTACTGGACAAACAAACAAACAAATAAGAAAGCAAGCTAATAAAAACGTCGTAAAAAATACTAAAGTAAAAGAATCATTGCTTTACTAAACATTGGGTACAGCTGTTCTTATATCATTTGATAATATTATCATTGACTAACTAGAAGCTAAATTAAGTCTAGATATTTCAGGGGAAGTCGCATTACAGTTTTTGTACAAAATTGAAACTCATGTTCTATAATTTAGACTTATTAGTCCTTTATATTAGAGCCTGGTCATAGAAATTGATGCTGTAGGAACTATAGTAGTTGATAATAGTAGCTATAGTAGGTAAGTTCTAGGTTTTCCGGTGCCAACTCCTTGGGGAATTAGATGTGGATCCTCCAACACACAGTCGCCACCAGAAGACTTAAAACTTCATTATAATCCCAACCGCGGAAGCATACGAACTTTAACTATACAAGTTTTTCACACGAATGATCGGAAAAAATTAAAAGTATGATGCTAACCGGTTTGTTTCATTTTGTTTATTTTAACTTTTATTTGAATACTGCTACATAAAAACTTGAAACTACAATACATAATTGTTATAAGCAATAAATATCTAAGAATATGTGGCTTGAAGGAACATGATGTAACTATCCAGTGATAGCACTTACTGACTGACAGATTTTATTGAAAATAATATAAACTAAATAAATAAAATATATTTCAGTTATCTAAGAGGTCTCGCGGCCACTGCCTCTTCAGGCGTCTAGTCAGATTGTCAGAAATGGACCGGGAAAACAGACTGTGGACTAGTGGATTAGAATGGTCGGAAAGGGAATCATGGAAGGATTTGTATCTGGATATGGCTAATTCTCGGACAAAGGGTACTTTGAGGTCATTATGAAGGATAAAATTGTATACAAAGAAGGGAGCGTCAGCTATTTTTCTTAGGATTTTGGATTGGAGAGATTGGATGCGATAGGAATTGGAGGGCTTGGTGCAACCCCAGGGTTCTATGCCATATGTCCATATATATATATATATATATATATATATATATATATATATATATATATATATATATATATATATATATATATATATATATATATATATATATATATATATATATATATATATATAGGCTTAATTATTGTGTTATAAATAAGTACTTTGTTCTGCATGTTGAGTTTAGATGTGTTGTGTAAGAGGCTGTGTAGGAGTTTGTAGCGTGTACTGCATGTTTGACGTATATGTTTAGTGTGATGTGCCCATGTTAGACGACGACCTAAGTGTAGCCCCAGGTAGCGGATGGAATTGAAATGAGGAATAAGGATTTGGTTTAGGGTAACTGGTTCACACACACAATGCCTTAGAGTGAAGGTCACGTGGGAGCTTTGTTTCATTAAAAATTAATAATAATGTCTTCACCTTTCTTAGCATAAAAACCATATTTTTTAATAATTAAAATAAAAGAAAATATCACTTACGTGACCCTTCTGATTAATAACAAAATAAGCACTCACCTGAAACAAAGGAAACAGAAAACAATTAAATTAGTTGTTGCCAAAATGTAATGTAAATAACTTTATTAAAACAAAAACAAAATTTAGTAACAAGATTATAGTCCAGCTTTCTTATTATCTAAGCTTAAAGTACCATTCACATTCATATCTATTATCACATAGCGTGTCCATCACACGCACGTACCAGCTAACACATACAAGAAATAAGAGAAATAAATATATTCAAATTCACGTTCGAAATAGTTGAATGCATAATATCATATATGACATCAATTATACTGGGTAATCCAGAAGTCTCCCCCCCCCCCCCTCTTAACTTTTGAACGGTTTGACATAAATTAATGACACTTGGGGGATCTCTACCATGCAAAGGGAAGTTTGTTTTCATGTAATCGCCCACTAGGGGCAACCACCCACTTTGCCCCCAGGCAACTTCAAAATTTCAAATTAGAATGTATATTTTGGATAGCATATTTGGATTGTACGGTGAAAAATAATAAACTTTTACTCTAACTTTTACTTGAAACTTTTTTCTATCTCCAATATTTTGCCCCCTACGGGGGGGAAAAGATAGCAAAGTAACCCTTCCGAAATAGTAAAAAAATAACCCTTACATCGTTATAAAATCTAAACGGTTAGAAATAAAGTAATGAAACTTGGGGGATCTGTACCATGTAAAGGGAAGTGTGTAATCATCCAATCGCGTACTAGGGGCAACCACCATTTTGCCCCCCCGCGCTGAAATTTACAATTTTTATACCTTTGCCCCCTTATAAGGGGAAAAATATTTGAGATAGAAAAAAAATTGAAGTAAAATTTTATTTTTATTTTTCGCCGTAGGATCTAAATCTGCTATCAAAAATATACACTCTAGGTAAAAATGTTGAAGTTACGTGGCCTGAGGTCAAAATGGGTGGTTGCCCCTACTGCGCGATTGCATGAAAATAAACTTCTCTTTACATGGTACGGATCCCCTAAGTTTCATTAATTTATCTCTAACTGTTTAGATTTTACAACGTATTATTGGGAGGGTTATTCTGCTATCTTTGCCCCCCCCCCCCATAGGGGGCAAAATATTAGAAATAGAAAACAAGTTTCAAGTAAAAGTGTATTATTTTTCACCGTACAATCCAAATTTCCTTTCAAAAATATACATTCCAATTTGAAATTTTGAAGTTTGGTGGCCTGGGGGCAAAGTGGGTGGTTGCCCCTAGTGGGCGATTGCATGAAAACAAACTTTCATTTTCATGGTAGAGATCCCCCAAGTTTCATTAATTTATCTCAAACCGTTCAAAAGTTAAGAAGGGGGGGGGAGACTTTTGGACCACCCTGTATAATCTAGTTGTGTCCCGCAGTAATAATATAAGTAGTAATAATAAGGCAACCACGTTTATTCTAATAAAAATAAATGTTTGTTTTGATTTGTTGGTCTTTAAATAGATATAATAACTTATCTAAATTGATATCTAAATTAATTAACTTAATTTTACTTTTTTCTAAATATAAAATTAAGCCATTAGTCACAGGCTTAACGTCTCGTTTAGAATATTTCCTAAATTTGAAGGTCTAACATCAAGAATTCATATTGTCACGAGTAAGTATTATATTCAAAGTTTTATTATAACTATAACTTTAAAGGAAAAATTATAAAATTAAACTAACTGGTGCTTTAATAGAGGAAGTATTTATATACATTAAATAAATTAAGTTTCATCACGAAAAATATTTTGTTACATAATTCTTAGTGGTTCATACATTTATACTATTATTAATGAAAAACTTTCCTCTAAACCAAAAAAAAAAAAAAAAAAAAAAAAAAAACCTTGTATTATTTCTGATATAATCTTTTTTGGTACTTTCATGTAAAATTTTAATTGTATGTATACAATGTTTGCCGATGGAGCGGTATTGGATACTTTTTCTAAATACCCGGTACCACCCACCAACCCTCTATCTCTGTTATTTGTACGAGGAAAAAACCTACTGAATATTCAACACTTTGAGTTTGCTTTGTTCAAATTGGGGTTGTGATTTTTTAAAAAAAAAATTTAGTTGTTTTTTTAATTGTGAATTATTTTTTTTTTAACAAACCCTTACTGGGAACAAATATGAGAAAGTAAATGTTATTTGTTAATAAAAGTAAATGGACATAAAAATAATTGTTAAATGAATTTATTTATTCGAGTTTTTATTAAAACGAATGAAGGATAACCACAAAACACATAAATATACTGCATTTTTTTTTTCAAAACTTTAAACCAATATTAATCTATTCACCTCTATTAAATTTTAGAGATGTGAGAAATTTTCTGATGTAATCATTGTAATAACGTTATATATAGATATGTTAAACTGATAAACAGTTTGTTCTACAGCAACAATTGCAATCGATCAAATTTTAAGTAGAAACGTTTCTTCAAATAAACAGGTCAAGTGTGTGCTAGTCAGCACACAGCGAGGGTCCGTAGGCCACACTGTATAGTTTAAGTAGTACCCTATTGTTAAAATGCTAAAAAGCTTACTTTTGAACTATCCTATGAGTCTGATATTCTCAAAACACATAAACACATTTCCGATAAAGTATTTTTTTGCCACTGAACCGGACTGCAACCATATAAATACATCGAAAAGACCATAGTTATAAAAAACGTATTTTGTCAATAAAAAATAAAATATTATTTTTTTCGAAATTTTCAAACAGTGGTATCTTTACTTTTGGTCGAAGAATGTTCAGGAATTTTTTCAGATTTTTTGCACTTCACATAAGTGAGATAGAGAGGGGGGGGGGCATGTTTCAAACTCGCCTACGCTCACCCTATCAAAGTTATAACCAAAGAATTATGAATTTTTGTAATCAGCTCGACGTACCCTTTTATATGATACCCCTCACGGTGTCGAAAAAAAATAAACATTTTTTTACCGTTAAGTTTTTTTACCCTAATTTTTTTAACTCGCTATATTTTTAAAATATGTAGGTAGGTACAAGACACATACATGCCAAATTTGAAATTGATCGGACGAAAGGTGTAGCCGTGAGAGCAGGCGACAGGACGGACGGACAGACACACGCAGGAAAATATAAGGGTCCTTGGTTTTGCCTAAAAATCAGTGCGGTAAAAGCAAAACGGGTTGATCTATGAAACCTAAGAGTCTAACTACCTTCGTAACTAACATTTTATTTCTTACTGAAGAAGAAGGGTTACAGGTCAAAGTGATTTTGAAGGGTCAGAAGATGGTTGTATGTCCGAAACTAACTATGTAAAAAAAACATGGGGGGGGGGTGGGTCAGAAAAGGGTCATAGACCAATAAGAAGGGATAAAAAGGCAAAAATTGAGAGATAAGTGGGTAAATATATTAAGGAGAGGCATTTAAAGAAGAAATAAAAGAACGGGCAAAAGAAGAGGTAAAATAAAGATAAATATATAGAGGAAAAGAGGGTTGGTTTGAGAAATATCTATTAAGAGAATTAGAGAGAGGACAAATAGAGAAACACAAATAAAAGAGAGAGGTTCCTTGATTGAGATATATGTACAAAGAGAGAGAAGCAGGTGAAAGGGGTAACATAAAGAGAGACGGATAGAGAAAGAGAGAGGTGCCTGGAATGAGAAAAATGTGTAAAGAGAATTAGACAGGTAAAGTGAGAGGTAAAATAGAGAGAGACGGATAGAGGAAGAGAGAGGTAGATTGTAAAATAAGCACAGGGTGGAGCGCGGCAGACGTATGAATTTGAAAATGTAATAAAACACAGAATGTTACAAAATAATTTTTTAATTTTTTTTTCCTGATTTAATAACATGGGAAATTTAAATTTACCTAGATTTAAACAAAGTATCGGATAAGTGGTTTCCCTCACACTCCAAACACTGATTAAGCCTTTTTTCGAAGTTTTTGTTCACTCTTTCTAGCTTTTCCACAGGAACTTCGGCAATTTTGGCTCGAATGTTGTTCTTGAGGGCTTCCAGGGTTCTGGGACGATCGCTGTACATGTACACCAAGGATTTAAGGTATCCCCACAGAAAAAAATCACAAGGAGCCAAATCAGGTGATCTTGCTGGCCAGTTTAAATCACCTCTTAAAGATATGAGTCACCCGGGAAATCTGTCTTGCAAAAAGTTTACGCAAACCCTTGCTGTGTGGGCTACTGAACCCACGTGGAACATAAACTTCCCGTCCTCCTCTTTCAAACGACCCTACTCTCAACCGTCTAGGACCAATAGGAAGGGAGCGATCCCCTCTTCAAATTCATACGTCTGCCGCGCTCCACCCTGTATAAAGAGAATAGGAAGGTGAAAAGAAGGAACTTCCTCTTCCTCTAATCAAAATATTCTATTAAACAGAAGAGATAAGAGAGAAAACTGAAATAGAAATATTCAAATGTGAAAATGAGAGGTCAGAGAATATTTATGTGCAAAAGGATTAAGGAGAGGATGAATAAAATAAAGTGTGAGAGAGAGAGAGAGTGATTTGGGGATTAGAAAGAGCAATGAGAGTTTATTGAAGATCTATAGAGAGTTTTGGGATAGATCTGGTTAAGAGAAAGGGAGGGAAGTAAGTGTGATAGAGCAAGTGTGATAGAGCAAGTGTGATAGAGCAAGCTCTTAAAATTAGAGAAGTAGAGAGAAAGCAATCCATCATGCTTTCCAACCACAAGGCAAGTTACCTTTCCAACCTGCCTTTCTAAAACCTTACCTCTCTAAATTACCTTCCCCACCATAATCTCTACTATATCAAAATCATAACTATAATACTTGAATTAACTTCACTTACTTACAACCCAGCATTAAAACCTTAAGTACACCACACTAACACTAATACCATTCCTTTGAAAATCATATTATAACAACTCTCATGTTACGATGTACATACATCCATACAAGTTGTAGAATGTAAAGTAGTATTAAACATAATTCGTGTCACAAGAATAGATAATTTTGTAGACAATAGTTCTTGAATTGATTTTCCTCTAAAACTAAGCTTGAGGAATGATGAAATAATTTTCAGAATTAAGTTTATGTTCGAATAGATATGCATGAACAGAACATCACAAATTCCTTAGCTTTTCAGGTGAAATGATTTGAATTAGGTTGGCTGAAAACCATTGAACGTATATATTATACATTTTAAGTAAAGATTGAATCTTATAAGTATGATGAAGAAGAATTGGGTCTTATGAGTGTTGAAACCTTTTCTGTTTTTCAGCACTCAAGATGGCCGAAGCAGAAAATCGTCACTGGAAATAATATTGCTATTAGTAAAAATGCATTATTTTTAAATTCTTTACATTATAATATTAAGGTCTGTTTTCCTAGTGGGCGTCTTGGCGGCTGACGGCGTCTGACGCGAATGGGGTGTTTTCCTACAACGCGGCTGGCGCCACGATCTCTGTCTCTTTAGTCTGATGCCATCATTCGTTAAGGCGGAAATACACATGCTAGTTACTCGCACAAAAACATACGAGTAGCTCGCAGAGGAGAGCTACTGGCATGTGTATGCATCAAATAGCATGCGAGTAAATCGCACGAAGTTTGATTTTTGTCTTGCCAGTGGCACAAGTTGAGGGGAGGGGGAACTGATAAGGCACGTGTAAACAGGCCTGCCAGCGCAAGTTTGCTAGTAGCTAGCACGAGTCTCCCTCAGCCCATCAGTCTTCAGTTGCGTTCCTTCCTTTCGCGGGTATCTGACAACAACTCATCTACTTTCTCCGGAAGCATTCGCAATTGATTCCTAAAACCATTGACGTCCCCGAACCGCATTTCATTTAGTAGCCACTGACTCGCTCCATGTACCTAATTCCCTTCTAGCTATCCAATCTTTTACCCACACTCTTCGTGTCTTTTTATTATTTTTCAAATGTTTTAAAACACAGTTCTTTGCAAGTAACAGAACAATCTGGTTAATTTCATTCCGCACCGATACATTCATAAGGTACATTGAAACAATTAATAAAACTATCAAAATTAATTAAATCAAATACAATTATTTAATAATTTATTCCGGCTAAAAGAAGGCAAGAAACGATTGCCTGTTTCAAAACTAGAACTGTGACTTGAATGTGTATTGTCATGGGCTAGTAGCTGGCACAAGACCGATCATCCGGATGATACTAGCATGCTGTTTCACTGGCAAATGTACACAGCGTCTGCAGCATGCCAGCTACTAACGTGCTAGTAACTCGCCACTGGCATGCTTTTTTACTAGCATGTGTATTTCCGCCTTTATGGCTACTTCGTTGATATTAAAGAAAAAAATGTTATGTGTATTTGCTGCTGGAAGAAGCCGCAGGCGAAGAGCTACTCATATCAGATCTCCAACTCTTGAAGAGGAACCTCCATCGGCCATTGTACTCAACTCGAAGAGCAGAAAGCGTATATAATATACTTATCAGAAGGCACCTTCTAGGTGACGAGGAATAGGTGATTTTTTGGGCTGAATGTACTTAATGATTACATACTGGATCTGGTGAAAGAAGAAATCACTATTAAACCTGTGTGTGAATGTATTTTATTTTATTTTATTTCTTTAACAACTGTCTTTTGATTGATTAGTATGCTGCGTTTATAAGGCGTTTAAAATGAAGGACAGCTCCACTTTGTAATTTTTGTCAATATAGTGTTTCTCACTGCTACTGACTTTTATAAAAACATAACAATAGATAACCCTTAGCTTTAGACTCCATGTAGTACGTAATTGTTTGGATCTACTGTGCTTCACATTCCCAGTTATAATATTCCTTGTATACATTTTTAAAAAACATCTGTCCGAGGAAACTCAGACAAACTTTCTCATATACGAGTTTATAATTACTTAGCCCAGTGTTTCCATTTATTAGTTTTCAAATGTACATTTAAATATTATTGAACATTTCATCAAAATTTATCATAAAAATAACTTCTCCTGGGCGGGGAATCTAACCCGGGCTCTCTCCGTCATAGTTTTAAGCTAATTTCTCAAGAACTAGATTTTTTTTATTATTTAAAAAGTCTAGACCGATACAGTATTAGATTAAATAAGTGTTACACAATGGATATCGAAATGGGTCAAAGCAACCATACTTTCTACTCCCAGTTGAACTCACAAAGAACGTATGTGCCACACTTTTTAACAATGAACACTATAAATCACTTAGTTTTTACACAAACTTAAACCTCAGTACAAAGGATTAAACTTTCCACGAGATTAGAAGAGCAGATTTCTCTGATATATATATTTATTTAGACAAAAACGAAAATTCTTCTTGGCTCTTAAAAGGTTTATATGAATGCTTTATATATATATATAATATATATATATATATATATATATATATATATATATATATATATATATATATATATATATATATATATATATATATATGTATGTATGTATTAGTCACACACGCAAATATATAATTAATGATCCTCATTGTAATTTAGAGATCTGTTAAAACTTTTCATTATGTTTGCAATCCATTATTCCCCAAAGGACTAAGTCTCGGAGTTATTTTCTTCCTACTACACTATTCTAGAGCGAAGAGAGAGAGAAAAAAAATGCACGATTCAATTTATTTGAGACGAAGAAAACCCCTCCATGCCGTGTATTTTTCTTCAATTCCTCCGTAATAAGGTGGATTTTCTTGCCTTCAAACGCTCTCCAACCTGCAGATATATATTGTGTTCCTTTACGTCAGTTTCAAATTATACTACTAAACCCCTTCTCTCAGATACACAAAAAGCTATATTGTAGAGTTTTTTATGTTAAAAAAAATATATATATATATTAAAAAGGCCATTGAAAAAACAACTAATGAATGTGATGATAAAATGTTCCAACTTTATATCATCACGCTAATCTTTTAAATATATATATATATATATATATATATATATATATATATATATATATATATATATATATATATATATATATATATATATATATTCAGCAATGTAATACCGTGTTTTTGCACACTGCAATAGGCTACACAATATGTGAGAGACACCAAGGGATGTGCCACGCAAGCGTGACCCATAGGAACTGTTCCAACATCAGACATTCCGTCATTAAGATGTTGGCTCGGCATTACGCCATGTCCTGCATCGTTTCGTCGCGTCCGACTCATCAGGGGCCCGACGATGCCCACCCAACTCTGGACCTATACTAGATCAAGAAGATCAGATATAGGACTTATCAGAGACGAGCGTGCTCTCATACCGCCATTCTTGCTTGGCTGGCAAATGGTGGCACATCCCTTGGTGTCTCTCACAAATGATGTAGCCTATTGCAGTGTGCAAAAACACGGTATTACATTGCTGATGTGTTTTGCCACCAAAAATGGTCTCTCCACGTAAATTTAAACTGGTTTATTTAACAAAGCTAAAATCTTTTTAGCTTGATATGTGCCTTTTTAATTATTGTTAGCTTTCTGTTTTTTAAGTGTTAAGTTGCAATCTTAAAGTGAAGATTGCAACTTAATTATTTTATAAATAGTAGAAAATGAATGGCTAATGTAATGAAGTTGTTGAAATTTGGTTGGCGACACTGCTTTTTCGACCATATTTATCATTGTTTAGAACCTGCATCTAAATTACATTCTATTTGAGTTGAATTCCAATTCTTATTTGTTTTTAATATTGAATCTCTTATATCTGCTATTAAAAGTGCTAATAATTATTGTTATTTATTAAAATAATAAATAAAAACCGCGCAATGGACGAAAATGTGTATTTTCTTCCTACTGGAGATAAAATATTGTATGTACCTCGTGAGTAAAGTGCCATTACTCCTCTCGGCTGCGCCCTCAGGACTTAGGGACCATGGTTCCTTCGGCTTCGCCTCAAGAACCAACTTTTTCGCTCAGGGAATAATGGCTTACTTTACTTTACTTTACGTTAGGTGCATTAATAACTATTTTTCACTTTATTTGGAGGAGTTTTTAGAAGAGTACAACCCCCAAATTTGGAGGTATAATTCTTTCTCGATTACACCTCGGGGTATGATTTTTCTGAACATGCATGCCAATTACGTCAAAATCGGCCCAGTAGTTAAGGTTCCAGGAGTCTGCACAGACATACGACAGACAGACATTTTTTAAAAACCACTGGACTCATGGGACCTCAAAACGTGTAACTCTATCAATATCTCAAAATCGAATTTTCGATCCATCGCAATACTTTCTCTATATATAAGAAAGTAAAATGAAGGATGGAAACAAGAAAGAAGGCACCAATAAACTTTTATAATTTATCAAAAGTAACCCGCAAATAGCACTAAATATATTTCAACCGTCTTTTTGACAGATTAAAAAACGGTGGGAACAAATAAAAAAATTAGGCAATAATGGCTAAAATGATAAAATTAATAATGTACGTAATAGGATGCGAGGGAGCTTTGTGCAACACTCCGAATCGATAGAATAATCCAACTACTTAGCGTACAATATTTTTCAAAACCCTAAGGGCCGATATTTACTGAAGTATAATATATATTATTATAGACAATTCACATAAGAAATTAGTACAAACATTTTTTTTTTTAAACAAATTCTTTATTGGCATAAGTAACAAAAAAATATTTGTGTTTACCGGAGCCATAATGTTATTTTGAGAGGGGTTATTTTGTGTCTTTTTTTTAATTTTGATATTTTGTAAGGGATTGGAGCTTTTTTTTATCAAATTTGGGGAAGGGTATAATGGACAATTTTGGAGTATATTATATTTATATTTTTTTATTTTTCTAAAAGGATGTTTTTAATTGGATTTTTGTTAGGGTTGTTTGCAGGTATTTAAACGGGTATCATAGGCAGTCTGTGGACTGACTTAAGAGTGGACCAACCTGGCATTTGCCTAGTAAATTGAGGGAAACAACAGAAAACCTCAATTAGGTTGGGTGGACCCGAGTCCTTCCAAAATTCTTCCTATGTTTTCCCTAAGTAATTTTTATTTATTTTTTTAATTTTATTTCGTTTGTGGGTTTCTGTTAGTGAGTGGACTTAAGATTTTTTCAATTTTAGGCTAAGGGGAGTAACTTATTTCTTTTAATTTATTTTTGTCTTGAATTTCTTGTATTTTAAGTTCTTGGTATAATTTATTTCTTTCTGATTTATATTTCGGACATTCCAATAGGATGTGAGCTACATTTTCTAATTTTCCGGGACAAGCATAACATATTGGTGAATCACTTAGTCCTATTATATAATTGTACTGAATGCATCGTCCATGGTAACTTCTTAATCTATTAATTTTGATTATATCTGTACTTGGTAGTTTTGTTTTCCAAAACCATGGTTTAAGTGGAATTATTTTTGACTAATAATTTGAAATTTTTTGGTTTTTCTGGTTCTTCTTGTAGTTTTATATTAAATTTTTCAAACATATTCTTTTTGGATAGTGTTATGAGGTCTCTTGTTGGTATTTTTTTTTTCAGATTGTTGTGTAGGGGTTTTGGCAAGTTTGTCTGCTTCCTCGTTTCCTTTAATTCCTTGATGTGATTTGACCCATATAAAGTCTATTTCTTTATTGTTTCTTCTTATTTCTGCTATATTGTTTAAAATATTCATGAAGATGTGATCCAAGTGTGTAGTGTATGATTTGTTGTCAAGTTTTTTAAGAACGCCCTGGTTGTCACATGCTATCGTGTATTTGTTATAGTTATTTTGTAATGTGTTAATGTATTCTAGTGTTTGTTAGTACAAAAATAAAAGTAGAATTGAGTTAAATCTTTATATTAGAAGCTATTTTTTATCAATCGTATTGTTTTAATCTCTTTATTTATTATTTTAAATCCTAATCAACCATTACAGGAATATTTACAGTGTTTAGAAAATTCATACAAAGCCAATTTCTTGTTTTTTTGTCTTAGCTAAAATTCTAATTTTATTTGATTCATTGCAACTTTCTCCTCTAATAGAATGATTATTGTTTGAAGTATAAAAAAAAGAAATATCGAGTAAATGGGAAAAATGGCTCAAAAAAATAAATTAGAAAATTTATTACTGTAATATTATTGCTGAATAAGGAGAAATTAATCCTCGTATTTCCCTCTACTCATCTTTACTTGCAGAGCTAGTACTTGCAAAGCCAGTAAAGAAAAAAAAAAGATAAGTGGTACCAAGAGAATAAGGGATAAAGAAAAAAAAATTGTCTTTTTGCCTCTCTGAAACCTAATTCAAGTTCTAATACTTCGCTCCAAATGAGATTTCCCATCGAGATTATATTGAAATTGATACAAGTGAAAAATCTTCACTACTTATAAAGAAAAATGTTATTAAATTTATACCTGACGGGTATCGCAATTTTTTATATTTAATTTCATAAAAAATGTATACATATATATAATAAGTCTCTGCTAGTATGCATCACCTTTTTATAGTTTTTTGCTATTGAATATATATATATATATATATATATATATATATATATATATATATATATGTATATATTCTGTCTTTAGAATTATTATGTTCATTCTTTTTACTTATCGATGTAAGTTCTAAATTCATGTAAGCTTTCTCTCACATCTTGTTTTATAATTTTTCCCGTTTTATGTAACTTATTTTCGGCTCATGTCTGTTCTGTTTGATTAATTCTTATCTATGTTAATATAGATGCTCTGATGATGGTGGCATGTTGCTAGTCACCGAAACGTTAGCTTCATGATAATCTGAAGTTTTTATTGATTATATTGACCGCTTCCCGAGTTTGTGTTATTGGAGTGATCTTTTTTTTATATATATAAATGCGATTTGAGTTATTTTTTATTGATTGTTTATTTTTAAATATGGCAAAAACATTTTTTTTTATGATTTCACGTTTTTTTATAATAAATAATATGTTTAATGAAGAATGGCTGACCAGCAAAGTATGTTTAAATGTAACGCCTAAAAAATATAAAATTCATATGCTCTAATAAGAAATAAGAAAAGTCAAGTCCTCCTACAAAACGTCAGATCAAAAAAAGAAGAAAAAACTTGATCACCATATTTAGTTTAGTGTAAGAACTTGTCCGGCTATAAGCGTGGCACATAGCTTCTTGCCTCCTATCACGTAAACTTGAATGATTTAATATTAGAATTATCTGTGGTTACTTTCTATGAACCGTCCACATTTCTTAAGTATCTGATGGAGTACCTTTAAATAAGAATAACTTTGTGGAGAATTGGAAGGGAAACCACATTGCTTCTATTATCTTCCGTAAGGTAGGCAACAAAATAAAATTGACTGGAAATAAATGTAGCTCATAGGTTTATATTGACATATCATTTACAATAATGGTTTTAGGCTGTAATACGATAGTACATTACGCGTCTAGTGCGGAAAGTAGCATTTTGCATGCGAGTGTGGAGTTTGCACCCGAGCGACAGCGAGGGTAGTAAAAACCACACGAGCAATGCAAATTGCCGTTTTCGCACAAGTTGCTTACCGTACTTTATCTACGATTGTTAGATTAAAAAAATAAATACAGAAAAAATAAACTTGCTGTATGTAAGTTCGTATCTCTCTCTTGATAAAGATGGCATTATAATTCTTGAGTTGTATTTTTTGCCGAATTAATTATTTCTAGAGGAGTATTATTCTCTATATTTTTATCAAAGTCACTTGATTCACTCATTGTTTTTCACTAAAAACTCGATATAAACAGTTACTTCATTAAAAGAACAGCAAATTATTTTTGTTAAATGTAAACAAACTCACTAATCGTGCGTAAAGCTGAAGAATTCCTCTTCTTTACCGAGGTAGCGTGGTAAAGAAGAGGAATTATTCAGAACTATTAGACGCGCATGCGCAATGAATACAAGTTCGTAAATAATCACTTTCTACGCATCTAAACAAAGATATAATGTTTATATTTCGTATCAATCGTAGAAAAACAAAGTAACATTGTCTAATTTATAAAAAAATAAAAATTCGATTTTGATGGATTTACACCCTTAAATCCAAAATAGTGGTATTTAAAAAATGTATGTCTGAAGTCTGTTGCCTGTCTGTCGTCTGTGCAGACGCCTGGAGAGAGGGAGAGGGAGAGAGAGAGAGAGAGAGCGAGAGAGAGAGAGAGAGAGAGGGAGAGAGAGAGAGAGAGAGAGAGAGAGAGAGAGAGCGAGAGAGAGAGAGAGAGAGAGAGAGAGAGAGAGAGAGTTAAAACAAATTAAGATATCCTATCTATTACTCTTAATCTTACATAATTCATTTTGGTATCTTCTTAAACTTGAATTCATTCCTCCAAAAATGTTCACAGGTTGTTTAAAATTTCAAATGGTTTAAGTAAGTCAGAGTGTGTTAGTAAACTAGAATAAAACAGTTGAGTGTAGTAGAGTTTACAAGCATTATATTATGTTTTTATGCGGCTATCTATCCTTGTGAAGTCATTAAACTTAGGAGGAAGGATAGAGTGAAAACCTTTGCTTTTAACCTAAGTAGAGAAGCGATGCGAGTTCTGGACCTTGTAATGGAATACAGCTTACATTACGAGCTACCTTCCACACATGAGTCTGCCAGCCATCTCTTAAGCCCTTATTTCTTCCAAGTTGAGAAATTACAAGCTTAAATGCTTCCGATAGTATTAAGTTTCTTGAGAAACTGTTTAAAAGTAAGTAAGTAAAAATAAAAAAACCCTGTGTATTCTTTTTTTAGATGGAATTGGAAGTTGATTCGTTTTTATGTCTTTCGGATAAGAAATTTATAGCCGATACGACTTGGACAAACTAACGAGACCGAATACATAGTTGAGTGCTATTCTGTTATTTAAGGAAGTAAACTAAGATTGTTTTTGTTTTCCTTTTGTAAAAAAATAGTAAATAAAAAAACTATAACAATAGAATCAAATAATAAATAAGAACAAATATAAGGAGAACTTTAAATATTTTATAAATCAAGAAACAATTTGGATTTATTTATTTTCAATAACTATTAGTACAATTTAGAGGAGAGGTAGTTTTGACTTCTGTATTTCTACATTTAACTGATTATTTCTATAAGAAAAAATAGAAACAACTTTTTAACAAATATTCAAATGATATTTTGATAAATTAGTATAAATTTAAGTAAGCCACAGGGAAAGTACAAATTAAATAACAGTAAACTCGTTAAACACTGTGTGCTGCGTAATTGCCAAGCCAGAAAATGTATTATAATTTTAAAATTAAACGTGTAGAATAATTTGGGAAAGAAAATGTCAGAGAATGTTGAGTTTGTGAGAGACAGAGTTACTGTTAGAGAGAGGGATAGATAAACAACATCATTTATTTGTACTGGATAAATGAGACCTGGTAGAGCTTACTTAAATAGGTAGAGACTTGGCTAAAACAATGGTCTCACAACGTTTTACGCGAGACTTAGCTTAATTTATGTTATTGATAGTGGGCCATTAGGGATGTATAAAAAATTGTTATTGGTGCACCTAGGATGTAAAGTAAGCCTTTATTCCCTGAGCGAAAAAGTTGGTTCTTGAGGCGAAGCCGAAGGAACCATGGTCCCTAAATCCCGAGGCGAAGCCGAGGGAGATAATTATCGCGAGGGGAATAATATCACTTTACTCACGAGGTACATACAATATTTTATCTCCAGTAGGAAGAAAATACACATTTTCGTCCATTGCACAGTTTTTATTTATTATTTTAATAAATAACAATAATTATTAGCACTATTAATAGCAGATATAAGAGATTCAATATTAAAAACAAATGAGAATTAGAATTAAACTCAAATAGAAGGTTATTTAGATGCAGGTAATAAACAAAGATAAACATGGTCAAAAAAGCGCAGTGCCGCCAACCTGATTTTAATAACTTCATTACATTAGCCATACATTTTCTACTATTTATAAAATAATTAAGTTGCAATCTTTACTTTTTTGCCCTATTTTACTTTTTCGCCCTACTTTTACTTTTTCTCCCTACATTTTGAGTTCAGGGATGAAAATACCTGTTCTAGTCCCTCTAAACTAATTCAAAATCATAACTTTTTCTCCCTACTGGAGATAAACTCTTTTATTTCATTTTCTCTGCTATACTTCGACTCATTCTTGAACCATTATCAAGCATCTATAACAGAAATAACCACAACAATATGAACCTTTCTATTCCTCTGAGGTGTCCCTACAATACCTAGATCTACTCTTTTTTATTTCAAAACAAAATTATTAGATCTTAGAAAATGTAAATGGTAAGAATTGTAATTTTGTTTTTAATTTATTATCATTTACATTTAAGTAACAAATTTATTAACCAAAATATTTTCTAATTTATTATCATTAATCATGGAAAAGTGAAGTTGTAGAGACTATACTCAGAGTAATAAAAAGTTGTGGTTATTTCTGTTATAGATACTTGATAATGAGTCAAGAATGAGTCGGAATATAGCAAAGGCAATGAGATAGGAGAGTTTGTTTTCATTCATACCCGTTGACTCACTATCAACAACAAAGTAATTATTGAGGGATCACCATTCATCTACAATTTGACTAATTTTATTCGTGAGTTTTTTTTTGGGATTTATCATTTATATAATCTTTCGATAAAGATCACGGGTATCTTATTGCAGTCTATAGACTCCAAAATAAAATACGCATAAAAGGACACCTCATTCAACATTTTATAATATTTCCCCCTTCACTAAAATGTATTGTTCGAACCCTTCCCCTCCTCAAATTTTTGGCATTCATCTGATATTTATTTCCACTGCCAAGACCAAGTCATAAACCAAGTTATATGAATATACGTATTTTCTCCTTTTCGGACACTGTCTTTGATCTATTTTTGCCCGTAATAAAAATAGTCTGCCAAATAGTGTCACACACAGCTTCCTCACGTCTTACTATACAGTTTTCATCAAAATCAGATAACTACTTTTGAAGATATAGGTGAAATAAATGTATTTTTGAGCAAAAGGTCAAAAATATGGAACCAACAATGGACTAATTGAGCTGAGCGAAGCGAAGCTCTTATTCTACACTTTGTATTTGTTTGGACGCATACTCCTCCTGAACGGCTGAACCAATCCACACAAAATTCGGTACGGTCAATGTGACCAGCCACAAGAAGGTATAAATCTGAAATGGTCCAAATTGGTACACAGGAATACAGGGTACGGGGTACAAAAGTTAAAATAGTGTATGCCCTTCATGATGCATGTCGTTGGAAAGCTCTTTAAAAGTACAGTTATTGTTGTTATGTTCACTTTTGTCATATTTTCATTTAAGAGGGGGTAAAATAGAAAAACAGGAAAAAATGCTGTTAATTTAAAAATGAGAAATGTTACTATTTTTGATCTGATTTCAGCTGTTAATAAATAAAAATGTTTATTGAAGCGAGCGTAAGCGAGCTTCTTACATTCAACAAACTATGCATCTTGTCTGTCTGTCTGTCTGCCAGTAACGTTTACGTGTCCGACGATAACTTGAGTAAAGGTTGACCGATTTAGTTGAAATTTGGTATACATGTTCCTCTTACTAATACTCAGGCTAAGTTCGTTGGACAGCGTGATCCGTCCAAGAGTTCGCGCGCAACGCTCGCGTAAACGAGAGGTTTAAAAATTAAATTGGAATTTCAGGACAGGAAAATATTCTATCATCATTTATTCGATGAGAAGAACATTTTTTACAAATAACATTTTTTAGTAAAACCAACAGCAACACCGCTATGAATTAATAAAGATTGCTAAAACTATTAAAGCGGACCTAATCGTTTCTAATAGAGAAAACAACCTTTTTACCGATATCTTACGTTCTAATGTAACGATTTTAATAAAACTTCATAGACACCATCTAATGCACAATTAAAACAGACATGCAAAATTTCAATTCGATACAAGCAGTAGTTTGTTTGTAGCAAAGAGATACATTTTATAATAATTGAAAAGGAGATGTGTGGTTAGAGGAATAGTAAGAATGCAGGGTGGTTCCCTTACTACTAGCCGCTGTACTACAACTATACCCATTATCTATCAACTCATCATGATTATCTATTTTTTCAATATTCAATACATATTTATTTATTACTATACGCTCGCTTCAATGATAGAGCCTAGTTGCATAAGATTAAAGTGCACACCTCAGCTCAATATTGCAAGCACACAATTGGATTGCACACCTAGTTACGACCCACCATTTAAATTTCATTCACATAATTGAGCGACAGACCGACAGACCGACAGACAGACACGGAACTAAACATTTTCCCTGATGTCTGAAACAAATTTCAGTCTTGGAATTTTTTAAATCGGAGACATAAAATATGTTGGTTCCGTTACCTTTAGTAAGATCGGAAGCAAATGTTTTATATAAATTCATATAATTTAACCCTTTTATCTTATCTCATGTATATTTATCTTTAGACTCTTTAGAGACTAAAGAGTCTAAAGAGTAACTCTAAAGACTCTCTTTTCTTTAGTAAAGAGTCAATGTATAAGACGTAGTGATGGCTGGTAAGGTGTGTATTAATGAAAGAAGAAACCTTATTTCATTCAGATGAAACGTTTTGACTCATAGTAGAGTCATCCTCAGCCATTTATATTTCTATAATACAATTTTACATGAATTTAGACTTAAACATTTACTGGTTTTTAGGGTCCGTTGGCAAAACCAAGGACCCTTATATTTTTCTGCGTGTCTGTTCGTCCGTCCTGTCGCCTGCTCACGGCTACACCTTTCGTCCGATCACTTTGAAATTTGGCATTTATGTGTCTTGAACCCACATATTTTAAAAATATAGCGACTTAAAAAATATATTTTTTCCGTGGTAGGCTGTGAAATAGTAACTTTAGAGCCTAAAAAACATAGCTAAAATCCATTTTTTCATTACGTGGACTTAAAAAATCTTTTCATTACTCCTAGCTGTAAAGAAAAAATCTTTTACGTCCTAGGCACTAAAAGATTTTTTCTTTACGGCGGGAAATTGTCAAAACTTCCGTTAGTAGTGCTGCAGTCTTTGTAGAAATGCTTCTAGTAAGATAAAAATCCGCTAGATGTCAATGCGTTTTATTTATCTTTTCTTATAGTGTAACCTCATTTTAAGGTTTCTTTTTTTAAGTCTTAAGTATGTACTAATATTTGTTATTATTATATATTGATTAGTGATTAATATTTAATGTTTTTTCATTGTCTGCTACCTCGGAAAAAATAGCATATGCTACGCGACTTTGAAGTGTTTTTTCTTTACCTTGGCAATATTTACTGTCTCGCTTCGCTCGACAGTAAATGCAATTGCCGCGGTAAAGAAAAAACTCACTTCACAGCCTTGTAACATAATATACTATTTCAAAAAAAAATTAGGGTAAAAAAACTTAAGGGTTAATTTTTTTTTTTTTTTTTCGCCGTGAGGGGTATCATATGAAAGGGTACGTCGAGCTGATTACAAAAATATATAATTCTTTGGTTATACCCTTGATAGGGCGAGCGAAGGCAAGTTTGAAGTGGCTGTGAAACGTGTCCCCCCTTCTATCTCGCTTATGTGAAGTGCAAAAAATCTGAAAAAAATCCTGAACGTTTTTCGACCAAAAGTAAAGATACCACTTTTTGGAAATTTCGAAAAAAATATTATTTTATTTTTTATTGACAAAATACGTTTTTTATAGCTATGGTCTTTTCGATGTATTTATATGGTTGTAGTCCGGTTCAGTGGCAAAAAAAAAAAATACTTTATCAGAAGTTTGTTTATGTGTTTTGAGAATGTCAGACCCATAGGATAGTTCAAAGTAAGCTTTTTATTCGTAAGTAGAAATTAGATGTCCCTATTTATTTAATAATTATTTTTAGGTAGGTCAATTAGGGTAAAAGTAAGTAAGAGTTAACAACTCATAGTAGTTAGAAACTGGCTATATTTCGTCCCCCTCCGGGACATAATCATGCCTAAAACATCATTACATATAATTAACAATTTTGTTTTAAATAGGATTTTTATAAAAAAGAAGAACACTTAACTTATTTAAATATTGAAAATTTATTATTTTTATGTTCATGTAAGTAGAAAATTCTCGATTTTATTTTACATATCTTAATAGTTAAGTGTTTTACATTCCAAATTTCAAAGGCTTTTGCACAAAGATGTTCGTCAATTAGCTTTTTGATGTTAATGTTAAGTTTCTTGATGATGTTTTTTTCCTCCATCTTTCCTCCAGTTAGCTTTCTTGACCAGCTAATTTAGATTCGTAAGTAGAAATTAGATGTCCCTATTTATTTAATAATTATTTTTAGGTAGGTCAATTAGGGTAAAAGTAAGTAAGAGTTAACAACTCATAGTAGTTAGAAACTGGCTATATTTCGTCCCCCTCCGGGACATAATCATGCCTAAAACATCATTTATTTAGTAAGCTTTTTAGCATTTTAAAAAACACCATCAATAGGGTACTACTTAAACTATACAGTGTGGCCTACGGACCCCCGCTGTGTGCTGACTAGCACACACTTGACCTGTTTATTCTTATTTAATTTTCATATATATATTTTACAGCTTACCAGCCATCACTGTGTTATACATTCAGAAATTGGGTGTACACTTGAATTGTTTAACAATTTAAATCTTTATTATGCTAAAAATTCAATCAAAATAAACTTTGAACAAAATTTTTCTCAATTCGTTTATTGTAAATTTATAATATGAAATATTTGAAAACATTAATATTTAAAATATTTCGTTGGTCAGCCACTAAATATAAAATTCAGTATTTTATTCCCAGAGAAAAGACATATTAATCATAAAAAAATCATGTTAAACATGATTTGACCACGGTCCAGTTTTACTTAACATGTTTTGTGCCCACTCTATGATGCTGTTCGTGTCGATGGCACTGATATCTCGAAAAACAAAGTGGTTTGGGTTAGAGCCAAGTTAACTAATCATGCGGATACATACTCATAGAATGAGACTCAGATTCCAAATTCTACTGCTCAATAAAATCCCGATGAATAACGCGTACCATTTTCTATAATGATTCATTTAAATTTAGAAAATGTGCAATATTTTATAAATATATTTGACATTTAATTTAGAAACATTATATATATATATATATATATATATATATATATATATATATATATATATATATATATATATATATATATATATATATATATTCACAAATGGTTGGCCTTGGTATAAAAGAGCACATAAGTTAAAAAAAAGTACGGAAATCGAGATACTTTTACATAATTCATTCTTTATTTTCCTTTAGCTTCTAGATTTAAGTTCAAATAAATCACCATGTGCATTAAATGTATTCAACACATTTTAGTAATAACCAAGTCAAAATGCTATCAGGCTATCATGCTTTCGCTCGATTGTTAAAAATGCATTAAAGATTTTTGTGCTTTTTCTATTTCCAGGGTAATAATGTGTATTTAAGAACAGCTCCAGCTCTTCCCTAGATGATACTGATAAATTACATTTTTAAAATACATTTTTTAAATCTACACAAATAAAATAAATGTATTTGAAATTTTGTCAGTTTTTTATTGTATTCTCTTTTTGATCATTTGAATGAAATTCATCGTTGTCAAAGCTTTAGGAAGCAAAATCTATATTAAATATTTTTGAAAATAGACTGTTAATTGGTGTGGCACGTAGCTTCCTCGCATCTTATCACGCACTTTATTGATTTTATGCTTTTACAAGCTATTATAGTCTTATTTTGTTTCCCCCGTTTTTTTTAATGTCAAAATGTTTTTGATTTATAACATGAATTATAGTATTAATTAAGAAAAAATTAAAAACCGCAGACGGTTTAAATTATTCTGGGGCAATCTGTGGGTTACATTCGCTAAACTATAAAAGTTTTATACAAATCAGATAACGGAAGTGTAGTTGATTGATTGGGAAAATTGAGTGACAGACCGACATACATACACGGAACCAAAAATGATCTTTGATGTCTGAAACAGATTTCTGTCTTGGAATTTTTGAAATTGGAGACCTCAATATTTTTCGTTTTTCAGAACGATCACATAGCTTCCGTTACCTTCGAAGTATTTTATCAAATATTTTGCAGAGATGTATGAGAAAAATATAAAAGTGTGGTCATGAAGAAATTGTCAACAGTAAAATATCCAAACAAAACTGTATTTCATAATATATGCTTTGGTGTAAAGAAAAAATATATTATTTAGGTTCATACATACTTAAGTTGACTTTGATAGAAGTAACAGCAGGTCAAAAGGTCACTACAATCAATATAAATTTGGTAATTCTATATTGTTGTGTCATATCCCCCCTCTATCCCAATAGATACCATAAAGGTTTACATCGGAGGATAAAATAAATAAATTGGCCAAGTGTGGGCTTCCTGAATACAGAAAGGGGTCTATAGCCAAATTAATTAATAAATATATATCTACTATGTGAAAGATAGAATTTCCAAGTTATAGACACTTCAAAATTGTTGTCTCCTTTTTTTAACAAATAATCAAAGAAAAAAATAGTTATTTATACAACTAGGGAGTAAAGTAGGCCATTATTCCCTGAGCGAAAAAAGTTGGTTCTTGAGGCGAAGCCGAAGGAACCATGGTCCCTAAATCCCGAGGCGAAGCCGAGGGAATCAGACTTTTTAATTCCCGAGGCGCAGCCAAGGGAATAACCCTAATTAGCTCCTGAGGCGCAGCCGAGGAAGATAATTATCGCGAGGGGAATAATGGCACTTTACTCACGAGGTACATACAATATTTTATCTCCAGTAGGAAGAAAATACAGATTTTCGTCCATTGCACAGTTTTTAATTATTTTTTTAATAAATAACAATAATTATTAGCACTTTTAATAGCAGATATAAGAGATTCAATATTAAAAACAAATAAGAATTGGTATTAAACTCAAATAGAAGGTTATTTAGATGCAGGTTATAATGTTGTAAACAAAGATAAAATGGTCAAAAAAGTGCAGTGCCGCCAACCTGATTTCAACAATTTCATTACATTAACCATACATTTTCTACTATTGATACAATAATTAAGTTGCAATCTTTACTTTTTTGCCCTACTTTAATTTTTCGCCCTACTTTTACTTTTTCTCCCTGCTTTTTGAGTCAAGGATGAAAAGACCTGTTTAGTCCCTCTAAACTAATTCAAAATCATAACTTTTTTTCCCTACTGGAGATAAAATCATTTTGTAAGGTATATTATTAGGTTAATTTATTATATTTTGTTAGATAATACATTAAATTTATATTTCTTTTCAGTCCAATTACATGTACAATTTAATAATGAAAAGTTTCCACATCCAGTATCATATTAAATTCAAGAAATACAATCAAAACGTTATAAAAATGTATCTCAAGAGGTTATGTTTGTACTTTCATGATCACCGATCTTTAGGGAAAGCAATAATTTATAAACCTTCACACATAGAAAATAATAAATCATAAATACCTGTATAAGTAATACTAAAATATAATAGAAGAACATTCTCTTTCTTTGCAATTTGTTTTAGTTTGTATTAACCTTAATATAAACCACTGCATAAAAATGTTAATACACACACACATTATATATATATATATATATATATATATATATATTATTTAAAGAAGAAGTTTTTAATGTAAGAATTTAGTAATAGATAAAACTACACATGGATGTAATGTTTCTAGACAAAGGAATCAGCGATGTTAAATATTACCGTGTGAAACGATCTATAAAGTAAACATTTCTAAGTTGTATATTGCTTTTTGTTAAGAGGAAAGGGATAGGAATACGAAACAGATATTTCAGCAACTCAATACAGATATTTCAGCAGGACATGAGACGAGTGTGTAGGGAAGTAAGTCCTTCCTCTTATACGAGGGGTTACACAGCCCTGTACAAATATTTACAGAAAATCCAGTCAACCCTTTGGTTGTAGTAGGAGGGAAAACTCGTGGTTCTAGCAACTCAACAGACCATACACCCTACCTGTACATCTGGATAAATATTATTTAGTTGCAAGGTTCTCCACTGTAGCCTAGCTTTGAGCCAAACCAAATGGTCCGTCGTATCAAACTTCTCAAAGCAACGTGGGCAACTTGATCAAATAGCAGCAACTCACATACATTTTCTTACAGGATTTAAAACACACATTTATATATATATATATATATATATATATATATATATATATATATATATATATATATATATATATATATATACATATATAATACACACACACATATATATATATATATATATATATATATATATATATACAGTATTGTACCGTGGTAAGTTTTTGGAGTTGGTTTTTCGCGTTTGAACGACTTCCGTAGGCTGGCGCCACCTTTCGGATTTTTGTGAGACTAGTTTCAGGGCCCATCACCTGCTGCCACCTAGCGGAATATCCGACGAACTACTTCAAACAGGTCCGACATATTCAGTTTTATTCTTCTTTACCAGGTCGTATATATTGTATTTTCTTTCCCTCATATCTTTTCTTATATTTCAGCTAGGAAATTCCCGTTTGCATCTAAATTCTTATCTTCTCGTTCTTTAATTTTCTAGACCTTTTCCGTTTCATTTGTTTTCAACCATTATTTTAGCTTTTCTATGCCACCTTTTACGCTGGAGAGAGCGTTGTGGACGCGCACACTTTCATTCTCTTGTTTGACCGTCTCCATTATGAACGCTTAGTTTTTTTTTCGGGCATCCTTCCAAGTTTCTTTGGAAATGCCAGCTTTTATTTTAATATTCAGTGATTTATTCTGATTCTCCGGAATCTGTTTTACCGTATGAATTCATTCCCGTTGAGAATAAGTTTTCCCTGTTCGTGATGGACTTGGATAATCTTGGAACAACCTGTTGCTTGTGACATTTAGACGCTTCGAGGAAAACTTCTCTAACCTTTTGACAACTGTAAGTTCATTTTCTTCTTTTTCTCTTTAATTACTGCGAGGAAATTATTAGCGGTTTATTCCTACGTATCGGCTTTTCAACTAAGTTATCTCTTACAGGTGTTTGTCGTTTAGTAAGCCAGTAGAGACGCTGACCCGGGAGATGTGCTTCACGACCTTTTTCTAACGTAAACTTCTTTGGAGCTTTCGTATCTTATCGTACCGGTGAGTAACGTTCTGTCTTAAAGTTTCATTTTTTATGTTAACGTATTGAAGTGTGTCTTATAGACTTTTTCACTTCCAGTTTCAAGTATCGGGGCATGACTCATAGCCAGCCAAGATCTACGTGGGAAAACCTACGCTAGTTTCACCTTTGGACGACATGTGGACCCGACTTACTTGAAGACTACGTTGACCGTCTCACCTATGAATCATACCTACCGTATCGTTTATAAACTGTAATAACGTTTTGGTTTATAGTCCCGTCCCTTTTTCTGTGTAACTTAGTATACTAAATCCATCTGGGCCTATCCTGTGATGATACGTATCACTTCTCGTAGCGTGCGAGATGTGACATCCTGAGGCTAGGCTAGGCCAGGTTAGGTTAGGTTAGTGTCCCTTAATGTAGAATCATTTTATTTAATTTACTTTCCCGTATCTAAATTTTAACTTCACTTAATTAATCTTATGTCCCCCCCCCCCCCCTTTTATCTTTCCGTTTATTTCACAATTTACTTACCTTTGGGTACGTGTTACCTTTTAACTGGCATTTAACTTTGAGTAATCCGGATAGCCAGGTCCGGCTTTGTTACTCTTTAATTGTGTGATCTGTTCCGGACATTCACTTTGAATCATGGACAGGTCTTAACCCTTTTACTTCTTGGAAGTATTTTTTTAAGAATTTTTCTGTTTTATTTATGTTTTAAAAGTAATTTATTTTTTTTTTGTTTCTTTACCCTTCTGGGTTGTATTTGCCGTTTAAGCCTCCAGTGGTGACCTGAGGGCAACAGGTCAATGTAGCCACTGTGTTTTTCTTTTTATCTAGTAGCTCCAATTACTAGAAGTGGATGTATTTAACTGCCTTCGGGTTGTATTTGCCGTTTAAGTCTCCAGTGGTGACCTGAGGGCAACAGGTCAATGTAGCCACTGTGTTTTTCTTTTATACTTGTAGCTACAACTACGAGTACTGCTGAGTATTGTTCACTATTATAACCTTGTTTTAATTCTTTTTTTTTGTTTAGAGGACCCACTCACCGTGACCCAGTGTACGTGAGGATAGCGTAGCCGTTACTTTGTTCACCGGTGTTAGTTCAGAGTAGGGAGTGCCCTCTAACGTGAAGTATATTTTTACTTTCTTTTTCTTATTTTATTTATTATTTTACTTTTCACTCTGGTTGACTAGCCCCTTTGCGTTACCAGCTGAGACGGAGATAAGGCTAGCCGTTTTGGTGTTACGCGGCGCTAGGGCAGTTAGGGCTGGGCCTGTCTACCAGTTTTCTTTTTTATTTTGTTTAAATTCAGTCAACCGTATTATTTTAAGTTGACTCTCCCGTGTTGTTGGCCACTCACGGTTTGAGTCAATCTCCAACCTTTAATGTATTATGTTATACCATACCAGAAATCAAATTTCATTTAATTATACTATTATTTATTGGACATTGTCCATCATTCACTAAACTTATCTTTTATTCTGTCTGTCTACCTACTTCCTACCAACACTCTTAATTTATTCACCTTGGTGAAGTTTCTCGTCTTGAACAGAGCAGTGGGACTCTTCTCAGAGCTGTACATCTACCTGGTCTATGATATCTTTGATATCATATTAATTTTTATAGTGCTCCTGCCTTGGCGGGGGCACAGTATGTCCCAGGATCGACTTGACGATACGTGAAGTGACCAAATAATTTCATTTTTCGACAAAAAGTCATTCTTGATCATCCCTCCTGCATGTCATCAAATAAGGATTTATCGTATTAAAAATTTTGTTCCATGTGACCAAAATTATAATTTTCTAAATAAGAAAGAAAATAAAAAAAAATCATTATTTCACCTCTACCCCCCCCCCCCCCCCCCACTTTCCTCTACTATTGTTTTTAGTTTTAATATCTTGTAATAATAACATCATTAAAAAAATGTTTTGTTAGTAATGTTTCATAAATAGTATGTTATGTTACTAGGCTGTGAAGTGAGGTCTGTGATTTAGGTCTCGCTTCGCTCGACGGTAAATGTAATTGCCGCGGTAAAGAAAAAACACTTCACAGTCGCGTAGCATATGCTATTTTTTCCGAGGTAGCAGACAATGAAAAAACATTAAATATTAATCACTAATCAATATATAATAATAACAAATATTAGTACATACTTAAGACTTAAAAAAAGAAACCTTAAAAAGAGGTTACACTATAAGATAAATAAAACGCATTGACATCTAGCGGATTTTAATCGTACTTGAAGCATTTCTACAAAGACTGCAGCGCTACTAACGGAAGTTTTGACAACTACCCGCCGGACATAAAAAATCTTTTAGTTCCTAGGACGTAAAAGATTTTTTCTTTACAGCTAGGAGTAATAAAAAGATTTTTTAAGTCCACGTAATGAAAAAATGGATTTTAGCTATTTTTTTTAGGCTCTAAAGTTACTATTTCACAGCCTACCACGGAAAAAATTAATTTACTTCAATTTCACTAAATTTTTATTTTAATCAAAAAGGTCACTTCAACAATTAATTGTTTAATCCCAACAAAATCTTCAATACGATACCTCTTTTTTAAAAAATTTGAATGTTATTCTTAAAAATGAGGTAATGTTGGGGGGGGGGGGGGGGGGGGGGGTGTAAAATACAAATGATATTTTTTTTTTTATATTTTCTTTCTTATTTAGAAAATTATAATTTTTTGTAAAGAATGGCTTTTTTTCATAAAATTAAAATTTAGACCAGTTCTCTCTTGTGTGATTATAAAAAATCGCAATTTTTAGCAACAGGTTACATGATACAAAATTTTTAATACGATAAATCTTCATTAAAAGACATGCAGGAGGGATGATCAAGAATGACTTTTTGTCGAAAAATGAAATTTTTTTGTCACTTCACGTATCGTCAAGTCGATCCTGGGACATACTGTATATATATATATATATATATAACCAATATGCATTGCATGGATCATCATTAAAGCAGCGAGCATAATTCGACTGATCTTTTTTAGTGTTTAATATAAATCTACCCTCAACATCTCCAACTTATTTCCGCAAAAGTTTGCTCTGCTGTATGAGTTTTTAAAAAAATAAAAAATGAAAGGCAAAGGCATATACATAAAGGGCCATTAATAAGTTTAAAATGGCAATAGAAACATTGTGGTATTAAAAGCGATACATTTTAGAAAAATATGAAGGGTTGACGGAGGAAAAAAAAAACAGATCCGGGGACTTAATTAAGGCTTCAATAGGAAGCCCAAAATAACTGTGTCCGAAGCTTCTTTTTTTTATATCATCGACACGAAAAAGCTATTAACCATTCACCAATCCACAAACTCCCTCAAACATTACTGGCTTGTATTGAAAAAAACTAAAAGGAAAAAATTATATCCCCTGACAAAATATGGCTATAAAAAGTTGTTTCTTTTAATAAAAACGATTTATGAATATACAGAATGAACTGAAATTTGATTACATTATATAATACATTCATCAAATAAATATGATAAAATTTTAATTTCTTTAAATTGATATTGAATATTATTTATATTTTAAGTAGCACAAATATTTTAATAAATGAACCCTAGAATACTACTGCTCATTGATTCGAAGATTTTTTTTTTTAATGAAAGGGCTATCCTTAAGGATAGTGTGTATTGAAAGGCCAATCACTAAGCATAATGTGTAGAGAAAGGTGTATGGTTAAAGCTAGTGTGTTCTGAAAGGATTATTCTTAAGGATAGTGTGTATTGAAAGGAATATCCTTAAGGATATTCCTTTCAATACACACTATCCTTAAGGATAGTTGGAATTTTTAGACTCCTCAGCCTATAGTGCATCGATTCGATGCATCGATAACATCGATCTTTTCGATGTTTCAGGAAAACATCGATGTTGTCCGATACATCGATGTTAAACATCGACGAGTTTGTCCGATACATCGATTTTTAGGGTCCAAAGGCAAAACCAAGGACCCTTATAATATTTTCCTGCGTGTGTCTGTCCGTCCGTCCTGTCGCGTGCTCTCACGGCTACACCTTTCGTCCGATCACTTTGACATTTGACATGTATGTGTCTTGTACCTACCCACATATTTTTAAAAATATAGCAACTTAAAAAAAGAAATATTTCAAAAAAATTAGGTTAAAAAAACTTAAGGTTTAACATTTTTTAATTTGTTTCGACACCGTGGGGGGGGGTCATATGAAAGGGTACGTCGAGCTGATAACAAAAATATATAATTCTTTGGTTATAACTTTGATAGGGCGAGCGTAGGCAAGTTTGAAGTAGGTGTGAAACGTGTCCCCCCCCCTCTATCTCGCTTATGTGAAGTGCAAAAAATCTGAAAAAATTCCTGAACATTCTTCCACCAAAAGTAAAGATAACACTTTTTGGAAATTTTGTTTTGAGAATATCATACCATAGGATAGTTCAAAGTAAGCTTTTTAGCATTTTAAAAAGCACCATCAATAGGGTACTACTTAAACTATACAGGGTTGCCTACAGACCCTCGCTGTGTGCTCACTAGCACACACTTGACCTGTTTTTTTCGATATATCGACATCGATGCCCCAACCCTACTGTGAATCCAACTTAAGACGGTGAATCGAGAGATAGATAATCGAGATTCTACTGTAATAGGCTTCCCTGAATTTGAACGTAAACACAGATGCTCTGCTCAGAGTGGGGACTTCCATGAAATCCTAGGTAGCCATCTCTACTACTAGTAGTACTAGTAGTAGTAGTACTAGTAGTAGTAGTAGTCTAGTACTTCCTACTAGACGGGTAGGACGAACCACTTGTTCGAACCTCGCAATCAGGCCTACAGTGGACCCATTTTACTTTCCCGTGGTGGAGAGTTCCAGCTACTTCACACATCATACATTTGTACATTGTACCGCCGAAGCGAGTATGATGTGGTCATTAGTAAGCTATATGAGCGTACTTCAAAGTGTGGGGGAAGAGGACCCCTCAGGGGGTCCCCTCGCCCTACTCCGACCTCGAACCATAGATACAGATCACATTTCATGACTCGGATCGAACCCACTAGACGACGTGGCGGAAGAGAACCCCTCAGGGGGTGTCCCTCGCCCTGCTCCGTCCGCGATTCATAGTTGCATTCAGTGTATCATGGCCCGGAATCGAACCCACGACCTCGAGTTGCCTCGACTCAGTGATATAGCTGCCCGGTGTCTTTCCTCGGCCACCCTGGCTCCCACTAGTAGTACTAACACTGTCCTGTCCTAATTGTGTTTAATTTAGGGAAGCCGCTCCCCCCTCCTTGTTTTCATGAACTCTCGTTTGATTCGGATTATTGGAAACTCAGATTATCGAGACTCTAATGTGACTTGATTATTTACCAAATTAGTCTTAAGATCAATGTTAATAGATAAGAAAAAGGTTTATGAATAGACGATAAGTGAGGACCATTAGTACAGAAGGGTTTAAAAATATATTAATATGGAGAAACTTTTTTATGGCATTTAATACGCGGTTAGAAAAGCGTTTATAAACTAAGAATTATAGTAATGCAGTAAAACTGTGATGTACTGCTCTTCAACACAGTTTCTGAATCTTTATCAAAGTCATCAAAAGATATGAGTTAAAGTAACTATATAACTTGGATGCAATAAAATTATTTTATTTGGCTACAATTATCTTATAATAATTATCCTATACTATTAAAGGGGAATATAAATCCTATTAATTGGCAATAAAAAGAATAAACGAGGTGACTAAAATAATAATAATAAATTTCTAAATTTAACTTTAAGTACCACTAAAAGGTTTAAAGGTAAACTACTTTAACTTAAACTAATTGAAGTATTCAATGCTATATATATATATATATATATATATATATATATATATATATATATATATATATATATATATATACATATATATATATATATATATATATATATATATATATATATATATATATATATATATATATATATATATTAAAAAGAGTAACTAGAAGAGGTATCCCAACGGGAGCTATTTTGAGCCCCCTATTAAACAAAAATATATCTTGAAATCATACTAAAAATGAAAAACATTATAACAATATTATTAATTACATAATTCAACAATTCCTTTTAACCTTAATTATTTAACAAATATTTAAAAATTGGTATATCTAACATGCTATAAAAATATATATATATACATTTTTTTATTTTTAATAACTATTACTAGTAACATACTTGTTTTCAATATTAAGTTTTAAAAAAATAATTTTTCTATATATGTATATTTTATGGTTACACTTATGTGAAATAATATAAAATTAATTGTGTTACTAAGTGTTCTGTTATTAATGGAAATTTTAATTTAAACAAGTTAGTTTAATATGTTTATTTATTGACGACTCTTATGGAGAAAAAAATAATTTTAATATTGACGTTTAATAAATTTAATTAAAAATTCAATGTGACTACAAGCAAATTTTAAGTAAAAAATGTTATACATATATTTTTATAGCATGTTAGATATACCAATTTTTAAATATTTGTTAAATAATTAAGGTTAAAAGGAATTGTTGAATTATGTTATTAATAATATTGTTATAATGTTTTTCATTTTTAGTATAAAAAAATGATGTGATGGGAAGATGACCTTAGAGGGTCGAAACGTCTCACAAATAAAAGAAATGGAAATCAACTAGTTGTTTTATTTTTTAATAATTGTTCTTATAGATTATAGAACAAAGGTATCTCCTACTTAACTTTGATATATTATTGCTCAGCAAAGTACATGCTGCCCTTGTCACTAAAACTTATCTATATTTTGTCATGATATGTGTTAAACTTACTAAAAATCTTTTCTTAAAGAGAAAATCTGTCTATTTGTGCGTTAATAAAAATCAAACTCAGATTCCGTTTCAAATAACTAATTTACACCCACAAGAAACTTTCAATATTAACAATTTGTGTTAGTGAGAGAACCATGGATGTGCCACGCAAGAGTGACACATAGGAACTGTTCCAACATCAGGCATTACGTAAAAATTCGAGCCCCTGATGAGTCTCTCAAACACAAATTGTGTACCTTATTGCAGTGTGCAAACACGGTATTACATTGCTGGATGTGTTTTGACAGCCAAGCAAAAATGGTGGTGTGAGAGCACGCTCGTCTCTAATAAGCCCTATATCTGATCTTCTTGATCTGGTATAAGTCCAGAGTTGGGTGGGCATCGTCGGGCCCCTGATGAGTCGGACGCGACGAAGCGATGCAGGACATGGCGTAATGCCGAGCCAACATCTTAATGACGTAATGTCTGATGTTGGAACAGTTCCTGTGGCACATCCCTCGGTGTCACTCACTAACACAAATTGTGTACCTTAGTGTGCAAAAACATGGTATTACATTGCTGACGAAACTTGCAATACATTTACAGACGAATCAAAAGAACAAAACATAACAGGATACTCATACTATGACCCTCAATTAAAAATTCGAGGCATCGGTTACTCATATTCTCAACAAGGGTACATACTACCTAGTATATATATACACTAGAAAGCTTTACCACTCTAAAAGCACCAGAGTAAATTAACACATTAATAAATAATTATTACAAGTACACGATAGCATGTGACATTATTGATATTAAATGTAATATATATATATACTAGCTGAATACCCGTGCTTCGCTACGGGGTGTTTTATTTTCAATTTAATGGATTTATAAACTACCATCAAGAAACATTTAAATTATTTTACAAAGCGAGAATATCTAGATTCTATCCCTCCCCTTTGATAAGATAACTTGCTAATATCCCAAATTAGTAATTCATTCCGACTAAATTTTTAAAAATGAAAAGCAGTGGTATTTTCCTTCTGTACTATTCAATAAAGGTATTTTAAAAAAAAAAAAATAATAATAAAAAAATAAATAAATAAATACAAAATTTTAGCCAATCGGATAAATGTACGGACACAACAATTATTAGTTTTTTATTCATAGATATAGATATATTTTTCCATTTTACCCCCCTAAATGTACATAACAATAATTGTACAGCACTCTTAAAGGAGCTTTTCAATGGTATGCATCGTGAAGGGTTTTCATTACTTTGACATTTGTACCCCGTACCCCTGTGTACCAAAATCAAAATTTCGAACATGCATGAAGTCAGTGACCTTCCCCTTTTCCCCTTGCTTTGAAGGACAAGTGTGTAAATATTCATTCAAATCGGAATAAAAGGGTAGATTTGAATAAAGAACACACACACACATACGTTGACTCTTCCTTATTACCCCTCTCCTAAATGAAAATAATGACAAAAACGTACATTACAATTACTTTTCTCTTAAAGAGCCTTTTAACGATATGCATCATAAAGGGTACCTATCAATTACTTTGACATTTGTACCCCGTACTCCTGTGTACCAACATTTTAACTTTATAATCTCATGTAAGCAGTACACTCATAGACACTTTTCATTTATATAAGGTGTAGTTATACACACTTTTCCATTTTACCCCCTCCTAAATGAAAATATGACAAAACTGTACATAACAACAATTACTGTACTTTTAAAGAGCTTTTCAACGATATGCATCATTAAAAGTATTCATTACTTTGACATTTGTACCCCGTACCCCTTTTGCTGTGCCCCCCGTACAGATTTTGCTGTGCGATGATTCTATGTCAGTCAGTCTATCAGGACATTGCCACTTATATTATAGATATATATAAAATAGGTGAAACCTTATATTCTCCTAGTATTCTTTAATTCATAAGTATTAGGTTAAATAAAAAAAAAGATACAACAAAAGGAAAATGGAACAACCGAAAACAATAAAATTTCATTAATTAAAACTTTTCCTTACGTAGGTATATATAATGTTGAATTGAATTACAGCCACTGCTAATGGCTGAAAGCTAGCTTAGAAAATTAAAATTAAATGTATGCCAAGTTCTTTGTTCTTTATTATACTTTAATATTATTAAAGCGGTTATAATATTATGAACACTCTTATAAACCGAACAAATTTATAATCAAGCTTTACAGTGTATTACTTAGGACCAGCAGGAGAGATTAAGACTGTATCTCACCGCAATAAAAGAGAGAACGGGAAATGTGCTACAATTGTCTGCTCAGAGCTAAAACTGCTAAAAGCAATGTGGAATAAAAATAGACCCAAAAGATTTATATTAAGGTCAAACCATGTTTTAATTTTAAGGCATTTAAAGAGTTAACGTAATAATGCAACGCATACGTTTTTATTTTAGAGGAAAAAAAATAGGACTGAGTTACGACGATCAGATTTAACGACGTTCTATACCTCGAGTTTAAGAAGAAGTGGGGGGAGTAAGTTGGAAAACACTTATATTATGTTTCGCTGTGGTTTAGCTCCAGGGCCCAAGTCTCTCCCTTGAGCAAATTTATTATCCTATATCGAGTTTAACGTCTGAAGACGGTTTTAACGTAAAGTTTAAGCAGTGTTACCACAAGTGAGGCCTTGGATTGTGAGAGTGGGATTACACGTGAACTCCTTCTAAAGTAAGATATAGGATAAGATAGAGCCAAGCCGTAAAATATACGGTTACGTCTCTTTCAAACTAAAAACCATAACGGTATATAATCGATACCGTGTTGGAGGTGCAGAAAAATACACTTTATACCACTTCATTTGAATATAATATATTATATACGATTACTACAATTATCAGGTTATAACTAATTACAAATAATAAAGTAAAATACAAACTAACATCTCTCTAAAAAATATAAGTTTAATTTAAATCCAGATTTTGTTTTAGTTCGACTATCCTCAAAGCCGTTAAAGAATAAAGGTTAAAATACTGGGCATGGAGTATTGTGAGGACGCAATGGATAAAAGATAATGAAATTCTTTAAATAAACATTTTACAAGCTAAAAAAAAAAAGGACAAAGTAATATTTAAACACTATATTTAATGTATTGTACAAAATGAAAGCAAGAAGAAAGAAGTTCAGAGAAAGAATTCATTATCATGGAGAGCCAGATCGTGCCAGGGAGCTCTGGGCTTGACCTGGCCAATGGAGGAGGTTATCAAATTAGTTACTGCAAGAAAATGGAAATGGGCTTGCCACATAGCAAGAGATGAGAGGTGGACTAAAGCACTGTTCCAATAGTGGCCAATGGATTGCACAAGAAGACGAGGCAGTCCTCCTTCAAGATGGCACCAAGAAATGAGATTAGCCTGTGGAAAGTTAACTTGGATGAGAGCAGCTCTGGAGGGCAGAATGGAAGATGACACGTGTCTACTCACAAGTGTACTACCCTCCGTGTATAGTAATTTAAATAAGTAATAATAACAATAAAGTAAATTAGAATAAAATGTAAATAGCGTATAAAGGATGTTAAGCGTTAATATACTATTCAAAATTAATTATGTTAATATATCTATTAGAGCTTAACGGCAATATATAATCAAAAACAAAAAAATAAAATGTAGGTCATTGTTTTAATGATAAACCCTAAAGGGTCCTCCACAACTTATACTGATTTCCCAGCCTATTAATGTAATGTATTTAAGAGTATATGCTTAAAATGATTTGGTAATAAATGTATCTATCTATAAAATTAAAAGAGAAAAGTTTATCTTTTAGCGAATTTTCAAAGAAAATTACGCTATTGCAATGGCTTCAAAATTTTTGTAATGCGAATTTTTGAAAATTTTTTCCATGGAAATCGGTTTCAGACCATTCTGAATCGATTCCTAAAATTTAACACTTTTTTTTATGTATGTATGTATATATGTATGTATATATGTATGTATATATGTATGTATATATGTATGTATATATGTATGTATATATGTATGTATATATGTATGTATATATGTGTCACTCCAGACGATATCTCCCCTTAGGATGCACTTAAAAATTTCAAACAAATTTTAAAATGTCAATAATATCAAAAGAAAGGATGAGTTCGTTGGCCAGAATTTTTGGAGTTCATTTAGGGGTCAAATTTTTACAATTTAGGGTCAAAAATAGCATAAAACCGTGTTTTATCCATTTTACCCCCCTCTTATATGAAAATATGATAAAAGTGTACATAACAACAATTACTGTAAAGAGCTTTCCAACGACATGCATCTTGAAGGGTAAATACTATTTTGACTTTTGTACCCCGTACCCCTGTGTACCAATTTTTTTCCCCATTCAAATTCTAAACCAAAATTTTCCTATATTATCATAACCCAATAATACGCAGATTTCTTTGAAAATTCGCTCATTAAGTCATGGTGCATGACTGGACTTTTTCTATTAACAAACCACAATAACTAATATTTACTACTGTCAGAAACTGATAAATAAATGACGAATAATATTATAGCACACAGTTCCCTCAAAATAACCAAGATCAAATTGATAAACTTGTCAAAACTGTTACTAAGCTGGGTATTAATAAAAATATAGTTATTGTGTTATTTCAGTTTCTAACATATTTAGTATAATATCTAGAGAGAAAGTATTACGATTATTATGAGAAAATGTAGCAATAATTCAAGATCGAAACGTCATAAAAACTCGTTAAAAGAACGAGTCTTTTCAAGAAAAGAAAAACGTTCAAGAACGAAACGTCTGTATATCTGTAGTGACGTGGAGCATAATAGTCTGCACTGGACCGATTTCAATAAAATTTAATTTAGCTATAAATTTTGAAGCGTCAACCTCCCCCCCCCCCCCCACCAGCTTTAAAAAAAATTCTTGTGTCATTAAGAATTACTAAATATGAAAAACAAAAATTCGAGAACAATATCGAATTATTTGCAAGGAAAATAATTCTAATAGAAAACTTTGGTATGGACGTAAGTATATTTGAATGATTCTTATGTTGGTATTAACATATTCTATTTTGAATCTCGTGCAGTTCCTTTCGAATAGTGAAGGACGAGACCAATAGTAGAGGTATTAAATTCGCAGAAATATTTTGTGGCCTGATATCCTCAACTTCCTGAAATTCAAGCACCTCTGGTGGGAGCATCCCGGCTCGATGGACCAAACTTTGTATACTGGATGAGCGGAAGAAACTGGAAAGTCCTTGCCAAGTATGTGAAGAAAGCACGGATGCATAGAAAAGAATGGGGATATGACTAAAGGTTATGCAATGGTATTGCAAATAAACTAGGTGAGTGTCTCTTATACAACTTTGGAAAAATTAAATAAGTTACTAGAAATGATAATAATTAAAAGATAATATCAACTTTTTATATACTAAGTTTTTAAATTTTCTTTTGAATCATATGTAATGTTGATAATATAATTGTATTTGTTATATATAATGTTAGTGAAAAAAAATAGTTCCGAATTTATTTACTTCACATAAATGACAACCATCTAGAGAGCTGATCTTAAACCTATAAAAGGACAAATCTTTGTACAACGGATTTCACCAACACCGAATCTAAACCGTGCCATTGTAGGGACAGTAAGAGAAGAAAAATTTGTACAAGTAAAGAAGTACAGATGCAGAAAAATTAAACCGATACCTAGGACACAATTGTAAACAAACCTGGATGTCACATGTCAATTAATTTATTTGTTTGTTTACTTTTTCCTTTTTCGTTGTCCTTCAATGTTAATCTCTTAATATAAAATCTCAAATTTGAAACCCAAAATGAAGATTGTAAACATGGGACTTATCAAAACAAATAAAATAACTTGCGGATTTTGTCCGAACTAACTTTCCATACGGCAAAATTTGCAGAAAACGAATTAAATTCTGCTGAAAGATGGCTAAAAGTATTAAAATATTGCATTATTATCGTGTTCTGAGCTATTCTAAAAGTTTCAAATGTCTAGCTACTCGGAGAAGTTAGTTAAAAATCGATTGCAAGATTTGTACTGGACAAACAAACAAACAAACAAGAAAGCAAGCTAATAAAAACGTAGTAAAAAAAATGTAAGTTTCCAACAACATTGGGAAATAAATGTTTTATGTAATTGAAAATTAATTAAATGTATTATTTAAATAATTAGGAGAGCTATAGTACCAACTCCCCCCAGACGGCCAAAAAAAAAGGCCACGGTTAATATGTTTATACACTTGACGTCTCATTAAACATGTTCTTCTTCTATTCTATTTTGCGCCCATCTAAGAAATTAAATTGAATATTAATTTCCGAACACTAAAGTTTACGCTTAAAGCGTTTCCATTCTAGGTCCGGGTTGAGTTTTTAATACTTTTCAATCCCACGTGAAGTGATAGCTATTAGTTATAAACAAATTAAGTTTCATTCATAAATTTAAGTTATTCACACTAAATTTAAAATGTTTAGTCGACACGAAAAAATAAAGAGGCAGAAAGCAAATAAAATCTTCCACATTATATTTTAATTGTTTAAAATAATAGTTTTAAACAGATATCGCTTTAGTTTACACTTTAAAATTAATTTTATAGGATTCAAGTTGTCTTTAGGAAAGAAAAAAATCCTTGGTATTCCTCTTTGATAGTAAAGAAGACGAAATAAAAAAATAAATAAACTTGAACGGGAAATGACTTTTGTCCTGGTTTGTGTCCTTTTCTTTTCTTTTCTTTTTCCCCTGTCAGGCATCAATTTCCCTCGACTTGATCCCTCGCGTTACCGAGAAAACGATAAAAATAAAACTCTCTCTCAAGTCTGTCTGTATACAAGCTCTGGAGAGTCTGTCTGTATACAAGCTCTGGAGAGTCTGTCTGTATACAAGCTCTGGAGAGTCTGTCTGTATACAGTATACAAGCTCTGGAGAAAACTCTTCGATACCAAGTTATCGCCTATCTACGGACTGTCCCCCTATTCGAGTAAGAAGAAAAAACAACAGCAACAAAAAAAAATTCATCAAGAAACACAAATTCTTCCTAGAGCACGAAACCCTTCAGAATTTTACCTATAAAATTTATGATTTCCAATATCACTGATTGTCAACTTGCTTCTAGATTCTAAAAATCCCTACATTCCCTTCTTTTATAGTCAATATGAAAAACAAGAAATAAAAGAATATAATATTTATATATATCTATATACGTATTGTCATTCGAATAAGTAGGAAAAGAAATGCGACGCCCAATATCGCAAGTATAATCAGTTTCATAAAAATATTAATATTGATTTATAGTCGTACTTTGATGTAAGCCACACTAGGATAAGTAAAAGAAAATAGTGTTGAAGAGAAAATGAACTTGCATATATATATAAACATAAATATATATATATTCTTACTGTGCATATTTTGATATGACAGTATAGATGACTTTGTTAATTTGATTTGTATTTTTATCAAATAACTTTCTGTTTTAATCTTGATGTTACATTTGTATTGAAAATATATTTAGTGCTTTCTTTCCTCCACTGAAATCTTGTTTCATCAGGTCATGGGCCCAGTGTGATCAAGGAAGAAGAAATAAGTCGCCAAATTTTATCTCTTTTCAAAATTTCTTTTTTTTTATAAGTTTTTTTTGAAGCTGTCAATTTATTATTTTTTTTTCAATTTAAAAAAAAAAAAAAGAAAAGAAGTCTTGGAAATAATGGAGCCAAAAGTAATTAACATTGAAAAACTAGAAGGCCAAAGTAATTGGTTAGACTGGAAGTTTCAGGTGAAGATCCAACTTCAGGCATATGGTCTAATGCCAGCAGTAAGTGGAACTTTAGAAGCGCCAGCCTCACCCCAAGCTACAAGTAGTGCGGCAGAGATTGCAGACTATAACGCAAGACTTGTGGCTTATAATAAAATAGAATTTATGGCTCAGAACATTATTGTGACAAGTGTAACATCGAAAGTGAGGCAGCTGATTAACATGACCACCTCGGCTAAAGAAATGTGGGAAAAGCTGAACGGGATTTTTGAGCAGCGGACTGAACAAAGGCAGGACAGGTTGTTCAATTTGTTCTTCGGAATCAAGGAAAAGGATCCAACTGAAAATGTAGCAACCCACATAGCTAAGTTAGAAAAACTGTGGACTGAGCTTCTCGACGAAACATGGAAGGAAGACAAGGTAAAACTTCCAGAGTCCTTGTTTCTCAACCGTGTCCTTAATACGTTACCATCAGAATATTTAGAATTTACAAATGCATGGGAGTCCGTACCGAAGAAGAACAGAACAGTCAGTATGCTAAGAGAGCGACTGTGTACGGTTGAACAGAGGTTATCGGAGAAGAACTGCAGCTCAAGCATGCAAGGTCTCGTTGCATCGCAGAGAAATGAGAACGTCAAATCCTTCAAGAAATCCTCGAACAAGCGTCCAGATAAGACGAAACAGATGACACCTGATAAGAAGAACATAACCTGCTTCCAGTGTAACCAGGTTGGGCACTACAAAAACCAATGTCCTAGGAAAGGTAACCAGAGTAGGAAGTCGGGGGAAACTTCAGGCTATATCGGGATGTCTGTTAGTCAGGTAGATATTACTGAAGGGTGGATAGCAGATTCTGGTGCTACTCAGCACATTACAAATAGGAGAGAATGGTTCTCTTCCTGGGAGGCTTTTGTAATACCTAGGGACGTATTTATCGGGAATGGACAGAAAATGTCAGCTTTAGGGCAGGGGAACATTAATGTTCAGTTTGATGTTGGTAAGAAAAATGTTATCACCGGCTATTTAGAGAATGTTTGGTATGTGCCAGAGGCTAGTCATAATTTGTTCTCTATATTGTCCTCTTTAGATAAAGGAATGACAGCTGGTATGAATTCTAGAATTTGCACGCTGAAGCAAGGAGCACAACTCAAGGCTGTAGCAGAGAGGAGAGGTGGACTTTATTATATGAAGTTAAAAGTCCTGGTACCTCAGGTCGCTGCTATAGTTAAAAACAGCGACACTCTGCAGATATGGCATGAGCGACTCTCCCACCAGAATAAGAGGTATATTAGATCCTATCTTAAAAATCAGGGCATTACGGTACACGGAGACGAAAAAGAAATCTGTGAGGCTTGCGTTTATGGCAAGCATCATAGACTTAGTTTTCGCGCTCGTAAAGATCAAAACAGGGGTCTTGAACCAGGGGATATAATCCATGGGGATGTATGTGGACCTATGCCTGTTAGATCTTTAGGGGGAGCGAGGTATTTTGTTTGTTTTAAGGACGATTTTTCTAAATTTAGACAGGTTTATTTTTTAAAAGAAAAGTCTGAAGTTTCAACTAAATTAAAAGATTTTCTGTGTAAGGCTAAGGTTTTAGGTCATACGATAAAGGAGTTTTTAACAGATGGAGGGCGTGAATTTGATTGCTCTCAAGTTAAAAACTTAGCATCGATGACAGGGTTAAATCACAGGATTGTCATGCCATATTGTCCCGAACAGAATGGAGCGGCTGAAAGGGAAAATAGAACCCTAGTTGAGGCTGCTAGGACCATGATCCATGCCAAAAACCTTCCCGAGTTTCTGTGGGCAGAAGCTGTAAATACAGCTTCCTATATTTTAAATAGGTCAGCACCAACACCTGTTGCTGGAAAAACACCTATAGAACTGTGGACAGGAAAGGCGGAAAGCTTGGATCATGTTAAAATTTTTGGGACAGAGTGCTATGTGCATGTAGTGAGTCAAAATCGCAGGAAATGGGATAGAAAAGCCGTAAAGGGAGTCCTGGTAGGTTACTGTGGTTATGACGGTTATAGGGTTTGGGTGCAAGATAAGAGAAGTGTTGTTTCTAGTAAACATGTCACATTTAGGGCCGAGAAGGCAGTAGAAACGGTAACACTAAAAGATCAGGTTAGGGATCAGAGTGAACCAGAAATATTAGGTTCAGTTGTCACAATTCCTGTAGGGGAGGGTAGTGAAATTCACAATCTAGCAGTGTCTGAGGCAAGGGGGAGAGAAGTCAGAGTTTCAGATATTACCTCTGACACTTTAGGTTCCTCAACTCCAGTTCCAGCTAGGGGGAGGCAAAGTGTAGACACTATAGAGAGTTCTGTCCAGACATCAGATGATGGGACAGACGAATCAGAAATCTCTCACTACTCACCTCCGCGCCTCAGGGATAGACAGAAATTAAAGAGGCCAGATTATTACGGGATTGCTAACGTGGCAAATGTAGATCCTAGGAATGTCGAGGAGGCATTGTCATCTCCAGATGCTCCAAAATGGAAGGCTGCAATGGATGATGAGATGGTTTCTTTATTAGAAAATAAGACGTGGGAACTAGTTAATCTACCTCCAGGGAGAAAAACAATATCTAACAAATGGGTACTTAAGCGAAAACACAATGCAGATGGCACAATTGGTAGGTTTAAAGCTAGACTTGTGGCATGTGGCTATTCTCAGAAGAAGGGGGTTGACTATGATGAAACCTATTCCCCAGTCACTAGATTTGACACTATTAGGATAGTGTTGGCTACAGCAGCCAAAGAAAATCTGCATCTACGTCAGTTTGATGTAAAAACCGCCTTCTTATATGGTCATCTCGATGAAGAGATATATATGGCGCAGCCAAAGGAGTATGAGGATGGGACAGGTAGGGTCTGTAGGTTAGTTAAGAGCCTTTACGGTCTTAAACAAGCACCCAGGTGCTGGAATCGTAGGTTGACGGAATATCTTAAGAAAAAAGGACTCCAGCAGAGTGCAGCCGACCCTTGTCTCTTTGTCAGGAAAGGTGAAAAGAAACTCATCTTGTGTCTCTATGTAGATGATGGCTTAGTTGCAGGATCAGACAAAGAGACCGTAGATGAATTTCTTTCAAAACTCGAGAAAGAGTTTCAAATTACTTCAGGTCCCTTAGAGCAGTATTTAGGGGTAAATATTAGGGAGGATCCTAAGGGAATTTTTTTAAACCAAGAGGTTTATGTTAATAAAATTTTAGATAAGTTTGGTATGAGTAGTGTCCATCCCAAGTCAACACCGATGGAAGCAGGTTTTGTATCTTCTACGTCTGAAACAAAACAGTCTGGTTCCAGAGTGCCATACAGGGAAGCTATCGGATGCCTTATGTATCTGGCAGTGGCCACCAGGCCAGATATAGCTTTCGCTGTTAACCACCTTGCTCAATCCACAGAAAATCCTCAGGAAAGGCACTGGAAAGCTGTCAAGAGGATCTTCAGGTACCTAAAAGGATCATCGAGCCATGGACTTTTCTACTCGAGAGAAGGTGGATCACTAGAAGCCTACTGCGACGCAGACTATGCTTCAGATCCAAGTTCAAGAAAGTCAGTGTCTGGTGTAGTATGCCGCTATGCAGGAGCAGCCATCACCTGGTTCAGCAGGAAACAGCGATGCGTAGCTACGTCCAGCACTGAAGCAGAATATGTCGCAGGAAGCGAAGCAGCTAAGGAAATAGTCTGGCTTAGGCAGATTCTAGAGGACGTCTCAAGCCAAAACGAAGAACGACCAACTCTCTGGGTGGATAACATGGGAGCTGTTAAACTAGCTAAAAAGCCAAGTTTTCACAGACTCTCTAAGCATATCGATGTTAGAATTCACTTTATCAGGGAGAAGTTCGAAGAAGGAGTCTTCAACTTGGAGCATATTGCAGGAGAAGATCAAGTTGCTGACATCCTTACCAAGCCACTTCCATTCGTGCGATTCAGCAAGCTTTGTCAAGATCTTGGACTGAAGATGCAAGTTCAAGGGGGAGTGTTGAAGAGAAAATGAACTTGCATATATATATAAACATAAATATATATATATTCTTACTGTGCATATTTTGATATGACAGTATAGATGACTTTGTTAATTTGATTTGTATTTTTATCAAATAACTTTCTGTTTTAATCTTGATGTTACATTTGTATTGAAAATATATTTAGTGCTTTCTTTCCTCCACTGAAATCTTGTTTCATCAAATAGACTGCCAATTGGTGTGGCACATAGCTTCCTCGCATCCTATCACATACTTTAATGATTTTATGCTTTTACAAGCTATTATTGTCAAATTTGTTTAATTTTTTCCCCCTTTTTTTTAATCTGTCAAGATTGTTTTGATTTTTTACAAGAGTTTAAGTATCAATTTAGCAAACGTTAATAAGCGCAGACAGTTCAAATTAATCTGGGGCTATCTGCGGGTTACTTTCGATAAACTTGAGTTTCATACAAATCAGATTAGTACTTTTGAAGACATAGGTGTAAATAAATGTATGTTTGTGCGCATGTGGAAAAGAAACAAATGGGCGCTGAAGTATGAAACTTATATGGGACCAACAATGAACTAACTAGGCATCGCGTGGCTCTATCATTGAAGCGACGTATAGTAATAAATATGTATTGAATATTGAAAAAATAGATAATCATGAATCATGATGAGTTGATAGAAATAGGGTATGATAGTAGTACAGCGGCTAATAGTAAAGGAACTACCCCGCATTCTTACTATTCCTCTAACCAAACATCTCTTTTTCAATTATTATAAAATGTATTTCTTTGCTACAAAAAACTACTGCATGAATCAAATTGAAATTTTGCATGCGTGTTTCAATTGAGCTTTGATGGTGTATAATAATAATAATATGTAATAATAATACAGCTTTATTGGTTTCTATACAAATTATACATAAATACAAAAAACAAAAAAATCTTCTACTTTTTTTTTTTTCAAACTTAAGTATTTACAAATATTACAATTTGATAATTATTTGTTTTATTTCTTCTTGAAACCAGGCTCATTGTTGAGCGAAAGCCTCCCCCAATTTCATTTAGTTATTTCTGTCCTTTGCTTCGATGTTCCACTTAGTTCCGGCAAATTTTGTGATATCTTCCTCCCATCTTTTCTTTTGGTGTCCTCTATTCCGAAATCCGAAGCTTGGAGTCCACATAGTGACTCGCTTTGTCCATCTTTCATCTGTGGTCCTGACCACATGTCCTGCCCAGTTCCACTTAATTTTTTTCACAGTTTTCCTGATGTCCTGCACCCCGGTCTCCTGTCGAATTAGATCGCTTCTGACCCTATCTTTTTTCCTTACTCCTTTCATGCTTCTTTCCATAGCCTTTTGCGTTATTTGAAGTCTGTACAAGGATTTTTCTGTTAGGGACCAAGTCTGACAGCCGTATATTAAAGTAGGAATTACGTATAATTAGATTGTGTATATGAAGTTTTATTAAAATCGTTAGGTTAGAACGTAAGTTATCGGTGAAAAGGTTGTTTTCTCTATTATAAACGTTTAGGTCCGTTTTAATAGTTTTAGCGATCTTTATTAATTCATAGCGGTGTCGCTGTTGGTTTTACTAAAAAATGTTATTTGTAAAAAATGTTCGTCTCATCGAATAGATGATGATAGAATCTTTTCCCGTCCTGAAATTCCAATTTAATTTTTGAACCTCTCGTTTACGCGAGCGTTTCGTGTGAACTCTTGGACGGATCGTGCTGTCCAACGAATTTAGCCTGAGTATTAGTAAGAGGATCATGTATACCAAATTTCAACTAAATCGGTCAACTTTTACTCAAGTTATCGTCACACGCGTAAACGTTACTGACAGACAGACAGACAGACAGACAAGATGCATAGTTTGTTGAATGTAAGAAGCTCGCTTACGCTCGCTTCAATTATTCAATCACCATACAAATTTCTATAAAATCGGTGGTGTATTTTTTAAGATAAATATTATGTTGGTTCACAGACACGGAACTATAAATTTTGAAAAGGATTTCTGTCTTATAATTTTTGAAGTCTTGTTATAGAGGTGTGCTTTTTGTTGTCGTGTTATTGAGGGTCGTGTAAGCGAGGTTCTACTGTATATATATTTCAGTGTTTGAATATGTATTGTTGAAGTAGTAGACAAAATAAATTAAAAAATAGATTTATCAATTTCTCGTTTTAGGATTTTGTAGTGGTATTACAATAACTGTGGAGGGATTAAATATGCGGTAAATATTACCTCCAGAATGCATTTTAACATAAAAACGCATTTTTTGAAGTTTTTTGGCACGTAAATAAATGGCATTTTCCAAAATTTTCCGGCGAGGACCTTCTGGCGTTCCGGTACTGGAAAATTTGCGAGTGCACCTCTGACCTGCATGTGTAAATTAGCAAGGCACCTACAAGTAACTAGTCCTACTAAGCAATATATTGTAGCAAGCTATTGTAATTGTAACTGTAAAATGTAAAACCAAATTGTTATGTGTAATTTATTTTATAATAAATAAATTAAGAGTCCCCCCCCCCCCTTCTATCTCGCTTATATAAAGTGCAAAAAATCTGGGGAAAAATGCCAGAACATACTTCGACCAAAAGTAGAGATGCCACTTTTTGGAAATTTCAAAAAATATATATTTATTTTATTGACAAAATACGTTTTTTTTATAAATATATGTATATGATTATGTTCTTTTCGATGTATTTATATGGTTGTAGTCCGGTTCAGTGGCAAAAAAATACTTTATCAGAAGTTTGTTTATGTGTATTGAGAATATAAGACCCATAGGATAATGTTCAAAGTAGTTTTTTAGCATTTCAAAAAACACCATGAATAGGTACTACAAACTATTATACTGGGTTGCCTACGGACCCTCGCTGTGTGCTCACTAGCACACACTTGACCTGTTTATTTAACTTAAATAAAAGTTTCAAGGTTAAAAATTATATAGTAATATTGTTGCTAAATTATCCGTAAATTCTTAATAAAAAAAATTCTATCCTGATCACAAAAAAGTTTTGGTTTTTTTTATTTTGTTCTCCAAAAAAAAAAAAAGTTTATTTCAAGCCAAGGAGAAAGAAGAAAATGGTTTTCTTTTTTCTTCCCAAAAATAAAGTTTTTGGAAACTTGGAAAAAGTGAAATCTATCCGAGTTTTTCTTTTTGGATTTATCTTAAAGAATGATTGAGGGAAGGAGTAACAGGATCAACTTTTTTTAAAAGAGAGAGGAAAAGAAAAGGGTTTTTTTGGTTATAAAACGCAGAGTAGAAACATTTCTCAGTGCAATGCAATTTACTATTTCTTCTTATTCTCTGTTCTTCTATTTATTCTTTATACATTCATAGGGAAGAAGAAGAAACAGAAGGATCACAATAAGAATAGAATCTTCTCTTATGTATTTTTTTCAAATCCCTTTTTTCCTCTTATCTTACACCAATTTCTATTTGACCTTATTTCTCAGGACTCTTGCAAATAGGAAGAAACCCTTCCGGTGTCATCTTAAAGCAATGACTTAAAAACCTTTGACTTATAATACCAATATAATATTCTACTACATAAATAATACTAATTTCTAAACTTAAAATAACCATAAAATTATTTTCTCCAAAGAAAACGGCATGAGATGGTATTATTTGAAAGAAATAGTCTGCCAGTCTGCCAATTATTTGGCGCATAGCTTCATCGCGCCTTATTTTGCATACTTAAATAATTTTAGGTTTTTAGAACCTATTACTGGGTGTATTTAATTTTCCCCATTTTGCTTCCGAGCTTACCGAAGGTAAAGGAAGCTATGTGATCGTTCTTTAGTAAGAAAAAGTTTTAGGTCTCCGATTTTAAAAATTTCCAGACAGAAATCCGTTTCAGACATCAAGGAGCATTTTTGGTTCCGTGTCTGTCTGTCAGTCTGTCACTCAATTTATATGAACCTAAATATCTTAAAAACTACTCGTCCGATTTTAATTAAATTCGGATAGTAGGTCATAATTAGTCCATTGTTGGTCCCATATAAGTTTCAACCTTCTTTCTACATTAATTTACACCTATAGCTTCAAAAGTACTTATCTGATTTGTATGAAACTTTTAATGTTTATCGAAAGTAGTCCACAGATAGCCCCAGATTAATATGAACCGTCTGCTTTCTTTACCTTTTACTAAATTGAAACTTTAATTCATGTAAAAAATCATAACAAGTTTGACAAATTAAATAAGCATAAAATCAATAATGTATGTGATGGGATGTTAGGAAGCTATATGTCACATCAATTGCCAGTCTATTTTTAAATCTGTCAATATTGTTTTGATTTTTTATATCAATTTAGCAAAATGTAAAAAGCACACACGTTTGAAGTTAATCCGGAGCTATCTGCAGGCTAAACCATCCAAATTACAGTACTTAGTACTTTTAAAGATATAGGGGAAGGTCGGGTATTATCGGACATCGGGTTATATCGGACAAGTGGTGTTTCGTGCTTTTACCAATGGCAGCTGCACTGGTTCTGTATTTTACGGAGGGGGGAAACCAGCAGAAAGAAGCTGACGCCATCGCTAGATTGTTTTGTTTCAGTGGGATCAACTAATTTGTGTTTATCTGTTTTTATCGTTTTTTCTTGTGCATGAAGATAACTTCAAAGTACTGAATTTTGCCTAAAGTTTAATAAATTTAAATTCTAAGTGCATTGATAACAAAATGTATTCTTTTACTTAATCTTTTACGCATTAAATCTGATATGGGATTGATAATAGATTTTTGACAGCCAAATTGCCGAAGTGTTATAGTCGGTTTATATCGGACATGCTCATGGAGGGTTATATCGGACAAACATTGTAAAGGGTAATCTTGTGTGGGGCATGATGATTGTGCGGATCTTGAAACCCATAGTTTGGACTACGAATGTGAAAGCTGTCAGATAAAACAAGACCAATTTGTTTTTGTAATTAATATGAAACTTTTTTTTTCTCATTTCATATACATGCATATTTTTTCCAAATTTGTTAATTGTAGGTTATGACAACTTTTTTAACATGTAACTTGTTTAACAACAACAAACATGTAAACTTGTTTAACAAAATAAAATAAAAAAAAAAAAAAAAAATTCTAAATTATATTTATATTTTATAATGTCCGATATTAACCCTCCAACATTTTGTATAGGTATGAGAGAGTTAGTGAGATACGGTCTAAAGAAAAAAACTAAGTTTTTACCAACTAGTTTCGTAAAATATATTTACATCATCAGGGTAACTTACATATGGGCTTTTAACGTACAATTTTTATATTTTTTTACGTTAAAATTTTTTGAGGAAGGGACTGGGAACACCGTATGCAGACTAAAACAAGCAATTTATGGTCTTAAGCAGAGTGGTCGTGTTTGGTATGAAACTCTTAGGGAACACCTGACAAACAATGGGTTCAAACAATTAGAGTCAGATAAATGTTTATATATTTTTAAAAAGGAAAAGGCCACAGTGTACATTGGTACATATGTGGATGACCTATTAGTTATATCTTCAAGTAAGGAGATATTAGATGAAGCAGTAGAGAAAATTAGAAAAAAATTTACTTTAACACAACAAACAGACTGTAACAATATCCTAGGGTTAGAAATAAAAAAAGTTGATGGGGGAATTAAGATACTTCAGGAAAAATATGTAGAGAAAATCCTTTGTAGGGCCGGTTTGAACGATTCCAACACGGTTAGAACCCCACTTGACGTCAACCAAGACCTTGACGAATTTGATCAATCACCAAACGTAGATCAGAAACTGTATCAAGAGCTACTAGGTTCGCTGGTGTACCTGTCAACAATGAGACGACCTGACATTGCGTTCCCTGTTAGTGCTTTGTCCCGATACAGTAAAGATCCTCGAGCAATACATTTAGCTGCCCTCAAGAAAATCTTTAAATACGTTAAAGGAACTAAGAGTTCTGGTTTATATTACAAGAAAGGTAATATCGACAAGTTAGAGTGCTTTGTAGATGCAAGCTGGCGAGACGGACGTGGAAAAGATCAACGATCAACTACTGGATATCTGTTTAGAATATCAGGAGGTTTGATATCATGGCTTTCCAAACGACAGTCAAGAGTAGCGTTATCAACTTGCGATGCCGAACTAGTTGCTTTGACGGAAGCTATGAAGCATAGCATATATCTAAAGATGCTGGTTTCAGAACTACTTAGTGAAGAATTACCGACAACACCAATTCTATGTGACAACCAGTCAGCAGTTACGTTAGGTAGAGAGGGGGTGGTATCGAGTAAGTCTGCACACCTAGTCAGACAGGTAGCATTTGCAAATCAGGAATTTAAAAATAAAAATTTCGATATTAAACATGTTTCTTCAGATAACCAAATTGCAGATTTTCTTACAAAACCTCTTTCGGCCATAAAATTAAATAAATGTCTTAATAATTTAAATTTTAATTAAAACTTTTACTTGTTATGTTAATTATTGTTTAACACGTTAATATTATTGTTTTATATATTAAGTGATTTATTTAGTATACTTTCAATGGTCATTTGAGGGACTTGAATAAATTTAAGGGGGGATCTGTTAGGGTAAATTTATTTTAACTTGATAAAATCACTTTGTGTCAATATTATTAATAATGTTTTTTGTGTCAAATAAATTGAGTCTTGTTTGAGAACTTGAAGAGGTGCATTTTGTTCAGAGTAGTTAAGGCAAATCCACTGCGAGGTGCCAACAGATAAAATTTTTATAAAATTACGTTAAAAGCCCATATGTAAGTTACCCTGATGATGTAAATATATTTTACGAAACTAGTTGGTAAAAACTTAGTTTTTTTCTTCACTAACTCTCTCATATCTACACTTTAACGGTTGCTAACTTAAAATTTAATTTTGTATAGGTAAAAATGAAGGTCTTTTTACATTACATCAGAAAGGAGGGAAAAAAATTCCTAGAGATTATTGCTATTATAGGTGCTTGTACAACATATTTAAGCATCCTTTAGTACATAGTATGACCAAATTAATTCATTAACAAATCCAAAAATTTTAGAAAAGCTTAACTGTCCGATATTACCCGACCTTCCCCTACGTATAAATTAATGCATGCTTGTGCGCAAGTGAAAGGAGAGAAAGTTGAAACTTATCTATAAGGGACCAACACTGAGCTAATTATGACCTATTATCCAAAATTCATAGATATCGTTTAATTAGTTTTTAAGATGGGTTGGTTCGCAAAAATTGAGAGACAGACCGACATACAGACAGGGAACCAAAAATATTCTTTGAAGTCTGAAACGGATTTCGGTTTGAAATCGGAGACATAAAAACGTTTTGTTCTTAAGAACGATCACATAGCTTTCCGTTACCTTCGATAAGCTCGGAAGCAAAAATAAAACGAGAATTGAAAATTCGTAAGCTCTCGAGGTTCGCTGTTATAATCGTGTGCTAGGACTTGCAGCAGTGACCTTCATCGCAGAGATATTCCTCGTAGATTAATATTATTCCAGGAGGAACCAAAATATTGTTTATCTCCAGTAAGGAGAAGAAGTTATGATTTTGGATTAGTTTGGAGGGACTAAAGTAAGTTTTTTTTTCCCCCCTGAACTCAAAACGTAGAGAGACAAAGTAAAAGTAGGGTGAAAAAGTAAAACCAGAGAGAAAAAGAAGGTTTTCCAACATAATTATTTTATAAATAATAAAGGAGAATGAATGGTTAATCTAGTGAGGTTGGTGAAATCAGGTTGGCGACACTGTTTTTTCAACCTTATTTGTTATTTGCGCTTACCATTGTTTATAACCTGCATCTAAATAACCTTCAATTTGAGTTTAATTGAAATTCTTATTTGTTAGGGTTTTGTAGATTCTTCTCAAAACCCTTATGCCGAGGGTGATGTGTCCGTCTGTCCGTCGCTCTTTGGTTCATAGGGCCCGAACCGTTTAAGCTAAAGAGCTGAAATTTGAAATACTGGTGTAACTTTTTGACCCAACCACAGGAAAAATATACAGAAGTTCAAAATTAAATATGCGCATGCGCAATTCGCAAAAATGTTGTAAACTCAAAAATTTATATTTTTTTTAATTTTCGAGTGGGGTATCAAATGAAAGCTGCTGAAGAGTAGGACGCAAATATATATAAGCTTTTGTAAATATTGCATTCCTTATTGGGTAAAAAAAATAAAAATATACCCAAAAAAAAATGTCCCCCCCCCAACCACTATACTTCGGCTGGTGCTAAAATTTCGAAATAATTCATGCTAATGCCTTATTGTGGGGCGATGAAAATTCCGGGAGTTCATCCCAAATTTTAAAAAATTGCCAATTTTGGGAGCGAAAATTTGAAGTGCACCAAAAATTTTATTTTTTTAAAATTTTGAGTTGGGTATCATATGAAAGCTGGTGAAGAGTAGGATTCAAATATATATTTGCTTTTTTAAATTTTCCATTCTTTATTAATTTTATAAGTCAAAATATACCCCCAAAAATTTCCTCCTCCCCAACCACTATATAACGGGTAGTCCTAAAATTTCGAAATAATTCATGGTTATACCTTATGGTGAAGCGATGGAAATGGTTTGAAAAAAATGAATTTTTCTAGTCGTTATTACCGATGAAAAACATTGTGACCCCCCGGGGGATCGAACCCGGACCCTTGAGATCGAAGAATAAAATCTTAATTACATAACGGGCATGCTTAATCTTCTACAAAACCCTAAAAAGTACTTGGACGCAAGTACTTCCCTGTGATTTTTTTTTATTTTTATATTGAATCTCTTATACTTGCTATTAAAAGTGCAATTTAACAATAAAAGTGTATTTTAATTTATTAAAATAATAAATATAAACTGTGCAATGGATGAAGGTGTCTTAGGCTACGCCTCGGGATTAAGGGACCATGGTTTCTTCGACTTCGCCTCAAGAACCTACTTATTCGCTCAGGGAATAATGACTTACTTTACTCCCTAAGTGCATAAATAATTATTATTTAGAAAGAAAAGAAAGTACTATTTTAATAAAAAAAGAAAAAAATTTAGAACACGTTTAGTATAATTTATGTGAAAGCAGTGAAATTTCAGACAAAGCAAGCTCATACAAAGTTTTCACTAACAATAGTGTAAAAACAATATCTAGTTTTGGCCTAAAGTTATTTGAATGCAGAGAAGGGATTTTATGTTGACACAGGATACATTACTAAGAAAACGTCGAAATACGTTTCCTACGTTCTATGAATTTTCAAAGTGTGTTCTCCAATTATATAGGAGAATTTCGTTCTAGGAGATAACATATGAATGCAAACATATTTAAAATTTAAAAACTTTTTAAATTATTATCTGTCATAATCCCATCCACACTTGGGTGTCTGTCAAAAGTTTTTGATATGGAGTATAAGTGAAGTTATCATATATAATGTTCTTTTATAATTTAAATTATTAATTAGTTTTATTAGACATCCCAGAAAAATCTCCTCCTATCACATGTAAAACTTTAATGATAAATCCCATGAAGTACCTGCAAGTTACTATTTTTATTACTACAATATGTTCAAAAAGTTGCACTTTCGAGGAACAATGTGTTGATCTTTAAATAATAAATAAATAATTTTATCTCCAGTAGGGGAAAAAAGTTATGATTTTGAATTAGTTTAGAGGGACTAAAACAGGTCTTTTTATCCCTGACTCAAAAAGTAGGGAGAAAAAGTAAAAGTAGGGCGAAAAAGTAAAGTAGGGCAAACAAGTAAAGATTGCAACTTAATTATTTTATAAATAGTAGAAAATGTATGGCTAATGTAATGAAGTTGTTGAAATCAGGTTGGCGGCACTGCGCTTTTTTGACTATGTTTATCTGTGTTTACAACATTATAACCTGCATCTAAATAACCTTCTATTTGAGTTTAATTCCAATTCTTATTTGTTTTTAATATTGAATCTCTTATATCTGCTATTAAAAGTTCTAATAATTATTGTTATTTATTAAAATAATAAATAAAAACTGTGCAATGGACGAAAATGTGTATTTTCTTCCTACATTCCTACTGGAGATAAAATATTGTATGTACCTCGTGAGTAAAGTGCCATTATTCCCCTCGCGATAATTAGCTAATTAAAGTTATTCCCTCGGCTGCGCCTCGGGAATTAAAGAGTCTAATTCCCTCGGCTTCGCCTCGGGATTTGGGGACCATGGTTCCTTCGGCTTCGCCTCAAGAACCAACTTTTTTTGCTCAGGGAATAATGGCTTACTTTACTCCCTAGGTGCATAAATAACTATTATTAAGAGATATTTACAATGAACATTTTCGTTTCGATTTTATCAGAGCCAGTATCAAACATAGTATTTGTTTTTTCCTCGGCTGCAAGATTTAAATAGAAGATACAATAACACTTTAGTTAACAATAACAACAGTAACAAAAAGGGGGAAAAATTAACAAAAACCCTTTAACTTAATAGTAACTAAGGTGAACGTTAATAGAACATATAAATAAACTGAAGTATAACAATAACAAGTGGTTTGATAACAATGATTAGATACATCTTAGATTAAAAATAAATAATATTGTAATTAATACATATTATATGCTATCTAGAAGTATATGTTTGATTCTTTTATGTTTGTATTTTTTTGTACCTATTTCTTAGATCACTGATATTGTAGTTGCCTATATTTTTTATTAGTTGGTTAGCCTGGTTGACTTGACACTGCCTGAAAAATTGTTGGGTTTGCTGAAAAATAAATTATCTCCAGTAGGAAGAAAATACACATTTTCGTCCATTGCACAGTTTTTATTTATTATTTTAATAAATAACAATAATTATTAGCACTTTTAATAGCAGATAAAAGAGATTCAATGTTAAAAACAAATAAGAATTGGAATTAAACTCAAATAGAGGGTTATTTTGATGCAGGTTATAGACAATGAATCAATGATAAACATGGTCAAAAAAGCGCAGTGCCGCCAACCTGATTTCAACAACTTCATAACACATTTGCCATTCATTTTCTACTATTTATAAAATAATTAAGTTGCAATCTTTACTTTTTTGCCCTACTTTACTTTTTCGCCCTACTTTTACTTTGTCTCCCTACTTTTTGAGTTCAGGGATGAAAAGAATTATTTCAAAATCATAACTTTTTTCCCTACTGGAGATAAAATAGCTAAGATTTAGCTTGGCGTGCATTTCTTTGATTCTTGTGAATATTGGGAAATCACCAATTATTCGACAGCATTTTTTTTGTATTACTTGTAGGGATCTATAGTTTGATTTAGACACGGAGCTCCAGACTGGACAGGCGTACGTAAGGGCGGGTCTTATTAATTCTTTGAATATTATTAATTTATTGTTTTGGTTTAGTTTTGACCGTTTGCTAAATAAAGGGTAGAGACTAAATAATGTGTGTTGAATTTTATTGAGGTTTGTTTTAATGTGTCTGGAAACATTTAGTTTTTTATCGGTGTTGATCTGCATTTCAATACCGTTTCAGACATCAGGGAACGTTTTTAGTTCCATGTCTGCCTGTCGGTCTGTCACTCAATTTTTGTTAACCAGCTTATCATAAAAATTACTCGTCAAATTATAATGAAAGTTGGATGATGGAGGTCATTAACCCCTTGTTGGTCCTATATAAAGTTCAACCTTCTACGCTCATTTGTTTCTCTTCCACGTGCGCACAAACATACATTTATTTACACCTATATCTTCAAAAGTACTCATCTGATTTTTCTAAAATTTGGACAGTTTGTCAAAAGTGGCCCGCAGATAGCTCCAGATTAATTTCAAATATCTGCGCTCTTTGAATATTGCTAAATTCATGAATAATCAAAACAATTTTAACAGTTAAAAAAACTTGGGAGGAAAATTAATAAATTTGACAGTAATGAGCTGTAACAGCATAAAATCATTAAAGTGTAGAAAATAAAACGCAAGGAAGCTATGTGCCACATTAATTGGCCACATTAATTTAAAGATTTATATGTTGTTCATCAAATATAAAAGGAACATCATTTTACAAATTTAGTTTCAAGAAAAAATTATTTATTTATTACAATTATAGTTTATGTTTATGTTAAATATTTTATAAAAACAGTAAAATATAATCTAAATATATAATATACCTAATTCAATTTATTTTTAAAAATTAACATTCAAATTGAACACATTTCATATAAATAAATTAAATATTAAGTTGGTGTTTTTTGTAAATTGTTTTATTTTTTCATATTTTTCGTACCTTTACTTTTTAATTTGATTTCTGAGTTATTTTTTTTTAAAGTAGTAAAAACAAATAAAAAAATAAATAAATAAATTTAAAAAAAATATATTTATTTCATCATACCTTGTAAATAAAAGAGTATATTTCGTTTAACCAAAAAATGTTTCATTTATCTTTCTATATACTTTTTAATTATCCCTGAGATCCCTCGCTTTTTTAAAGGGTAAGACCCGAAATAAATATTTTTTCTCTGTTTTCAATGAAAGTTCACTTAGATAACATACACACTCACAGGTGTGTGACAGTGTATATAATATGTATGTATATATATATATATATATATATATATATATATATATATATATATATATATATATATATATATATATATATATATATATATATATATATATATATATATATGTATATATATATATATATATATATATATATATATTATATATATATATATATATATATATATATATATATATATTTACAAAAAGTAAAAAATTTATTTCTCCTAATATAAGTGTAAGAGGGTGAAAATATTTCTAAATAAAATGAGTAAATAAATATAAGGTTTTTATTTCAATAGATCTAAATGCGTAAAACCAAAAAAATAAATAAAATGCATTTAAATAACGACATTTAAATGTTTTTCTATGAAGTGTGGAAAATCAGTATTCATTTGCCTAAATGATAAAGTAGATGGATCTTAACTCTTTAAGGATCAGGCAAAAAAAAAAAAAAAATGTTACTGTGGATTGGTGGTTTCCGCGGTTTACCAGCTGACCATCTCTACACGTGTGTTTTGGATGACATGTCTCCAGTTTTTTTTTTATTGTGGCTCATAGAAGCAATTTCTGAGACCGGAAATGTGTCAAAATTCTTATTATACTACCAGATTTGATTTAAAATTGTGTTTTTATAATAAATAATTAGCGCTCTCGAGTTATTTGCAGATTTTTAGCTTGAGTTGTGAAAATTTAATAAATTTCGTTGTCCTAGAACTTTGGTGGTTCATTCCGTTGACCACCTACTTTAAGGTGGTAAAGGATGTAAACCACCAAACCTTACAGACAATATAATTTTTGTCAAGGTCATCAGAAGTACAAATCCCTAATTAATTGGAGGCATCTCCTAGAAACCACCAAAAAACATTGTTTTTCTTTTATGGAAGGGGGAGCTAGAATTTTTTCAAAAATATTTTTCTGGGGCCATTATTGATCCCATAGGTGAGATTTGCAACTCTAATTTTAGAAATTAGAAAAAACAGTATTGCGCCATGTTCCGATTTTTATGAATAAATGTTCACATTAGAGATTTAAGATTGATTGCAAACAAACTCGTGAGATCAACGTGGAGCTTATAATATAGAATTAATGTCAAGGTATAAACACAATTATATACACATAAACACACAATGTGATTAAACTGAATATATAATTTAAGATGTAGTAAAAACTATACACAATAGATAAAGGTATATTGGATTGATTATCAAAAACACATGCGATAGATGTGGAGAACTGAACTCATAGATATTGAGACAGACTGACTTGATATCAAGTCTCACAAGGGGGCTAGGAAAGAGAGGGGGCTAAGGTACCACAGCACTATCCAGAGTCGACATCTGTTGGGTACAATAACAACTAAATACATTTAACTTTACTAACACGCCATTCGGAGCAAAAGGGGGTGGTTTGCCAGGAAAACCACCAATCCTTAATGGGTTGGTGTGAAATTATAAATTATTAATCCATGCTGATATAATTTTTTTACAATATTTAGAGCTTCTATCAGCGGAATATAGTACAACAAAGAATACAAGTAAAAACCAATCCACCTCCTATTATATTCTAACTTCCTGGCAGGGTATTTAAGGGCGTCACATTATTCATGTCGTTTATTAAACTTCATCCAGCTTATCGTCAAAATATTGCACTATTAATGGAAATCTATCAACCTCCTGTTAAAATCTTACTTCCTGGCAGGATATTTAATTTAAAAGCGTAACATTATTTATGTTGTTTTTTACTTGTTGGAAATTTCTTTCGTCCCCCAGAGTTAAAACATATATCTATATTAAACGATAGAAATTTTGTATTGAAATAGACAAAATTTGAATTTCATTTAATCAAATTTGTCGGTACCGTTAACGATACTTTCTTTTACACGATTTTAGAGCTACAATTCATTTCTCGATTTTGCCTCGAGATATGATTTTTCTGAAGATGTATGCCGGCCATATTTCGTTAAAATCGGCCAAGTAGTTTAGGCTCCAGGCGTCTGCACAGAAGACAGACAGACATTTTTTAAAAACCACTTTCTTGGATTCAGGTGACCTCAAAGCGAGTTAATCCATCAAAATCTCCAAATTTTCACGCCATCACAATACTTTCTCTTTATATGAGAAAGTAATAAATCAATTTATCTGATGGTTAATTTTGACATAAAATAGAACAATAAGTTTTTAAGATACCGGAGGAAAATTGTTGTGACTAATTTCTGTCTATGGAATTTTAAAATTTAAAGACAAAATGTTTGTTTTTCAGAATAATAGCAATGCTTCCCTGGAGGTAAGCTTGGAAGCAATATACTACAGTTAAATAAAGCTATCGAGATCCCCCCCCCCCCCCCCCCTGTTGAATTATTCCAAGTATTACTATTTAACAAATGGAATAGCCAACAAGTGGTCTCGAGGGACAGATTTGAACTAGCGACCAACGAAATGGCATCGAATAGATTATTCAATGTCAAAATACATTAGGGAAAAAATAAAAAAATCGCTTGAATCTAGTAAAGAGTGCTTCTCAGCTCGATATAACACTTATTCCTTCAGTAAGTGTAGGGTAATTAATTGTAAAGCAGTCATTGTCAAAAAGTAGTGTCATAAAAGTTAGACTGGCATTTCTTTCCCATGCAACCGCTCTTAAAATACTTGCCTAAGGGTTTAGAAAAATGTATTTTATCTATGATTGATATGAAATATAAACATTATATCTCTGTTTAGATGCGTAGAAAGTGATTCTTTACGTACTTGTATTCATTGCGCATGCGCGTCTCATAGTTCTGACGAATTCCTCTTCTTTACCACACTAGTGCGGTAAAGAAGAGGCATTCTTGAGCTTTACGCACGATTAGAGAGTTTGTTTACATTTAACAAGACTAATTTGCTGTTTGTTTAATAAAAGTAACTTATATATCGAGTTTTTTGTGAAAATCAATGAGTGATTTAAATGATTGTGACGAATATGAGGAGAATAATACGCCTCCCGAAATAATTCGGCACAAAATACAACTAATGAATTAATGTTATCTTTATCAAAAGAGAAATACGAACTTGTATACTGGAAGTTTATTTCTTTCTATATTTATTATTTAAATCTAAGAATCGTAGATAAAGTACGGTACGCAACTCGTGCGAAAACGGCATTTTGCATTGCTCGTGTGGTTTTACCACCCTCGCTGTCGCTCGGGTGCAAACTCCACACTCGCATGCAAAATGCTACTTTCCGCACTCACGCGTAATGTACTATTTTATGAATGACAAGGAGTTGATGTGTGCCTCCGTGTAGCTTTACACACCAAAATGAAGAAAATCCGTAAAAGGGACCAAAAAAATTGCTTGCATACGAGTCTGCAAGACAGTGAGATATTTTCATGTAACGATTTTTGGTGTCGTTTTTCGGTAACGCTTTTCGAGTTTATGTGCCTAAGTAAAGACATGAAAATATCAAAAAATTTGAGCGTGCCGATTTTTGCGTTTGTATTTTAGGAATTAAATCAAACATATTATGTTGTGCACGAAGAAAGAAAGTACTTTTCTTCTTCTCCAGTTAATTAAGAAGTAATATTTTAGCTTCTTCAACCATATTTTTATAATAAATGCACAAAATATTGTTTAACAAAACAATAATAAGGTAAAAATTAAATTTTATGTATGTAAGTTTAATAGAAATAAAATTCTAAGGGTTATGGCGTTTGTCCGGTGCAAAATGGAGCAGTAGAACAGAAGTTGTAGTTGAGGGGGGGGGGGGGGGCGCCGCCGGGAGAGAGAAGAAGTCGGGGCGTAGAGCCAGTTACCGCGCAAGGTGACTATGTAGCCCCTAAGCTGGCGAGCCCGCGGTGGAAGGCTGAAGGCTCTCTCTAGAAACCTCTAGACTAGACTAGACTATACTATGCGACTACGAACTAACTCCTGGAACTGTCTATTTATTTTCCTGGTAGCAGTGAAACTCTTTTCGACTTTTTTCGGCCCTACGAAGCGCGGTAGGGGAAGGCCCTAATGCTGGAGACTGGATTGCACACCTCCTATATCTTTCTAACTCCCTGTTACACACGGGTAACGTTTTTGGCTTAGATTTTTAGTATCGCTTTTCGAATTCATGTGCCATAGCCAAGACATGAAAATGTCAAAATAACTAATGCTATAAATAGCTTAGTTCTCCGGTGAAATCCGTGCCACGAAGGGGTTGATATCCAACGTTTCACTTCCACCACTGGCAGGTACTGCCTTCCTTGGTGTTCAACATCGAACTCAGAAGAAGGCAGCACCTCCCCCAATTGCGTCATCCCAACAAAAGATTATCCCGACTCAAGGAACCCTCAACCCGCGGCAGCCTGCGAAACTAGTTACATACGTAGTAACTAGTTTACATTATGACAGAGTTACCATGACGGGAGTTGGCGTGGAATTCATTTACTCGTATTATGACGGCGCATGTGTAATGTGTATACTATAATATAGACTTTTATACTACAATATATATTTTTATAAGATATTATTCCTATCCCAGTAATCTTTTACAGCCGTTATCATAAGGATCCATCAACTTCAAAAGCAAGCATTATTATAATTTTTAATTACTCTTTATAGACGATAATACTAAGAGAAAAAATCCTTTAAAAATAACAACTGAATTTTAAAAGAATAAAATTTATTATTGCTAATTAATTTAAATAAATGTTAAGAGAAAAGAGATTAAAACATTTAAAAGCAATTAACATTTTTATTATTAGAGTTTTATCAGCCTTAGATTATTTGAGATTAATTTTATTGTTATAATGTAAAATGTTAAGTATAAAACAGCCGTAACTAAGGTAAATAGTCAATTAATCCTAGCTCTCTAAACCAACTTAGTGGATTGGTAGGCTTACACATAATTATCATTCTCGTCAGAGGACTCCAAGGTATACTTAAAGGTATAATCCAATTGTTTGATATACTTGTGATCTCAATGTGTAAATATGTTTTGCCATCATTACAGAGTTGTTGGCTAAAATATTGATAAAGTACATAGTTTTTTGATATTCTGTTAATGAATTTATGTGTAGAAATAAATCTGATAGCTAAGTATTGCTTCCGTGCTTACTTGCTTACCGCAGGTAACGGAAGCTATGTGATCGTTCCAAAGAATGAACATATTTTATATCTCCGATTTCAAAATTCTAATACAGAAATCCGTTTCAGACATCAGGGAACATTTGTTGTTCCGAGTCTGTCTGTAGCTCAATTTTTGCGAACCAACATATCTTAAAACTACATGTCCAATTTTAATGAAATTTATATGATAGGTCATAATTAGGTCATTGTTGGTACCATATAAGTTTCAACCTTCGGCGCTCATTCGTTTCTCTTCCACATGCGCACAAACATACATTTATTAACACCTATACCTTGAATATTTTAAACAATATAGCAGAAATAAGAAGAAACAATAAAGAAATAGACTTTATATGGGTCAAATCACATCAAGGAATTGAAGGAAACGAGGAAGCAGACAAACTTGCCAAAACCCCTACACAACAATCTGAAAAACAAATACCAACAAGAGACCTCATAACACTATCCAAAAAGAATATGTTTGAAAAATTTAATATAAAACTACAAGAAGAACCAGAAAAAGCAAAAAATTTCAAATTAATAGTCAAAAAAATTCCACTTAAACCATGGTTTTGGAAAACAAAACTACCACGTACAGATATAATGAAAATTAATAGATTAAGAAGTTACCATGCACGATGCATTCAGTACAACTATATAATAGGACTAAGTGATTCACCAATATGTTATACTTGTCCTGAAAAAGAAGAAAATGTAGCTCACATCCTATTGGAATGTCCGAAATATAAATCAGAAAGAAATAAATTATACCAAGAAAAAAATACAAGAAATTCAAGACAAAAATGAAAAAATCAAGACCATCCTATTCTCAAATTTAAAAAATATTAAACTTACACTAAAATTCGTAAAAGAAATAAATTACTCCCCTTAGCCTAAAATTGAAAAAATCTGGAGTCCACTCACCAACAGAAATCCACAAACGAAATAAAATTTAAAAAATAAATAAAAATTACTTAGGGAAAACATAGGAAGAATTTTGGAAGGACTCGGGTCCACCCAACCTAATTGAGGTTTTCTGTGGTTTCCCTCAATTTACTAGGCAAATGCCAGGTTGGTCCACTCTTAAGTCAGTCCACAGACTGCCTATGATACCCGTTTAAATACCTGCAAACAACCCTAACAAAAATCCATTCAAAAACTTCCGTTTAGAAAAATAAAAAAATATAAATATATACTCCGAAATTATCCATTATACCCTTCCCCAAATTTGATTAAAAAGCTCCAATCCCTTACAAAATATCAAAATTATAAAAAGGCACAAAATAACCCCTCTCAAAATAACATTTTGGCTCCGGTAAACACAAATATTTTTTTTTTTACTTATGCCAATAAAGAATTTGTTTAAAAAAAAAAAAAAAAAAAAAAAAAAAAAGTACTTATCTGATTTGTATGAAAATAATAGTTTATCGAAAGTAACCCACAGATAGCCCCAGATTAATTTGAACCGTCTACGCTCTTTAACTTGATGATTTGACACTTAATTTATGTAAAAAAAAAAAAAACAATTTTTGACAGATTGAGAAATCGGGGAAACAATTAAACAAATTAGACAATAATTGCTTGTAAAAGCATAAAATCAAGCATAAATCAAGTACGTCATAGGATGCGAGAAAGCTATGTGGCACACCAATTGGCAGTCTATATTAAATATATTCGAGGTAATATTATTTGCATTGCTCGCTACTTGCCACACGTGTCGATCACCGATTGAATAGTCGGTTAATGTGCGTACTTCCATAGTACTCCATACTGAAGAAGCAGTCGGCCAATAGTTGCCCAACTTTTTAGTTGAAAGGGAATCAGGAAGCCAAATATTCAATCACCTCACTAGATTGGCTTGGTGAGCACACTCACATAAGACTTTGTATTAATTAAGCAACCGATTAAACTATCGGCCGATCAAAAGTTTGTTGTGTGCGGTGAATCTTATAACCCTGCAGTGCACGGGTCGGGTCTGTGAGACCCAGAGTGTCACACTCGTTAGCAAAACACTGATAAGGGAGGTTCGTATAACACTATCCCCTCCTATACCTTCAAGTCAAACCTTCCGCAGTTCAGAACCACATTTTGAACAATTCACATAATTTCTTCCTGTCTATTTTTTTACCTTAAAATTACCCCTGGGTCTGTGAGACCCAACCCGTCTACTCATGTAAGTATTTTTTTATAACTCGTAACATTTTATTATATATATTCGTTGATGACTCTCTAAATTTTAATTTTATTTACTTGAACTTTATTTAATATTAATTTCAGGTATTGTACAAAGTATTTATAATGACTGATTATTTTCTATAATTAATTTAGTATTTAACTTTTTTTAAAGGGAGAAAAAATATTACAATTGCTCTCCAGGCAGGAATTTTATATAATATCGGGGATTTTTTTTAGAAATCCTTGGGATTAAAACTGTGCCTTCCAAACCTTAAGAGCCTAATAAAGGAGGGGGGTGTTCATATTGCACTTATCGCAAATCTCGTTATTCTTGCAAAAAGTGCAATATATATATATATATATATATATATATATATATATATATATATATATATATATATGCTCTTAGAGCATTCGCAATTTATATGCCAGGACAGTGGAATTGAAATTTTTGGATCGTATTAAGTTCCTATATTGATATATGGCACTTATTTTTTTAAAATTCTTTTAACTTTTTTTTATGTTGGACGGTAAAAATTAAGAAATTGAATAGTCATCAATTTTTTTTTTCATAATGTAATTTTATTGATATAGTTCATTTTATATTTTTTTACTATTAAGTAAAGATTATTTCTATACTATAAAGAATAAAAATATTTAAATATTAAACCATTTTAATTTTTTTAAAAAAATAATGGGTCTGATAGACCCAATCCGTGCACTGGTGTGATTTTTTTTTTTCACCCGTGCACTGCAGGGTAAACCTAGCAAGCAATATTATTGCGAAGTTTATTCACCATTATATGCATAAAGAATAGAACAAAAAGTTGAGGTAACAATAGGTTAGTTATTTGTTGTTCTGTCAGGTGATTGTTTTTGTTTTTTTTCGACTACAATGTTACTCTAGTACTGTGGTTTGACTCCGTGTATATTATTTTCTTTCGTTTCGACCCTCCTCAATGTCACTCCCATTTTCAGTTTGAAATTCACAACACTCGTGTCACTAATCTTCAACCTCTTAGCATCATTTCCGATTGTTTTCTACGTTTCAAAATAACGAAACGTGTTTGGGAAAACTACATAGTATTTAGGAAAAACTAAAAACTAGAAAAGTTAGAATAGCATGTTTTCCAAACAAATTTACATTGTATGTATATTTTGTTCTTTTTTAGAAAATTACACTATAGAGGAAAAACTAAGGTAAAAATTATTTTCAGAGTATAAATAATTGTTTTCAACCTCAACTTTTCTATTTCTAAAACAACATGAGGATATTTCTATTCCGGTTTGTTCAATACAACTTAAATACAGATTTTTTCGTATGAAATCGAAAATACTAAAATAAATTATTTAAATTTAATGATACAAATATAAAAAGATGAAAATCCAATTTCATAAATATAAATTAGCTTGTCGGGTTTATTTGCAATACCAGTTGTGTTTTATAATTTTGAGATTCGTTCATTAGAATGCAAAGAACATTTGCATCAGCCAAACAAATATTGGTAAGTACAAATACAAGAGTAAATGGACATAACAACACAAAGGAACCAAGCAGTATCAAACTTATCGGTGCTACTGGGAATGTAGTTTGTAGGGTAATTGTAATTAGGGTCTCAGCTTTCTGGTTTTAAATGGATTATTTCAATCCGTTAAGTAACATCCACTTGTAAAACTTTATTTAGTGGATGACCCGGGGTCACCGTAATTCTCAATAAGCTCTATAAACAATAAGGCCGGTCGTCCACTGGAAAAGACTACGCGCGACTAAGCGATCAGGCGACTATGCGTGACCAATCCGAATATATAGAGTACAATATATCCTCGTCCATTCCAAGCGATCTTGAGCAGGCGACCACGCACTAATCAACAGGTGACTCGCGACTGTTCCCAATGAAATGGGATTAGTCACCAGTTTAAATACCTTGTTTACTCTAAGCTTAGCACTTATTATTAGTATATTCACTTAAGATATAGAAAGATTAATCACGCAATTTAAAACAAAACCCCAATATGGGATATGAGGAATAATTTGAATTATTCCCGCGTTTTTCTATTCAGCGCGAACTGTGGGAAAATGTTGCTAAGGAAGTAAACGCTAAACATTCCAAGGGAGTTAATGTCTTCCTAAAATTCGACATTTTGGTGATCGATTGCTCTATAATAGTCAAAATGTAGTAAAACGTCTCTGGCATCCTGTAATGATTGAAAAATTTTTGGGGTCATTCTGCAAATTGACGTGCAGATGATGAAATTCTCACATTGGCTTCCTTCTTTCTAATATTGGGTTAACTTGACACCAATTTCTTCAATGAATTTGTAACCAACGCCTCGTGAGTAAGGAATTCTCCAAAATGTACATTAAGTACAGATCATCCATTTAAAAAAAAATCACTAGAGAACTTATAGAAAAGCTATATATACAACACGGTATGGCGCTCAGACGTGAAGTGACAGTCGCGTGAAGTCGCTTACAGTGGATGACCCCTAGTCGCCTTATTCAAGTCACCTGTAGTCACCTGGAGGACCGGCCTTAAAATTTAATAGTGAATGATATAACACATAAATTGTCTCTCTTCAAATAAATTTAAGTAGAGAGACAGTTTTATGTTATTCCTTTAATTATAATGGTTTTAGGGAAGAGAAAATAATACAACTAGGATAGGGATGTTTCAAAAGATTTAGCCGAGACGGTGATGAAGGCTGGCATGAAGGCAGACCTAAAGTTTTGACAGTATCGGCTTTAAGCATAATCCAGTTATTAGTTATTTGTTTCTAAAACCAACCAACCCCCCCCCCCCCCCCCCCCTTTTTCTTTCCTTAAGGTTTTAGACTTGAGAAGCTCGATGTCTCGATAGAAGGAAGAAGGCTCCAACCCTCCGAAATCTTTGAGAGAAGCTTCTCCCTCGTCGAGATAATCAAATTCTTAGCAGCGAATTTAGCCAAAGTGAATTCCTACCAACTGTACAACTTAGTTAGAAGTTGTCGCTTCAGTCATTTTTTTAAGCAGAGCCCCTTCAAAGTAATATGAAGTTTCCGTTGAAAATTAAGGACGCAAGAACTCTAGCAATATAGAATCAAAACAGAAAAACACTGTAAAACTGTATAAAAGACTAAAAACGTGCGGTGGGGAAACATACCAAGGGATATACACGAAAACCAACACGAACTAAAACATCACTGCTATTCAGTCCAAATCGTATCAAATGATCGGTTGTTTTGAATGAGAATTTTTGGTTCCACCATATTCATAATTATTACTAGAGAGGTTATATATCATCTTTTAGGTTTTATATAATCTTCAGTGTGAACATAGTAAGAATAAACTCTCTACTAACTACATAGTTTACAAGTTTCTATGACATAAATAAACAGCACAAAATAGGGGTAGCCTAGATCTATAGCAGGATTAAGAAAGAAACCTAGGTAAGAGGTATGAAGACAGGTATAAGATTATTTTTCTCAACTGCTTAAAGCTAAACTAAAATAAATCTTGAAAGTAACATACATTATTTTACTAATCCAGTATCCAGTTTTGTAAACCAACAAGTAGAAACACATATTTGACTAACTTATGCAACAGTACTTCAGGACTTCTAGGGCGTAGAGTCTATTTGACCCTAGGACCTGGTGATATGATTACAAGAAATCAAACAAGAAATTTGATAGAACCATCGTATAGGCCAATAAATTGCTAAAAAAACAAACTCAATCAAATATTTTCCAAAAACGGACTAATTCAAAATTCACGTCTCGAAGAGTTTCACTTCTACAACTGAAAGCATCATCAAGGGTGGGCTGCATCGTGATGTTAAGTGCGACAAAAAGCTAAACTGATGACTGGAGAGAAGAATGGCGTCTTTGTACTGGCTGTCTGCAACGTAGATTGTGTACCTGGATTTCCCAGGGGTTACTTTAATCGGGTAATCCATTGTCGGTATGATGCAATAGGGAAGGTGCTGCTATCGTCGGTGTTCTTTCGTCGAGAGGGTGATGTTTGAAGTCAGGAAGTGACTGGACCTCTTGCATTCTGCTTGAGCCAGATGCTAACCAGGGGTTTCCAGGACCAGGAAAGGGGGAAACCGTTTTCTCTGTTGAAGTTTTCTGGTTATTTTTCTATTTCAATTGCTTCCCTCACTACCTTGCAGTGATTCCTGTTGACAGATAATAGTACGCAAATGTCTTCAAACATGATGAGATGGTTTTTTCAGAGTGTTGAGTCAGCTGATCTATGATCGTAATTTTTCACTGCTCTTACGTATTCTTGTATGTGAGTTGAGATCAGTTTTCTAGTTTGTCCTATGTAGTATTTGTCACAGATGCAAGAGATTTTGTAGACACCACAAGTTATATGAGCGTCGAAATTGGTCCCGATGCCGTGATATTTAAGAAGACACCTTTTTATTTCCTCCAATCATCAGTTTATCTAGTTTTTTCTTCCAGTAAGCATCGCGATGCACCACACCCCTGAAGATGCTTTCAGCAGTGGAAGTGAAACGTTGGTCATCAACATCTCTGTGAAGCGGATTTAAGTGGAACTAAGTTATTTATTACGAGTCAATCCGTGGAAGTTTACACACAAAAATGTTCAAATCTGCATTCAGTTTATAAATAATACTCAACCTAAGGTTGATAAACACTAACGCATCCTTACACCGTACAGCTTTAATAGGAATACATACATGCCTCGACAACTTTTTTTTCTAATTTATTCAAAGGATGATACTCGATGCAACAGTGAAATTGACTAACAAGATGTAAATTTAATTTTAGCGTTCAGGACTTATTTCCGGGTAATCACAGTCTTCGACAAAAATAAGGACATACAGCTAGCTAAATATTTCTTCTAGAATGAGCTATATTTGGAACAACTTTAGTCCTCTCAAGGCATGTCTGTCATGACTCATGACAGACATGCCTTGAGAGGCTGTATTGGGTAAAGAAATAGTGTTTTAAGTTATAATAAATTGGTTTTGAAATTTAAATCATACTAACATAAATTAAATCATAGTAACAATAAATAAATAAATAAATAAATAATTTATTGTGGTCCAAACAGAATTGCTTATCACAATGTCAATTGCTTGGTTATTGACCTAATAGGTCAAACAAAAGGACAAATGAATAATAAACAAAACAAACATGAGTACAACAATAAGTTAAAAAAAAAAAAATAATAATTAATAATAAAGTATGGATAAGATATCACAGAGCAATCATTACTAGAATGTGTCATTTAAAAATTCATCTATGCTATTATAGTAAGCTTTAGTAATTAGAAAGGTTTTTAATCTATTTTTAAAAATGTTAAAAGGTAAATCTTTAATATTTTTATCCAATTTATTGAAGCATTTAATGCTGATATGTAGAGGAGATTTTGCAGTTTTAACCAATCTATTAGTAAGGCTGAGTAACGGTGTCGCTATTTCTGAGGTTGAAGTCATATGGCCTTTCAGCTAGCTCCTTCCATTTAGGTTTGATATAAACCATGACAGTGTATAAGTAAATGGAGGGCAATGTCATCACCCCTAATTAAATCATAGCATATCATGGAAAATCATAGCATATCTATCATGGAAATCATAGCATATCTATGGAATTTTAGAAAAATACATCCCAAACTATTGACAATAGCCAGGTTAGAGGAAAACTAATAATTTAAAAACAACAGGATGAAATAGTAATCTTCTAGTCAGCCTGAAGATGTCCCAAAGAGGGGTCGAAATATCGAAAAAGTGAGTTTTTCATTTTTCCTTTAGACCTTTTTCATTTTCCTTTTAGTCCCTAATATGTATGATACATCTCATTGTTCATGTTAAAATAATTCAAACAACATAACAGTAAAGTTACTTAATAACAACAGTAGGCACTCTATATTCGCAATAACACAACGAAATGAATTTCACCTATCAATAACAAAGAGCTAAAATTCAATCACTCGCAGCTCTTTTCCCTAATTTAGTTTATTATGCTAGCATAAATTGAATAAGCTATTGCAGGCATACACAACATAGTTTGCATTAAACAGAATTAGTTTGTCTTTGTTAAATATGGACCTTATGTAAATTCAAATCATGTGCGACATAGAGAGAGAACATGTTATTTATTTAGGTATGATAATGCGAGTATATTCAATGTCTACTGATTTGCCAGATAGGCAGCTAATCAGTCTGGGATGTTTAAAACTACAATTGCGAACTTATTTTATCTGTATCACATAAAGCTGGACCAGAGAAACTGATTAATACAATATTATTTATTTTTATTAATACTACATATTATTCTATTGATTAATACATTGTATTTAGAAATAGAAATATTTAATCTGCCTCCTTTTTGGTAATTAGTGAAACTTTTTTTGATAAACTTCCGACTAAACGTAATTGGTCAGTCAAGGGGTTATTGAACATTGGAACTAGTACAACTAATACTCAGTATGACTTAAATATTATTAAATAAATTTGTCAAATAGTTTAGATTTAACCCACAGTTTACACAGTGGTAAAATACACCTATCATAAAAAAAAAATTAATTTAATATCGTATGTTAAGTGATTTTTTACTTCCATCAAGCTTTTAAAACGTTCTTTTGAGTATTATACCATACGTCACCCCATATTAATTTCATCTGATTTTTTTTAAACAATATATTTAAAAAAATGATAAGCGAAAACATTTATTGATAGCCAAAACACAAATAATTGTCTGTAGACAGTTGCGTGACACATATGTCACGCAGACTCTGTGACATCCAGACCTACATGGCAATGAAGATAAAGACATGATGATTTCCTAGACTTATGTGACACACAGGCTATGTCTCATCTAGACCTTCATGGCAATGAAGATAAAGAAATGATGATTTCCTAGACTTATGTGACACACAGGCTATGTCTCATCTAGACCTTCATGGCAATGAAGATAAAGAAATGATGATTTCCTAGACTTATGTGACACACAGGCTATGTCTCATCTAGACCTTCATGGCAATGAAGATAAAGAAATGATGATTTCCTAGACATATGTGACACGCAGACTATGTCTCATCTAGACCTACATGGCAATGAAGATAAAGAAATGATGATTACCTAGACACATGTGACACGAAGACTCTGTGACATCCACAAACAAAATGAAGACAAAGAAATGATGATTACCTAGACACATGTGACACGAAGACTCTGTGACATCCGCAAACAAAATGAAGACAAAGAAATGATGATTACCTAAGGATGCAAGACAGTATTTTGAGTTTAGGATATCCTCTGCAATATACATTGATATTACATTTACACTCATCAACTTTAATTTTGGATATTCGAAGGTTGGAAAGAAAAAGTAATAAAAGATCTCAAGATGCATTATACTACTATTGCTGGCATAAAATGGTGCACTTTTTTGTCAGGTACTATATGTCCAGTTAAAGAGACCATGTCAGCATCTTAAGAGAGGAATAAGTATATAGTCAATAGCAAGGAAATATTCTTCTTTTATTTCGAAATATCTCACCAACTCGAATACTTGACTTTAGTCTCGTTTTACTTTTTAAGCAGATATATTCTGCTGAGTTCTATTTCGAGACGGAGAATGCTTTAAAGGCTCTTTGCAGTGCTGCCATCATGTTCTCTATTGCCTGCCAGCTTCTCTTACCTTCCATTTCAGACCTTGTTGGAAATCCGTTACAAAGGGAAATTACTACCTGTTCATTCCCATTTCAGACCTTCCAGTTAAACTACGCTATTTCCAATGGTTTCCATCTCTACTCTCTTTCAACGCTCCTTGATCTTTTCCGTTACAATCCTCCGGAAAATGTCTATGTGCTCTACTTTCAAACTTCTTTTATTTCCACTTTTCCAAAACTATCTTTTTTATTTAAAAAACAAAAACTATTGTAAATTTGATGCAATATTGAATGTAATATGATGCTAACATCACATGGGATTTCTATAATCCCCACATTTTTAACACTCTCTTATTAATATGATATTGCAATAGTAAAATCTTTGACTTAAATGATAGGATATTAAAATAGACTGTCAATTAGTGTGGCACAAAGCTTCCTGATATCCTATGAGGTACTTTATTGTTATATTAACATTAACATTATCGTTATATTTATTACTTTGTTGTTATATTTTTATTGCGTGAAAACAATTAATAGTTTTAGCGGTCTTTAACACTTCATAGCGGTTGTTGGTTTTACTAAAACATTTTATTTGTACAAAAAAAAAATGTTTGTCTCATTGAATAGATCAAGTTAGATTTTCTTCTCGACCTAAAATTTTAAATTTGAAGTTCACGTTTACGCGAGCGCTGCACGTGAACGCTTGGACGGATAAAGTTGTCCAACGAACTCGTCCTTGGCATTGGTAAAATGAACATGTCTACCAAATTTCATCAAAATCGGTCGTCATTTACTCAAGTTATAATCGCACGTTTCATAATTTGCGGACACACTGACCGACAGACAGACAGACACGAGACCAAAAATGTTCCCTGATGTCTGAAACGAATCTGTCTTGGAATTTTTAAAATCGGAGACATCAAATTTTTTCGATCTCAAAAGTGAAGACAATGAGTTCACTTCCATTACCTTCGGTAAGCTCGGAAGCAAAATACTGTCTCTAAAGTTAACAATGTACCCAGTAGGTTAATTTTCACAGACTACAGACTGACATTTATTATAAACATTTTTGGGCTTAGGGATGTTAAAAAGTGCAAATTCATCAAAATCTCAACACCGAAATTTTGCACATTCTTTCAAAATTTTCTTATATATAATACGTATCTGATAAAGAATAAAACACATCATAGAGACATGAACATTAAACCACATGAGTTAGATCAGTACAAAACAGAAGGACCATCCACCTTCCACACAGATGTGATTTCTCTTATCTCTCTGAAGATAAAATCATTTGTAGACTTGGTATTTATATGCGAGTAGATTGGCACCCTCAGCATAAACGATAATTATTGGAGGTAATTTTACAAAATGATTATATGTACTATTTAATCAAGTATATTTAAGTAAGTGCATTTTATTTTTAGAACAGACCAAACTAGAAACTATCATAAGGCGTGACTGTAATCTTTTTATCGATAAATTGCTTGCATACGAGTCTGCAAGACAGTGAAACATTTTCATGTAACGATTTTTGGTGTCGTTTTTACTTTCTCATATAATGAGAAAGTACTGTGATGGCGCGAAAATTCGATTTTGAGATTTTGATGGATTTACACGTTTTGAGGTCCCCTGAGTCCAAAAAAGTGGTTTTTAAAAAATGTCTTTCCGTCATCTGTCGTCTGTGCAGACGCCTGGAGCCTAAACTACAGGGCCAATTTTGACGAAATTTGGCATACATGTTCAGAAAAATCCTACCCCGAGGCGAAATCGAGAAATGAATTTTAGCTCTAAATTTGGGGGCGCTACCCCCCAAAAACTCTGGAAAAACATGAAAAAAAAATATTTCTCGAAAACGGTTCCGACGATTTTGATTGAAAAATTCTAAAATTTAGTCCATTTGAATACGAATCCAACGATATAAGCCGTTTTCCCGGGAAAAATCTAGTTACTGAGAAATTAGCTTAAAACGCGGACGGAGAGAGCCCGGGTTCGATTCCCCGCCCAGGAGAAGTTATTTTTATGATAAATTTTGATGAAATGTTCAATAATATTTAAATGTAAATTTTAAAACTAATAAATGGAAACACTGGGCTAAGTAATTATAAACTCGTATATGAGAAAGTTTGTCTGAGTTGTCTCGGACCGATTTTTTAGTAACGGCTTTATGAGTTTATGTGCCAAAGTAAAGACATGAAAATGTCAAAAAATTCGAGCGTGCAGATTCTTGGGTTTGTAGTGGGAGACACTACTACACCTACCGAGAGCGGGCAAACTCGATTAAACACCTCCAATATCATCACAATTCCCTTTTCCTATATCTTCCCTACTCGTGTAACGCTAGTTTTTGGTAACGCTTTTCGAGGTTATGTGCCATAGCCAAGAAATGAAAATGTCAAAAAAAGTATTATATTTCACCTAAAGTTATCCATCAAGAACAAATTATAAATAAAATTAAAGAAGTTTTTAATTTAACAGCGTTTTTTCAAAGTAAAACAGAAGCAAACCGAACATAAAATTAGGGCACACAAAATAAAATTTCTGAGTTTGGCAAATATTCATCTTTTTATGACCTCTTAAGAAAATTAATAATAATAAAATGGGTTGTGAGACAAAAGAAATTTCCGTCACTCAAAAAATGACATGAAAAATGTGACGATTTTGAATAAAGTGTTTGAAGTTAGGATATTACAGGATATTGCTCGGTTTTTACTTTTTAGTACTATATTTTTCCAATAGAAGCGCTGAAGTATTTAAATATAGTACCAGGAAGTTAGAAGGTAACAGGAGGTAGGTCAATTTTAACTTTTTAATACTAAATTTCGCCAATAGGAGGGCACCATGGCAACCGTCTTCAGAGGGGGAGGTGTAAAGGTTTGCAACACTGGATTTAAATGCCTAGAAAACATTAAACATATCCGTAAAGTGAAGGAAATGTCAATACAGTCTTAACTGATTTGATTTATTTTAATTTTATGATTATATTTATATGAAAGATTATACAACGTTGTATAATTTAATTAAGAACTCATGAAAAAACAAATAGTATCCATATTGCGATAATAAAGCACAAAAAAGCAAGTGATAGAAAATATTAGTTATAATAATTTGTTTTTATAACTATTTTTTTCAGACAATCAGACATGCTCTTAAATCAAATATAATAAATAGAAAATTTAAAAATGTTAATCTCTACTAAATTTGGAGACTAGAATGCTAGGGAAGCCTAGGAGACATTACACTAGTTTATCAAGATATCTCTAATGGAATATACAGGATGTGGTTCTAACTCCTCGGAGATAGTCCATTAATTCAGATTCAAGGGTAAATCAAGGAATTAGTGGTCTCTTGAGGATCTCATATGAACGTGCTCTTGGGATCAACTATGTTTACATAATACTAACTTAACTTTACTCACTAGTGCTTTATTTTGGAGATGTTCCCATGTTAAGATTCAACTTAAATCTTACTAATGGTAGACCAAGAAGTCATGGAAATCTGAGGAGTGCGCAAGTGTCGTTGTTTTGGTAGTTTTTAATAAAATCGACCACTGTCAAAAAACACAGTGTTGTTCTTTTGTTATTAATAATTTTATTTTTTATAACATCTATATTTTTTAAATATTTTTTTGCAACAGGCAACACTGTACCTGATAAGAAATCACAATAATATACGATAATATCTCTATATTATTATTTATTGACCATTAATAATAATATTCTTTAAATCAAAATCGACTTTCTTCTTTCTTAATCGATTTTTTTCTTCCTCTTTATTTCTGAGTTTTATTTGTTACTTTTCTTATTTCTGGATTTTAGTTGTTACTTTTTTGTGTATTATTTTTGTACTATTACCTCTCTCGGATTGTTTTTGGCAATTTTCTCTTTGGTAAATTAAGTTTCCTGTTAATAAAAACATGGATAATAACACGAATTCAAAATTAGGAAGAAATTATAAAAATAATTTGATTCTAAGATAAGTTTTACTGGTTATTTTATTTATAAAAAAATATAATGGGGAAAAGCAAACTAATATTCGCTAATATTATTTTGATTAATTGTCATTTTTATAATAACAAATACATATTAGGTTTGTTCCAACCCCGTTATTTGTAGCGTCCTTTGCATTTGCATCATCCCGTGGATTTGTGGATCGTACAAAGATCGTTTTATTTACTCCCTAGTCTATGGATCGTTTAAGAACAATTTGGAACTCTGTATTTTTTTTTTTCCACTAACATTATATATAACAATGATAATTATATTATCAACATTATATATAATTCAACAGAACATTTAAAAACGTAGTACATAAAAAGTTCTTTTTATCTTGTAATTATTATAAATTAACACAAATAAGTTTAAAAAATGTAATAAATATATAGTAAATAACAATTTTTTATATAATATTGTCAGTCTTACGTTTATAAAAAGCCTGATAACCGTCTAAAGAGTGATTTTACTGAGATGTTTTTATTTTTTCTCTTCTACTTTGTTATTTGGCGTCTGAACTTTGTTCCTTCAGGGAGTTGATTCTATTAAGTTTATTAGACAGAACGTGCTCAGACTTGTGGTGGCAATATGCTGGACAGGACCTCAACACAGGACCTCAACACAGGACCTCAAAGTCTTACAGTAAACAACCTCATTATTGAATATTCTAGCCCTATTCTTAACTCTCTTCACAGCATTTTACTGCTCTTTCACCACACCTAATTTCTGTCATTTCTATTTTAACTTTAGAAAACATTTAAGTCTGGACTTATTTGACGTATGCAGAGTTTTAACTTGTACACGAGATAAGAACCACAATGTCTATTCGTAGATAAGTATTATAAAATAATGAGGAAAGAATTCTTCCACGTGTCGTAGCTTAGAATGAAGCGAGTGTAATGCAATACATATTAGATGGTTAATCATGCTGAGTTGATAGTTAAAGAGTATGATTTATGTGTAGTGGGGGAGAAAGTGTTTTCTACTGTTCCTTAACTCACCTATACTTGGCCATTGCATTTCAACTATTATAAAATGTATCACTTCGCTAAACAAAAACATTTGCATGTATCAGGTTGAAATTACATGTCTATTTCAATTATGCTCTAGACGATGTGTATGAAGTTTTAATAAAACCGTTATGTTATAACGTAAGATATCCGTAAACATTTTGTTTTCACTTTTTTAAACGTTTAGGTCTGCTTCAATGTTTTAACCATCTTTATCATTTCATAGCAGTGTCGCTGTTGGTTTTACTAAAATAAATTTATTTGAAAAAAATGTTTGTCTCATTAAATAGATAAAGTTAGAATTTTTTCCCGTCCTAGATAGTTAATAGATAATAGATAGGGGTATATAGACAATAGATAGGTGACGAATAGGAGATGATAGATTTACAAATATCAACTTAATTTGGTCATGTAAACAAATATCAGTTAAAAACAGTCACAATATTGAAGTCGTTTTCAATACACCAAATAAACGTAGCTTTGGTTGTAAAAACTTATTGCAATTTTTTACAAATTATAGTAGACATTTTAAACTATAGTAGAGTTTTCCCTACGGTGTCCCTGAGGAAAGCAGAGTGGGGTTGCAATGTTGCCAAATATTTTATTGTTTACTTTTGTACCACGCATATTTTACTTGTTAAAATATAGAACATAAAATAAATCAGACCGATAATACTGGACATTTTCTATTGGCCAGTTTCCTTTTGTTTAGTTCTCTCCGAATTTACTCAGAGATACCGTGGGAAAAACTCTCCTATAGTTAGTTAACAAAATATTTTTAATTTTTAAATTGTAAATTATCAGTATTATATTAACTAGCCTCTAAAATAAATGTGATATTTTCCCCCTTAACACTATAGAATCAATTTTGTAGTAGAACACAATATATTAACACATAGTCTGTGTTTGAGATGATTGATTATCTACTTTGTAATAAACCAGAGGCTTTTTTTGACAGAGGGTACAAAAAGAATGAAAGGTGTATTGTATATATATATATATATATATATATATATATATATATATATATATATATATATATATATATATATATATATATATATATATATATATATATATATATATATATATATATATATATATATATATATATATATATATATATATATACGTGCCCATGCAGTTGAAAAATTTGAGCTAGATTTAACATCGTTTAGTCTTATACCAACTAAAAGGATTAATACTCCAGTAATTAAAATCACCAAAAAGTTTACGGTAATGAGAAATTACTTTCATTCAGGTTGCTGCAAGTTTGAGCGTAGAAAGATATAAAGTCTAAGGAAAGCCTCTGTACTTGACACATTCACTTATGACAGTTTTGAAGTTTAACTCTTAGGGAAAATCTGATTTAAGCTGACTTAAGCAGTTCTCACGTTAAGACATTGGGTAGCAGTAACTCCAACTATCAAGACCAGATTTCTCTCAGACTTATATTGTCTACAGTGCCAAAAACAATTCCCCCCTTTCATTCCAACTATTTTTAAAAAGGTAAAAATAAACTTGATTAAATTTTAACTCAAGATGGATTATGATGAATTAAGCATGTATCTTTTAGACAAGTAAGTATAACGAAACTTTAAACCAAAAGAAAGAGAATTATTTAAGCTCTAGAGAATTGTAACTTATTGCAATATTACCTATGAAAATACTCCATATAAACATTTAAGATCATGTTAATATAACACACTATACAAGTATTTTTAAATAACTGAAAATATTTGTTCCTAACTTAATCCATATGTATGACAAATAATTTAACACATTTTATCTACGATTGATACGAAATATAAACATTATATCTTTGTTTAGATGCGTAGAAAGTGATTATTCACGCACTTGTATTCATTGCGCATGCGCGTCTCATAGTTCTGAATAATTCCTCTTCTTTAACACACTAGTGCGGTAAAGAAGAGGAATTCTTCAGCATTACGCACGATTAGTGAGTTTGTTTACCTTTAACAAAACTAATTTGGTGTTCTTTTATTAAAGTAACTGTTTATATCGAGTTTTTAGTGAAAAACAATGAGTGAATCAAGTGACTTTGACGAAAATGTGGAGAATAATAATCCTCCAGAAATAATTAATTCGGCAAAAAATACAACTAATTAATTAATGACACCTTTATCAAGAGAGAGATACGAACTTACGTACAGCAAGTTTATTTGTTTCTGTATTAATTATTAAAATCTAACAATCGTAGATAAAGTACGGTACGCAACTCGTGCGAAAACGGCATTTTCCATTGCTCGTGTGGTTTTACCACCCTCGCTGTCGCTCGGGTGCAAACTCCACACTCGCATGCAAAATGCTACGTTCCGCACTCGACGCGTAATGCACTATTAAAACCTACATTTAAAATTTAAAAAAAAATAAACAAAATTAAACAAAACTCACATACTTTGTTGGCAGATCTTTGGAGAGGTACAATGACCAACCACCGTCACCTAAAAACATTTTAAAGTCAAATTAGTAAACTAATATATTAGAAAATAAATATATTTTTTAATGAATAGTAAATATTTAATAAGGATGAAGTGAAAGGAAACTTGAAAAAGTAAGAATTGCATAAACACACTGATGTTTGTTTTAATACTTGCTTAGGTCCTTCCTAAATACTAGTGTGATACACTTGTCTTAAGTAAATTTGGATCGACCTCTTGCACAGTGGCGTAACTATGGGCCCGTATTGCAGACGGGCCCCCGGTGCCAGGATGCCCCACAAATAAAAAAAAAAAAACATGAACTTATTATCATTGTACTAATGTCGAAGGGGGCCCCGTTAGAGCATAATATAATCTAACTTGGAATCATACTTCACGCATTTTTGACATTTTTATGTTTAGGCTATGGAAAATAAGTCAAAAACGTTACGTTACTTCTAGCTTAAAAACTTGGAGTTATAGGAGGTCTGTAATCCAGTCTCCAGCTGTTGGGCCTCCCTCCACCACACGTTATAGGGCCGAAGAGAGTCAAAAAGATTTATACGTGTGACAGGGAGTTAGGAAAGTACAGGAGGTTGCCATCAACTCTCAGCCCTCTCGGCCTACCTAGTATGAAGGCATATTAACAATTCGTAGAGGGCAGGCCGGCGTCTTTGAATTCAGTCGTTTGTAATCAAGCCGTTAAGGAGCATGGTCTCATCCAAATATTACTGTAGACATGTAAATAATATACTTAAATCAATTTATAAATATCTCATAGACCATGGTGGTACTAGTTCAACCTCTCTCCGCTAGATTGCAGTGCTTCTGACTCTGTTCGTCTCGCCTAGTTCCCGTGTCCACGCACAAGAGCTCTGATATCAGCTGTAATTCCACCAGCTGTATTTACATTTTTATTTTACTCTTTCTTGGTCTTGACTTACTTAACTTGTCTTAACTTTTGGATTATTGCTTCCGAGTTTACCGAAGGTAACGGAAGCATTGTGTTCACTTTTGAGAACGATAAAATTGTAGGTCTCCGATTTTAAAAATTCCAAGACAGAAATCCGTTTGAGACAACAGGGAACATTTTTGTTCTCGTGTCTGTCTGCCTGTCCGTCGGTCTTGTGTCCGCGAACCGTGAAACGTGTGACGATAACATGAGTAAAAGTGGACCGATTTTGATGAAATTTGGTAGATATGTTTATTTTACCAATGCCCAGGACGAGTTCGTTGCCCAAACGTTCGCGCGCAACGCTCGCGTAAGCGTGAACTTCAAATTTAAAATTGGAATTTTGGGTCGGGGAAAAAAATATAACTTCATCTATTGAATGAGACAAACTTTTTTTTAAAATTTAATTTTTTAATAAAACTAACAGGGACACCGCCATGAAGTGTTAAAGATCGCTAAAACTAAATTGTTTTTATTATGGAGAGAACGCGGGGAGGGAGATAGTCGAGGGAAATTGGAAATGGTTTGGTTCCCCCAACTCTCTATTTGACCTATCTCTTCAATAGCACAGCGATCCTAGGGACCTCGAGACCAAGCAACAAGGCTTCATTTGGGGGAAATTAAATAAATTAGACATTAATGGATTTCAAAAGCTTAAAATCATTAAAGTATACGCGATAGGACGTGAGGAAGCTATGTGCCACTCTAATTGGCAGTGTATTTTTTACTCTTCTAATTTTTCCATGTTTTTTAGGGTTTGTCAAGCAAATGAGAACAATGTAAAATGAATAAATGAAAGGTCCGCTACCTACACATTGAATGAGAAAAAGATAAAAGCCATATTTGCTTTTTTTGGCCGAAATACAGCGTAAACAAAAATAGTAAAACGTCGTTTCTTCTGGGCCAAAGCTTAAATTAGCGTTTCCTCAAGGGGAGAAAACTCTCTAACTTAATAAATTTCCTAAAGGCGCGCCCGCAACCATCGATTTCATAACTGAACCGCAATCTGGAACCCTAAAGCTTAAACCAGGTGGCTGGATTTAATCCAGTAGCAAACCTAAATAGATTATCTTCTAGTTAAAACCATTAGGACATCAAGTTGATAGAAAATACTATCAATTATCATCATAATTATGACCTTCCAAATCAGATAGCCTATGAATGATCCCCTCCTATTCATAAAACCTAGTATACTTTCCTAAATAATATACAAGTTCGTTATATGAAAAAAAAAAAAATGTAGCATAATGAAATTATGGCTGTATGATTAACAGGTAGACAATGCCAAAATATCGGTCCGAGACAACTCAGACAAACTTTCTCATATACGTTCATAATTACTTAGCCCAATATTTTCCATTTATTAGTTTTCGTATGTAAATTTAATTATTACTAAACATTTCATCAAAATGTATCATAAAAATAACTTCTCCTGGGCGGGGAATGGAACCCGGGCTCTTTCCGTCCGCATTTTAAGCTATTTTCTCAGGAACTAGATTTTTCCTGAGAAAACGGCTTATATCGTTGGATTCGTATTTAAATGGAATACATTTTAGAATTTTTTAATCAAATTAGTCTGAACCGTTTTCGAGAAATATTTTTTTTCACGTTTTTTTCAGGGTTAAATTTGAAACACGTCAAAATAAAGATTAAATGAAACAACTAAAATATCTTGCGGATGTTTTCCGAACTAACTTTCCATACAGCAAAATTTGCTGAAAACGAAATAAATTCTGCTGAAAGATGGCTAAAAGTATTAAAATTATGCATTGTCATCGTGTTCTGAGCTATTCTAAAAGTTTCAAATGTCTAGCTACTCGGGAAGTTAGTTAAAAATCGATTGCAAGATTTGTACTGGACAAACAGACAAACAAACAAACAAGAAAGCAAGCTAATAAAAACGTAGTAAAAATTAAAAATGTTTTGTTAACTAACTATACTAGAGTTTTTCCCGTGGTATCTCTAAGTAACACACCTTTGGAGGTATGTTCTTTTCAAATGCTTATTGCCAAGCTAGTCTCGCCTTTGAACGACTTATTGGAACTTAGCCCAACATATATTCTTAAAAGGCACTAAAAGATTAACTACTCCACAAAATACTAGCTTGATTTTAGTCAGACACATTTTTGCTCGCTATCTCCTGGACAAGTTAGAAACTACTTTAATACCGCATTTACGCATTCACGCTCGTGACTCGCCTCGTGGTTCGCCGGAACTTGTAGTCCAATTTTTCCACTCGTCCCCACAACGCGAATAGCCGTTTACACATTCGCGCCCGCAACTCGCCTTGTAGTTCGCCGGCACTCGCTATTAATTCAACTACTAACGCAATCAAAGGCAATTAGCACACACAATAAAAACACACTGGTGGATTAAGTTAAAAGAAAATGAAAATAGAAGTTTATATATGTCTTCTATTAGTTATATATAAACTTTATATAAAGTTTAATATACGTTTTATTTATAAACTATATATAAAGTTGTATATTCGTTTTATATTAGTTATATATAAACTTTATATATAGTTGTATATAAGTTTTATATTAGTTATATATAAACTTTATATATAGTTGTATATAAGTTTTATATTAGTTATATATAAACTTTATTTAAAGTTTTATATTAGTCATATATAAACTTTATATAATTTTGTATACGTTTTATATATTAGTTATACTATATAAACTTTATATAAATAAAGTTTTATATTAGTTATATATAAACTTTATATAAAGTTTTATATTACATAGTTATATATAAAATTTATATAAAGTTGTATATACGTTTTATATTAGTTATATATAAACTTCATATTAAGTTTATACATAATTTTGATATAACATTATTTATTTCTGAACAGTGTGTTTTTATTTATGTGTACTAAATATCACTTCATTATATTTGATTACCACAAAATATCGGTTAATACAAACAATTAATTACAGAAGTATTAACCTATATTTTATTTTTGTACTTTCATAATTATACTTATATAATTAAAAAATTAAGCTTTTGTGGGGAAAATATGAATGAAAACATAAATTCTGGAGAATTCTTTTTTTTTTACTAACTCTTTAATCGTTATATTAAAAAATAAAAGCTGGACGATATTCGAACCCATGAATCGGTGACATTTTTCTTGTTTTTATATTATAGTGGATGTTTTGGGTCCCAAATAGCTGGTTAACCATGGTATATTTCCAAAAATTCAAAAACTTGTCCATTCCATTCTCCAATTAAAGAGAAAAAAGTTAAAAAAAAGAAAAAAACACGTGATAAAGAGAAGGACTGGTTGTGAAATGAAGAGCCAGTGAGTAAACACTGAGCTCGCCTTCCAACTCGTTGCAACCCTTGACTTCCAGCTCCCTTTGACTCGCGCTACGGAAACCACTCCTGACACGAGCAGGGGCGGATTTAGCATCAAGTTTGGGTGGGGGTCACTACCGGGGGGGGGGGGGGGGGGGTCTTGGCATACCCTCAGGAGCGCGAGAGTGAGTTCTCCTAAGGTTTTCTTTAATTTCACCACCTTAAAACCACGTTTTTACGGATTTCTAAGCCTAAAATTTCCACTTTTACAATGTTACAACACACAACAATTTTAAGAAATTTAAAAAAAAATTGGGAATAGATTACTGCCAGGAAATTTGAAATTTAAAAGAATTTTATATCATTATGAAAATAATTTATTGGTAAAGGTTTACTTACAGTATCTTAGCGGTTTACTAAATAAGTTATTAAATATAGGTACTATGTTGGGGTGCTCGTTTGGGCGTATCAGTGTCATGAAAGAAAATAATTTATAATTAATAAACTCATTATCAAATTTATTAAATTATGAGAGGGGGAAAATCAAGAAAATAATTACATACTACACATTAGTTTAATTTAGAAGGGGGGTCCGGGGGCCCTCCCCCGGAAAATTTTGAAATATGACCTCTCTAAACAGCGTTTTTATGCATCTCTGAGGTGAACTTTTTTTTCTATATGAATTTTTCATATAGAATTTTTGTTTTATATAAATTTATGAAGTAGGTTTTGGCTACTTAATAGCCATTTCAGATTCTAAATTAGTTGTTCACTGTTTACAGTAATATGGTATCAAAGTGACACACAATGGATAATCAATTATTAATGATAAAATATATGTAGAAAAATAAAATAAGGTTGGATATTTTAAACATTCTTTAGGTTAAATTCTACATTATATCTCAAACATTGAGGGGGAACACGTCCTCCAAGGCGATGACGCCCGTGATATTCCGTACTTTCTTCCCAAAATACAAATACAGATATCTTACTGAGTCGTTAGTGCAAAATGAAGACAAATATTATATTATATTTAATTTTTAAATGTGTAAAAATCAATTAACACAAACCCTTGCCAACGCTTCTTTGTAACTATTTTTAAAATTTGAGGGGGGGGTCATGACCCCTATGACCCCCCCTCTAAATCCGCCACTGGACACGAGCGCCACGAGTCGTGAGGCGATTGACGAGGCGAATGACGAGTGAGTCGTTTACACAATCGCCTCGCCTCGTCACTCGTGCGAATGTGTAGATGCGGCATAAAAGAAATTAATCCGTATAAAATTTAATTCGTGGAGAGAATTTCTTTAAATCCTCAATCAAACTGTAGTATTAATTATTCGAACTATCTAATTGTAAAACCAAATAGTACATATTGTTCTTTTATTTCTTTTATCATAAGCAACCAACAGCTTTTAATTCAACACGTTATCGGACAACGCGCTATCTATTTAACAATTGAAGTTGGCCGCTCTTTCTTTTAATAGCCACAACATAATTTAACCTTAGATAATGGTAAACCAGAAAAAAAACTATTGTCTTATAATTTATTTAACAACTGTTATTTAACTTCAGTATTAATGCATATAGTAAGGGCTCGAAGACAAAGCCTTGTACAGTGGTCCACGAGTTGGTCTGCCTTTCTAAGTTTACTCTTATAGACCTCCTTTGTAAAGAGAGCTTCATTCATACTTCATACACGCAATTTTTCTCGGCTTGGTAACGGCTTGGTAAATGGGTTATTGTATGTTATATATTTGTTCATAACACTTTTCCTTTCTCCTAAATTTGTTCCATTCGATCTTATATTATATAACAAAGAACATAAATAAAAAGGAATTAATCATAGAGTGACTGGTACAGTGGATTTGCAATATTTATACTTTAAAAAGTTAATTTTGGGCACTTCTTTAGATTAATACTCCCCTTATAAAAAAAAAAAAAAAGAGGGGAGTAACAATCAAAAGAATGTGTACGGAATGTTTTTTTTTAGACTGTTACTCCCCTTATACAAACAGAAGTGTGATATTCCTTTGTCCCACAGTACATTGGACTTAACATCCCTTTGTCTTAATAGTTATTTAGTCATTTATATTCTAAAAAAATAGGGGAGAAACAATAGGCCAAGTAAATTTGACTTTTGCTTTAAAAAAATCTGAAAAAAAACTGTTTTAATCACTCAAGTAGGCATCTGGAATTAATAATCTGAGTTTACCCGCTTTACGAGTAGAACAACAGAGAAAAACAAATATTTAAATATAGGCACTAGAAAGAAAATAGTTAAATTAACTTTAGATAATATGCTTAAACCTTATTTAGAAAAAATATTTTATTTTATTTTTGAACTTAAACAAAGGTAACGAAAACATGTTATTGTGGTCATACTGAAGAACGAAATTTGTTTGTCTCTAAATTTCAAATAACTGGACAGAAATCAGTTTCAGAAAACAAGATATATGTTTAAGTTCCTTATGGCACGTTACAGCATCTGGAGCCCGGGAGTGAATCCGAAAAAACGATAGTCACAAAACCAACCGTCTCGAAAACTACTGAAAATAACTTGAGTAAAGGTTGACCAATTTAGTAGAAATTTCGTATACATGTTCCTTTTACCAATGCCTAGGATGATTTCGTTGGATAACGCTATCCGCTCACGCTAAACGCTCGCGTAAACCTTAGCTTAAAATGTAAAATTGGTATTTTAGGACAAGAAAAATTTTAACAACAACTATTCAATGAGACAAACAACTTTTTTAATATAATTTTTAGAAAAAACCGAAACCAACACAACTATGGAGTGTTAAAGATAGTTAAATTTATTAAAGCGGACCTAAACCTTTAAAACGTTTTTTTCTCGTCACTTTAATGATATGCATTTGATTTTCTTTTAATTTTGCCTTAACTCTGCTAAGTACAAATAGTTAGTTAGTTTTAATTTTGTCTCTTTTCTAACTCCGCCATGTGTAAGTAGTTAGCATCGTGTAGTTAGCAGTGTGATTTTATTATTTATAATTAATGAAAAGCATAAGAAACTTCATTCCTAACGGGTGTCACGAGACACCATACGTGTTTTGTTTAATATGGTAATTGGATTTACAAAAATATTTTTTACAAAATTATTTTATAGAAAGGAGAAATACTTGATTAAAAACAATTTATATTAAAACCCTTTTCTCTTTTTACAAATCACATTTAATTTTGAAGTTACGCAGAGTTTTTTTTACCGAATTAAAACCATAAAACCGAGTTATTCAATCGGAAGAAGTAAAAAAAAGAGGTAAAACCACAAAATCCTTCCACTTTCTTGTTTTAATTCTTTTTAAAAAAAAAAGAGAACCCAACATTCCAATATTTGAATATATTGAATTCTTCGAAGGTTTGATCACTGGAATAAAAGTGATGAGAGATAGAAAGTACAAAAAAAAAGTTACAATAGATGCAATCAAAGACAAAAAAAGGGAAGCGAGCCCTTGTGAATTATGCATGAAATACTATAAAGGAAATCACAAAAAAGACCTTTTTCTGCAACGATCCAACCTTAAACCGTGATAAAACCACCCTTTTTCTTTTTAAAACTTTTTATCAATTCTGATAGTAAATTTTTCTAAAAGTAATACATCTTAACGGAGTCTAACGTAGAAATAAGTAGAGAAATTAAAAGATTGGTTAAAGTTAGGAGCTGTAACCAAACCGTTTCTACCAAAGCTTTTATAAATTCTGTTACTTTATTTTATTGTAACTAGGGGACTATGCCCTCTACTCGCTTCGCTCGTCAACCCCCAAAAAGCGGGCGCTACCTTGAACCTTTGCAATGTCAAGAGACAATGGGGTGAAGCATTAAAATTGATCTTACGACGCTTCTTTTCAATGATTACTAAAACACACATGTCGTAAAATATCACGTCAGTTATAGAAATATTTATTTATTCAAACCTTAATAACTTTGTAAAATTTGGCATAAGCCTATAACCTTAAACAAAGTAATTTTAAGAAGAAACAGAATCTTTTATATTGTGGAAAATTTAAAAATGCAAGAATTTAAAATAAATAAAACAATTAATTGGAAAATTCTAGATACAATAGTTATTTATGCACCTAGGGGGTAAAGTAAAAAGTAAGCCATTATTCCCCGAGCGAAAAAGTTGGTTCTTGAGGCTGAACCATGGTCCCTAATTCCCGAGGCGCAGCCGAGGGAGATAATTATCGCGAGGGGAATAATGGCACTTTACTCACGAGGTACATACAATTTTTTATCTCCAGTAGAAAGAAAATACACATTTTCGTCCAATGCACAGTTTTTATTTATTATTTTAATAAATAACAATAATTATTAGCACTTTTAATAGCAGATATAAGAGATTCAATATTAAAAACTAATAAGAATTGGAATTAAACTCAAATAGAAGGTTATTTAGATGCAGGTTATAAATAAAGATAAACATGGTCAAAAAAGCGCAGTGCCGCCAACCTGATTTCAACAACTTCATTACATTAGCCATTCATTTTCTACTATTTATAAAATAATTAAGTTGCAATCTTTACTTTTTCACCCTACTTTTACTTTTTCTCCCTACTTTTACTTTTTCTCCCTACTTTTTGAGTTCAGGGATGAAAAGACCTGTTTTAGTCCCTCTAAACTAATTCAAAATCATAACTTTTTTTCCTTACTGGAGATAAATAAATATAAGTACGTACAAAGAGATATACTTCATTATAAAAAAAAATAAAAATAAAAGAAAATAATTATAAAACGCGATGTTAACCGGCTGTATAAAACGAAGTAATAGCTATCGCGGCTGATGAGGTGGAGGGAAACATTTTGATTGGCCAAGTGTCGTAAGCATGCGCAGAAGTCCAGGAAAGAACAACTATGCCCTTCCTTGTCAATGCATGCACTAACTATAGCACTCTCAAGGTCTCCCCTTTTCTCGGGGAGATTTCTTAACCTTCTCTTACTCACAGTGTAGTATATATATAATTCTCACTAGACTTGTTTCTTTACAAAACTTTTTTAATATAATAGAAAGATATTATACTCGCATAAAATAGTAAAAATATAACAAAAAGAATTATCGATATCTCTAACAGATTGGTGCGGTTATACTTGAGCCTAAATCTTAAGTTAGCCATTTTTTATAAAACCTTTGATTAATTCTAGCATATTTATATTTTTATTATAAATTTGTTTTAAAAGATTAAGACAACTTTATATTAAAATTGATAAATATATATATATATATATATATATATATATATATATATATATATATATATATATATATGGATTTTGTAACAGATAAGCACAGTTGGTTTTTATTAAATTTTAACGGATCTTTGTTCAAGGCTAAGGGGAAACACTGCTAATATTTGGATTGTTATTAAGAAAAATCATATTGAAAAACGGGTTTCTAAACAAAATGCTGCAGTGACCCAACATTTGCTTTTACATCTCGGATCCATTCTATACTGTAATCCTTCTAAGCTTACCGATAAGATAACGGAAGCTATGTGCTCGTTCTGAAGATCAAACATTTTATATGACTCAGTTTAAAAAAAAAATACAAGACATAATCACGTTTCAGGAGACATTTTTGCTTCCGTGTCTGTCTGTCGGTTTGTCACTCAATTTTAGCGAACCAACGACCAACATATCTTAAAAAAACGTGTGGTGTCGCGGGACACCCGGTAGGAACGAAGTTCCTTACATTTTTCATTAAATATAAATTATAAAATCACACTGCTAAGTACGTATACAGTGCTAACTACTTATACATGGCGGAGTTAGAAAAGAGACAAAATTAAAAGTAACGAACTGTTTGTACCTGGCAGAGTTAAGGCAAAATTAAAAGAAAATCATTATTTGTATAATTAAAGCAAGCGTCTTACTATAAATATGTATTGAATATAAGAAAAAAGTTGATCATGATAAGTTTATAGTAAAAGAGTATGTTTGTTAAAGGAGTTTGGATTAAAATAGGACTGTTTTCTATCTACCCGGCCAATTAATTAAAAATATTATAAAAAATATCTCTTCCCTACTCTACAGCTTCTGCTTGTATCAGGGTGACATTTTACATGATTATATTTTATTTAATTTCAAAACAAAGTGACATTTTTGACATATATAACAAAAATAATCAAAACAAGTCAAGTAACAGGCTTCCTTAATAACACTTTTTCCCGTCTTTTGAAGCTTACGTTTACGCGAGCGTTGCACGTGAACGCATGGGCGGATAACGTTTTCCGGCGAACTCAGCCTGAGCATTGGTAGAATGAACATGTGTACCAAATTTCATATAACTCGGTGAGCTTTTACTCAAGTTATCGTCATCTGTAGATTTCGTGACGGATTTTGTGTGACGGTGATTTTGGTAGTTTTTTTCGGATTCACTCCCGGGCTCAAGGCACTCTCCGCCATAAGGAACTTCGTTCCAAAAACTTCTCGTACGATATTAGTGAAATTTAGATGGTAGGTCATAATTAGCAAATTGTTGGTCCCATATAAGTTTCTACTATCTACGCCCATTAGTTTCGCATCGACATACGCACAAACTTACATTTATTTACATCTATATCTTCAAAAGTAGGTACTCATTTGATTTGGTCGAAAGTAGCCCGCAGATAGCCCCAGATCAATTTCAACCGTAATTTAAACCGTCTGGTCTCTTTTAAGTTTGCTAAATTGATACTTTTATACATTTAAAAAATCAAAACAATTAGACCAGATTTAAAAAACGGGGGAAAATTAAATACATTTGACAAAAATATGTAGTAAAAGCATAAAATTATCAAAGTATATACGAAATTGGATGCGAGGAAGCTATGTGCCACACTAATTGGCAGACTATTTTAAACCCTGATGCATTAATCGCGTTAGTTGTGAAAAGTAATAGTTAAAATTACAGTATAAAAATAACTTTTTATATACTACGTTTTTAAATTTTCTGTTGAATTATATGGAATGTTGATAATATAATTGTCATTGTTATATATAATGTTTGTGAAAAAAAAAAAAAAAAAAAATCCGAATTTATTTACTTCACATAAATGACAACCATCTAGAGCAGTGTTTCCCAAACTTTTAACATCTGTGTACCCTTTCTATAATTTTCGTAACACTAAGTACCCCTCGTTCAAAAAAATCCATTTCTATTTTGGTTGCCTTTAATTATTTAATTCTATTTTTTCTAATTGTGTCAATCGGGGTATTGTTCTTAAAAAAAATTAAATAATATAAATATAAACTATGTACTTTCTTTCTATAAAACGGTTATAATTCGTTACCGCTTACATTTTAACATTTTCAACCCTTTAGGTTTAATCCTTTTTAACACTTTCTATTTGTGAAATATTTTCATATTATTACTATTAAAAAGTGTCTTTGTCCAAAACTAAAACAACTAAAACCAAGGAGTTAGGTCTAATAATGTGAGTCACTTCACTCACTGGGATTTGTCCCACGACTCTATAGTCGCCATGGAACAAATCTAACAAGAAATAGGATGAATTAAAAAAAAAAAATAATAATAATAGAATATGCAACATGCGTATTCTTCATTAACAATATATATATTTTTTTTTTTAGTACATAAACGAGAACAAATATCTAATTTAAGAGCAAAATTAACAGGGAACCAAATTATGATGAACCGTTGCCTCAACATAAACAATTTTATCCTTCTCAGGATAAAATTGACTGCACAGTCAAAGCCCGGTGCAGCACGTACCCCCACCAAACTCTTCCCGTACCCCCAGGGGTACGCGTACCACACTTTGGGAAACACTGATCTAGAGAGCTGATCTTTAACCTATAAAAGGACAAATCTTTGTACAACACAGACACCGAATCTAAACCGTGCCATTGATTTGCCCCCGTATAGGGACTGAAATAGCAGAAAAATGTGTACAAGTAAAGAAGTACAGATGCTGAAAAATTAAACCGTTACCTTAGGATACTAGTTTAAACAAACCTGGTTGTCACATGTTAATTAATTTATTTTGTTTGCGTTTCCTTTTTCGCTGTCATTCAATGTAAACTCATAATAAAAAATCACAAATTTGAAACCCGTCAAAATGAAGATTGTAAATATGGGACTTGTCAGAACAAATAAAATAACTTGCGGATTCTTTTCCGAACTAACTTTCCACACACCAAAATTTGCTGAAAACTAATTAAATTCTGCTGAAAGATGGCTAAAAGTTTTAATATAATGTATTGTCATCGTGTTCTGAGCTATTCTAAAAGTTTCAAATGTCTAGCAACTCGGGAAGTTAGTTAAAAATCGATTGAAAGATTTGTACTGGAAAAACAAACACACAAGAAAGCAAGCTAATAAAAACGTAGTAAATAGAGTTTAGTTTTGATTTCAGGCAAGATGATTAATAAATCTTCTCGAACAATTTAAACTAGTTTTATAAATTATTAAATTTGATTACACAAAGTATTCATGTATATATTTTTTTTAAATACAGTCAAATCATCAAACCTCTACTCTCATGTCTCTGCAGTTTCAGCAGTTCTAAATCAAGACTTATAAAATTTCTAAAAACAGATTCATATTTATAGTATATTTTTATAATCCAAATATGTTTTGTTTCGTTAGTTGTTGCCTTGCTAATAGTTATTTGTGCAACTAGTGCGCAATGTGGCACTTTGCTGCACTCGAGAGAAATATTCACGCACGAGCTGCAGGCGAGGGCAGAAAGGTTATTCGAGTACAGTAGACACTTTAAGGTCGAGTTGCACATTACATTTTTTCCTACAGTTAGTTTTTAATCTGTAAATAAAATATAATAGTGTTCATCAAAATGTAAAAATAAAACTTTATTATTTAATTAAAATTTATGTACAAAAAAGAAGAAAAACATTTTACAATATCTAAACCAGTTGATCAAGCGCTGTTATTATTTTCCATCATAACACTTACTCATCACATTTGATTCATTTTTTCAGATTGTCTATCTTTACTTTTTTTTATTTGATATACAGTGTTTAAATCATGTAGTTAGTTAAAAAAATAATCTTAAGTTGTCATTGTTACTATTATTATAATTTTGATTATTTAATCTTTGTTTAGATTTAAGTTCTTTATGTTCGTAAGTTGGAACACTGAAGTGCGGTAAAGTAAAATGAGTGCGGTAAAGTAAAACGAGTGCGGTAAAGTAGTAAGTGCAGGAATCTGCTGTTTTGCGTACTATTTTGAGTGCGATAACAACCCGATAATTATCGGTCAACTGTAGGAAATAGTTATTTATCTAAGATTGATACGAAATATTAACATTATATCTTTGTTTAGATGCGTAAAAAGTGATTATTTACGTACTTGTATTCATTGCGCATGCGCGTCTCATAGTTCTGAATAATTCCTCTTCTTTACCACACTAGTGCGGTAAAGAAGAGGAATTCTTCAGCTTTACGCACGATTAGTGAGTTTGTTTACATTTAACAAAACTAATTTGGTGTTCTTTTATTAAAGTAACTGTTTATATCGAGTTTTTAGTGAAAAACAATGAGTGAATCAAGTGACTTTGACGAAAATGTGGAGAATAATAATCCTCCAGAAATAATTAATTCGGCAAAAAATACAACTAATGAATTAATGCCATCTTTATCAAGAGAGAGATACGAACTTTCATACAGCAAGTTTATTTGTTTCTGTATTTATTATTTAAATCTAACAATCGTAGATAAAGTACGGTACGCAACTCGTGCGAAAACGGCAATTTGCATTGCTCGTGTGGTTTTACTACCCTCGCTATCGCTCGGGTGCAAACTCCACACTCGCATGTAAAATGCTACTTTCCGCACTCGACGCGTAATGTACTATTACGCACCAAGGGAGGAAAGTAAGTGATTGCACCCTGAGCGTTGAAGTTGGTTTCTGAGGCGAAGCCGAGGGAACCATAACGTTGACTCCCTCGGCTCAAAAAATATGGAAAGATTTTGATTTTAAATTACGTTATTCAACAAAAAATAAATCGGTTTATATTTATTTTTTAAAAAATACAGTTAGATATAATATTAACAATTCTCTAAATAAGTTTAATCACGTTCAAATTAAATTATATATAATAATTATTTGAATTTCAATGGTAAAATTAAATGGGAGAATCAGCTGGAAGCTGAGTCGTGTATTGAATGGTGTTGACAACTGATGTTTTTAAATATGGATTAGTTAATCTACATTTAGAAATTATGTTTCCACTTTTAACTTGTTTGTTTGTTTTACTGATGAATCACTATGGCAACCGTTGTGGAGGTTACATGACATGTGTGAAGATGACATTATAGATTTCGACATTAAACAAAAGTTAGTAAATGAAATGTGTATTAGCACCAACCTTATTTACTTGTGCTTTATCTAGGGTAACACTGGAGGGAATCATGAGAGTTCATGATTCCCTTATTTTTCATTACTCCCTGTTTAACCCGACCGGGTGCAATGAGTAACTTCCCTCCCTGTAAACTAGGGAGGAAAGTTCACTTTTTCTCCCCGCTGGAGGTAAAATTTATTGTAGGCTAGATGAATAATTGAGTGATTTATTATTAACTCATTTGTAATGGAAATCTTTAATACAAGTAAAAATACACATTTTATTTTAAAATGACACTTCTTAAACAAAAATGTAGCATTATTTATTAATATTCTTAATAGAAAATATTTTCAAGGATTCAGAGGGAGATATTTTTGGGTTTTTTAACACCGAAGTTAGTCGGTTAAATTGAATATTTTTGCACTTGGAATGCTAAAGATTTATTATTGTGTGTAGATAATCCAACCTCAGTTGTAATAAATTAAAATAACACGTATTTTACTTGTATATTACAAGGGAAAAATATACTGAGTAAGAAATCTTCGGTCAGTTATAAAATAAAAAAAAAATAAGACTGACAAATTCACAAATTCAAAAAAAAATCCATCATATATATATATATATATATATATATATATATATATATATATATATATATATATATATATATATATATATATATATATATATATATATATATATATATATATATATATATATATATATATATATATATATATATATATATATATATATATATATATATATATATATATATATATATATATATATATATATATATATATATATATATATATATATATATATATATATATATATATATATATATATATATATATATATATATATATATATATATATATATATATATATATATATATGATTTTGATGTCAACTCCTACTCAAATCATGGTTTCGGTTAATAAAGCGACAAAATTATTGACAATATTACAAAATATTTTTGTAAATTAATTTCGTAAATTCATCAAGATGTTACAAACAAAAGTTTTATCACAGGTACTGAGCATTATAAATGTTCGATATGGGAACCCATTGAGACACGGCAAATGTCAAGCCTGTGATCAAGTTCTTGCCATACTTTGTTAAGAGTGTCTTGATGGATTGTTTCGATGGCATTGATAATCCGAAGCTGGATCTCAGTTATGCTTTCTGGTAATGGTGCTGTATACGCTTTATCTTTGATGTATCTCCACAGAAAAATCACAGAAAGGTGTTTAATGTGGTTAATGTGATAATTCAACACACAAAATGCTTTCCTCTCTTCAAATATAACCATTACTTAACACTGACAACAATTGACTTAACAAACAGCTGATCTGAACAGCTGAGCTGAGCGAGCAGCTGACTCAAACCAATGTAAACAAAACTTTATGAGTTTTTCTTTCCAGTGTTACCAACTGAAGTGGTATTAAAATTTAATCCAGTAATATTTTCAATCGAAATCACGAATTCAGTACAAATAGTTAGTTACTTTTAATTTTGTCTCTTTTCTAACTCCACCATGTGCAAGTAGTTAGTATCGTATACTTATTTTGGAACTGTGATTTTATAATTTATATTTAATAAAAAGCGTAAGGAACTTCGTTCCTACCTGGTGTCCCACAACACCACACGTATTTTTTGTTTCATTTCAGTCGGATATATTTTTATGTACTCTAATGAGCACTATTGATATTATTTGTTAAACATCTATGACTTTTTTTTTTTGTAAATATTGTTTGTTTTTTTGGAAATTTATAAGTAACAGTGATGTATTGTAATTTCAACCTCTATTTGTACAGTTATATTCAACTAATAACTCTAACAAATATACAATTTCTAATTTCTAATTCTTTCCAGTGTTACCAACTGAAGTGGTATTAAAATATATTAATCCAGTAATATTTTCAATCGAAATCACGAAATCAGGAACATCATTTATTTGTATAATAACCATGTGTGTGTGTGTGTGTATATATATATATATATATATATATATTGGATATGCACGCACCGAATTTGAATTTATTGGTTGGTCATTAGAAAAGAACCATCTTTCTTAAATCCCAGATATTTTTTGTTGTAGGTAATTAAGGTAATTAATTATATTGTTGAGTACTAAAGATTTTGGTTAAAACCAAGAGACCAAAAATCAGGTTTAAAAGTGATTTTTTTATTTTGATAAAAATATTTTAATTTATTTTGAACTTCAATATATGGTTTATATTTACAAAAAGGTCATCTCCAATTAAATCATCGCTAAAATTTAAAATGTTAAAATTTTAAAATGTTTAATCATGTTTCACATTGAGCGAAAACTTAATTAAAAAATAAAATATAAAACAAGTCCACTTTTTAAATAAATTTAACTACTTCAATTTATTTGTTTATATGAACACACTTTTTTTTTTATCATCTTCTTATCTCTTTTATAAAACTTCTAAGGGGGGTTTTCTTTTTAAAAAATAAAATTAAAAAAAAAAAAAAAATCATTATCTTTTAACACTTCAAACAAGAACGAAACAAAGTAGAATACAATTCTTCAATAACACGAAATAAAAAGACAAAACAATGAACCGAAATACAAACCTTTCTTATTCTCTTTACTCTCTCATATATATATATATATATATATATATATATATATATATATATATATATATATATATATATATTTTTTTTTTTTTTTTTTTTTACAAAATAAAAACATCCATAGGCTTATATTTTTTTTTCTTTTAGCCTTCACGTTTAAAAGCTGAAAATAAAAGGAAGGAAAGAAGTATGTAATATCTTTTATCTCTTAGCTTACCGTCAGAAAAAAGCTTTTCCGAAAAAAAAAGTCTTTGTTTTAAGAAAGAATGAGGGGAAGGGGGGGGGGGGGGGGTAAAGAGCATAATAAAGGAAAAGGATAGAAACGACTAAAAAACTCTGTTCCACTTCGAGCCTAAAAAAAAAGCCCTTCAGTAGTAATTAGGCAAATGGAAGTAAGAAATTTGCCCAACCTTAACCATTCTCGATAAGAATGGATCTCTTAACATTACCAATCCCCGATGTAAATAACCTTACTTCAATATAATAGACTAAGATTCCTCTTATTCTTCTTTTTTTTTCATTTTATTTCGGGTTTTGTTTCACAATGTAAGGAAGAAACCGAATATCCATAAGTGTTTTTCAGTTTAAATAAACGTTCATTTTATTTGTATTCATATAATATGCTATTCCGTAGAAAAAAGAATTAGTTTTTTATTGATTCGAGTACTCTTTCAGTTAAGTACCTATCTCAATGATATAATAAGTTATTCTGTACAAGGTACGGTTCCAATATCTTTTGAATCAAAAGAAATAGAAACATGAAGCTATCTAGTATTAAAGATCGTTTTGCCGCGCACACAGGAAAAATATAGCGAACTCAAAATCATCAGCTGTTCAAATCCAAGATGGCGGATAATTCTCGGGACGCGAAAACAATTTTTTTTTTTAATTTTAAGTGGGGTATCAAATAAGAAAGTTATTAAAGAGTAGATTACAAAAATATACAACACTTGTGAAAAGTGTTTAATTTTCCGTGCCATTTTGTCAAAAAACTTCAACATTTTGCGTCCCCCCCCCCCCCCCCCCCCCACCCCCTAAAACTATATTTCTGCTGTTACTAAATATGTATAAAAAATATGCAAAATAAACGGTCTGATGGGCGAAAGAAACAGACATAAGAATAGCAACTTCATCGGATTAAATGGGAATCCAAAATGGCGGCTAATTTCTGTCACGGGAAAAACATTATTTTTTTTTAAATTTTGAGTCGGGTATCAAATGAAAGGTATTGAAGAATTGATTAAAAAAATATATAACACTTGTGAAAAGTGTTTAATTTTTCATGCCATTTTATAAAAAAATAATAAATCAAAATTTGGCGTTCCCCCCGTCCTTATACTAATTATATGTTCACAATTCCAACGAAACCCTTTTTACGTGAGACTTCAGGCAAAACCAATTTTTTTTTTTTTTAATTGAAACTTATTTAGGCGCAGTAGAGAAACTTTGCTTGAATGAAACGAAATTGCATGTAACGAAGTTTGGGATTCGAACTCGTCTAAGTGAAAGATTTGTTATAGGTAAATCAACTGCTGGCTTAAATTAGCAGTTGATTAACCTGTAAATTAAATTTTCCACTGTAATTAAATTTCACATAACCATTTCTTAATCATGAAATCATAAAATCATCAACAAATGCGAAGAGAGCAATGCATAAAATCAACTATTTCTAGAACTTAAGTTTCACTTCTAATGCGTGAGAGTCTTACACTCACACACACACATACATATATATATATATATATATATATATATATATATATATATATATATATATATATATATATATATATATATATATATATATATATATATATATATATATATATATATATATATATATATATATTTCCGCCATTCTAAAGGATCTTAGATTGTTTAGACATTTGCGGCCGGTCAGTAGTTTTATGATTAGTACCTTTTCTCTACTACCTTAACTACTACACATCCCCTCATTTATCCCATCGTTTGATGGTAGGGTTCTTCTAATTTGCTGCCCGTAGGCAGTAAATTATTGTAGAATCAATAATAATATGTTTGTGAATATATATTATTGTAGTCTCTTGTAAAATTGTAACTTTACTTTGTCTTGAATTATTCTCTTTCTGCCTCAGACCTCCACATATCCTTTCTAACACTTGTTAAACGCTCGTTCGTGTGCTAGTACTAGTGATCGTAGTGAATGCCCAAAAAGTACTTCTTCGGGTGACATTCACCTGTCTTGACCAGTAGCGTCATTCTAAAAGTCTAGCAAAATATTGCCGATCATTTAAACTTCTATTCTCCATGAAATCATTCAAGGATTAGTCTTTTCATAGCTTTGACAGCTGCTTCAGCATTTCGTTGCTTTGAGCATAGAATGGGTCGATGGAGAGCTAGAAACACTCCTATGGATCGATGGAGAGCTAGAAACACTCCTATGGGTCGATGGAGAGCTAGAAACACTCCTATGGATCGATGGAGAGCTAGAAATACTCCTATGTGTCGATGGAGAGCTAGAAACACTCCTATGGATCGATGGAGTGCTAGAAACACTCCTATGGATCGATGGAGAGCTAGAAACACTCCTATGGATCGATGGAGTGCTAGACACACTTCTGTGGGTCAATGGAGTGCTAGAAACACTCCTATGCGTCGATGGAGAGCTAGAAATACTCCTATGTGTCGATGGAGAGCTAGAAACACTCCTATGTGTCGATGGAGAGCTAGAAACACTCCTATGGATCGATGGAGTGCTAGAAACACTCCTATGGATCGATGGAGAGCTTGAAACACTCCTATGGATCGATGGAGTGCTAGAAACACTCCTATGGATCGATGGAGAGCTAGAAACACTCCTATGGATCGATGGAGAGCTAGAAATACTCCTATGTGTCGATGGAGAGCTAGAAACACTCCTATGGATCGATGGAGTGCTAGAAACACTCCTATGGATCGATGGAGAGCTAGAAACACTCCTATGGATCGATGGAGTGCTAGAAACACTTCTGTGGGTCAATGGAGTGCTAGAAACACTCCTATGCGTCGATGGAGAGCTAGAAATACTCCTATGTGTCGATGGAGAGCTAGAAACACTCCTATGTGTCGATGGAGAGCTAGAAACACTCCTATGGATCGATGGAGTGCTAGAAACACTCCTATGGATCGATGGAGAGCTTGAAACACTCCTATGGATCGATGGAGTGCTAGAAACACTCCTATGGATCGATGGAGAGCTAGAAACACTCCTATGAATCGATGGAGAGCTAGACACACTCCTATGCGTCGATGGAGAGCTAGACACACTCCTATGCGTCGATGGAGAGCTAGAAACACTCCTATGGATCGATGGAGAGCTAGAAACACTCCTATGGGTCGATGGAGAGCTAGAAACACTCCTATGGGTTGATGGAGTGCTAGAAACACTCCTATGGGTCGATGGAGAGCTAGATACACTCCTATGGATCGATGGAGTGCTAGATACACTCCTATGGGTCGATGGAGAGCTAGAAACACTCCTATGGATCGATGGAGAGCTAGAAAAATAAAAATGTTTTTAAAGTCCACAGCCTAAAATTGTGGCCCGTTGTCCGTCTGAATTCTGAAGCCACGGCTGTGTCAGTAAATATTTTTCTCAAACATTTAATTACTTTTTCCAGTTTAATGAGATATTGTATAAAATAATATAGTTTTAATCAAAGTTCAGGTTGTGTATAATGAATAAAAAAATAATAAAAAAAAAGTATAAAAGTTTGTTTTTCTTTTTTTTTGGTGATCCTTAATGAAGAAAATCTAAATGTAGTGGACTTTGGATTTGTTTTTTAAAAAACGATAGATCAAATTTTGTTAAAAAAAAAAAAATAATAATCAAGAGATGGTGTAAAAAAAAAGAGATGCAAACAAGGAAAATAAAGTTTTGCAAGATGATGATATTAAACAAAGGAGGTTAGGGGTGGGGGAGATTTTAATTAACACTAGGGGAAATTGGAAAGACTAATGAAGGTTAAGATAGAAGGAAGAGAGAGAGAGAGAGAGAGAGAGAGAGAGAGAGAGAGAGAGAGAGACGGTAATGAGATGAACTAAAGGAAAGAGAGAATGTCCTTGGTAACACTTACTCCTGGTCCCAACCAAAGGACACACTAACTACTATCCTATCTAGTGTTGAAATTACAAACAGACTGACAACAACCACAACTACACGGATTTCCTTGTAATAACACAACTTAATACTCACACAAAGTTACAAGTTAAAAAACTTTCCCTTCAACGTTTACTTACGTTTTAGCTTTAGTTAATCAAGTTATCAAGAATTTTTCTTTTCAAGAAATCAATCATGAGACTTTGTCATCAATTCAATTATAATTCGAGATGTGGGTCATATTTATATTAAACATAATAAAAGGATTACGATGAAACCATAACATTTATATTTCTATAGAATAACTTGCTATACCTTTCTGTAATAGCACAATACGCTTCTAGTGCGGAAAGTAGCATTTTGTATGCGAGTGTGGACTTTGCACCTGAGAAACAGCGAGGGTAGTAAAACTATACGAGCAAATCAAAATGCCGTTTTCGGTTTTCGCACGAGTTGTGTACCGTACTTTATCTACGATTGTTGTATTTTAATAATAAATACAGAAAAAAATTGAGTACAGGGTACCTCGGAACTTTTCCTCACTTCAGAGGACACTAAAGTGGCCTCTACTGCTGCTTCGCAGCAGGATGAAGCAGCATTGGACGTGGTCAGTACTTGGATGGGTGACAGTTCTGAACTGATTTATTATCACTCTTAAAAAAAAAAAACCTTATAGTCCAGGAGAAAGCGTGCTTAAAAGTATCTGACCAGCATCAAGCTAGAATTTTAAATACAAGTCAATCTTTTAGCGACTTTTAAGAATATGTGGTCGGCTAAGTTCGTCTGCTGGACATAGCTTAGCAATAGGCATTTGAAAAAAACAAACCGGTGGAGAGCGGTCATGTCTCCAATTATGGTGGACAATGTGATTTTCATGATCCTGAGTACAGAATTAGTTAGTAGACCATAAATCAAGTCGATGGTATTTTCACACTTGATAGGTTAGTTATTCAAATATTACTAAAAATCAACGTGGTCACCTGTCAAGGGACAAACTAACATCAACTTGATTTTTGGTCTACAAACTAATTCTGTACTCAGGATCATGAAAAACACACTGTCCACCATAATTGGTGAGACATGGCCGCTCTCCACCGGTTTGATTTTTTCAAATGCCAAGCATTGTATTGCCAAGCTATGTCCCGCAGACGAACTTAGCCGACCACATATTCTTAAAAAGCTCTAAAAGATTGACTTGTATACAAAATTCTAGCTTGATGTTAGTCAGACATTTTTTTGCACGCTATCTCCTCGACTATTTCTTTGAATACCTATATTTTATTTAATTATTTGAAGTTTGGCGATATTTTGACAGATGCAAACAAACTTTGACGTCATCAAATTTATCGCACTAATAAATAATTATATTCGCTTATAATTTTTACAAAAATTAATAGAATTTCATCGGGTTATTTTTATTTTTGTTCCTTAATTTTTTCCGGTTTCAACGATATGCTATAAGTCAAAAACCTATTTATACTTTCGGTATTATTAACCGTCAAAGTTTAAAAATTCAAAAATTGATAACTTCATAATGGCAGCCAATATCAAAATGAAATTTGGCGGTTTGTTTGTCATATAGAGAGGTACATTTGTGCCAAATTTTAACTCGATCAGGACCATTTTCGATTTATTACGATTTTTTTTTTTTTAATTTTGCTGACTCAGCAAACTGGGTTGAAGATGGCGGAAAAAGTGATTTACTCGTTTTTGGATTCACCCCCGGGCTCCAGCCGCTGTAACGTGCCATAAGGAACTTCGTTTCAATATATAAATTTAATATCTTGATTTGAATAAGTTAATTGTTGTTTCAGAGCATACCGAAGGTATCATAAGCATTGTAAACGTATTGCAGAGCGAAATATTTTTGTTCTATTTGTCTCGATTTTAATAATTCCAAGACAAAAGTCACTTTTTGACAACATACAACATTTTTGGTTTTGTGTCTGTCAGTCAGTGTGGCATTCAAGAATTTTGCTAAAAACTACCTTATCTTAAAAATATATGTTTTGTTTCTTTAAAATTAACATTTTACAAAATGTTAAATTTGTGGTAAGTGTATAACATCCGGCGAGGGTATAACATCCGTAAGTCTCGCATAAGTTAGATTATGTTTTAAGGTGCTGTACAAATATACTTTATCATTTTAAACCACCGAGGAAGGGATACTTTAAACACATAAAGCAGAGAATTAAGCACTTCCTAAAATTGGTCAAATAGACATAAAGAATGGTCTCAAGCCCCCGAATTATACTAGTAAAGTATAATACAATTTTCTAAAACTATAATATCAAGTTATTCTTAAAACAATTCATTGAATAATATTCTATTTGCTAATACTCTAAACAAAGAACAAGGAAATTCTGATTTTCAATGTTTAAATATCTTGATGTTTTTAAGTTCAATTTGTCTAAAACCTAAATCGAGTAAATTTTATTGATTTATAACAATAGGAGGTGGGTGTGGTCGGGTGTGGTTGTTCGACTACAGAAAAAAGCTTTAACACTATCAAGATTTGTGTGTTTCTCAAGTGTGTAGTTGTGTTGCTGACCCACTGTGTTACATAGAGAATAATTAATATAAAAATTTCAAGATAAAAAGAACCATTTTATATACTACGTTTTTAAATTTTCTATTGAATCATATGTAATGTTGATAATATAATTGTCATTGTTATATATCATGTTAGTGAAAAAAAATACATAGTTCCGAGATTATTTACTTCACATAATAATGACAACCATCCAGAGAGCTGATCTTAAACCTATAAAAGGACAAATCTTTGTACAACGGATCTCACCAACACCGAATCTAAACCGTGTCATTGATATGCCCCTGTGTAGGTACAGTAAGAGAAGAAAAATGTGTACAAGTTAGGAAGTACAGATGCAGAAAAATTAAACCTATACCTAGGACACAAGTGTAAACAAACCTGGGTGTCACACGTCAATTAATTTATTTTATCTACTCGCGGCAGCAAAATTAAACATTACTTAACTGTTTTTAGGCTGGAAAGTACTATTTCCCTGATTTGTCATTAAAATATTAAAAACAGGCAGGAAAGTAGTTAAAACAGTCAGGAAAATACTTTCTCTGCCTAGGCAGAGAAAGTAACAGGGTTTACCACTGCGTGTCATAACCTCTTATTTTGGCAAGAACAGTTTATACTATTATCTCTATCTTATAACATTATATATTATAGTTAAATAAGTAATATTTAATAATAAATAAACGTTTTAATAATAAAATAATTTGTTTATATTTGTTAATTCTGTTAAATAAGTTCAATGATTAGTAGATCTTTAATTAAAAAAAACAGTAGAGTCACTGACTGTACTGTAGCGTCATGTAAACATTGAACATCCATATTATTTTTATTATTGAAGTCTTTCTAGATTAGACTAGCTACTTTTCTTGATATATCCTAGTTACTTCTTTTCTTTTAAGCAATAGAAGATATCTTTAACACTTTTATTAATTTTTTAGTAAAAATATAAATAAATATTTTATATTGTGTGCATTATTCATTCAGAAGTTATGTGTGTTATAAACGTGTGTTTTGTATTTTGTTGTTATAGATTGAGTTTGTTTTTCACTTATTGTTATTATTCCCAAGTTTCTTATTTGAACATTAATTTTAGATAATACATATGTTATTATATCTTTATTAATATGACACATAGTTATTAACTACGTTATATTAATTTAAATCAAATTATAATTATTATTAACTACGGGAAACAGACAGTGAAAAATACACTCCTGTGCCGGGATTTGAACCACGGGCCTCTATATTTCCAGTATAACCACCTCTATACTGGAAATATAGAGGCCCGTGGTTCAAATCCCGGCACAGGAGTGTATTTTTCACTGTCTGTTTCCCGTAGTTAATAATAATTATAATTTGATTTAAATTAAAATTTAACTTTCCGTGGTATGAAAACTACCAAAAACTTAAAAATTGAATTACGTTATATTAATAAAGATAACATTTTAGCAGCTTCATTTTTCTTCCGCAAGTAGATAAAATATTGTATGCAACAAGGCAGCAAAGGAAACATTCCTGCCTCGTTTATTCATTGCCTGCCTCGGCTTCGCCTCGGCAGTCAAATAGGTAATTTACCTGCCTCGGCAGTTAATTGTCATAGCCTGTCCTCGCCTTCGCCTCGGAGGCTAATCTAATCACTCGTCAGAAAAATTCCATTTTGCTGCCTAGTTACATAAATAACTATTGTTTGCGTTTCCTTTTTCGCTGTCATTCAATGTAAACTCTTAATAAAAAATCACAAATTTGAAAACCGTCAAAATGAAGATTGTAAATATGGGACTTGTCAAAACAAATAAAATAACTTGCGGATTCTTTTTCGAACTAACTTTCCACACACCAAACAAAATTTGCTGAAAACGAATTAAATTCTGCTGAAAGATGGCTAAAAGTATTAAAATAATACATTGTCATCGTGTTCTGAGCTATTCTAAAAGTTTCAAATGTTTAGCTACTCGGGAAGTTAGTTAAAAATCGATTGCAAGATTTGTACTGGACAAACAAACAAGAAAGCAAGCTAATAAAAACGTAGTAAAATACCATTTTTGAAAGCTGGTCTTATATTCAACTTTTTTTCTGTATTCTTCACCTTAATTGTTTCCATGTGCAAAATTTGGGGAAGATTGAAAGACGGAAAGTGGTTAAAAATTGGGGTAATAGGTGTGCGATGAAACTTAAAAAGCAAAGAAATGTGACACCATTTTTTTTTTTTTTTTTTTTTTTTTTTTCTGTATTCTTTACCTTAGTGGTTTCCATGTGCAAAATTTGGGGAAGATTGAAAGACGGGAAGTGGTTCAAAATCGGGGTAACGGAAACGTGCGATGAAACTTACAAAAGCAAAGTAATATAAGACCAGTAGAAATCATTCCAAATCTCTACGTTTAAAAAGGATCTACCGTCAAGCAATAACGTAAAACCTACAAAGCATCTGCTGATATATCACATAAGTTACAACGATAAAAATAATGTAATAATACCAGTACCAGTAAATATCAAGTGTGATAAAACCAGAATTATTAATCACTATATAAAATATAATATAAAGAGAAATAAAGTAATAGTAAAAAAAACATTTTTAAAAGCAAGCTTTCTTTCGTATTCGTCTTAGCAAACCCTTTCAAATTATAATTATTATTAACTTCGGGAAACAGACAGAGAAAAATACACTCCAGCGCTGGGGTAAATCCTAAAATATGAATTTCTAATTGATTGTTAATAATAATTATTAATAATAATTGTTAATAATAATTATTAATAATAATTGTTAATAATAATTATAATTTGATTTAAATTAAAATTTAATCGTTCCGTAGTATGAATACTACCAAAATCGTAAAATATGAATTTCTAATTGATTGTACGAGGTACAGGTACTAATTGGGTACTTTATAATTATAAGCGTTATTTCTCGGTCTAGTTCTTTGTCATTAATGTTGACTTCTCAGACTTGTGGAAAAATTGAAAGCTTTAAATTCGGGTCAAGGTATCATTAACGTCAGAGAAATTCATTCTCCTGCGTAGCTTAGTTGGTTAGAGCGCTATACTGGAAATATAGATGCCTGTGGTTCAAATCCCAGCGCTGGAGTGTATTTTTCTCTGTCTGTTTCCTGTAGTTAATAATAATTATAATTTAATTTAAATTAAAATTTAATCTTTCCGTAGAATGAATACTACCAAAATCGTAAAATACAAACCCTTTCTTTTAAAACCCATATCATGGGCGTGCTTAAAAAATAACTAGATGGCGGACAACCCTCACCCAAGATACCACAAATTTTGACAAGCTGTGACAACTAACACTGTTAGTTGTTATAGAAATACCTTCACTTATAAGCATAAGCGTATTATACAGGCTCCGTTACCTAACACTGTAATAGAAACACCTTTACTTATAAGCGTATTATACAGGCTCCGTTAACTAACACTGTAATAGAAACACCTTTACTTATAAGCGTATTATACAGGCTCCGTTTACTAACACTGTTAGTTGTCATAGAAATACCTTCACTTATAAGCATAAGCGTATAATACAGGCTTCGTTAACTAACACTGTAATAGAAACACCTTTACTTATAAGCGTATTATACAGTCTCCGTTAAATAACACTGTATTAGAAACACCTTTACTTATAAGCGTATTATACAGGCTCCGTTTACTAACACTGTTAGTTGTCATAGAAATACCTTCACTTATAAGCATAAGCGTATAATACAGGCTTCGTTAACTAACACTGTAATAGAAACACCTTTACTTATAAGCGTATTATACAGTCTCCGTTAACTAACACTGTATTAGAAACACCTTTACTTATAAGCGTATTATACAGGCTCCGTTAACTAACACTGTTAGTTGTCATAGAAATACCTTCACTTATAAGCATAAGCGTATAATACAGTCTCCGTTAACTAACACTGTATTAGAAACACCTTTACTTATAAGCGTATTATACAGGCTCCGTTAACTAACACTGTAAAAGACACACCTTTACTTATAAGCGTATTATACAGGCTCCGTTAACTAACACTGTAATAGAAACACCTTTACTTATAAGCGTATTATACAGGCTCCGTTAACTAACACTGTAATAGAAACACCTTTACTTATAAGCGTATTATACAGGCTCCGTTAACTAACACTGTAATAGAAACACCTTTACTTATAAGCGTATTACGCTGCGTTTACTAACACTGTTAGTTGTCATAGAATTACCTTCACTTATAAGCATAAGCGTATAATACAGGCTTCGTTAACTAACACTGTAATAGAAACACCTTTACTTATAAGCGTATTATACAGTCTCCGTTAACTAACACTGTATTAGAAACACCTTTACTTATAAGCGTATTATACAGGCTCCGTTAACTAACACTGTAATAGACACACCTTTACTTATAAGCGTATTATAAAGGCTCCGTTAACTAACACTGTAATAGAAACACCTTTACTTATAAGCGTATTATACAGGCTCCGTTAACTAACACTGTAATAGAAACACCTTTACTTATAAGCGTATTATACAGGCTCCGTTAACTAACACTGTAATAGAAACAACTTTACTTATAAGCGTATTATACACGCTGCGTTACCGTATATAATAGAAGTGTTGTAATCTTTAACACCTTATATTATACGTCATAATGAAAGGTAGATTTTTTTTTTTTTTCAAAAAAAAAAAAAAAATAAATAAATAAAACAAGGCTTTAAAATACATAATTTTGTCAAAGAACATTTTTCAAAATGTTTAAGCGCGATTTTTTTTTTTTTTTTTAATGTGAAACGGAGAATTCCTTGAAGTGAAGAGAAAAAGAAAATCAAAGAAAAGACGAATTAAAGCTACTACAATTAGGGAAGCTAGGTCTTTAATTAGACTGCAAGAAGAGCCTTAGGGGAAAAAAAAGGAAAATTAAAGCAAAGGTTTTTTGGCGTGAATGTTATTAGATGAGGGCGCTAAAAAACCATTCAAAAAAGTGCCAAAACCAGTTAGGGTAGCAGACTGAGCTGCATGGCCTTCTATCTCGCATTACCACGAGGGTTTTTAAGGTTTTAGATCATAAATCATATTCTCCTGCCAGTTTAGGGTTATTTTTTAAGGAGGGGGGAAATTCCCACAGGTAAAACCCATGACACTGACGACTTCCTTCCTTATTGAATATTATAATTTAATTAACGTCACAACAAAGACCTCAGACCTCAATTTTTTTTTTGACCATCTAAATTATAAAAAACAGAAATAAATGAAAAAATACTTTTTGCGTTTTTAATTATTAACGGTTTGTTTTTCGTGTTTTTTTTAAAAAAAAAAAAAAAAAAAAACAACGAGTTATAAAGATGATAGAAGATACTAATTATTTTGTGAATTTAATATTAGGTATAATTAATAATAAACATAATACAACATTTTTTACTTTCTCATATAAAGAGAAAGTATTGTGATGGCGCGAAAATTCGATTTTGAGATTTTGATGGATTTACACGTTTTGAGGTCCCCTGAGTCCAAAAAAAATGGTTTTTAAAAAATGTCTGTCGTCTGTCTGTCGTCTGTGCAGACGCCTGGAGCCCAAACTACTGGGCCGATTTTGACGAAATTTGGCATACATGTTCAGAAAAATCATACCCCGAGGCGAAATCGAGAAATGAATTTTAGCTCTAAATTTGGGGGCGCTACCCCCCAAAAACTCTGAAAAAACATGAAAAAAAATTATTTCTCGAAAACGGTTCCGACGATTTTGATTAAAAAATTCTAAAATGTAGTCCATTTGAATACGAATCCAACGATATAAGCTGTTTTCCCGGGAAAAATCTAGTTCCTGAGATATTAGCTTAAAACGCGGACGGAGATAGCCCGGGTTCGATTCCCCGACCAGGAGAAGTTATTTTTATGATAAATTTTGATGAAATGTTCAATAATATTTAAATGTACATTTGAAAACTAATAAATGGAAACATTGGGCTAAGTAATTATAAACTCATATATGAGAAAGTTTGTCTGAGTTGTCTCGGACCGATTTTTCTATTAAGGACTATTAAAATTACATAATTTAGTATACACATAAGTATTGTTTATTAATAATTTGCGATTATTTATTTGAGTTGTCATTTCTCTAAACATATTGCACATGTATACATGTATATACAAAATAGGTTCCATATATGAATAATCCACCTAACTAAAATTATCAACTAGTAGCTAAGTAGAGACCCAACTAATTAAAATTTAATCATGTATTTGAAATACTGACTTCCTATCTATAATTAGTTATGTCAAGTACTAATAATAAAACGTTATTTGTGAGGGCAGCTTTCATAATATATTAAACTTAAAGAATATTATTAAGTACCACTAAATACCATTGTCATTGAGAGGGTTGATAAGGATTTAAAAAAAAAATATGTTACTGGAAATTGAGGATGTCAATATTAATTTAAAAACAATTATAATAATAATTGGGGGCCGGTGTAGCCGAGGGGTTAGCGCACTCGACTCTGAAACCAAGGTCTAAACCCCGGCTGTGAGTTCGAATCCCAGCGGGGAGAGACCTAATTAGCTGTTGAACGGGACTAAAACTAAACTAAAATAAACTAAAATAAAATAAAATAAAATAAAATAAAATAAAATAATAATAAAAAATAAAAAACATAATTTAATAATAATAATAATAAAAAACTAAAATAAAATAAAATAAAATAAAATAATAATAATAATATTACCCCTTCGGGAATAGAGAGTGTGATTGTTTGAGCCAGATTGAAATTTCAGCGGCCTTACATTTATTTTAATATTAAATGAATTTATTGATGTATGTATTTATTCATATATTTCAATATTAAATGTGTGCAGAAGGTTAAAATAAATATAAGATCATCTGAAGGCTAATTTTGGTGAACTATCCAAATTTCATTAAAATAGGACAATATTTTTTTAGGTTGTGACGCTTTCCTAAAAATGCGGAGGCGCACAGATATATTTATCAGAATAACGCTTCAGTAACCTTCGGGAGCCAATAGGGGCGTACACACGAGCGCTCTTTCACGCGAGATTGGAATGGCACGTTCCAATCTCGCGTGAAAGAGCGTACGTGTGAATACGATAAAAGTGTACAAGCTAAGATTGTCCAGTTTCCTCTACGCGCTAGTCCTGTGCACTCCTACCCTTTCCCTTCATTTCTTCTTCACACTCCAGTCGCGTACGGTTTTAACAAAAATGTCGTCCCTTGATAACGAGGTATTGGAGTCATTTTTGATTTATCTATCAAGATTTTTCGATATGTACACATCGCAGCAATAACACGTATTCTGGTGATATTCTTTCTTCGGTCCATGTTAGAAAAAGCACAATAATCTCACAAAAACTTGACCAAAAAAGGACACTTTAAGCAAAGATGAGTAACAGAACTACTGTTTCAAATATTTGTGTCGGTACTTTCAGAGATCAGATGCGTTACAGACGGACGGAAAGTCAAGCGCAAGAATATAAGGAATATAAAGAATATAAAGGCCCCCATATACGGTCAAAATGTTTGCGCAAAATTTTGACCCTATATGGGGGCCTTTACGTAAAATATAAGTATATAATAAGAACGATATAAGCATAAATAATATAATAATACATATGATATAATAATAATAATTTAATAATATATAATATAATAATAATATATAATATAATATAATATATATAATATAAATAATATAATAATAATAATATAATATGTAATATAATAATAATATAATATAATATAATATATATAATATAAATAATATAATAATAATATAAAGGTATAAGTATATAATACGAATATAAGTTAAATATTAGTGTCCTCGTTTTTGGCTACAGACCCTAAAAGAAGCCAAAGACTCTCACAAATCCTTTTAAAAATTCTAAAACTCCACGCATCACGCCAATCGTGAGGGATACTACAAGGTTTTGACGTTCACACGGTCGCGCCTGTCCCGTACGGTTTAATCCCGCGCGAGGGAATGCCTCTGCTACTTTTTAGTCGACTCGGGTTTGGAACGCACACTCCCGTCCTTTGTCAAGCACGCGCGATTGGAACGTGCCGTCCTAATCGCGAGTGAAAAGACCGCTCGTGTGAACGTCCCTAATAATAAGAGAACAAGATTTAAAATCCTACGCTCTCGCTGCCCCCCCCCCCCCCCCGTGTCACATTATCATGAAAATCACATTGCCCACCATTGTGAGCGGGACATAGCCGCTCTCCACCGGTTTATTTTTGACATTTTCATGTCTTAGCTATGGCACATAACCTCGAAAAGAGTTACTTAAAACTAGGCGTGTCTCCCACTACCGTGCTTGGTAGGGCCTGCCCACCCCTGCCTTCCCGATCGGCTACCTACCACGTCTCACTCTCTTCGCTTCTCGTTATAACCCATAGAATTTTATTCCTAATAAACATACATACATAAAATTTATTTACTTTATTATTTTTTTATTTTTGTTATACTATAATTTTTTGCATTTATTATAAAAGTATGGGCGATGAAGCTAAAAGATGAATTCTTAAAAAACTGGAAAAGAAGAAAAGTACTTTCTTTCTTCGTGCACTACATATTATGTTCGATTTAATTCCTAATTTACAAACGCTAGAATCTGCACGCTCGAATTTTTTGACATTTTCTTATCTTTACATTGGCACATAAACTCGAAAAGCGTTAACAAAAAACGACACCAAAAAGCGTTTCATAAAAATGTCTCACTGTCTTGCAGACTCGTATGCTAGCAATTCTTTTTCATATTGCCGAGCTAGGTATAACCGCACTTATCCGACCAAATATTCTTAAAAGGCACCAAAAAGATTAACTTATACACAAAATTCTAGCTTGATGTAGAGACACTATTTTGCAACCTATCTCCTAGACTCTAGACAATTATAATAGATATTATTATTAATTTTTCTACTTATATAAAAAACAATATAATACCTACACAAATTAATTTATAGGAGTATTAATTGTTCGATTAATTAATTTTTCATTTAATGATATTAATTTTAATTAGTAGAACCAAACTAAGTGTATCCATAAAATATTAATTATTATAAGGTTTATCAGGTAGTTATCTGAATCTCTTTCCACAACCCTTCTTATCCCTTTAGCTTTAGCGGCGGAACAGTAGAAATATAATGAAATTATAGCTCGACCCTTTCTGTTTATTTATACAGCTCTGTTGTGGTTGATCACGTTGAGGTAAGTTTCAGCTCGCAGCCTCCCTCTGTGATTCTTGAATAATTTGATTTTCTGTTTGATTGACTCAAGCACCGCTTAATTAAGATCCTTAATCAATTAATTTCTATAAAGAAGACAATAAATTATAGTTGCTCAGGTCGTATTATTGTCATCATGAGTGTAATAGTACATTACGCGTCGAGTGCGGAAAGTAGCATTTTGCATGCGAGTGTGGAGTTTGCACCCGAGCGACAGCGAGGGTAGTAAAACCACACGAGCAATGCAAAATGCCGTTTTCGCACGAGTTGTGAACCGTACTTTATCTATGATTATTAGATTTAAATAATAAATACAGAAAAAAAATAAACTTGCTGTATACAAGTTCGTATTTCTCTTTTGATAAATATGACATTAATTCATTAGTTGTATTTTGTGCCGAATTAATTATTTCGGGAGGAGTATTATTCTCCTCATATTCGATCACTTAAATCACTCATTCGATATAACCAGTTACTTTTATTAAACTAACAGCAAATTAATATTGTTAAATGTAAACAAACTCGCTAATTGTGCGTAAAGGTGAAGGATTCTTCTTTTTTTACCACCTTAGAGCGGTGAAGAAGAGGAATTCTTCAGAATTATGAGACGCGCATGCGCAATGAATACAAGTACGTAAAGAATCACTATCTACGCATCTAAACAGAGATACAATATTTATATTTCGTAACAATCGTAGATAAAATATGTAATGTGCTCCTAGTCTTAGGCTTGTTTAGCTATCTAGTTAGATCTAATCTTTAATTATTCAATATTAAATGTGTATGAACAGTTACAATTAATATGGGACCAACAATGGACTAATTATGGTCTACCCTCCAAATTTCATTGAAGTCGGACCAGTAGTTATTAAGATCGTGGCTCACAAAAATTCTGACGGATGGACCGACAGACAGAAACAAGACAATAAATGTTCGGTTATGTCTGAAACGGATTTATGACAAGAAATTTTTGAAACCGAAGGCAAAATATAAAGTTATTCTTCAAGAATTTTAAAAATTCTTCCACTATCTACGGTAAGTTGATGCAGAGAAGTAAGTGGATACAAACTTAAAATTATATAGTGTTAGATACAAAAACTAAAACGAATTTTTTGTTCTGATCGATTTTGTTTACATAATAAAATAAAAGAAAAAAAGCCAATTTATTGCTAAATATTGATTTGGTATAAAATAATGGATGTAAATAATAAAACAATTATTTACAAACATTTGCAAACTCGATTGATGTTGATATTAAAATAATAATATAATATGCGCAATCTTTTAGCGTGAGTGATAAATCTACTTTGATCCTTAATTTAAAATGTGTAACTAAGAAAGAACTCTTGGTTTTATTCTAAGTTGATTCTTCTATTTAAAAAGGGAGATAAACTAAACATTAAGAATTACCGACAAATTAACCTCTTGTCATCAGTGTACAAAGTTTTTATGAGCGTTGTAACAAGAAGAATAAGTAACCACCTCGATGATAACTCTCCAGCAGACCAAGTTGGATTTAAGAGAAATTTTTCGACAAATGACGCTATTATGGTGGCTGAGCAACTTTTAGATAAAGCTAAAGATTACAACTTTCCTGTCTGCCTTTGCTTTGTAGATTTCGAGAAAGCATTTGATAGTGTTTTTACTAATTCGATTATGGAGTGCTTGAAAGAGAATAACATCGAAAAAGAATACATTGAAATCCTTGAAGACATCTATAGCAATGCTGAGATGAAAATAGAATTAGGAAATGAGTCAAAATACATCAAAATAAGGAGAGGATTGAGACAAGGGGACATTCCCTCAGCAAAACTGTTCACTGCAGTCCTTGAAAAAGTATTCAAACAGTTGAATTGGGAGAAGTATGGCATAATGATAAACGGCAATAGACTCAATAAAATAAAGTTTGCAGATGATGTACTTCTTATAGGAAAGTCGAAAGAAGAAATTAAAGAAATGATTCAGGATTTGATCTTAGAAGCAAGGAAAGTCGGACTGAAAATAAATTTACAGAAAACTAAACTGATGGCGATTAATATACAATCAAGAGAAGAAATAGCTATAGAGGAAAGTAAAATAGAAGAAGTGGAAGAATTTATATACCTCGGTAATAGAGTAGCCAAGAGCAAAGTGATGGAAAAAGAACTGCATAGAAGGATTGGAATGGCATGGAGGGCTTACAATCAATTCAGAAGACTGTTTCGCTCGAACGTAGAAATCTCTAAGAAAATGAAATTGTGGCAGAGTGTTGTCAAACCTGTCCTGTTATATGGCTGTGAAACGTGGATACTAACAAATAAACACCTGGATAAATTAAGAGTTGCTATACGAGGCTTGGAGCGTAGTATGCTCAAGATAAATAGAAGAGAAAGGAAATCGAACCAATGGATAAGAAATAGAACAGGCATGGAGGACATAGGAAAAACAGCCTTTGAAAGAAAATGGAAATGGGCTGGCCACCTTATCAGAGTCAAAGATGAAAGGTGGAGCAGAACAATACTGGACTGGTACCCGAGGGATCTGAAGAGAAGGAAAGGAAGACCTTCTATGAAATGGGACAGCGAGATGAAGAAATGTTGTGATGGTGTTACGTGGAAAAGAGTGGCAATGGATAGATTAGAATGGAGAAGGATGCAGATAGTATATGCTGAGGCATGGCTACCACAAGAATAAAAATAAATAAATAAATAATAATAATAATAATGGTATAAATTAAAAAAAAAAAAAAAAAAAAAAACAAGATTACCATTTTAAATAGAAATTATAAAAATTAATTTAATCTAATTGAGTCAAAAAAAAAAAAAAAAAAAAAAAAAAAAAAACATAATTAATTTAGTATATGAATAAATAATAAAAAGGTAATAATATAATGGTATCAAAACAAATAAAATATGAATTTATTCAGATAGTTAAGTTATTAATTATTGAATGTAAGTAGATGAACTATGTACATTGCTTGTGATTTTATATTTATTTTTATTAAACTTGCATGATATCAGTTAAGCAAAATGTATAATGTATATGCATGCCACGTATGGACTTATGTACTCCCAAATGGGATGATTAATTATTCTTAACTTCTAAAAATAATAATTAAAATAAATAAATAACTTAAAATATATATGTGTATGCGTGCATGTGTCTATGTGTATAAATAAATACATAATACGAATAAATAATAAATAAACTTAAAACAAAAATAAATAAATAAATTAAAATAATAAAATAAATAAATAAACAATAGAATAAGAATAACATTGCATGAGGACTTTAACCACAGCCTTGGCTGATTTAATCTTATGTGAAAAAATAGATTAATACTAATTATTGTAAAACTATTGTAGATTAATAAATGGTTCATTCAACTAAGAAAGATCTTCCACCACATATCTTATTCTTAGACTTAGAGACTCTTTTGGGTTGTTTGTGTACCTAAAAGAATGTATTTGCCTGTGATGGCGCTAGTGTCGCGTTAGGGAAAGAATCTGGCGTCGTAGAAAAGCTACTACAGCAATTTCCAAACATTGTTCCTTGGCACTGTATGAACCATAGGATATAGTTAGCTGTAAGTGATTCAATCTATGATGGGAAGCTGTTAATCACTTTCAAATTTTTATGGATAAGCTATAGATTCTTTATATCAAATCACCTAAAACCCAAAAAGAACTAGCCGAGTGTGCTTGTGAACTTGATTTGCAGCTAAAAATAATTGGTCGTATTTTGGGTACTAAGAATAGGTACTTGACGTTGTAAACTTTGATATGGCTATGAAGTGAAACACTCTCGATTAAAGAAGAAGACAAGAACTGAACTACAACTGAACGAGAGATGTATAGAGGATAGCTTAAACTGACATCAACTCAATTTCTGTCAGATTTGGCCATCATATATGACATACTATCAGAATTGTCGATGGTTTCAGAATGTTATAAATACAGGCAAACAACTGTAGTTTATGCAGACAAAATCATAAGAAGGTCAATTGCTTTTTTTGAGTGCCTTAAAGCGGAGATACACATGCCATCAAATTGGGCAAGTAGCTTGCATGCCCAAAGAGGGTATTTGCCAGTAACTGGCATGCTAAGGATTTTTATTTAGGTTTTATCTGCTTGAATGCCAGCTGCAGGCATGCCATTTAACATAAACACTACTTGCACGTTCAAGTACCTGGCATATTTTTGTTCAAGCTACAGGCATGTGTATCTTCGCCTTTAAAGAAAAACTTTGCACTAAAAAGCCTTGAAGCCAAAAGAGCTGCAATCGAGGGTAACTGTGATGTCCCCTTAACAAATTGAAGCAAAATACTAGCTATTAATGACTAGCAGTTGCTACCAAGTGTGATTAACAACCTTAATAGAAGGCTTTTTACCACTAGACGCAGCAACGAACCATCTACACGGACAAAATATATGTCACTTCTTTCAGAATTGCAAGTGCTCCATAGGCAGCAGATGACCTCCATAGGCGCTCCCGTATGTAACATAACTTATTATAGTCTGACTATTAAAATACTTCATATTCCATCTCAACTTATTACGATCTGTTAAGGAATAACATAATATTCTCTATCTCATTTAGTCATTACTATTTTACCTTGTTGCAAATATTAAATGATTCTATCTTCATAATTTTACCGGAGAATAATTCTGCTCCCCCCCTCCCTTATTTCAATCAAGGCTTATCGTTGCAATCCCTGTTTTTCTCCAATTTACGTCATCTCTCTCCCACACTCAATCCGAAACCCTCCTTTAAATTCGACGCCCCCCCCCCCTCCTCACCTCGAGTCTCTTATCGGTTTAATTCCACCCAAGGCATTCGGAAAACAAGCGGACCGAGGGAAAATTAATTTCCTTTTATGGAAAAGCATCAAACAGGAATGGAGAAGGGTTGAAAACCATCGTGATGAAAACTTACCAGATAATGAAAACCATACCGAAGATTGAATTCCGGTAGATTTAGACTGTAAAATACTTTGTTATGAGAAATCATAAGCACCATATTTATAGGACAAACAGATGTTCAACTTGTGGAATTGCTAGAATCTCCCAGATTGCCATTCCATCTCCAACTTTCCAGATTCATTAAAATTGTAATTACGAAATATCTATGACTATAATGGGCAAAAGCTCTTTTAATAATGTTATTAACACGTTTAGAATGCAATACAATTTTTAAAACTTTTAATTTATAAACAAATGGCTTTTGTCCATAAACGTTCTAAATTAGATAAACTACCCAACATTAAACAGCATTTCGATGGCTTATAAGTGATACCTCGTAACTACCAAAATGATGATTTTGAGATTTTCATTATATTGGCCTTGGGAGGCTTGTCTGCAAGTACACACGAGATCTCGTAAGTGGAAAAATAAATCCTTCACATAGAAAATGGGCAGTCGAGACATCTCGTATCAGATTCGCAAACTATTTGTTATGTGATAGCTTGTAACTACGATAGACAGTAACTCGAATGTCTTTCTGGTGTATGTGATTTGGTGAAGGTTAGTTGTGACACCTCATAACTGAGCTGCTAATTCGTAAGTGAGACCTCGTATGTGTTCACTTTATTAAAGAAGTGACATAGTGAGAACTCGTAACTACAATTTTATGAACTGTTATAATTTGACAGTTACCAATGTTTTTATGTTATACAAATTTATAAAACATAAAAAACTTAATCAGTTAAAGTAAATTTATTTTTTTAAATAGTTTTATCTCCAGTAGGGAGAAAAAGTTATGATTTTGAATTAGTTTAGAGGGACTAAAGTAAGTCTTTTCATCCCTAAACTCAAAAAGTAGGGAGAAAAAGTAAAAGTAGGGCGAAAAAGATTTCAATTTAATTATTTTATAAATAGTAGAAAATGAATGGCAAATGTAATGAAGTTGTTAAAATCCGGTTGGCGGCACTGCGCTTTTTTGACCATGTTTATCATTGATTCATTGTTTATAACCTGCATATAAATAACCTTCTATTTGTGTTTAATTCCAATTCTTATTTGTTTTTCATATTGAATCTCTTATATCGGCTATTAAAAGTGCTAATAATTATTGTTATTTATTAAAATAATAAATAAAAACTATGCAATGGACGAAAATGTGTATTTTCTTCCTCCTGGAGATAAAATATTGTATGTACCTCGTGAGTAAAGTGCCAATATTCCCGTCACGATAATTATCTCCCTTGGCTGCGCCTCGGGAGCTAATTAGAGTTATTCCCTCGGCTTCGCCTCGGGATTTAGGGACCATGGTTCCTTCGGCTTCGCCTCAAAACCCAACTTTTTCGCTCAGGGAATAATGACTTACTTTACTCCCTGTGCATAAATAACTATTTCTTTCTGCTGTAAACCTGACATTTTGAAGATACGAGGTATCACTGCATAGCTATCGATCTGTAATATTATAACTATGGCGCATATCTCAGAATTCTCACTTGAAAACAGTAATAATAACTAAAAACAGATTAACCAGCAACTACAATGTTTAAAGCATTACCCTATCATGGTTATCTTCACCTATTGTTACTCCCCGTATAAAAAATAGAGGGGAGTAGCCAGTGGCGCACCCAGGGGGGGGGGGCACGTGCCCCCCCAAAGCCAAAGACCTGAAATTTAAGTATGCATTTCCGCAGCACATTTTAAAGTAATAGTGCTGTGAATGTAAAAAAAATAAGTAATTATATACCTAGTTTTGCCCGACACATTTTGTTTTGTGTTTAAAAAGACGTGCCCCCCCCCCCTGTTTATTTTGAATGAAAGGTTACAATATAACATTTTTAAATCAAGTTTTTAACTAAATATTTTCTTGTTTTAAGGGTTCTTATTTTAATATACAGTTTTACTTTAATATATTAATTAAATATTATTAAAATAGTTAGTAGTAGTCATTTTAATAGTTTTTAATTATCGAATAATTAATATTAATTAATTTAGAAACGGGCTCAATTGTAGAATAAGATTTTAAAAATTGCAGATACCCCCGATCTAAGGCAAGGAAGACTCTGGACTGTTAGATACCCTACTATTTTTATTTTTAACCTAATACTATCAGCTAATTTCTGTTGTACTCAAAACATTTGGCGTACTTTTTTTTTTTGTTAATTCACGTAATTAAAATATTTTTAAAATGTGCCAATTTATTTAACTGGCTACTAAAATAAAATATTAATCTATTATATAATGTACAACTTTTAATAATAAAATATTATTCGTATATATTTTTTTTAATTAAATACCCCGGTCTTCATGTCCCGTTCATAAAAATCCTAAATTTATTTGTATAAAAATTACATTTTAGATGCTCTTAGAATAGGCTAAAAAGACGTTTTCAATTTTTTATAAAAATTTTTCCGGGGGAGGACCCCCAGACCCCCCTAAAAGAGAGCCCAGCCCCCATTAAAAATTGGCTGGATCCGCCCTTGATATGAAGTAATTTAAGAACAAAGAAACCCAGACTTTATAATTATCTGTGATTATGCTAAGCCCACATTACATCCCCCCCCCCCTTTTTTTTAATTCTGTGCCCCTCCCAAAACAAAATCCTGGGTGTACTGGGAGTAGCAATCGAAAGAAGGTGTACTGAATGTTCTTCTTTACACTGTTACATCTTTTATAGAAACAAAAGTGTGATATTCCTTTGTCCATAAGTGCATTGGACAAAACATCCCCTTTTCTTTATAGTTATTTTGTCAGTCATTTATATTCTAAAACAATAAAGGGGAGTAACAATTTAAAGAAGTACCTAGCTATTTTTAAATTATTAGTTTTAAAAAATATTTTATTTCTTAGTATTGAATCTGGATTATAGTAGGGCGAAGAAATATATTACACGTATGTATATATAACAATAGAGTTTTTCTCACAAGAAAAAACTCTAAAAAAAAGGAAGATGGAGGGGTGTTGCTATGTTGCCAAATTTTTTATTGTTTCCTTTTGCGCATATTTTAATTCTTAAAAAGTGAAATATAGAAAATACCTAAAATAAATCAAAGCGACAACACTGGACATTTTCTATTGGCCAGTTTCCTTTTGTTATCAAGATATAAATATCTTCTATAGGGATATAATTTCAATAGGAATATATTAGGAATATTATTAGGAATGTTATTAGGAATATATGCACTGTTAAAGAAAATCTACTCTTACTATTGTAGAGACTGATTTGGAAGAAGTTATTTTAATAAAGTGCTCAATTTATTGACAACTCAAATAAAAAATAAACAGGTCAAGTGTGTGCTAGTCAGCACACAGCGAGGGTCCGTAGACCACACTGTATAGTTTAAGTAGTACCCTATTGATGGTGTTTTTTAAAATGCTAAAAAGCTTACTTTGAACTATCCTATGGGTCTGATATTCTCAAAACACATAAACAAACTTTTGATAAAGCATTTTTTTGTCACTGAACCGGACTACAACCATATAAATACATCGAAAAGACCATAGTTATAAAAAAAAACTTATTTTATATTATATATATTTAATATTATTTTATAAAAAATAAAATAATATTTTTTTCGATATTTCCAAAAAGTGGTATCTTTACTTTTGGTCAAAGAATGTTCAGGAATTTTTTCAGATTTTTTGCACTTTGCATAAGTGAGATAGAGGTGGGGGGGGGGGGGGGACACGTTTCACACCCACTTCAAACTTGCCTACGCTCGCCCTATCAAAGTTATATCCAAAGAATTATATATTTTTGTAATGAGCTCGACGTACCGTTTCATAATATGATACCCTTCACGGTGTCGAAAAAAAATAAAACAATTTTAACCCTTAAGTTTTTTTTACCCTAATTTTTTTTGGAAAATATCTTTTTTAAGTCGCTATATTTTTGAAATATGTGGGTAGGTACAAGACACTTACATGCCAAATTTCAAAGTGATCGGATGAAAGGTATAGTTGTGAGAGCAGGCGACAGGACGGAGGGACAGACACACGCAGAAAAAATAGGGGTCCTTGGTTTTGCCTACGGACCCTAAAAATTATATATATATGTGTGTGTTTGTATTTGTATATGTATAGAAAAAACAAATATATGAGTCAGGGACAGATATTGAACTATGATTAACAGGCTAGCATTATGAATGAAAAAGGATAAATATAGGCAGAAACCAAGAGCAACGACAAATAAGTTTTAAAGAATAGTAAAATTAAAAGATTTTTAAAACAGCTTTGATCGTTTTTAAAAAGACGAATTATGTTAAAACGATTAAAATATACTAAAACAAAACAAGTTTAGAATAATAATAGAAAGAGAAAGATATTCAACCAACCTAATCTACCTCTAAAGAAACATTTCTAACTAGGATTTTTAATTTAAAAATTATCCTTCCTCTCCTTTCTAAAACTCAAGTTCTCTAAGCCCGTACTAAATAATATATTTTTAATCATTTTCAAAAAAGAAGGTGTTACGAAGAAGGATAGAAAATATAATAGAATTCAGTGAATAGCTTGAGCAAGAATATATATATATATATTCTTGTTCAAGCTATTCACTGAAACCCCCCCCCCCCCGCCCTCCCTCTTATATATAATTTTATATATATATATATATATATATATATATATATATATATATATATATATATATTTAAAGGCCACTTATGAGATACCAAGCAAAAAACTTGGATAACCCAAGCTCTTTAAGCTTTTATACATGGGAGATATTTCCTACTGAACCCTCCTGTTTTTGCTTTCCAGCAAAAACTTTTGTGAACACTAATTTTGAAAAGAGATGAAAACTGAGGGGAACCCCGACCTTTTCTTTAGATTAACTGAAAGATAAATAGATATATAAATATATTTTACTTAATCAGTAATCAAAAGATAGTGGGTTTAAATTGTTCTAAACTTTATCAATATTTGTTCGTGGTTAAGCCTGGTTATTGTGAGAAGATGAAATAAAGGGAATTTCTATTAGTTAAAGGTTTTTATGTGGAATGGTGTTCACGTAAAATAATTATTGCGTGTACTGTAAGTAGGTGAATTGTAGGATTAGCTAGATTTTTACGTACAAGTCGGCCTTTGTTAAATGGTGGTAAAGAAATAACGAGAACATAAGGTTAGCTGCAACCAAGCATTGTACCGTCCGCGGGATCGTCACGGGCATGCGCAATGGATAAAAGCCGTTCCAACCCGACTTGTGACAGTGTTTCGTACCTTCCTCCAAACTGTTCCAACCCGGGCAGGGATCGTTTGCGAACCGTTCACTGTACGGTCCCAACGATCCTCTGACAATACCATGTACTGGTTTGTATGACATGCGCAGTTATGTCAATAGTCACAAATGTCAACAGGAAGGTTCCCTAACTAACAGTTAGGTTTCCTTAATGTTTTAAATACAGTGCGAATTATAGTCCTAAACCCGTTCCAACCTGACATGATTTCATTACAGTACAATGATAGCGCATGCATATAAAACTTGTCCTAAACGATTCCCGAACGATCCGTGGGACGATACAACGGACGGTACAAATAGGAGGGTTGGAACAAACCTATTTTAAGGTTGGACATTTGCAATTGACAATTAGTTGTCAAATTAAATGTAAACAAATGAACATAAATAAATACGTTTAGTTACATTTACATTCGTTTAGTTACTTTAATTTTCGTCCAGACTGCTAAACAGAACAGAGAAAACGAGTCGAGCCTCTGCGCATGCCTATAGTCTAAAGTTGGCCTGCGTATCTCAGACTGGGCATGCGCAGAGACCAATGCTCGGCCGGCCTCTGTTCGGCTTGGCAGTCTAGGCCGAGGATATAAACCTTTCATTTAAATAAATGTCATTTGTGTGTAATTTAAATAAATGAATACCACAACAAATTGTGTATGTTCTTCTATGAAAGAGTAATCAAGAGGTGGTTAGATGTGGTTTGAGGTGGTTAGAGGTGGTTTGAGGTGGTTTGAGGTGGTTAGAGGTGGTTTGAGGTGGTTAGAGGTGGTTAGAGGTGGTTAGATGTGGTTTGAGGTGGTTAGATGTGGTTTAAGGTGGTTAGAGGTGGTTTGAGGTGGTGAACTGTGTCATGTGTTAAAGTAACTAAAGGCATTCATCAATATGATCTCCTAAAGGTAACTTAGAGAAAAAGAAGAATAAGTCCGTAGAGTTGAGAACAAAAGTATAATAAATAGGACAGAGAGCGTCTCGGAACTTTTTTTTTTATTTTTATTTTTTCCCCGGGGGGCTTTTACGCCCGAAGACGCAGGGCACTTAGGTGGGCCCATTGAACAAACCCGGGTTAGGAACCGAAATCTTCACTCTCGTGTGAAGATATGGTCGTTAACCATGACTCCCCTCCTGGTTGTAATACAACCAGGAGTGTCATCATCATGGTTTCCAGGCCGAATCCTGGTGGCGCCACTCTTTCGAGGAGCTTCACATTTATTTCAACAATGCTGGGTGGACATTGAGCGAGGGGCCTGGTCCGGGAATCGAACCCAGAGCTGCGGTCACCTTCTGACCCGGCTCGATGCTGCTTAACTTGCATTATCACACGGCAAGCGCTCCAGCCTCCGAGCCACCCAGGCCCCCCGGAACCCTCGGAACTTTTACTAGACAAATTATTCCAAAATGGCAGCTATTAGGACAAAATGTGAAGAAATTATTTATGATCTTATAGAAAGGTATAATTGGTGCGAATTGCAGCTGGATATAGTATTTGTCGCAATTTTTTAGTTAGGGAAATGGCTCTAAAAATCAACGGGTAACTAAGCAACTTTCCAGCAAAGTAGCTAATCCGATCATCCTTTAATGACACTAATACTGTTGTCAAAATCGTTGACTCAACAGTCAATTAGTCTAAGATATTAACTAGACACTTCTATAAACAGAGGATATGTTCCTAAGACAAAAGAACTTTTGGACCAGATCCATTTCTCTTAAATGTTGTTAATGTTATATTGTCAAAAATATTACTTATATTATTACTATCATTGTATGTATCACAGTAACATTACCATTATAATACACAACACAGAGAAATAGCACATTACGCGTCGAGTGCGGAAAGTAGCATTTTGCATGCGAGTGTGGAGTTTGCACCCGAGCGATAGCGAGGGTAGTAAAACCACACGAGCAATGCAAAATGCCGTTTTCCCACGAGTTGCGTACCGTACTTTATCTACGATTGTTAGATTTAAATAATAAATATAGAAAAAATTAACTTGCTGTATGTAAGTTCGTATCTCTCTCTTGATAAAGATGGCATTAATTCTTGAGTTGTATTTTTTACCGAATTAATTATTTCTGGAGGAGTATTATTCTCCACATTTTCGTCAAAGTCACTTGATTCACTCATTTTTTTTCACTAAAAACTCGATATAAACAGTTACTTTAATAAAAGAACAGCAAATTAGTTTTGTTAAATGTAAACAAACTCGCTAATCGTGCGTAAAGCTGAAGAATTCCTCTTCTTTACCGCACTAGCGTGGTCAAGAAAAGGAATTCTTCAGAACTATGAGACGCGCATGCGCAATGAATACAAGTACGTAAAGAATCACTTTCTACGCATCTAAACAGAGATATAATGTTTATATTTCGTATCAATCGTAGATAAATAATATTGTATTGACTCACAAAAAAATGTACAAATTGCACTTTAATACTGTAACACGAGACTGTTTCATGTCAACTGGAATTCGAAACACTCCCAATGGAGTGTCATCTTTCCTTTACTGAACTAGATATTTTTTTTATATACTTTGCTATCACAAAATATTGTGACTGTTTATAAAATTGCGTGGTTGGTTGTATAATATGTTCTTTTATAGTTTTGCGTTGATTTCGGAGGTTTTTTAGCTATTCTATGAGCATTTGCCTACCTACAACTTCCTTATTCAAACATTTCCCGTAAGGCCTCGGGTGAGATACGAATGGTAAGCGGTATAGCGGTGAGTGGCGCTGCGTAATGAGCGAAAATAATACAGGCTTAGCGGTTTTTTTTTCATCAGTTCCCTGCCATGTTTACTTACAAGAGTTTCTAATCAACTGAAAATACTGATCAGTGATCAAATATTAATGTCTAGACTGAGCAGCGAGCAATTATTATTGAAAATTTCATCAAAATGTATCATAAAAATAACTTCTTCGGGGCGGGGAATCGAACCCGGGCTCTTTCCGTCCGAGTTTTAATCTTTTTTCTCAGGAACTAGATTTTACTAACTAACTACATTTATGCCAAATTTCGTCCACATCGGTCCAGTAGTTTAGACTCCTCGCATCTGCACAGACGACACACAGACATTTTTTTAATAACCACTTTTTGGACTCATGGGACCTCAAAACGTGTAAATCCATCAAAATCAAATTTTCGCGCCACCACAATACTTTCTCTTCATATGAGAAAGTAAAAAAAACTTTATAGACTTTATAGAAAAAAACTCCAGATTAAAAGTTTCAAAACAAAAACAAAAACCAAGTCAATCGGACAACTAAATGTAAGTGGGTAAGATAAGAGTTCAAACTTGTTTTCTAAAAAAATAATAAGAACAAAAAATGCAAATGGCATCTATATAATCACAACAAAATAATAATAATGGTTCGCGGATCAAAGCCGACGCGCGGATTAGTAATACTAAACAAGATAACTGTAGTATTTACGGCTGACACGTGGCCAGACTGTCAACTACCATCAGCTGTAAATTATATAGGTTTTCCGATGAACGGACGCCATTTCCAAGCCATTTACTTTACGGTGACTTAACACCGAATATGAATCCACTGCGAGGAACTGATCTGGCCTATTTGCGTTACTAGGCGAAACAAAACCAATACGCTACTGTGACACTATCTTCAATTGCCAAAAACATAAATTACCTACTGGAAACATGTGAATTAGTTTGGCTTCAGCAAGGTTTCAACAAAAGGATTTTTTTTTTACCAGATTCATTCACTGGCTAGGCCACAAAACATTTTTAAAATAATTTAAAAATTATGAGGTCACTCCAGCAATTGCTTGAGAAAAATGTAATAATTGATAATTACCTTTTTATTTTTTAAAAAAAAATAAAAACAACAGATCTTTTCATAAAGTTAATTTGTAAGGTCGTTGATAAAAAAAATAAATAAATATAGGGATAACAATCAATAAAAAGAAAAGACTGGTTTTAATTTTATAAGCACTCCTAAGGGACACTATTGCCAACCGTGTAAATACCCACGTGATGTAATAAAGTACACCTAAAACCAATAAATTAAACTGTAATTGGTGGATTACATCTTACACAGATGTGGATAACTGCCACACACACAGAATAATTGCCACACAAGAACGGCGATGGAATTTGTTGAAATTTAATAGTATTGAAATTTTATCTTGCAAATTGGAAATCTCTCGATGCCTTGTATTCTCCTTGTGCTACACCCGAATATATATATATATATATATAATACATAATCGTTAAAATAAACAATTTAAACCTAAAACGGATTAGATTATTCGTTAAATCGTTATAAAGCCAATGAATAAATAGCCAATAATGGTAATGGACAAACAGTCATTAATGCCCTCTAAAATATATTTTCAAAAATATCCGATTTGTACCTTTAAAAGATGATAATAATAGTGAGATAAGTTAATATACATATTATATATACATACATTGTTATAAAAAGAAGCAACTAAAGCGTATAATATTTTAGAGGTAGCGGAAAATTGACTATTCCCTCACGAAGTTTCCGAGATAAAAATTTCTTATAATACTCGGAGCACGACTTTTCGAGCTTGACGTTACAAAAACTTTGAGTAGAGGTTTCTACAAAAAAAAAGTGAAACAAAACTTTATTTGGAAACTACAAGGTGAGGTAAAAGGAAAAAGAGAATTATTTTACACCATTTCTAAAAAAAGCTACAAAATTCTTTTATAACTATAAAGCTTAGGTTTCCTATGAAAGCGATGCCGATTTATAGCGGTCGTAATCTAGCGGTCGTAATCTAGCGGTCGTGACGTCACAAACGTTGACACGGTATAAGTTAAAGAACGTTGGTTTTCCAAGGAGCACGTTTTTTACATGTTGAGCACCATTTACATGTTTTGAGGTCCCCTGAGTCCAAAAAAGTGGTTTTTAAAAAATGTCTGTCCGTCGTCTGTCGTCTGTCTGTGCAGACGCCTGGAGCCTAAACTACTGGGCCGATTTTGACGAAATTTGGCATACATGTTCAGAAAAATCATACCCCGAGGAGAAATCGAGAAATTAATTTTAGCGGCGTAACCCCCCCCCCCCCCCCCCCCCAAAAAAAAAAAAACTCTGAAAAAAAACATGAAAAAAGAATATTTCTCGATAACTGTTCCGACGATTTTGAATAAAAAAAAATCTAAAATGTAGTCCATTTAAATACGGATCCAACGATATACGCAGTTTTCCCGGGAAATATCTAGTTCCTGAGGGAATAGCTTAAAACGTGGACGGAGAGTTCCCGGGTTCGATTCCCCGCCCTGGAGAAGTTATTTTTATGGTAAATTTTGATATAATTTTACAATTGTAGATTGGCTTCTACAATTTTAACAAAGTTTTAAAGAATATGTAATTGATATGATGGTTTGCTTTTTATTATTTTTTAGTCAATAAATGGACTGAGGATGACCTTATTTAGGGTCGAAACGTCTCCTACAAACATATAATCGTGTTTTAACTACACCTTTTTCATCCATCTATTAAAAAAATACAATTATATATTTGTTTTTAAATTTCATTCCCTCAGTAGAAAAAATATAAATAAAAAAACTTTCTTTGTTACTTATTTCTTTTCATACAAAAAAAAATAAACTATTTTTAAGATTTAAAAAAAGGATAATCTGAGATTATAGGATTAAGTTAAGGAGGCTTTATATTATTGAAAATGTAAATTTTAAGCTTCTTGGTGCCTCATTTGAGAGAAGAAGTTATGTTGGAAGATTATGAGGCAACGCTTTGAAATTCTTTATGTGAATATTTTATATCTTTTAACTTTTATAAGAAGTCTTTGGAATATTTATTATTCTTAACACAACAATAATTATAAATATTGTAATTTAGTAAGAAGCTAAGACTTTGTATATAATTCCATATTATATCTTCTACAAAAAAGTTAAACTTATCCGCTAATCCGCAATATGTTTCCGCTCGTGCAAACAACCAGAAAAAGAAATATGGACGGGAGTTAAGTTTAATCAAATTGTTATATATTATAATGTTAGTGAAAGAAATACATAGTTTTGAATTTATTTACTTCACATAAACCGATACCTAGGACACAAGTGTAAACAAACTTAATTTATTTTTTTGTTTACTTTTCCTTTTTCGCTGTCATTCAATGTCGTCAAAATTAAGATTGTAAAAATATGGGACATGTCAAAACAAATAAAATAACTTACGGATTTTTTCCGAACTAACTTTCCATTCAGCAAAATTTGCTGAAAACGAATTAAGTATTGCTGAAAGATGGCTAAAAGTATTAAAATAATGCATTGTGATCGTGTTCTGAGCTATTCTGAAAGTTTCAAATGTCTAGCTCAGTGGCGTAACTATGGTCCCGCGCGGGCCCGCATTGCGGGGGGGCCCCAGAGGCAGGGGCCCCCCAAATCCAGAAAAAACTGGAATTACTATCCTTTTAAACGTCGAGGGGGGGCCCCCAAATCCTGAACGCAAGAGGTTTTTTTTTTTTTTTTTTTTTTTTTTTTTTTTGATCATCATTTTTTTTTGGCGAGGAGGGGCCCCTAAAATTTCTCGTGGGGGGCCCCCAATGGTCTAGCTACGCCACTGGTCTAGCTACTCAGGAAGTTAGTTAAAAATCGATTAATGATTTGTATTGGACAAACAAACAAACAAGAAAGCAAGCTAATAAAAACGTAGTAAAAATAGGTTGAAAAAGCATAAAATCATTAAAGTATACGAAATAAAACTCGAGGGAGCTATGTGCTATACAATTTTCTTTTAGACTTATATTTTCGTTGTTTTAGTGCTGATTCTTGTTCTTCTCTTAGACTTCCTCACCACTTTATATATCACTGTGAACAATACTCCATTTATCAATTTAACGCTCTCTTTTAATTACCCAATAAAAGCGAGTACCGTCTGAAAAATCATCTAACGAAAACCCAGGAAGGAAACCGAAAAGCACAGTTAGAAATGGTGAAGGAATACAGGACTTGAGTGCCAACAACTGAGGTCGATGATCATTAATTAAAAACAGATGTGAAGGGTTTTGGCTGGTCAAGTGGTCTAAGACTACTTCCGTCCCTTGTTCTACGAACCCAAACATTTTTGGTTTTGATTTAGAGGAAGGTAAAGTGTTCGATCGACGAGCATACTCTTCTTGTATGCGGCACTTCACTCAGGCCCGTCGAGAGCCGTAGCGGACCCACGGCTAGACCTATATGGGCCCCTCTTTTTACTCGTTTTTATTCGTCATTTTGGGACTTTACACTAATTACTTGTGTATTGAATTTTTCAACTCCTATAATAAGTTCTATTTTATATTTATTGTAAGTTTTACTAATAAACTCCTATTACTGATAACTGCAGACATACTACTGATAAACCAAAGTAAAACAAACTCATTTTGAAGATTACAACTATTTTACCGCAGTTATGTTAAAAAAACCAATTATGATTTTAATATGGGTATATGACTCATAATTATGACCTAAAATTAGATAAAATTGTTTTTGAAAACACTTATAATTTCCTAGTCCTCAACTAAAACACAATCTGGACTGTAAAATGTTGTTCACGTTCATTTACGTTTTATACAATTTTATTTAATATATTACTAGGGGGCTCTGCCCCCAAATCGCTTCGCTCGACAACCCCCGCAAAGCGGCCGCAGCGCGGCCGCTGCCTAGAATAGAGTACAGTAGAATCCCTTGTTTTTTTTTTAGGAGGGGGCTAAATTTAGGATATTTGCAAATTATCTTATCGAAGAAGAGGGGGTATAGAAATCAGTGGAAGGGATAAAATCTAGATATTCTCTCATAGTAAAATAATTTAAATGTTTCTTGATGGTAGTTTACAAACTTATCAAATTAAAATAACACTCCGTAGCAAAGAACGGGTATCCAGCTAGTAAAACATAAAATAATGATTTCGAAGAAAAAGTAAAACAAACAAAGAATGTAACAGAAAATAATCGAGAAGGAAGATTAAGGGGGTGGGAATGTTACGTAGTCTATAAGATAATTATCTCCTACATTAAAAAAAAAAACAAAAAACAAATTATAATAATAATAATAAACCAAAAATCTTCACTTTTTGAATAGCTTTTAATTCTAAGGAAATAACAAAACAAAAAAACAATAATTTGATTAAGAATTTAAATAAAATTACCTCTAACCATAATCGTTGTGTAATAAGATTGTTTATTATAACTAAACATAAATTATTCAATTTAACTTAATAGGTAAATAGAAAGAATCAATCTACCTCTACAGCTTCGCTTCGTCCTTTCAATCCATCCTATGTATATCTTCATATTCCATTATATTCTCTAAATGCTGTTATAAATATACGTAGAATTAACTTTCAAAGATATTATCGACGATATTACACTGAATAACAAATCGATCTATCTCCAAAGACAAGATTTCAACACAGAACAACGAATAATGAATAAAATATAAACTACACACACGAAAGATGTACTTTTCGAAAGAAAAACGTAAAGAAATCAAAAAGAAACATTTGAATTATAAGACACATTACAAATATAAAGACCCGCTACCCGATTTGAAATACTTTTCCTCGATTAAGAAGTGAATTTAAAGTAAGATTCGACTAAAATTACTGTTGACCTAATTAGAGAAGTAAAAACAATATGGCCGACACATGAAAACTATGGGAAACCGCACGTCGCAGTGACTCGCCTTTTTCAGGGCTGCCACACTACCACCGTATCAAAATTAAATAATCTAAAATTTATTATAAAAAATTATTTAAAATAAAAACATTATAAATAATAATTATTCTTCATGGTAATATTATATTTTAAATATGTTTTTAGTTTAACCGAAACAAAATATGTTTAAGTTATTTTATTTTTTAATAATTTTGTTCGCATTATTGGTTTAACCTCATTGTACTGCGGTAAGTGAAAAAATATTTTGTTTACATAAGTTTAAAGTAATAAATGTTTAATAAAAAAAGACTTTAAATCAAATGGTATTTTAAGTTGAAAGTAGAACTACAGTATATGGAGCCCCTACTATACATCGCAAATCGCTACTATCGATTGTTATATTGACGCCATATTTCAATATATCCAAATAATGTATGATTTGCGTAATTTTACACGTTTTAACGAAAATGTGTTAGTTTTGGGTTTGAATTTAATTTTGTTAACCTTAATTGTTTTTGTCCTAGAATTTTTAATCGCCGATCCACACCGCTTCGTGGAGCCATAGAGACCAGGTAGATTTCCAAATCGAAATATAAAAGAGTTTAACAGACAAGATATATCGATATATTAAGTCTTGAAAGAGGTCGAAAGTAATGAATACCCTTCATGCTGCATATCATTAAAAAGCTCTTTAAAGGTACTGTAATTGTTGTTATGTACATTTAAGGGGGTAAAATTAAAAAATACATCTAAAAGTCAACGTATGTGTGTATGTTCTTTATACAAATCTACAGTTTTTGTCTGATCTCGATGAAAATTTTCACACTTGACCTTCAAAGCAATGGGAAGGTCACTGTCTACATGAATTTGCGAAATTTAAATTTTGGTACTCAGGGGTACGGGGTACAACTCAAGTGATGAATATGGGGTCAAAGTAATGAATACCCTTCATGATGCATATCGTTGAAAAGCTCTTTAAGAGTACAGTAATTGTTGTTATGTACAGTTTTGTCATATTGTCATTTAGGAGGGGGGGGGGGGATAAATTTGGGATATTTGCAAATTATCTTATTAAAGAGGAGGGGATATAGAAATAAGTGGGAGGGATAGAAGATAGAATATAGATATTCTTGCATAGTAAAATAGTTTCTTGACGGTAGTTTATAAACTTATCAAAATAAAATAACACTCCGTAGCGAAGCATGGGTATCCAGCTAGTATTGTAGGAAGTAGGAAAAAGTGGCGGCAATAAGGGATGCAGACCCCACAGCGTGGGGGGCCCCTGGAAGGGAAATTGAGGGGCCCCTAAAAGTTTCCAGGGGACCTCCAAAACCTACTAGTAGGAAATATGAATTTTTATGACTGAAGAAACCATTGTAGTGTCTTTCTGGCTAGCATGCCAGATTTTTCAACCATGCATGGTTGAAAATGAATGGTGGTGTATTTAATATTTTTTAAACTTTGGATATGTCCAAATAAAACAAAAAAGATTTTGTTGACTGCTTGGTATGGATCACTCAAGTTTCCAATCACACTGTCAATTAAAACATAAAAATCCCGTCAAGTACTTGTCAGCTAAAAGGGTTTCTTCGCTCATAGAAATTCATATTTCCCAGCGATCATAGAATCCTTAAACGGAAAGATTTCCAACTCCCCTCTTTATCTACATGTGTTGGACTACTAGCGCTCCACGGGAATTTCGGTAACTAAATCTTTTACACCATTCAAAAGATATAGAGCTTCTTAATTCAAAGAAATAAATTAATAAATTAATTTGTCAATTTATTAGATTCGAACCCGGGAACTTTCTCATTGTGAGCTATCACGCATCTCATTCGGCCACCGAGGCTGTTTATTTTTTTGTATTGTTTATTTACAAAATAGTACAAATGTCAAAAGATCATAAGTAGTTTACAATTTTAACCACCATATTCTCGTGCAGCGCTAGTGCTCTTACACCTCTAGAATACTGGAGTTGGATACCCCTGATATTTCCCTACTTTTTTTACTAAAATATGTATAAAAAGATGAACTTCAAAGGAACATGGTGTGCATATTATTATCCTTTAGCATCTTAGGTATGTACTTATATGGTTCTTTTAGGTGTGAAATGACCGCCATTTTGCAAACGCCATGTATATTTGTGATCTGTATTTCAATACCTTAAAAATGATATACACCACTCAAAAAATAAAAATTTTTGGGTCACCATTTCTTGTTAAGGCCACCTAAAATTTCCAAAATTTGACTAATTATGTCAACTCCCGGAAATATCTTTGGCCCAAAAAGTATTTTTTCCTCATTTTTAGGTAATTTCCTTTTAGGGTAGCGGGGGGTGGTTTTGGTTTGGTAATTTCGGGAGTAAAATGGCCACCATTTTGGAAACACGATATATATTAGTAATACACATTTCAATATCTTTAAAATGATACCCCACTCAAAAATTACAAAAAAGATATAATGTTACGATCAGTTTGCAGTTAGTCTCTGATCAAAGATATTTTGAGTTATGAAGTTGGCAACATTTTTCGTGTTTTGGGCAAAAAAGTTTAACTTGTTTACCAAATTTCAACTGTGATTTACCAATTGATGTCAAAAGAGAAAACTTTATCAAAAGAATGCAACATTTTGGTTAAAATTCCCAAAATTTCCCTAGGGCCTCCAGATACCCACCTTTTTTTGGGAGCAGCAATAGCTCTACCACCCAATGTCCTGTTTTTGACTAAATTTTATATTATTGCCACCCTAAAAAAACATGTTTTTGATAACTATTGATTAAATGACACAGTTTATTATAGATTTTTCTTAATATTGCATAATGTCTATTGACTGATCTATTTAATCTACAATAATTAGGTGCACGACTTTTACTATGTTGCAATAACTATTTTTAATTTGGTTGGACAAATTTTATAAAAATACTTGTGTTCATACTTTTGTTCAAACGAATTACACCGTAAGTTTACTTTATACAAAGTATTAAAATAATATTTCACCTAGAGATGCATAAAAACTCTGTTTTGAGAGGTCTTATTTTCAAAATTTTACGGGGGAGGGTCCACGGACCCCCCTCCCGGAATGTGCCCCCCCCCCCCCCCCCCCAATAATGTACTACAGATGACGCCCATGGTTTTATTTAATAACCTAAACACATGATAAATTTAAGGAAGCACCAAAAAATTCCCCCCTCCAGTCAAAATATCCCTACTTCAATGGGCCAAAAAAACCGTCTTGACTGTGGCGGCCAAAAGTGTAGCACCGGCGCTGTTCGGGACAAACCCCGTTGGCCTCGACAGTCACTAATATTTCTCCTACCTATCTAGCAGTAGGGGGGAAAACATTGTCAATCATATTGCCCAATATTCTAAATTTCAACAGTGTTGTGTTAGCGTCTCTCTTCAGCGTAAACTTTTTACACAAATTGAATATTTTTGGTGAAATATATAATATCTTAGGCTAAACTGTCATTTCATAAAATTCCACGGCAATGCAATATGTATAAAAATACCTAACTATGACTTGGTTTCACCAATTCCGTGATATTATAATAATAAAATAAACAAATAAAAATCCATTTTTTCTTTTGCTGTCCCCTCCAGACTTGAGAGTCAGTTGATTGAGCTCTAGTTACTCACATGAGGTTTATATGATGTAGCAGATTCAGACTTTTACCAAATTACCGGTAAATAGAGTAGAATAGAAATTTCTCTATTACGTTCCTAATATAAAATCATATGTAATATGTCATCTAACACAATGTAGGCAATTAACAATAAACAATAAATAACATAAAATAACAAAGAATAAGCTAAATAAATTAACAAAAATGTAAACAATCTATAAAAATTCAGTAACACGATAACAATATTTCGCAATTAACAATATTTTTTTAAATGCCTTTTAAATTGACTTAAGATTCTTTTGATTTCAGGGGGTAATTTATTAAAGCATTGCAGGGCCATGTTATGTGGTGAGTATTTGTGTCGATTGGTTCTGCAGAAAGGTAAAACTAGATTGTCTTTATTTCTTGAATTAAAATGGTGGATGTCTGAAAATTTAGAAAAGCTTGAAAGATGCTTTCTTACAAATATGCAAGATTCAGCTATAAAAATACTGGGGAAACTTATTAACATATTATATTTTTTGAAAAAATCTTTGCAGGAGGTCCTATTATTTAGATGGAAAATCGTCCTAATAATTTTCTTTTGCATAGTGAAAATTCTTTTTGATTCAGGTTTATTGCCCCATACCAAAATGTTGTATGACAAGAAAGGGTAAACTAGCCCGTAATATGCAGTCATCAGTGTCTCTGTGCAATTATATCTCCTTAAATTTCTAATTACGAAGAAAGTGCACTTATGTTTTCTTAATACGGAATTAGTGTGTTCTCTAAAATTAAATTTGTCATCAATCAATACTCCTAGGAATTTAAATACTTCAAGTTTAACTAGACTGGTAGAACTAATCATGACATTTGGAGACTTCAACAATTTAATTTTACTAAAAATTACGAAAACACTTTTGAAACATTTATTACAAGCTGGTTGATTGAGCACCATTCGTAGAAAGCGTTGGACGGATTGTTAAGATACAGTTCAAGTTCGTCGGCAGTTCTCGCCACTACTAGAACTGAAGAATCGTCAGCATATAGCACTACACGGCAAGTTGGACACACCCTTTTTAAGAATTCAGGTAGATCATTAATAAATATCAGGAATAATAACGGGCCTAAAAGTAGAGAATATAAAAAAAAGTAAAAGAATATTTTAAAATGAAACATTGACTTCAAAACAAGATTTGAAGATATCCCAATTGAGGGATGAAATATCACCTTTATTTATATAAGAAAAGTGTTTAACCCCTGAAGACCTAAGTAAAAATACATTAATATATCGGTTCTTTCGACTTGATTCGATTGAAACAGCTATGAAATATAATTCGAATCAAACATCGATATAATTTAAGGAACGGTAACGTTGATGTGATATGAGTTCAGATATTCTAAACAAATCTACATTCATAAAACTTAGCACAATATGAATATGAACTAACTATAACATGTAATAACAACTTACAAACTAAAGAGTGAAAAAAAATATACGAAAGTCACTACGTACCTTGAAAGCACAATTCCTTAAGTTGGCTTTACCACTGAATAAATATTACTTTGGCGTCGTTATTGTATATTATATACGTCAAAAAACATTAGTTAATCTTTAAAAGTAACGGAAAACTAATATGTCCGGCAAAAACTTAAATTTAAACTTTAAAACGATAACTTAAACTACGCACAATAAGTATATTAACAATATGGCGGATAAGAAAACTGAGGAATAAAAATCTTTGCAATATGATCACTGTTGCCAACAATTAAATTTACTAGAATAATTCTTCTTTTTCATTATTTAATTGAAATATTTTTCATAAAAAATAAAGAATATTTTTAAAATAAGAATGATAACACTTTGATATTAAAAATATCTAATACTATAATCGAAGAAAACAAAATATTTCGCTTGCAAGGGTTGCCTACCTCTATCCTTATATTTGGATCAGCTGTTCGGCTTTCTTTTTGTTCATTTTTCGACGAATCTACCACGTCACAAACTTCGTTTTAAAAAAGTTAACGTTCGGATTTTATTTAATTTATTCATTGTAATAGAGAGTGAAACAGGCGATTTAACTGTTAATATTCTTGGAAAGTTGTTACTCTAAAACAACAACTTCGTCTACAAATATTTTATTTTAATTAATTTGTGTGTTCTCTTCTAGTTTATAATTTAAGAAAGTGAATTATTCAAGTGAAATTGTTTAGATTAAACATCATTATAATTATTTTTTCTTCACACATACTTTACTTTACTTCAAAAGGATGATAGAGGATATCAAAATATCTGAGGTAAGCAATTTATTTTTTTAAATATGTTAAATTATTATCTAAGGTCTATGCAATGAAAATGAGTTTCTATTTCCTTGAGTAGAGTTTTATTTATTTAACTAGCTCAAGTATCCGGCGTGACTCGGACTTTACGCGGTGATAAGAGGCTTAATTTCTTTTTCAAAATTGTCAAAACTTTGATATAAAAATGGTTGATCAATTTTATCAGTCAAGAAACGGTATTATATTTGGAAATCAGACGTAAAAAGTAATTTTCGTCTTATTTTGAACAACGACAAGTGTGGATAAAGATGTGCGCGGGCACATATAGTAGTTAAAACCATGAAGCGTGTATAGTGACTCGATGCAGCCCTTCCTTTAGCACGGAAAAACACGAGAGATGCGTTACCTTGATGCTTATATTACATCTTCAGAGCTTAGCAATTGATTCTATCATCAAGTACAGTGGTTTCCTTAAAATTCATCAAATTTCTGTTCCTGATGAAACATGCCCATACAAAAATTATTATAAAATTATTCCTATTGTGCTTTCGCCAATATTGCGTTTTTAGCGCCTAAATTTCACCAAAAAATGCCCCCCCCCCCCCCCCCCCCAATCACCCTATAACTGCTAGTCCTAAATAATTGAAATAATTCATACTTAATACCTTATGGTGGGGTAATTGAAATAATTTAATTTAACTTCTCGTTATTACCAATAAACCCCCCCCCCCACTCTACTCTACTCCTTGTTTATATTTTTTTCACGTTCATATAATATATAGGTATGCTTTAATAACTTGCGAAACCCTAAAAAGTACTTGAGTGAATGTACTTTTGGCAGTGATTGTTTTAAGTTTTAACATCTTAATACAATATTTTGAGTTTGTTCTTTATACAGAAAAGCACCTTTACATTAGCTGTAGGCTTTACTTTACGTGCTTTTTCTATATAATTACTTACTTGTATTTATAATACACGAGTATTGTTAACTTGACGCCCACACTCGGTTTTTAAGCTCTTATTAATAATGAAATAAACTGTACAATAAACAGGTCAAGTGTGTGCTTGTCAGCACACAGCGAGGGTCCGTAGGCAACCCTGTATAGTTTAAGTAGTACCCTATTGATGGTGTTTTTTAAAATGATAAAAAGCTTACTTTGAACTATCTTATGGGTCTGATATTCTACAAATTTCTGATAAAGTATTTATTTGCCGCTAAACCGGACTACAACCATATAAATACATCGAAAAGACCATAGTTATAAAAAAACCTATTTTGTCAATAAAAAATAAAAATAAAAAATTTCCGAAATTTCCAAAAAGTGGTATCTTTACTTTTAGTCGAAGAATGTTCAGGAATTTTTTCAGATTTTTTGCACTTCACATAAGCGAGATAAAGGGAGGGGACACGTTTCACACCCACTTCAAACTTGCCTACACTCGCCCTATCAAAGTTATAACCAAAGAATTATATATTTTTGTAAACAGCTTGACGTACCCTTTTATATGATACCCCTCACGGTGTCGAAAAAAAAGTAAAAAATGTTAAATCTTAAGTATTTTTACCCTAATTTTTTTTAAAAAATATTGTTTTTAAGTCCCTATATTTTTAAAATATGTGGGCAGGTACAAGACACATACATGCCAAATTTCAAAGTGATCGGACGAAAGGTGTAGCCATGAGAGCACGCGAGAGGACGGACGGACAGACACACGCAGGAAAATATAAGGGTCCTTGGTTTTGACTACGGATGTTTTTTTTTTTAAATAAAATGATCAGGTCTACTCTTAAGGTTATATTAATATTGAAGGTGATTTTAAACGGTAATCGAGTGAGAAGAGACCGAGAATTATTATTGACATCGGCAATTATTTTAATATTGGCTGCTGTAGCTGTAAGTAAAAAAACTTATATATATTTTTTTTTTAACTAAAATAAATTTATAGATATCAGTACGTAGATAATATACTTAACCAATATAAGAAATAAAATAAATATTAATTGTTTAAGCTGTATTCACTAAAGATGAAAACAAGAAATAAATAAGGCTTCTATTATATACTCTAGTCTAGAATATTACCTTTTTAACACGAGAATAAAGATTTAACAAAAGAAAAATTATAATAAAACTGAAACCGGAAGCGTTAAAACGATCTTTTCACTGATAAAATCCACGGAAGACTAAAGTCCAGTCTTGTCTGTTAGCTTGTTTTGAAGAAAACACATCTGTGTCCCCCACCTGGTTCCTCCTTCCCACTTTTATACGTTTTTCAAGAGAAATGGAAGGATTTCAGAAAAGCAAAGATAAAAAAAAAAAACAGACACGTTACTTAGTTAAAATATCAAAACAAAGAAAGCAATACGGTTGTTCAGGATTCTCTAGTAAGAAAGAAAAAGGTTGAAACATTACAATGTAGAGATTTATACTCTTCTAGGAATCAGCCATTATAAAACCCACTTCTACATGTCTAGTTTAATCTTAACTATTTTGTTTATTTTCTTAAACATAATATTATAAAATCCCGTCAAGTACTTGCCAGCAAATTACTAAAAGTGTTTCTTCGGTCATAAGAATTCATAAATATATATATATATATATTTTTTTTAACAAAATATGTATAAAAAGTTTCACTTTTAAAACGCAAGGTGCGCATATATTATCCTTTAGTATCATCGGTATGCACTTATTTGGTTATTTAAGGGTAAAATAGCCGCTATTTTGATAACACATTATACTAGGCATCGCGTGGCTCTATCATTGAAGCGAGCGTATTGCAATGAAATACTGAATATTGAAATTTATTAATCATGATGAATGTCATAGTTGAAGATAACTGGAAGAGGGTAGTGTGGGGAAGAGTGGGGGTACTCGGTACAAAGCTTTACTTCCTAAACAAACCTATACACTATACGACTATAACAATCTTCACCACCCGCGGTAGCTTTTAAAAAATTATTATAAATGTATCTCGTCACTACGCAAAGAATTTTGCTTGTATCAAGTTGAAATTTTGCATACCTGTTTCAATTGTGCATTAGATGGTGTATATGAAGTTTTATTAAAATCGTTTCGTTAGAACGTAAGATATCGGTAAAAAGGTTGTTTTCTCTATTATAAACATTTAGGTCCGCTTTAATAGTTTTAGAGATCTTTATTAAGTCATAGCGGTGCGTCGCTGTTGGTTTTAGTAAAAAATGTTAATTGAAAAAAAGTTCGTCTCATCGAATAGATGATGATAGAATCTTTTCCCGTCCTGAAATTCCAATTTAATTTTTGTACCTCTCGTTTACGCGAGCGTTGCGCGAGAACTTTTGGACGGATCACGCTGTGCAACGAACTTAGCCTGAGTATTAGTAAGAGGAACATGTATACCAAATTTCAACTAAATCGGTCAACTTTTACTCAAGTTATCGTCACACGCGTGAACGTTACTGACAGACAGACAGACAGACAGACAGACACGGAGTATATTTCGTTGAATGTAGGAAGCTCGCTACGTTCGCTTCAATAATTTGTGAACCAAATTTCAATACCTTTAAAATTATACACAACTTCGAATTTTTAAATAACAAACATTTTGGGGCTCCCGAGTTATGGCCCCCAAAAATTTTTAAAATTAGACTTTTTTATATCAATTCCCGGAAATATCATTGGACCACAGAGATGCATATTGTTGTATTTTTGCCTTATCTTTAAGACCAGTCCTAATGGGGAAGCGGGGAGAGGGTCATTTTTTTGCGTTTTGTTTTAATTTTTTCAGTTGTAAAATGGCTGTCATTTTGGAAACACGATACATTTTTGTGAACCAAATATCAATACCTTTAAAATGATGCCTAACTTCGAATTTGCGAATTACAAAAATGTTGGGGCTCCCAACTTACGGCCCCCTAAAATTTTTAAAATTTGACTTTTTTATATCAACTCCTGAAAATATCATTGGACCTCAGAGATGCATATTATATGTTTGCCTTATTTTTAGGACCTGTCCTAATGGGGTAGTGCAGGGGGGAGGGGGGGGGGTACATTTTGGATTTGTTATAATTTTTAAATAAAATATTGCGATCTATTCGCGATTGATCGCAGATCGCAGAAATTTGGAGTGTTTAAGTCCGCAATAGATTTTCTGTTTTGGGGCAAAAAAAGTTTAACTTGTATACCAAATTTCAAGTCTATAACTTCAGTAGGTCGGGAGGTATACTCCAAGATGCGACAGACGGACGGACGGACGAACTACCAAAAGCATAAGGGTTTCTAGGACGACCTCGAAACTCTAAAAAACTTCAATTTTGAAGCGATTTTCTGGGTTCTCTGTGGATTTTTCTTGAAACACATCGGGATAAGGTTTAGTAATTTTTCGCTTGTCAGTCTCGGTACCGGGAAATTCTCTCGCAAACTTAATCACCACACCTGGTTTACAACTTTAATATCAACTAATATTATTTTTAATTATTATTACGAATATAATTATTTAATATTTTAATCATAAATATTGGTGCGATTGGGTGTTCGGGGCTTGAGAAGCGAGGCCCTTTAGGGGAGGTCCGGGCCCCCCGGCATCAGCCTTACCTGCCGCCCCCTCTCGATGGGCCAGACTTCACTCTTTATACAGAAATAACAGAAGGCCTTCTTCATTAAAATTGCAGACGATAAAGGACTGTTTTCAACTTTAGTTATATTTCTAATCATTACTAAATTTCAATTTCTAAACTATTATACTATGAGTAACATGAACTCTTAAGCATCATAGCCAGGTGGAATTTTATTCACCTAAAAAAATTTATCTAACACCCACATAATAATATCTATACACACAGACCATCGAGCAGATGCGTCAAGTAGGTGGTACTCTGTACCAACCATGTCTCCCTACGTAGATCTTTTCCTTTCCTAATCGGAGCTAGACGCACGATCTATAGAGAAAGGCCATAAAATCTTTTATCTACTCACGGCAGCAAAGTTAAGCATTGTACTGTTTTCAGTCTGCAAAATATCATTTTTCTTGATTCTTTTGAATATAGTGTCAGCAAAATATCAAAGTGTCAGCAAAATAACAAACAGGTGACAGCCTGTTTGTTTGTAGAAAATATAAATACTACCACATTGTTTAAAGTGGTAACCCTGAATTGTTTTGCTCTTGTTTTGATTTCTTGATGACTCAAACTTTCGTTTTTTTACAAATTTAATTTCTTTAAATCTTTTATATATTAAAAAGGGTATATAATAATTAGTGTAATTTTTTTGCCGTTAATAAATAAAATATTGTATGTAACTATGCAGCAAAGGAAACATTCCTGACTCGTTTAAAGATTACCTGCTTCGGTTACACCTCAGCAGGTAATTAACATTTGCCTGCCTTGGCTTCACCTCGTCAGTCAACATGTAAATTTGTTTAGCCAATCCTCGCCTTTGGCTTGGAACTAAAACTTAAAAACTTGTCAGCAAAATTCCATTTTGCTGCCTAGTGACATAAATAACTATTCCTCTGTATGACCCTTGTCTCTATACTAAAACCTTTTCTTTTCCTAATCGGAGCTAGACACACGATCTATGGATAAAATGAAACCCCCTCCCCTGTACAATCTTTGTTTTCCTTAAAACATTTCCTTTTCCTAATCGGAATTAGAGGCACGATCTATGGAGAAACGGCATGAAACCCCCTCCCCTGTACAATCTTTGTTTTCCTTAAAACATTTCCTTTTCCTAATCGGAATTAGAGGCACGATCTATGGAGAAACGGCATGAAACCCCCTCCCCTAGTACAATCTTTGTTTTCCTTAAACCATTTTCTTTTCCTAATCGGAATTAGAGGCACGATCTATGGAGAAAGGGCATGAAACCCCCTCCCGTGTACAATCCTTGTTTTCCTTAAACCATTTTCTTTTCCTAATCGGAATTAGAGGCACGATCTATGGAGAAAGGGCATGAAACCCCCTCCCGTGTACAATCCTTGTTTTCCTTAAACCATTTTCTATTCCTAATCGGAATTAGAGGCACGATCTATGGAGAAAGGGTTTGAAACCCCCCTCCCCTGTACAATCTTTGTTATCCTTAAACCATTTTCTTTTCCTAATCGGAATTAGAGGCACGATCTATGGAGAAAGGGCATGAAACCCCCTCCCCTGTACAATCTTTGTTTTCCTTAAAACATTTTCTTTTCCTAATCGGAATTAGAGGCACGATCTATGGAGAAAGGCATGTAACCCCCTCCCCTGTACAATCTTTGGTTTCCTTAAAACATTTTCTTTTCCTAATCGGAATTAGAGGCACGATCTATGGAGAAAGGGTATGAAACAAATTTACCTGCCTCCTCCCGATGGGAACGTTATCTCGAGTTATCGCGTTATCGCCTCTGCTTCCTCAGGTACGGATCGGGGGGAGTCCCGTGTATGTCGCTGAAGTGACTAATAGAAACCGGCTTTTATAACTAGCAGTCCTGGTTAAGCTTTTCTCTCAGAGGAAATCAGATACAGTCCATTATATTTCAGAGGATCACATACCTCTATCATGACCTAATGTTATGTTGGAAAGTAAAAGAAGCAGAGCAACATGAATTGTTATCATAATTCTACTAATCTATTCCTAATCAGTTCTAATATGAACATCAATCTCATGAAAATTTATGATACATCCCGTTTTAAAGATTGTCTCATGTTGTCTTGGTGATACCTTAATAGAAATAATTACAATTAGTTCAATTTATCTAGCAAAGATTTGAGTCATACACCTTTAGAAAATAGATGAATAAAATGCGGCAAAAGAACCTGATATAAAAAGGGATGAAATTGTGAAAAGGTTTCAATAGGAAGGTATAATAGCCCTAACGATCCCTTCTATAGTACGACACGGCAAAGTGAGAACCTATTCACTAGTGAATCATCGAGTTCCAAAGAAAAACTTTTTGATAAAAGAAGACCAAACACCAAAAGAGTAGATATAAATGTAATAGTTTAATAGAAATACAAAAGAATAGTTATTCTTTATATAACTAATGGCTCAAATGGTTGGTCTCAGGTACGTACATTCTTTGTGTATTCGACGCTACTTATCATCGTTGGATGCAGTTAATAATTTAGGAATTAGGTATAAATCGAAATATGATAATCTTCTAGGCATCGTGTGGCTCTATCTATATTGATAGAATAATGAGGAAATAGATAATCATGATGAGTTGATAGCTAAATAGTATGATTGCAGTAGATAGTCTAGAAGAGAGTGTACCATCCTGCATTCTAACTATTCCACTAACCATACATCTCTTTTTCAACTAGGTACATATTATAAAATGTATCGATTCACTTCACAAAAACCTCTGCTTGTATCAAAAACAAAATTGTATAAAAACAATTAATATAAATGATAACCTAGTTGAGTTGCCTGCTGTTCCTCTCATAACTTAAAGTTAATAAGTTCTACTTCTTTACTGTAAGTAAAATTATCAAAACATTTCAGATTTGAACATTTGAGAATATCCCAAACAAGGGATGAAATATCACCTTTTAAAAGAATTTTAACACAATTTGATTACCCCTGAAGACACCTGTAGAAATTATATTAAATATAAAGGAGATAGTAAAATAAAGAGAAGGAAAAATGAATTTAGACTTTAGCTTTTTTATTCCTAAAGTATATTGAGGAATAAGACCTTCAATAGCATTGGCATTGGATATGGGGAACTTTAAAATTAAGTAAGTTAGATCATCTTCGTAATTTTTCAGTGAAACTTTCTAATGAATAGAATAACAAAGCGTTTAAGAGTGATCGTTCGTTTAAAACGTCTAAATCTAACAACTTATGATAGCTAAAACTTAAAACTGTTTCATAACATCAGCTGAAAATGGTACGGCAAATGTAAAGATACGAAAAAAAATCATATCTTAAGAGAAACGATAGTGTAATAACATCCCAGCTGGTCGCAACTAATGATTTAAAAAGACAAAGAGGCAATGGAAGGCTCAAAAAGTTCCTATTTCCTCAAAAATCTCTTATTGCATGTCATTTGTTTGGAAACAAGGAAGAGAGTATGAGCGGAGAAGCAGAGAGCTGTGTTTCCAATGTAATTTCAAAGAAAGAACCAATTTGTTAGAAAAAGAGGCCCAAGAGAGGAACGGCAAAGACCCTTAATTTGTAGCGCAGCCAGGGGCCCGGGGCCCATTTGTTTATTTCACAGTGACTTTCTCAAGATGGGCAAGAAAACGTTAAAAACTAAAGAGCGAGAACCCGAGGAGATAAATGACAATGACCTAAAATTTGTTAAAATATTACGTCCAAGGTTTTCTTCTTTTTTTTTTCTTTTTCATTCTTATTGTTTCACTCAACTCAAAAAAAAAACAAAAAAAAACAAAAACACAAAACACAAAACATAGTACGTTTAAACTGAGAGTAACATTTTCCATTTTATTAATAATTTTAAGTAAATAAATCGATAAAAAAATATATTATATTGTATATTTAAAAAAAAATAAATTAAATTAAAATAAGAAAAAACAAATTACAGCTTATAATAAAAGTTTTTTTTGTTGTTTTTGAGAGTATAAAACAATATTAACGCAGAACTTTTGAAAAAGATTTTCGACTTACGAGTTGTGAGCCTTAGAAATTAATTTGCCGAAAAAAATACGCCACAATAAAAAGTGAAAATAAAACCAGGGTGAAATAGCTAATAACTTTATAGATAATTCAATTTATGTTTTAATTAAACTTCTTACAGTTCATTGCTTTTAAATGGACGATAAAAGATATGTTAATTTAGAACTCGGCTAAAAAAATTCAATATTGTTAACTATTTCTTCCGAGCTTACCGAATATAAGAAGAAGCTCGAAAGCAAATTGTTTGAGTAAATATCAATTTAGTTTAATGGGATCTATGTAGTGTATAGTTTTAAAATACACTATATATCTATTATGTAACTTCTACAACTACACTCTAACAGTTATAAACCATTTTCTATTCAAGTGATACTAATAGAAGTATAGCCAAGTAAATGAAGAAGTTAAATAGAATTTTATTATCATTATCATTCATAGCAAGATAAGAAATGATAAGGTATAAAAAGATAGGAGTAAGTAAATTAGGTATGTCTAGTACATCTTTCTTTATTTAAATAAGGGAATTTTTATATTATATTTAATTAATATAGTCAATAAAGCGAGAGGTCGTAACAAGATCCAGTAAGATGAGATAAATGTGATCGAGGACGATCGATGATGGTGTAAAGGCGTAGTGGGAACCGTGGCAAGATGTAAAATGATTAGTGACCCCTTGAAATCGTCAAGTCCCTCTACTAAGACATCAAGTACCAAAATAGATTTACACTGATAACACTTACTATTTTTTCATAATGTTCAAATACTAATTAAATACGGGTTGTACAGTTTTTTAAGTTTATGGATCCAAAGTATCTATGAAAACCTTTTTTTTAATACTATAATATTACAATATTTAGATCCAGATACGATACAATTTTTAGGGTCCGTAGGCAAAACCAAGGACCCTTATATTTTCCTGCGTGTGTCTGTACGTCCGTCCTGTCGCATGCTCTCACGGCTACACTTTTCGTCCGATCACTTTGAAATTTGGCATTTATGTGTCTTGTACCTGCCCACATATTTTAAAAATATAGCGACTTAAAAAACATATTTTTAAAAAATATTAAGGTAAAAAACTTAAGGGTTAAATTTTTTTTATTTTTTTTCGACACCGTAAGGGGTATCATATGAAAGGGTACGTCGAGCTGAATACAAAAATATATAATTATTTGGTTATAACTTTGATATGGCGAGCGTAGGCAAGTTTGAAGTGGGTGTGAAACGTGTCCCCCCCCCCCCCCCTCTATCTCGCTTATGTGAAGTGCAAAAAATCTGAAAAAATTCCTGAACATTCTTCGACAAAAAGTAAAGATACCGCTTTTTGGAAATTTCGAAAAAAATATTTTTTTTTTTTTTTTATTGACAAAATACGTTTTTTATAACTTTGGTCTTTCCGATGTACATATTTATATGGTTGTAGTCCGGTTCTGTGGTAAAAAAATACTTTATCAGAAGTTTGTTTATGTGTTTTGAGAATATCAGACCCATAGGATAGTTCAAAGTAAGCTTTTTAGCATTTTATAAAACACCATCAATAGGGTACTACTTAAACTATACAGTGTGGCCTACGGACCCTCGCTGTGTGCTGACTAGCACACACTTGACTACGGACCCTCGCTGTGTGCTGACTAGCACACACTTGACCTGTTTATGTTTCTTTATTCCGGGGGGCTTTTACACCCGAAGATTCCGGCCACTTAGATGGGCCCATTGAACAATCCCGGGTTAGGAACCAAACTTCTTCATATTTTAGTGAATTGTCCGGTCGTGAATTATCTCTAGATCGTGCATAATATCTCTTAGATATTGAATTCCCCAAAAATATAAATATATTAAATCCAACATTTTTCCTGTTTATACTAAAGTTTTTTTTTAAATGTCCAAAAAGATTGTAGAAAAAGTCAAATGTTTTCACAGTAATTTTCTAAAATAGTCCACAGGCCACCATAAGAAGTGAGTCGCTGATTGATAAAGTTTTCTTACCTTACAGAAAGTCTTATTTATGCCTTGTCCACCGATGAATTGGGTATATGACAACTGGGCGCTGGGCCATTTCTTTTTTGTTGACATGCCAAACTTGCCCTTCTGCGGGAACATTGAAAAGAGATAGATAAAGTTTTGATTTTCACAGGATCGTTTAATTAAATTATTTAAAAAACAGTTGTAAAGGTGGCCACCGATAAGAGTGGGCCGTTTGGGGTGGCCACCGCCCCAAACATATCGCTCTGCGGGGACGATGAAACGAAAACGGCCCACTCGTATCGGTGGCCACCTTTACCACTGTTTTTTAAATAATTTAATTAAACGATCCTGTGAAAATCAAAACTTTATCTATCTCTTTTCAATGTTCCCGCAGAAGGGCAAGTTTGGCATGTCAACAAAAAAGAAATGGCCCAGCGCCCAGTTGTCATATACCCAATTCATCGGTGGACAAGGCATAAATAAGCGATTCCATAAGGTAAGAAAACTTTATCAATCAGCGACTCACTTCTTATGGTGGCCTGTGGACTAAAACACAATGCCCTTTATAGTTATTTAACTACATTAAAATTTTACATATACTTATTGATTTATATTTAAATGCAGTAAGATATATTATATAAAGGAATTTTGTTTTATGAAATGCCTGTGAGTATATTGCTCTAACAGAAGTAAAATTTTTATTTAAAAAAAAAAAAAAATTATGTAACTCTAAGAATTCCTGACTTTTATTATTTCTTTCTGGATCTAAATTTTCTTGTTAAAAAATGAAAAACCGAGGTAAGAATACAGTAGTGAAGGAGGCTTTCAGTACAGTTCCTAGGCTGTTTTCATGCATTTAAAGGGATTACTGCATTGAATTCTTACCTTTAAAAAGAGGTAAGAATTCAACCGTATTATATATCTTCCTTTTTTTGTGTTAACAGAAAAATCTTATTTTCCAACTGTATTACTGAGGTTCTTTTATAAAGGTAAACCATTGAACTTTTCTTCCATCCCCTTAGGGAGATTTCTTTTTATTCCCTTTTGGCCTTAAGAGAAGATTTTTTTTTTTTAATATTATTTTCTTACAAAGCAATTACATTAATAAAAGTTCGAATGATTACATTCATCAAATTTAAAAATATAAATAATTTTATCCAACCTATTATTTAAATTATAATATAAAACCCCATATCTTCATCTAACTTTCGTACTTTACATCTTTCTAATAATTTATTAGGGTCCGTAGGCAAAACCAAGGACCCTTATATTTTCCTGCGTGTGTCTGTAAGGAGAACGCGAAAATATATTTTTAATTATTTCTTTAAAATCAAAACTAAATATCTCTGCGAATATCTAATGGTTTTTTAGGGTCCGTAGGCAAAACCAAGGACCCTTAGATTTTCCTGCGTGGGTCTGTCCGTCCGTCCTGTCGCCTGCTCTCACGGCTACACCTTTCGTCCGATCAATTTGAAATTTGGCATGTATGTGTCTCGTACCTACCCACATATTTTAAAAATATAGCGACAGACAAACACGGAACCAAAAAAGTTCCCTGATGTCTGAAACGGATTTCAAATCTTGGAATTTTTTAAATCAGAAAACATAAGAAAATATTTGTTTATTAAAATGAATGTTAATAATAATTAATAATTTCTACGTAGATTGTTAGTTTGTCCCTTTTTAGTATCAAGTTTGTTAAGGTGTGGGTCGGTAAGGGTAATAAAGAAATGTTTAAACGATATTAATCTAAAACGGCTATATTTCGCCTCTCCGAGGCATATTCGTGCCTGTAACATCATAATAACAAAACATCAGATCGAGAACAATACTTAAAAATAGCTGATATGAGTATCTACATTTTAGTATTTTAATTTTATTATACAAAAAACATACCGGTAAAAGCTGTATTAAGGTTTCACATAGGTGAGATAAAAACGTCTAAAATCCTCCAATCGAATTGGATTTGTCTTATTTACATACTCTACTACTACGTTTAAACATTTCTTTATTATCCTTACCGACCCACACCCCAACAAATAGTTATTTATGACACTAGGCAGCAAAATGGAATTTTTCTGACGAATGATTAAATTAGCCTCCGAGCCGGAGGCGAGGTCAGGCTATGGAAATTAACTGCCGAGGCGAAGCCGAGGCAGGTAATTTATTCGATTGACGGCAATATATCAATATGAGGCAGAAATGTTTCCTTTGCTGCCTTGTTGCATACAATATTTTTCCTACTGGCGGCAGAAAAATGTTTCCTATAAATAATGTTCATTTTATAATACTTACTTACTTATCAAATACTATTATTGAACTATTCAAATTAAAAAAAAAACAAGCAACAATATCAAATGTTACAATTATAATAAATGAATTGACAGAAATACAGTAAAAACAAAACAAAATGATGATAATAGACGAGCTGCAGTGTTGCCACTAATTTAAATATTTATGATTATTTTAAGACCTACTAATTTTTGTAATATTTTTATTTCTTTTTTATCTTTTTACTCCATTCTATTTTATAAATATAATCTATAATAAGTATTTATAAACCTTTTTAAATAAATTCGTAATATTTTTAAGGTAAATTGTTAAAATAATTTAGGTTAAAGATAATATAAAAGAATAGGTTGTTTGTTTATTTATTTGTAGCGGGGAATGTGGGCGTGGCTTAGCCTGGAAAAATCCTCAGCAAAATACGATTTTACCGCCTAGGCAGCAAAATGCGATTTTGCTGCGTATTGTAAAGTTTTCTTGAAACCTCAGAGAAATTAAACTTTCATGCCTAAAAACAGTTCAATAATGCGTAATTTTGCTGCCGCTAGTAGGAAAAAATAATTTCTAAGTTCTATGATAAACTTTAAATACTTAATTAAAGAAACAATACCAGTTGGAATTATTTAACTACAACGAACTGAAATCTGTCCCATAGCAATCCTTCTTTTGTTTTATTTTTTTATTATTTATAAATGGCCTTTTATTACAAAAAAATAAACTTATCATTCATCTTCTTACTTCATTTTATAAGTAGAGATTAAATTCTTGTTTAAATTTGCTTAAAGAGAGTTTCTCAGAAGAATAAATTAAGAAAAAGTATTATTGTTAAGGTTTATGAATATTTCCTTCTCTTTTTTTTTGTTAATTAGAACTTAATTTAATTATAAAATAATATAGACATTTTTTTTTTTTTTTTTATCTCATCAAAGGTTGTGGTAATTATTCTACTAATTTACAATTATTTAAAACATAGAAGTAAACACTTGTTATTAAATAATAGAAATAAGTTTAGATTTTTAAAATTGATAAAGGTCATTATTTTTGTTTACAAACTAACATTTAATATTATTTTAATGTTTGTTTTCTCATTTTAAATAAAGCTACTTGAGCATATTTGTGGATAATTCTAAACGGAATTTAATATTAATGTCCTTTCTAATGGTGAAGACCAAAACTTGTAAGCTATTAAAGTTTTACGTTATAAAGAATTGTATTGAAAAAAAACTGAAATATATCGAAAATGTCGATACATCAAAATATCTTGAAAAGGAAGGTCGATAGCACACGTGTTATTGTAACATTTTTGTTGCAAAAGTGATATAGAATCACCATGTGAAATGGAACACCCTATATATATATATATATATATATATATATATATATATATATATATATATATATATATATATATATATATATATATATATATATATATATATATATATATATATATATATATATATTATATATATATATATATATATATATATATATATATATATATATATATATATATATATATATATATATATACATATATATTAAAGTTAGAAGCAAAACAAACCACTATTTAAAAAGTTATTTATAAAAGGCCATTCTATTTACAGTTTTGACTTAATTGCTTCCGAACTCACCGGAGCTGTGTGATCGTTCGGAAGAACGAATTGTTTTTACTTCTCCGAGACAGCAGAAATCCGTTTCAGATATCAGGGAACATTTTTGGCTCCGTGTCTGTCTGTCGGTCAGTCTGTCTGTTAGTATGTCACTCAATTTTTGCAAACCATATATCTTAAAAACTACCCGTCTGATTCTATTGAAATTTGTATGGTAGGTCATAATTAGTTCATTTAAATCAGTATTCTCATAACTTAACTTACTTATAGTCGAGGAGATAGCGTGCACAAAAGTGTCTGACTAACATGAAGCTAGAATTTTGTGTATAAGTAAATCTGTTAGCACCTTTTAAGGATATGTAGTCGGCTAAGTTCGTTTGTGGGACATAGCTTGGCAATAGGTATTTGAAAAAAACAAACTAGTGGAGAGCGGCCATGTCTCACCAATTATGGTGGACAATGTGATTTTCATGATCCTGAGTACAGAATTAGTTAGTAGACCGAAAATCAAGTTGATTTTAGTTCGTCCGTTGACAGGTGACCACGTTGATTTTTAGTAATATTTGAATAACGACTTGATTTTTGGTATACTAACTAATTCTGTACTCAGGATCATGAAAATCACATTGTCCACTATAATTGGTGAGACATGGCCGCTCTCCATCGGTTTGTTCTTTTCAAACGCCTATTGCCAAGCTATGTCCCGCAGACGAACTTAGCCGACCACATATTCTTAAAAGGCGCTAAAAGATTGACTTGTATACAAAATTCTAGCTTGATATTAGTCAGACACTTTTGTGCACGCTATCTCTTCGACTATTTGAATTAAGTATAAAGAAAGTAGTTTTAAACGTAAATTGGACACAAAATAAAAGGCTTGGCAAATAAAATTAGGGTTACGTTCTCTTCTCATTTATAATTAATTTAAAGAAATTCCAGACAATGTTTAGTACAATGAATACAAGGAAAACAGATAAAACAAAATCCTTTACCATGTCTATAACTTTATAAAGAGCTAAAGTCAAATGGGAACTAAGTTTGTCTCTTTAGTTGCCTTGCTGGAACACTTTAGTAGCATCTCATGCAATGTTTAAAACAAGATGCAAACTGAAGCGCTAAGTTTACTCACAATTTGGTTTTTTCCAAGTATTTTGAATAGCCTTTACACAAATTCAGTTTCAAAAGGGACAAAGTTTGGTACAATTTAACTTGTTAATCAGTATTTGATCTTTAAAGGAGCATTCAGATTAAATGTTTTACGAATTCAAGAAAATTGACTCACAGCCAACTGTTAATTAAAAATTAATCAAAAAGTTTATTAGAGAAGATTACAAGTATAATCTTTTGTAATATAAGCTCAATGTAGAATAATCTTTTATTTGTTTACAACAGCTTAACAGCTGATTTATAAAAGAAACCATAAATGTAAAAAAACAATAAAATAGTCTGCCAATTAGTGTGGCACATTCGTATAATTTAATGATTTTATACTTTAACACCTATTATTGTCAAATTTACTAAATTTTAAGTTTCGTGGACATCTTTCTGTCAAAAATAGGTAAAATAAGTAAACAGATACGTGTGGTGTCACGGAACACCCGGTAGGAACGAATTTCCTTACGCTTTTCATTAAATATAAATTAAAAATTCACACTGCTAAGTGATATAATTAAAAGTAACTAACAATTTGTACTTGGCAAAAAAAATATAAGAAAAAATCATTGTTTTTCATCATTGAAGCGAGCGTCTTGCAATAAATATGTATTGAATATTGAGGAAAAAGTTAATCATGATGAATTGATAGTTTAGGAGTATGGTTGTAGTTTAGTGAGGGAACACGACTATTCCCTAGCCCTTTACGCCTAATCCATTTAAAACATTATAAAATATATCACTTCACTACACAAAAACTTCTGCTGGTATCAGGTTAAAGTTTTTAGTAATATATCGGTAAAAACGATTTCATTTTCTCTATTTTCATATGTGTAGATCCGCTTTAATGTTTTTAATGATCTTTAACACATCATAGAGGTGTCATTGTAGGTTTTACAAATAAAAAAAAAAGTATATATACATATATATATATATATATATATATATATATATATATATATATATATATATATATATATATATATATATATATATATTCAAAATTTGTTTGTCTTATTGAATAATAGATGAAGTTAGGATTCTTTCCCGTGCTAAAATTCCAATTTTACATATGAAGCTTACGTTTACGCGAGCGTTGCGCGTGAACGCTAGGATGGATAACGTTATCTAACGAACTCGTTCTGGGCATTAGTAAAATGAACATGTATACCAAATTTTAACTTACTGAAGTTATCGCCATCGGTCGATTTTATGACGGTCGGTTTTTTCGAATTCACTCCCGGGCTACAGACGCTACAACGTGCCATAAGGAACTGCGCTCCAGATTAGCAAAAATAAAATTCTAAAACTCTAAGATAAATATATATTATATATATATATATATATATATATATATATATATATATATATATATATATATATATATATATATATATATATATATATATGTGTGTGTGTGTGTGTATAAAGAAGATAATGTATAAATGACTATAAGTGAAGAATAAACAGAAAAGAGGAAGATGGAACCCAGAAATACGAGAGACAGAAAGAACAAGCGCGTTTTCGAAATTTGGTATTACCCAGGTAATTCCCAATATCAGAGAGGATCTCGAAATCCTGACCCAGACCTGCACCACACAAATTATATTACTTTTCTCCTTTCAAAAGCTTTTATTGTAGATGTGTTTCTTTAGAACTCTTATTACCCCCGAGACCATAACATGTAATAGAAAAGGTTACATTGCAAGGTTACATTTTTAATACAACGCAATCACATATTATTGCAATACACAATTATTATTTAACTACATTTTGATTTCAAATATAAATAATAACTTTTTTCAAAAATGTTATTTATTGGTATAGGCGTATAGGTAACAACAAAATAATTGTGTTTACCGGAGAAATGTTATTAGAGTGACGTCAATTTGTGCCTTTTTTAATTGACTTGATATTTTGTAAAGGATTGGGTTTCTTAATTAAAGTTGTAGAAGGGTATATTAGATAATTTCGGAACATAGATATTTTTTTTAATGGGGATTTTTGATGGGACTTAAATAATGATTTAATAAAGAGGATATATTGCCGTTTTATATTATATATCATGTATTTTCCTTAGGAAGCTGGGTGAACAAGGTTAGGTTTACTTTCTGAGAAAAAGAATGATCACCAAAGCATCAGTACAGTGCCAGCTCTAGTCGTTTCCTCGAAAATGATGAAAACTGATCTCGACTTTGAAGATTATAAAGTACGTAAGATGACGATTACAATAAACGTAAAATTTCTGAATTTATTCTTCTGTTGATCCCTTATTATTCTACTTCTCAGTCTTCTTAGTCTTCAAGGATGAATTAAAAAAACAATATTACTAGTTTTTTTACAACTTTTTAATAGTGGCTAGCTTTCGCCCATACCTGGTCTTCAGGCCTTATCAATGTAATATGTTACATGATTGAGTTCAGAGTTTTCGCTATATGTTTTGGCAGTCAGTAACTATCACAACATATTTTCACTAGTTACTCTTACACCTCTAACCACCTCTAACCACCTCTAACCACCTCTAACTACCTCAAACCACCTCTAACCACCTCTAACTACCTCAAACCACCTCTAACCACCTCAAACCACCTCTAACCACCTCTAACTACCTCAAACCACCTCAAACCACCTCTAACCACCTCTAACCACCTCAAACCAACTCTAACTACCTCAAACCACCTCTAACCACCTCTAACCACCTCTAACCACCTCAAACCACCTCTAAAAAAAAATCATAATATAATAACGCAGATGCAATAATCTACGAAACCCTTAAAATTCTTGGATGTAAGTATTTCCCTGTAATTTTTTTAATATGTTCTTGATCTCTTCAACATTTGTTTTATTATTTTAAAAAAATAAATAAAAATAATGTATATAATATATTATCTGTATCTGGACACGTCCATTCATAGTTTAAATAATAATAAAGTTTATTCTTCTCAAGGGAGTTCAATTTCATTTATAACTAAAAATAAAATTTAACATTAATAAAGTGAGTATAGAGTGAGGGAAAGACAAAATAAAAAGTTTTTACGCCCCAAGTTCAGTGTTTAAAAAAAAAGGGAAAAACTTTTTTCCCCTCCGAAGTTTTTTTCCCCCTGTCCTCAATCCTCAACTTCATTAAACTAAACTAAAATTGTCATAAAAAAAAAATTCGCTTACCAAAAAAAAAAAAAAGTTATCGTGGTTATTGAACGTGAGAGAAAGTTAATTTTTAATGACTCTATGTTCACTCTTTTTTTTACTCTGTTTGCGTTTTTCTTTTACACCGAAACAGTTTCCAATTCTAGAACGGCCTTCAAATGGAATGGAAAACGGCTGCATCCAATTACTGTAAGTGTTATGGACAAAAGTTTTCGATCTTTTTTCTATTATAAACAGCACTAATTACTTTCCGGTTTATGTTTTTTCATTAGTTTTTAAGCGTTTTGTGTATGTTCGATAATTGTATATGGTTTGTAAAGATTTAAATATGGATAACAAATAACAGTTTGTAAAAGCATAAAATCAATCATGTACCTATGTGTTAGGATGCGAGGAAGCTATAAGCCACACCAATTGGCATTATATTTTCCATTGCTGAATAACCATTCTTATTAAAAATAATAACTAATAATAATACCTTAATGAAATGAAGCTGGATAACCCGCTACAATACAAGTACATAACTAGTAGTTCTGTGAAAAGTAGACCTCGCGACGTCCAAAAATGAAAAATCCTTTATATGCGTCACTTTTAATGACTTCAAGGATAATTCCTTCCAAATTCGGAAGTGAGTCAAATTTAGGCTATAAAATTTGACGACAAACAGAAAACAAACAAATTGACTAATAATTATTTAATAGTTAACAATTTGATTAACTAATTGAACGAGCGCAGTGAGTTCTTCATTTCAGAGACTTGGGATTTGAAAAGTTTGTGTGTTTGTGTGTTTGTTTGTTTGTCCAACGATAACTGGCGCAAAAATTGATCGATTTGAACGAAATTCGGCTCATAGATGCATCTCAGCATTTGTGAGAACAGTATAGTTTTTGGAAATTCCACACTAAACATTTCCAAGATGGCGGCCAATATGGCGGACAGCTAAAAACAAAAGTTTTAGTCAGTATAATGTGTTATACATCGTTTTAAAGGTCTTTGAAAGAAGAAAAAGAATAAGTAACTAATACAATTTCACAGTTAATATTTTCAAGTTGGCGGCCTATATGGCGGACGACTAAACAAAAAGTTTTTAGTTAGTATGACATGTTATACATCAATTTAAAGCTCTTGAACTCTAAGGAAGGAATATCTACCTATCTGAATTTCAAACATAATATTTTCAAAATGGCGGTGAATATAACGAAAACTAAAAGAAGTTTTAGTCTGCATGACATGTTATAAATCATTTAAAGGTATTTTAAAGGTTGAAGATTTTGTAAAAATACTGTATAAAAAGGCGAGCACTGCGAGCATTTATTAATTTTATTAAATAATAATTATACATAAATCCTTATAAGCAAGCGAGCGTAGCAAGCCTGCATTCATTTTACTATATAATTATTATGTACAAATACTTTTACAAAAGCGAGCGTAGTGAGCCTGCAATTTTTTTTTTTAATAAAATATTTACTACAAATGCTGTATAAAAAGGCGAGCGTAGCGAGCCTGCATTAATATTATTAAAAAGATTGTGGACAAATACTTTTATAACAAGCGAGCGCAGCAAGCCTGCAATAATTTTATTAAATAAAGAGTCTGTAGAAACGCTGTATAAACAGGCGAGCGTAGCGAGCCTGCATTAATTTTATTAACTAAAGATTATGAAAAAATCTTTTTTCAACAAGCGAACGTAGTGAGCCTGCAATTATTTTAATAAATAAAATACTAACTACAAATGCTGTATAAACAGGCGAGCGTAGCGAGCAGTGATTAATATTATTAAATAAAGATTATGGAAAAATACTTTTACAACAGGCAATCATTTAATTAAGGAAAGATTATGTAGGTAAAAACAGGTGAGCGTGGTGAGCCCTTAAAATATTATATTAAATAAGGATTATGCATGGATGAAAGGAAAACAGTTTTAGCTACCGAGAAGTTCGGCTTACAGCATCTCGGCTTCGTTTGACAATTTAAGAAGTTGAAATTTTAAGAATGGGGCCAATAATAAAGACAATTAAAGAGAAGGTGTAATCAGCATGCCACGCCATACGTTGTTTTAAAAGGTTTTATGAGTAGCAAATGAATATGAAACTATTTTTACAAAAGTTTTGCACCAAATGTGACCGAGATAAGGGTGTTAAAAAGTAAGCTTATTCTTGTATGCTGTGTTATGTAAAATAATTTTAAAGCTCTTTTCAGGTTGAATAAGAATATGTTAGGTTTTCACCGAAAAATTATCCTGGTTGAGAACATAGTATTGGTGATATAAGACTACAATCTACGCGAGTTCTTTATGCACCGCATCACTAGTTAATTAGTAGTTAACAAATGAATTAACTAATGACTGATTATTGTATTGTAGCCAGTATTAAACAATTTGTAAAAGTTTCGGTTTTCAAAATAGTCGGAGAGTTGGTTACATTTAGTTTACAAGATTAAGAGACAGATTAACCAACAAAATTATTAACTTATCAATAAATAGTTAATTAATTAATTAACTGATTATGGTATGGTCGTCAGAAATAAATAATCTGTGCAAGTTTCAGCTTGCTAGGTTGTCAGGAGTAAGGGCAATTTAGGTAACAATATTTAGAGGCAAGTGGAAGTAAAATAAGACAAATACGCAGAAAGACTTACAATAATAACAAATAATCTTAACTATTATGAAATTCATGCATATTCTTGTCGGCGAAACACAAAAGAGACTTGTAGGTAATGAACACTAAGCAATTAAAAAAATGGCGATGTGTATTGTACAATAATAAATCATGTCGTGTTATTATTATAATAGCGCATGTATGCGCGCGCAGCCCGGAGTATGCAGCCGGCCTCTTAAGTCTCCATCGGCCTCTCACCGGGGTTTATTTTTAAGCAAATAAACCATAAAAATTGATTTTAATGTCTTAAGGCGGCTTTCACACTGCGTGCGAGACCGAGCGAGACCGAGCGAGACCGAGCGTGGCCGATTCCGCTAGAGAAGTAAATAAATGTATTAGCATGGGACTATTCACTTTAAACGCCGATCGAGACCGAACCAAGCAAGACTGAGCGAGACCGAGCCGACACGGGCGTTTTTTTGTTAGCTAAGCGTTTTCGGCCGCCGAAAAGCGTTTTCGGTCACGAAAAGCGTTTTCGGTCACGAAAAGCGGCCACGCTCGGTCTCGCACGCAGTGTGAAAGCCGCCTTAAGGAACATCTATTCCAGGAAAAAAGTCTGAACTTTTTTTTTACTTAATAAAAAATATATATATATATATAAAAAAACAACTGTTAGTAGATATTTATTTTCCAGACTTGACGAAATATTCATGCCAAATTTCATGATAAACAATTTTTTTTTCTTTTTATTAATAAAAAATGTAAAAATTTAATACATTAAATATAAAAGTAATACGTTATTTTTTTATGACTTTAAAGATCATCCATGCCAAATTTGAAGAGAATCGAACAAAGCGTTTGGTCGTAAGCGCGTAACAAACAATTTCAAACGAAATGCAAAACGGTCCATAGACCTCGCTTCGCTCTGTCAACTATAATAAATATAAGTAAAGATATAATAAATTGAAATTAATAGGTTAAACATAATAATTAACTGCTGTAAATAAGAATCTTTTTAACACAAACTTAAATCAAAACAATAATTGATGTTAAACTAATAAAAATAGACTGCCAATTGACACTGCCAAAATAGACTGCACATAGCTTCCTCGCATCCTATCCACGTACTTTATTGATTTTATGCTTTTACAAGCCATTATTGTCAAACTGGTTTAATTATTTCCCCCGTTTTTTTTAACCGGCAAAATTGTTTAGATTTTTTACACGAATTATCAATTTAGCAATAGTTAAAGAGCGTAGACGGTTCAAATTAATCTGGGGCTATCTGCGGGTTACTTTCGATAAACTATAAAAGTTTCCTTCAAATCAGATAAGTACTTTTGAAGCTATAGGTGTAAATAAATGTATGTTTGTGGGCATGTAGAAGAGAAACAAATAGGCGCAGAAGGTTGAAACTTATATGGGACCAATAATGGGCTAATTATGACCAACCACCAAAATTTCATTAAAATTGAACGTGTAGTTTTTAAGATATGTTGGTTCGCAAAAATTGAACAACAGACCGACAGACAGACCGAAAGACAGGCAAGGGACCAAAAATGTTGCCTGATGTCTGAAACGGATTTCTGTCTTGGAATTTTTGAAATCGGAGGCATAAAATATTTTCGTTCTTCAGAACGATTACATAGCTTCCGTTACCTTCGGTAAGCTCGAAAGCAAAATAAATTACATGTAAAACAATCAACTCCATAAACTAAATCTAAATCTACATGTTTACACTTGACACTGCGTAAAATCTCGCGAAGGACTAAAATCTTAAAACCAATTACTCTAAAGAAAAAAGTAAAAATGAGAAAGAAAATAAATACCCTTCCTCTAAACTCCCTTTCCATCTCGACTTAGAATATTCTAAGAAATAAGAGACACAACTGATATAAAAACAAAAAACAAGTTAAAATGCGAGTATAAACCAAAACTACAATAACAAACCAGATGGTCGTTAGTCATTAGATAGAAGGAAGTTTCTAACTAAGATGTTATTAAAGAAAAGGTTCCGGACACAATAAAATAACATCAACATTCTTAGAATTGAGGAAAGAAAACAACAAATCTTCATTTTATACCTTCAAAAATATTCGTATAAAATTACACTGTTTAGTAAACTAGAAGCTAAATACCACGAAAAAATTTTGCGCCGGAAGGTTACAATCCTAGATAATAGGTTACAATTGAACCTCATCAACAGCTACAAGAGAAGGTTATAACTTATAACTCGTGAACGTCGTATGGGTTTACTGAATTGAATACTATATTTTGCGTTACTTTTTTTGTATTTATCTGTATAATAGTAATTAAGAAATAAATTGTAATATGTAGTAAATAATTTTTTTATGTATACATTTAAGTGTTTTTAAGTATTTGTAGGAAACAAGAAAAGGGAACTACTTGTACATTTTCCAAGACTTGGATTGGAAATAAAGAGTGGAGTCAATATTAATTCTTTTAATTTGTACAACCTAAACTTGCGAAACAAAAATATTTACAGGTACCTAAATAACAGGAATCAGTCTGGAAAATATTACATTTTACATAGAACAATTTTGAACTCTGCTAGGCTAAGACTAAGACTTATAATAAAGAATACTAGAGAGCCTGGTCTTTGTTTGAAAAAAGTATTGTGATAGTTTAATTTAGCTGAATTGAATAAGCTTCAATATTCAATAGGAATAGGACTTATAATTTATACTTATAGTTTTTCTTTTGTTTTTCGAGGTGTCTGTGTTCACACTATCGTTTTTAGTGTATTTGCAGAACTCAAAAATTGGTGAAGTACGAGCTCTCTTTCTCACTATTTTCTTGAAAGGGAGTGAAACAATTTTGATCAAAACAATATTTCTTTTTATTAATGAAAGAAAAAATGAAATATGACACTATAATAGGCACATTAGTAAATTACTCCAATGAAAATTTGCTAAAGAAGAAGAAACATAACTTAAAACTGATACAGTAAATAAAAACTATTATTATAACCTGTTGTTGAGTTCAACTTATAACATGACTATAACCTTCCGGCGCAAAATGTTTTCGTGGTTTTTAGCTTCTAGTTTTAGTAATGATGTATAAATGGCTCCTTAGGGATTTAAAAAAACCTACTCTTCTACGTGATCTGGCTATATTTCGACTCCAACCTTGAGTCATTTTCAAGCATCTAGAAGCAATTCATTACAAAAAACAATCTAAATCTTTTTCCTTATAAATATTAAACATAAACATTAATGTTCTTTCATACATAGTAATAGTGAAAAAAGTTAATTGGAGAAAAACAATTCTTACCCTATTGAGTTGTGAACTTTGGTCTTTTGCTATGAAAATCGTCATTTTTAGGGTTTCGTTGATAAGACCAAAAAAAGAAACCCTTATAGTTTCGTTCATGTGTCTGTCTGTCTGTCTGTCTGTCTGTCTGTCACTCTGTACGGTTCCAATAACTTTTGAATAAAAAGAGATAGAAACATGAAACTTTCCAATATTAAAGATCGTTTTGACGCGCACACAGGAAAAATATAGCGAACTCAAAATTATCAGCTGTTCAAATCCAAAATGGCGGATAACTCACGTCATGCGAAAAAAATATTTTTTTAAAATTTTAAGTGGGATATCAAATGAAAGGTATTGAAGAGTAGATTTCAAATATATATATCATTTAGGGAAAGTGTTCAATTTTCGGCGCCATTTTGTCAAAAAACATCGAAATTTTGCGTGTCCCCCCCCCCTAAAATCGTATTTCCGCTCATACTAAAAATATAGAAAAATATGCAAAATGTGTGGTCTGGTGGGCCATAGAAAAAATAAGATTAACAATTTGATCTGATTTACTGGGAATCCAAGATGACGGATAATTCATGTCACACGAAAATAATTTTTTTTTTTTAAATTTTGGGTGGGGTATTAAATAAAAGGTATTGAAGAGTAGATTACAAATATATATATCATTTAGGGAAAGTGTTCAATTTTCGGCGCCATTTTGTCAAAAAACATCGAAATTTTGCGTGTCCCCCCCCCCCCTAAAATCGTATTTCCGCTCTTACTAAAAATATAGAAAAATATGCAAAATGTGCGGTCTGATGGGCCAAAAAAATAAGAATAGCAACTTGGTCGGATTAACTGGGAATCCAAGATGGCGGCTGATTGATGTCATGGGAAAAATTTTTTTTTTTTTAAATTTTGAGTGAGGTATCAAATGAAAGGTATTGAAGAGTAGATTACAAAAATATATAACACTTGTGGAAAGCGTTTAATTTTCTACGCCCTTTTGTCAAAAAACATCCAAATCCTCCCCCCCCCCCCCAACTACTAATTTCATGTTTACAACACCAACGAAACCCTTTTTACGTGAGACTTCACGCACTACCAATTTAATTAATAAAAAATTACAAATTTTTCGGTCATTTGACCTTTCCTAAGTAGGAAACCCCCAATCTTCACCTAAAAATGCAATTGTCATACTTAATTAAAATATATTTGTTTCATAAAAATCATGTGAATCAAACTAACATGTGTCTTACATACAATCATCTTAATTTTAAAAAAAATTGCTTTAAAACAATAACTTCATCACAAAACAGACAGCTACACTAATAACAATAACAATCTAAACAATTCTTGACTAATTTAATTAAAATGACTAGTAAAATTTAAAATAAAAAGGGAACACAACATTTTTTTAAATCCCTAAGGACCCATTTATACATCATTACTGAATAATTCAAGGGATCACCTTCATCTATAATTACACTGTTTGTTTATTTCGCTTATATAATTATTTAATTCTTTAATTTAAATTAAAAGTATAGTAGTTGTTATATTTAATTTTCTTAACGTTAGTTTAAACTGAGATTACCATCTAGGGTTTAATTTTGATTTGATTTCGAAAGTTCTTAACTAATTTTAACTCTCACAAATTTAGCACACTTTGTTATAATTTGAATGTTTAATTCATAACATTATAATTACTTTAAAATGGGATAACTTGTTTAATTATTCCAAGAAATTAGTGATACAGAAGAAGAACAGCAATAGAGAAATTTAATATTTTGAATTAATAAGACGAATTATAAGAAGAATAATGTATATATTATGTAGACCAGGCCAAATGGTTAGTGGATTCGCCATTCTTCTCTTTAAGGTCAAATCACCGACATAATATCCGGTAAGTTTGAATCCCAGGTCCCAGAGAGGTAAGGCATATTTCACACTAGAGACGGGTACCTCAGAACTTTTCCTCACTTCGGAGGCCACTAAAGTGGCCTCTCCTGCTGCTTCGCAGGAGATCATTGAGCGTGGTCAGTACTTGGACGGGTGACCATTTTGAACTAACTGATTTATTTATTATCATTTTTCAAAAAAAAAAAAAAAAAAAAAAAAAAATGTATATACATCATTTTTATTTATTTTATTTCATTCATTTTATTATTTGAATTTTGGCGGTATTTTGCCAGATGTAAACAAACTTTTTCGTTTAACGAAAGTATCGAGCTAATTAATTATTATTTTGCTTATAACTTTTAAACTAATTTATTTAATTTCTCTTTTTCTTCTATTTGTTCCTTATTTTTTACCGGTTCCAACGATATGCTGTACGTCCAAAACGTATTTATACTTTCGGTATTATTAATAATCAAAGTTTTCATAATCAATTCGAAACTCGATAACTTCAAAATGATGGCAAATATCATAATTAAATTTGGAGGATTTGTTCTTCATACAGAGAGATACAGTCGTGCCAAATTTAAACTTGATCGGTTATTTTTTGATTTTTTACGAATTTGTAAAAATTTTACTAACTCAGCAAACTGGGTTCAAGATGGCGGAAAATGTTGATTTTCTGGGCGGCACAACTAGAAGTAAGAAATTATTTTTCTGCCAAGTTTCAGCTTCCTAGGTTAAATACCCTGGATGCTACGATGATAGCACGTACACATATACAGATTCTTTTTCAAAACGGATAATTCAGTTGAAATCTCGAAAAAAAATATTTGGTGAAAAAAATATTTTTGGTGAAAACAATACTTTTCCTACCATAGGTGAGGAAAAGTAAAGACATATTAATAAGTTCAGGTAAAGAAATGAGGTTAATAATTCACATAGAAATATTTAAGCACTTAACATGGCTTCACCCTGTACAATCTAAACTTTAAATTATTAAATGGTTTTAATTTACTATGATGAGATCTCATGTTAATTGCAGAGATGAAAAGAAAAGTCACTTGACTAAAAAATAAGCAACTCCACCTCTTCACTCATTTTTATGTTTCCTTACCGCGTTTTAATTTTGACAAATAGTATTTTAATACACCAAGTGACACGGTACAACTTTAAAGAGGTCAATATAAGTACTGCATTATCATGTTACATACAAAAATAATTCAAGAAAGATATTCTGTTTAAAGGATTTAGTTATTTATTAAGAGAGACTTATAAATTACGTTACAAAACGAAAGAAAAACTCACGAAAAACCTTCTGAGCATGTGTAAGTGTGCAAATTTGAAACTTATAAGGAATTAACATTGGCTTAGTTGTGACTTACTATCAAATTTCATCAAAATCAGGCGAGTAATTTTAAAAATATGATGGTTCAAAAATGTTGGATAGACCAATAGACAGACAGACACGGCACTAAAAATGTTAACCGATGACTGATATCGGTCGTGGAAGTTTAAAAATCAAAGCTTGAATTATAATTATTAATTTTAAAAAATTCATTTTTTAGAACGGTCTCATAGCTTTTGTTACTTTCTGTAAGCACGTAAGTAATATAAAAGTTTAATACTTTGTTAATCCAAGTCAAAATTACTATATTAATTATTTATTAAACATCTAAAATTCATCTTTTTATAGTTGCAGTAATAGCAATTATAAGCAAGTTAATTTTTGCAAAATTACGATATTAATTATTAAACATCTATTTTTTTTTTTTTTTTTTAATAATTTTATTCGATAACACAACTACAAATTTGAATTGTAACAAGTGATAATGATAACATAGGTTATGTGGCGGGAAAGACATGAAGAAGAAGTAGTCCAGTGACTACACTTCCTTAGCAGTAAGAATAGTAAAATGATTATAATACAAGATAACTTTTGATAATAAAATAATGATAAAGTAGATTAATATTACTTATTTTACACGTTTAGGAATAGACAATAATAACTGGTTTTTTTTTTTTTTTTTTTTTTTTTTTTTTTTTTTTAAAAAGAAAGTACAGTAATAATAATAATAGTAAAACATAATTTAAGGGAAAAAGATATTTTAAGGTAAGAGATCTCTAGGCCACCTCCTCTTCAAACGTCTTGGTGGGTTGCTTGGGATGAACAGAGAGGACAAGAGTTGTACAAAAGGATTTGGATGGTGGGATATGGATTCATGGAATTTTTTATATCGTTTTTTATATCGTATTAAACATCTAAAATTCATCTTTTTATAGTTGCATTAATAAGAGTAATTATAAGCAAGTTAATTTTTGCTTCCGAGCTTACCGTATATCTTGACATCTGAAACGGATTTTAGAAATGTTATTCTTGAAATGGGAGGTATACAAATTTGCGTTCTTCAGAACCATAACTTTTCTTCAGTAAGGAAGAAAAAGGGGAGAAACAATAAAATAAATTATATATTAATAGGTTGTTAAAGCTTAACATCAATAAAGTACGCGATAGAATGCAAGAAAGCTATGTGCCACACTAATTGGCAGAATATTTTTTTTTATATAATAAGGTAAACAAATTATACGAGAAATATTGCCGTCATCCATAGAAAATATGCAACGTTTGTGTAGCTAATTGCCAGTGTCAAGTAAAATCTATAACTTAGACTTTGACACTCTTTGCAGGCATTTTAAAAGAAATTGTTTTTGATGAGATACAATACTTTAGCATTTCATTAAATCAAAGTGGCTTTAATTATTATTTGGATATAATCTGTCACCAACATTTTTCTCTCGGCCATTAAAAATTAATGAAAAATGTTACTGCAGAGTGTAAAAATGTCAACGTTCCATTTTAAATGTGGAGTGGTATGCAATGTAGGTCGTGTTTTTATATTGAGAGCGAAGTATTGGACAGTCCTGAAGTATTGGCTGTATCAAGATAATTTTTCCGACCCCTGTACGGTAACTTGTTTGAGTGTAGGAGGGGAACGAGGACGGGCCCTATATGCGAAATACTGATAACCTGTTTCAGCCGGTTGCCATCCTGACGATGAGTTAGTAGCTAATCAGAATTTGGCTAACGCTATTCCCCCAAACAGGCCACAGGTTCCATTAGAGGAACAGAATTACCTTGGACCAAGGGGCGGTAGAGCGACCTCTACCGCCCCCCATGGCCTCGGGGGTGATTAAACCTCCCCCATAATCAAAACCTACTAACTAACTCCCAGTCAACTCGGAACTAGTGGGTAGAGTAAGGGGATGGACCCACTAAAACGATCAAACACAGTGAAAACCACCAAACCCCAAGGGGGTTGGGGGGAGAGAGAATTACAACAATAATGGCCCAAGGGGGTAGCCCTGGGGTAACGAGTCCGGCTGACATTTCAACCCTTGAAACCAATGTGTCGTTCCCATGCGGAATTGAGTCTACAATTGAACAGAATTAACTGATCAGTACAATCAGTCGAGCATAATGTACCATCTAATCTCTTTTGTATAACTTTACTGCAAGCAAGAAAGGACTACACCACTCAAATACCACGTGCACTTATTGCATTAACTTGTTGGTAACCATCTAGTCTAAAACTACTATTCATAAATGAGATTTGATAAGAAAAAAATCGGGTACGGGGTACCTCGGAACTTATCGTCCCTAGAGTGGCCTCAGTTCTTGGATGGGTGACCGTTTTGAACTAACTGATTTTTTATTATAATTTTTCAAAAAAATGTATAAATAGTTACATTTCATTTATTTAATTATTTGATTTAAATCAAATTATAATTATTACTAACTACGGGAAACAGACAGAGAATTTTTTTTTCTCTGTCTTTTTCCCGTAGTTAATAATAATTAAAATTTTATTTAAATTAAAATTTAATATTTCCGTAGTATGAATACTACCAAAATCGTAAATTATGAATTTAATTATTTGAATTTTGACAGATGTAAACAAACTTAATACATGCAATGAATAAACAAACGAGGCCGAAATGTTTCCTTTGCTGCCTTGTTGCATACAATATTTTATCTACGGGCGGCAGAAAAATTAATATAACTATATTTATTAATATAATATAGTTTATTACTATGTGTCATATTAATAAGATAATAACATAAGTATTAACTAAAATTAATGTTGATAAATAAATCAAATATGAAGCTTGGGAATAATAACATTTGTGAATAGCAAACTGAAGCTATAACAACAACAAAACAAAACACGCGTTTATAACATACATAACTTCTGAATGAATATTGCACGCAATACAAAATATTTATTTGTCTACTCACGGCAGCAAAATCAAACATTACTTAACTGTTTTTAGGCTGGAAAATACTATTTCGCTGATTTGTCATAAAATTATTAAAAACAGGCAGAAAAATAGTTAAAACAGTCAGGAAAATACTACTAGGGAAATATTTCTATGCCTAGGCAGAGAAAGTAACAGTTTTTACCACTGCGTGTCATAACATCTGATTTTGTTTGTGTTTAGATTTATTTTAATCTGTGTTAATTTCAGTTTCATACTTTTTTTATTACAAAGCAGTGTAATATTATTAATGTATTAATAATACTATTATTATTTAAAAGTTTAAAAATGATAAACTGAAAAAGTATTTTAATTGTAGGTCTTTGAATAATTAATCTCGAATAAAAAGTGGCAACACTGGAGCACGACTTGTTTTGGTTTGAGTTTGTTGACAATTCATCTCAAACTAACTCTTACCTAAGCTTCCATTTTTTATCTGCATAGCGTGAGTAGATAAAATATTGTATGCAACAAAGCAGCAAAGGAAACAAATTTGCCTCGTTTATTCATTGTCAAATAGGTAAATTACCTGCTTCGGCTTCGCCTCGGCAGTTAATTTTGACAGCCTGTCCCCGCCATCGGCTCGGAGGCTAATCTAATCACTCGTCAGTAAAATTCCATTTTGCTGCCTAGTTACATAAATAACTATTATATTTTTACTAACAAATTACTGAAAGTATTAAATATATCTTCTACTGCTTAAAAGAAAAGAAGTAACTAGGATAAATCAAGAAAAGTAGCTAGTCTAATCTAGAATGACTTCAATAATAATAATAATAATAATAATAATATGGATGTTCAATGTTTACATGAAGCTGCAGTGTGGTTAGTGACTCCACTATTTTTTTTAATTAAAGATCTACCATTGATTGAACTTATTTAACAGAATTAACAAATATTAACAAATTATTTAAATATTAAAACGTTTATTTAATAAATTTTACTTATTAAGCTATAATATATAATGTTATAGGATAGAGATAATAGTATAAACTGTATTGCCAACATTATAACAATACAATTATTGCTGCCTAGGCATCAACATTTTTCCTCATTTTACCGCCTAGGCAGTAAAATCACATTTCTCTGCCCGAAATCAGTTCAATAATGCCTCATTTTGCAGCCGCAAGAAAAATCTTAAAAAATTCAGTTACAAATAAATAAATATTTTCCACGTAAAACAAAATGTAGATTTGTACCTACATGCTGTTCCGCTTAAATAAAAAAATGTTGACACCATTCAGCCTCTAAGCGGTACAGACACAGTTAAATCGTATAAAGTGAAAGACTTACAAATTTCACTTCAATTTTGTTTTAAAAAAGAACAAAAAAAAACTGACATTGATAACAATCAATAGATAGATTCAGCTGTATCCTAATAGTTAAAACCCGGTATCAGTTACAATAAATTTTGTCGACCTTTTCAAACGTATCAGATATTTTTTACTCTTGGCATATCTTGCGTGTCATACGAGAGAGTTGCTTATCAAATATTTTACCCCGCGGAGTATTTAAAGTTGAATGACAGACAAGCCCTGGTGGGGTAAAAAGGTTGTAACTTGCCTCACACATTCTACATTCTCTACGAGGTAAAGCCAACAGATGGGGAAGGGTTTTTTTATTATTTTTTCATTTGATCAATGAGTAAAGTTGGCTTTCCAACGCAATGAAAATAATATATATGTTTGGGGTAAGGTACAAGAGTCACAGTCTAGTGAGTTTGTGCGTGGCATGTGATTAATGAATGTAATTCTAGGGAAAAGGTTATTCCTTTTTCAAAAACAACTAGAAACTATTGTAGGGTTAGTCAATAATACAAAGCCAAAAAACCTTGTATATACGTTTTTTCTAAATCAATTTCTACTGAATTATTACTACAGCATTGTTCAAACAAAGAGTAACATTCTAAAAGAACCGTAATTATTCTTTAACGCTAGAGAAAAGCCTATACCAGGGTTGAGGGTGCTGCCATTGAAAATTAAAATCAGTTTTGCTTCCGAGCTTACTGAAGGTAACGGATCTATGTGATCGTTCTAAAGAACGAAAATATTTGATTTCTCCAATTTAAAAAAACATCCAAGACTGATATGCGTTTCAGACCATGGAAAATTTGTCTCTGTCTGTCGTTCAATTTTTGCGAACCAACATACCTCAAAAACTGTACGTCCATTTTTATTAAAATTTGGATGTTAGGTCATAATTGGCTCATAGTTGGTCCCTTATAAGTTTCAACCTTCTGAGCACATTTGTATCTCTTCCACATGCGCACAAACATACATTTATTCATACCTATAGCTTCAAAAAATCCTATGTGATTTGTATGAAACTTCTATAAGTTATCGAAAATAACCCGAAGATAGCCCCAGTTTAAATTAAACCGTCTGTGCTCTATAACTTTTTCTAAATTGATACTTTAATTAATGTAATAAATCAAAACAATTTTGAAAAATTAAAAAAAACGGGAAAACAATTAAACAAAATTCACAATAACGGCTTGTAGAAGAATAAACATTAATTAAGTAAAGATAGGATGCGAGGAAGCTATGTGCCACACCAATTGACAGTTAGCTAATTTTCAAGAAAATTACGCTATTGCAATAGCTTCAAAAATTTTGTAATGCGAAAGTGTACGTCGAGCTGATTACAGATATATATAATTCTTTAGATATAACTTTGATTCGGCGAGCGTAGGCAAGTTTGAAATGGGTGTGAAACGTGTCCCCCCCCCCTCTATCTCGCTTATGTGAAGTGCGAAAAATCTGAAAAAAATCCTGAACATTCTTCGACCAAAAGTAAAGATACCACTTTTTGGAAATTTCGATTTTATTTTTTATTGACAAAATACGTTTTTTTTTAATAACTATGGTCTTTTCGATGTATTTATATGGTTGTAGTCCGGTTCAGTGGCAAAAAAATACTTTATCAGAGTGTGTTTTGAGAATATTAGACCCTTAGAATGGTTCAAAGTAAGCTTTTTAGCATTTTAAAAAACACTGTTTATACACTTTACAGTTAAACACTACATAGTGTGGCCTACGGACCCTCGCTGTGCGCTGACTAGCACACGCTTGACCTGTTTATATATTTTTATCGATCGATTCTCAGAGAAGGGAGGGGGTAGGTTCTCCTGAACAGACAATACTATATTTTTAAAATGATTTTCAAGTTGGGAAATATTCATCTCTATTTATTCTAATTTTACTATCCCTTCCCCTTTCACAACAGATAATATAAATATGGCAAAAAAGAAGAACGATACATAAATAGTCGAGTTTAAAAGCCAGGTAAATATAATGAAAGGCTCATCCTCCAGTTGTTTTTTTATACGAAGTTCATGGGAGGAAGTAAAGTAAAACGCTATAACAAATAAGGTTTTAAAAGAGTCGACTTTTGCTTATATAGTGCCTCTAAGGTTTGGCAAGCCTGCTTCTCGAGGCAACTATGCCTAACTGAGTTACTCGCTTACTTTATTCCACCTTGCTTTTCTAAACCTAGACCCTCTGCCCCGAAATACTGGCCCACCCATCATATTTCCCAAACTAAGTGCAACTTACCTCACTCTTCTTCTTTTTCTGGCTATTTATAGCAACTTTTTTGAGAAAATACCTTTTAAAAGTAGAGCTTTTTCACTTTTTTAGCTTTCGATACAAGGGTGTAGCTTTTATTATTCTTATTATAGTGAGAGGGTTTTCTTTTATTTTTTTTTATAGAAAAAAGTTTGTTTAACCCTAATCAATTATAATAAGGCAAAGGACCTTTTATAAATAAACAGCTCAAGTGAGTGCCAGTCAGCACACCGAGGGTAGGCAACACTGTATTGTTTAAGTAGTACCTATTGAAGGTGCTTTTTTAAAATGCTAAAAAGTCTACTTTGAACTATACTATGGGTCTTATACTCTCAAAACACATAAACAAACTTCTGATAAAGTATTTTTTTGCCACTGAACCAGACTATAATAGCTATTTACGTAGCTAGAGCAGTAAGGGCGTTATTACAGGCCGAGAACGAAGTTTGAAAGCACAAGTGCGTTTAACGCCCGAGGGCTGTCATGGCGTTTACTGCTTGTGGTGCGTACACTATTTTATCCCCCCCCCCCCTCCCGCAAATAAGACAATGTAACAAAATATAATTTTTAGGGTCCGTAGGCAAAACCAAGGACCCTTATATTTCCCTGCGTGTGTCTGTCCGTCCGTCCTGTCGCCTGCTCTCACGGCTACACCTTTCGTCCGATCACTTTGAAATTTGGCATGTATGTGTCTTGTACCTACCCACATATTTTAAAAATATAGCGACTTAAAAAAAATATTTTTCAAAAAAATTAGGGTAAAAAAACTAAAGGGTTAAAATATATATATATTTTTTTTTCGACACCGTGAGGGGTATCATATAAAAGGGTACGTCGAGCTGATTACAAAAATTTATAATTCTTTGGTTATAACTTTGATAGGGCGAGCGTAGGCAAGTTTGAAGTGGGTGTGAAACGTGTCCCCCCCCTCCCCCGCTATCTCACTTATGTGAAATGCAAAAAATCTTAAAAAATTCCTGAACATTCTTCGACCAAAAGTAAAGATACAGCTTTTTGGAAATTTCAAAAAAAAAATTATTTTATTTTTTATTGACAAAATACGTTTTTTTTTTTATAATTATTGTCTTTTCGATATATTTATATGGTTGTAGTCCGGTTCAGTGGCAAAAAAAAAATACTTTATCTGAAGTTTGTTTATGTGTTTTGAGAATATCAGACCATAGGGTAGTTCAAAGTAAGCTTTTTAGCATTTTAAAAAACACCATCAATAGGGTACTACTTAAACTATACAGGGTTGACTACGGACCCTCGCTGTGTGCTCACTAGCACACACTTGACCTGTTAATTATATTATAGAATGGCAAATCCTGTCATTAGTTACAAAAACTAACATGAATTTTCTTGTTTATTACAGTTTAGACAGTTTGTAAAGAATCCTCCTGATGAGGTTTATGCTCCTGATAGTTTCATTTTTACTTCTGTCTGAAGGCAAACAATCATCTGATTCAGTCATTTTTCACTTCTATTTTCCCGTAATCTTCAAAACAAAAATTTTTTCCCTTATTTGTACAATAAACTCTACCTATATACAAAATTTCAAGTTTCTAGAATTGTTAGAAGTGCCTTAGAATTATGATGAGTGAGTGAGTCAGTGACAAAATAACAAAACTTTAGGCTCATATATCTTATGAACTACTATGGGTAGAGGTGTGAAATTTTTATTTCTAGTTCAGTTTGTCATGAACTTTAAATTAAAATTAATTTTTTGAATCAAAGTATCTTCAATAGGATAATAGAGGGGGGTCCAAATTGCCGTGAGTTGTAGAAAGTTTTCTTAGTTATGGAATTCTCTTCTAGAGTTCACAAGCACTATTAAAATACTTCTAATAACTTTTATTAAAAGTGTCATAAATATTTATTTATTTAAAACGTTTATTGTATTATAACAATTTTAAGCCTAAGAATGAATATTAATAGGGTGACTTAATGAAAATATACAAATTTTATTCAAAAACCTTTTAATCAAAAAGGGTTATCATCAAGTAAAGGGCTACATTTTTTCCTCTTACCTCTTGACTCTTGACCCTTATTTCCTTAGAAGGATGCTTCAATTCAAATGACCTTCTTGAGCTTTCAGTCAAATGGCAAATATCTGTCGGAGTCGGTGTAGTTTGAGGGTAGAATTGGACGCAGCTTTTTGAGACCGCTACCTGATTATCCCTATTCTCCTGGACCCTATGGGTTCTGTACTTCAAAAGCGTCTACTGGATCCAATTTCCCCTCGAGCCATTTCCCCGACGAATCCTTGACCAAAGTAATTTAATTGGTTCTTCGTCTGTCCTTTCTGTGGCTCCAAGGCTTTTAACAGTTTAGACCCTCCTCGAACCTAAAGAAAACAAGTGGACAAGGAAACGAGCCTATTTTTTTTCCTCCCACACAAGATTCATCTAAGTAAAATCTTGTGCCATTGTCAAAATAAGATTGGATTTTTATCTTCTTTTAAGGTTTCCTTTTGAAGATGAGGTTATAACGTGAGTTCAATTCTTCACTGTTTTCTATTCTTCTAGTATTCATCCTGTACCAAGGATATCCGGTGAATTGCATGGAACCATCGATGCGACCATTTTTGCCGTCTATTAAATTAATCAAAACTTGTATTGAAGAATAGAATATGAATATATATATATATATATATATATATGTATATATATATATATATATATATATATATATATATATATATATATATATATATATATATATATATATATATATATATATATATATATATAATATTAGCTAAATATTTAAAATTAGCATTACTTTTTAGAAATATTTTAACCCAAGGTCAGGATTATTGGTAAAAAATAAAAAAAAATAATAAATAAATATAATATTTTGAAATTTCTATATTGTTTTGTCTTACTTATTAATTTATTTAGAGTGTTAAAAGCATTTATTTATAGTTTTTATTTATAAATTTATGTATTATTTATTAAATTGTTTCATTTTATTTGTAGATATCTTATAGTATTTTCAGTTTGTAAATTATGGAAATTGTTTTCCACAATGTGTTTGTGGATCCGTTTTTATGTCTTTTTATATTGTTTTAAAAGGTAAATTGTTACTTATTTATTTAATTCATTATGTTATTTTTAAATTTATAAATTCATATATTTATATATTTGGTATATTCATATATTTAAATTATTTATTAAATATAGTTATGCTTAGGCACCTATGTTTGTAACTTGGTATGATTGATTTTTGTAATTATGGATGTTTTTGCTTTAAGCGTTAGATATTATTGTATATTGTTTTAATAGTAGTATTGTTTTTAAGTGGCTTCTCCGGTAGACGACCAAAAGGTCATTGCTGTACAATGTTTGGTAAATAATGTCTTGTTAAATATGGATTTAAACTAAATTAATAAACATTATTATTATTATTATTATTATTATTATTATTATTATATTATATATATATATATATATATGAGTGTGTATAATTTTGAGGAAAATTTGTTTTTTGTCAAATGAACCACAAATTGAAATCAAGCATTTTTTTAAAAAAGGGAGTTTATCTTGTGGTTATTACAAAATCACAAATAATAATCTGGGGTAATAAATCATATTGAATTATTGTACTACCATCTAAAATTTCCACATTTAGTATTAAAAAAAAAACACACCAAAATTATCAGGAAATCCTTTAATCATTTTCCATTCCAAATTAATTAGAAAATATATATTTACATAATTGATCTCATTATTCGTATAAAATATACGTTATCTCATTAAAATTTATTAAATGACTATGAAACCGCGTTCATTATTATTTGTTTTTAGTAGAAGGGCATCAGTTTAAACTCTTTATTATAATTTTAATACAAGTTGTTATTTGTAAGGTTAATTAGTTGTTTAGTATAGCATTTATACTCATATTGAGGGGAGGGTGAGGGGGGAGGGGGAAGGGTATATATTGATATTTTCGATTTGGTACATTCTCTGTGAGATTAGACTTTATCGATTTCTCCGACCCTTTCCTAAAATTTATATATTTTGATTCTCCCTTCTATATTTTACGTTTAAATACAGACGAGGAATATATTCTATAATGATCTCCCTACAAATATATATATATATATATATATATATATATATATATATATATATATATATATATTATGTATAGATCTGTATATATAAAATATGTTTCTATAATGATGTATCTAGTTAAAAAAACGATTGTGATATTTTACAGCGACATCATTTTAATATTTCCTTTTCCCTATTTCACCATAAAATATAGAAAGGAGAATCAAAATATGTAATATAATCTTTTTAAAAATAAAATCCAATAGATTAAAATACATCTAAAGAATACTTAAGTGCATATATCCTTTTATATATATATATATATATATATATATATATATATATATATATATATATATATATATATATATATATATATATATATATATATTATATATATATACATACATAAAACCCAAATACCATTACTAATTACGATATCTCTAAAACCATGAAATGTTGCTTGTAGATACAATTATATGATCCACCTTCTAAATACAAAATCGTGGCTGTATGGCTGTATATAGAATTTGACATGATCTTCCTTCTTCTTTCTATGTTCCAGCAGATTGCACATTTTACATATTGGCAAAACGGCATGAACAATAAAACAATATCCATAAGTGTAATTTATATTTTGAATCTACTCTTCAACATCATTCATTTGATACCCAACTCAAAATTTAAAAAAAATATTTCGCTTGACATGAATTATCCACTATTTAGAATTTGAACAGCTGATAATTTTGAGTTTGCTTTATTATTCCTGTGTGCGCGTCAGAACGATCTTTAATAGAGAAAAGTTTCATGGTTTAATCTCTTTTGATTCAAAAGCTATTGGAACCGTACAGAGTGACAGACACGGGAACGAAGCTATAAGACTCTTTTTTGGTTTTATCAATGAAAACCCTAAAAAAAATCAATATAAATAATAGATTCCTTTGCGAAGCACAGAAATCTAGCTTGAAAATATAATTTAAATAGAATATTATATTTCTCTCTCATTCTTGAATATATAATTAGAAGTTATAAATAGAAATACAAATGAAATACATAACAGGGTGTGTGTTTCTCTTCTTATAATTATTTCTGCCATTTTTATTACTACTTTGGTAATCTTATTAAAACTGTTTATATTTCTTTTCGTTCCTTATCTCTATTTAGCACTATAATATTGTATTAAAGTGTCAGCCTTATTAATGGTAATACTCAGTAATATTACCCCATTACCACTGCCTTACCCCATTAGCATTATTAATATTTATAAAAGCTTTGTGACTTTCCTTCATTATGTGCTTTATTTTTTAATGTGATCTTTTTAAATCCGTCCTCTGTATTATTTACTCAGAACTATTTCCGTTCTCTATTTTCATGCTTAAACCCCTTATTATATGCTATTGTTAATACTCTCTTGTGACAATTATTTTTCGACCCCATTTCTCTATTTCTTTATACTATTATTTCAATTCCCTTCTTTCCTAGCTATCCGTTGTCATTATTACAACTATTACTTATTATGGTTTGTATAATTGAAAGAGCAATTTTTACCAGCATATTGTAATGATCAACTTAGTTGAGAGGATTTTAATGATCTCAACTTATTTGTTAATTTAAAATGTTTTTTTGCTTTTTTTAAAATGTAATTGTAATAACATATTGATAATAATAATTTTATCCCTAATACTTGCTAAAATATGAAAATTTTAGTTTCAATACTATTCAATTATATACTCAAAACATGCAAACATTAATAAATCAAACCTATTGAATAATATCTGTTACGTATGTAATACCAAAAGAAATGTGTAATACACTCGTGCATTAAAAGTGAACTTAGGTTCTTGAAAAAGTTGATTTTATGTTCCCTACTACATATTAATATAATACAAATATATAGATATGTCATATATATAATTGAGTTTATATCGTTGCTAGAAGATGCAAGTAACTCAATGTTACTGGTATATCAAATCAAATTGCTCCACTTACGTACTATGTTCATTGAAATGAGCATTTGTAGGTTCCAAGATAAAGGACACAATAAAGATTGTTATTACTTAGATTTAATTAATAATGAAATAGCACAGTACACATTATTTACATATTATATATTATATAAATCATTTATTAAATACTCAACATTCATATTTATAAACAAGAGTCTACTCCTGCCGTCTATGCCGCCACATTCAGATAAACTTCTCAACGAAATATAATTTCTATTAATAAAAGATCATAACATGAGCGAATAATGAAGAAAAAATCGGGTACAGGATACCTCGCAACTTTTCCTCACTTCAGAGGCCACTAAAGCAGCATTGGACGTTGTCAGTACTTGGATGGGTGACCGTTCTGAACTAACTGATTTATTATCATTCTTCAAAAATAACCTTATTTTTAATAGCTATATTTTATTTAATTATTTGAAGTTTGGCGGTATTTTGACAGATGTAAACAAACTTTGACGTCATCAAAATTATCGCACTAATAAATAATTATATTCACTTATAACTTTTAAACTAATTAATAGAATTTCATCGGGTTTTTTTTATATTTGTTCCTTAATTGTTTCCGGTTCCAACGATATGCTATAAGTCAAAAACCTATATGTAATTTTAGTATTATTAACCGTCAAAGTTTAAAAATTAAAAAATTTATTACTTCTAAATGGCGACCAAAATCAAAATGAAATTTAGTGGGCTTGTTTTTCATACAGAGAGGTACATTCGAGTCAAATTTCAACTCGATCAGGACCATTATAGATTTGTTACGCCTTTTTTAAATTTTTGCTGACTTAGCAAACTGGGTTCAAGATGGCGGAAAAAGTTGATTTTCCGGGCGGCACAACTACAGGTTAGGACTGATTTTTCTGCCAAGTTTCAACTCTTTAGGTTAAATACCTTGGGCGCTACGATGATAACACACATACGTCATGCTGGAAACCACTCAGAAGGTCTTAAAAACACCTAAAACGGATAATTCCGTTGAAATCTCGAAAAAAAATTTTTTGGTGAAAACAATACTTTTCCTACTATTAGTAGTGAGGATAAGTAAAAACATGAAAACAACATATACAATATATATTAATTATTAAATTGTATATATAATAATACGCTTATAATGATTCAATTCTTTGGACTGGGTTAATCATCTACTCCCGCAGTGAATGGTTTGCGCGTCTGATTGTTGGCTCAAGGGTCAGTGGTTCGACACTCGTCCAGTAGAGAGATTTTTTACAGGTAAATCAACTGCCTACTTAGGCCGGTAGTTGAATAAAAATCTATAACAGACGAGTCTCAAAACAAAAACTTGTAATGTCGTTTATTTTACTTCAAAAATATTTCATTTGAACGAGTCTTGAAAGCCTTCGAGCCCGGGAGTGAATCCGTAAAAAACGACCATCACAAATCCAAGCATCACTAAATCTAGCGATGACGATAACTTGAGTAAAAGATGACCGATTTAGTTGAAATTTGGTAACATGTTCATTTTACCATTGCCCAGGCTGAGTTTGTTGGACAACGTTATCCGCCCAAGCGTTTACGCGCAACTCACGCGTAAACGTAAACTTAAAATGTATAATTGGAATTTAAGGAAAGGAAAAAATTTTAACTTCGTCTATTTAATGAGACAAACAACTTTTATAAATACATTTTTTTAGTATTACGAACACCGACACTACTATGAAGTGATAAAGATCGCTAAATTTATGAAAGCGGACCTAAACGTTCAAAATAAAGAAACCAACGTTTTTACCGGAATCTTACGATCTAGCGCAACGATTTTAATACAATTTTATACACAGCGTCAATTGTACAATTGAAACAGGAAAGTAAAATTTCAACCTGAAACAAGCAGAAGTTTTTTCGTATTAAAGTGATATATTTTATAATAATTTAAATGGAGTGATAAATATGCCGGCGGAGTCTGAGGGAACAGTCGTATTCCTTCACTACAAACATCTGCTCTAACTATAAACTTATCATGATTAATTTTTTTCTCAATATACAATACATTATTTATTGCAAGACGCTCGGTTCAATGTTAAATAAATGCTTTTCTTTTAATTTTTCCTTAACTCTCCTAAGTACAAATAGTTAGTTTCTTTTAATTTTGTCTTTTAGCGAATTTTCAAAGAAAATTACGCTATTGCAATGGCTTCAAAATTTTTGTAATGCGCATTTTTGAAAAAATTTTCCATGGAAATCCGTTTTAGACCATTCTGAATCGATTCCTGAAATTTAACACTTTTTTTTATGTATGTATGTATATATGTATGTATATATGTATGTATATATGTATGTATATATGTATGTATATATGTATGTATATATGTATATATGTGTCACTCCAGACGATATCTCCCCTTGGGATGCACTTAAAAATTTCAAACAAATTTTAAAATTTCAATAATATCAAAAGAAAGGATGAGTTCGTTGGCCAGAATTTTTGGAGTCCATTTAGGGGTCAAATTTTGACCATATTGGGTCAAAAAACGTGTTTTTTCCATTTTACCCCCCTTTTATGTGAAAATATGATAAAAGTGTAAATAACATCAATTACTGTACTCTTAAAGAGCTTTCCAACGACATGCATCTTGAAGGGTAAATACTATTTTGACTTTTGTACCCCGTACCCCTGTGTACCAATTTTTTTTTTCACCCGAGCAAATTCTAAACCAAAATTTTCCTATATTATCATAAGCCAATAAAACGCAGATTTCTTTGAAAATTCGCTCATTAAGTCATGGTGCATGACTGGACTTTTTTCTAACTCTGCCATGTATAAGTAGTTAGTATCGTAAAACTTAGCAGTGTGATTTTATAATTTATATTTAATGAAAAGCGTATGGAACTTCGTTCTTACCGGGTGTCCCGTGACACCACACGTATTTTTTTATTATTATAATATGTGGAATCTATTTGTTAACACCTCAAATCAGATCCCCTTCTTTAAATTGGCAGAATGGGCATTCAAATCTTGTGAGAATGGAAAATTAGAAAGTGAAAATCGATGAGCTCATTAAACAAATTCCATAATAATAATGTGACCCTCCTGAGAATTGAAAGTTTGGTTGTTTGAATTTGCTTCGAAGAATTTGTTAAAAGTAGTTATAAATAGTAAGATTTAAGGATAGTCTAAAATTTTATTTCTTCTCCTGATATTTTGTCTAGTTGAGTCTCCCTCTTATTTGCTTGTTTTTCAACGGTCATGTTCTTTTGTAATTCTAAAAGAAAGAGAACTGGAAAAACTGGTTGAATTTGGGTCTCTTAGTCTCTCTTATGTATTAGTTAAATTATTGTTTGCAGAGGTAAGCTAAGAGCGAAGTTAGGAAACAAAATGAAAATTGGAACGTTGTAAAGTAGTGAGGATTGTTTCAAACTTACCCTCACTCTAATATATATTTGTGAGTGTGTACGAATGACCTTATATATATATATATATATATATATATATATATATATATATATATATATATATATATATATATATATATATTTGAGTGTTTCTGTGTGCTCATACATGTATCTGCAAAGGAATGAGAAGATATTTCCAACGAACTGTAAAATACATTTGTTAGTTTAAATGCAAGCTTTTATTACGGTATTTTGCAGGTGAAAACCCCGTACAAACGTTCACTTATTGCAGAATTTCGATCGCTTTAAGTATCGTAAGTTCAAGATCATTTCATAAAATTCTTTAATTTGATCATTTTGCTTCCGAGCTTACCGAAGGTAACGGAAGCATTGTGTTCACTTATGAGATCAAAAAAATTTCATGTTTCCGATTTTAAAAATTCCAAGACAGAAATCCGTTCAGACATCAGGGAACATTTTTGGTCTCTAGTCTGTCTGTCTGTCTGTTTGTCGGTCTGTGTGTCCGCGAATCATGAAACGTGTGACGATAACTTGAGTAAATGTCGGCCGATTTTGATGAAATTTGGTAGACATGTTCATTTTACTAATGCCCAGGACGAGTTCGTTGGACAACGTTATCCGTCCAAGCGTTCACGCGCAACGCTCGCGTAAACGTGAACTAAAAAGGGAATTTTAGGTCGGGAAAAAATCTAACTTCATCTATTCAATGAGACAATAGTATATTATGTTACTAGGCTGTGAAGTGAGTTTACATTTACTGTCGAGCGAAGCGAGACAGTAAATATTGCCAAGGTAAAGAAAAAACACTTCACAGTCGCGTAGCATATGCTATTTTTTCCGAGGTAGCAGACAATGAAATAACATTAAATATTAATCACTAATCAATATATAATAATAACAAATATTAGTACATACTTAAGACTTAAAAAAAGAAACCTTAAAAAGAGGTTACACTATAAGAAAAGATAAATAAAACGCATTGACATCTAGCGGATTTTAATCGTACTCGAAGCATTTCTACAAAGACTGCAGCGGTACTAACGGAAGTTTTGACAACTACCCGCCGGAAAATAAAAATCTTTTAGTTCCTAGGACGTAAAAGATTTTTTCTTTACAGCTAGGAGTAATGAAAAGATTTTTTAAGTCCACGTAATGAAAAAATGGATTTTACCTATGTTTTTTAGGCTCTAAAGTTACTATTTCACAACCTACCACGGAAAAACATTTTTTTAAAATACAATTTCACTATGAAGTGTTAAAGAAGAAAAACTATATTAATAATTTTTACACAATAAAACAATAATGTTAATGTTAATATAAAAATAAAGTACATGATAGGATGCGAGGAAGCTATGTGCCACTATTGGCAGTCTATTTTTAATTAAAGAAGAATAACTGATAGATAATCTAGCTTTGTCTGATATTATACAGTTTGGATAAGCCAAGACTTATTGAATTCACTGTCTAGTTTCATAAAATTAATACCTAACAATGAAACTGAGGTTGTTTTGCTTTCTTACTACATAATAATACATTAAGTTAATTAGCATGTAATTATAAATGCAATTAATTAATTTACAGTAGGAATAATATAACTTAGTCTTGCTTTTATAGAATTAGGGTTTAGCATGATATATCGATGTTTTATACGTAATTTTATAGTTTTAGTTTTTGCATGAGACGAGCTTTTATATGCTTGATTATTTAACAGGTAATTAGTGATAACATTTGTTTTGTAGATGTGTCGCTTTTATGGTTATTTTAGTATGTTAATTTTTATAAATTTTTAATTTGTTATAATTTTTAGACATGAATGTGCCTCGAGAAGGAGGCGAAATATTGTCACCAGATGAAATAAAAAAAGTCTCTTTTTCTCTCTCATTGCCCAAATCTCTACTTACTATAAATGAACTTGACACATACACCATGAACATTAAAAATAGTGTGTTGTACAAATTATTCTTTAATTTAAATTAAATTATAATTATTATTAACACATGGAGACAGACAGAGAAAAATAGGCTCCATGGGCCTCTATATTTCCAGTATAGCGCTCTACCAACTGTAAAAATGGGTACTTTATAATTTCGCTTATAATTATAAAGTAACCATATACGATACTTCTAGGTCTAGTTGGTAGAGCAATATACTGGAAATATAGGGGCCCGTGGTTCAAGTCCTGGCGCTGGAGTCTATTTTTCTCTGTTTGTCTCCCTTTGTTAATAATAATTATAATTTGGTTTAAATTAATATTTAAACTTTCCGTAGTATGAATACTACCTAAAACTTAAAAATTAAATTACAAATTATTCTTTTAATTAATACGATGGATCTTTAGGTATCAAGAATAAAAATTAATTCATTAATATCGACGAGACTTGCGACCCTTCCTCATAATGTCATCAAATTCAAATTCTTTATTTAAAAGTAATTTTAATTCTGTGCGGTAATTTCTCATCTCTATAAGATAACGTTGTTTATCATTATCAATTAAAGGAGGAGTTGTCAAATTTAATTTAAAATGTAAATCACAGGAAATTTCTTGCATCCCAGTTCTTTTTAGGGTTTCGTAGGTTATTATTATTATTACTACTATTATTATTATTATTATTATTATTAGGCATATACGTTATACATTATTATATACTGAAATATCATTTTATTATTTCCCCATGCTACCCAATATGAAAGTAAAAAGAAGAAGAAATTACAAACAAATATAAATGGATGGCCCCAATAGGGTAGAGTAAGGAGATTAGATGACCCTGGTTCTATTCCCTGGGGAGTCATAATGTTTTTTTATGGGTAATATCAAACATTTTTTTTTTGGAACGAAGTTCCTTATGGCACCTTCTGGAACCCGGGAGTGAATCCAAAAAAATTACCAAAATCACCGTCACAAAATCTACTGATGACGATAACTTGAGTAAAAGATCACCGAGTTAGTTGAAATTTGGTACACATGTTCATTTTACCAATGCCCAGAACATTATGAACCAACTTCATCGCTTAGGGTGCAATCACTTACTTTACTCCCTTGGTGTGTAAACAACTATTGTAAACACCTTGTATGTACTTGTTGGTTGTCCATTTAGCACTGTCAATTATTATTTGCATATGATAATTCTTGTAATTAATATCGACGTGATATGAAGCTTGTAGCTCCATGATTAGAATCAAATTAACAGGTGTATTCTAGTAAGGTTAATTCAAAATTAGGGTATTTTATGATGTCATATAATAGTGTTTATCTACGATTGATACGAAATATAAACATGGTATCTCTGTTTAGATGCGTAGAAAGTGATTCTTTAAGTATATGTATTCATTACGCATGCGCGTCTCATAGTTCTGAAGAATTCTTCTTCTTTACCACCCTAGGGCGGTAAACTTAAAAGAACTTAAAAGAAGAATTCTTCAGCTTTACGCACGATTAGCGAGTTTCTTTACATTTAACAAAACTAATTTGCTGTTTGTTTAATAAAAGTAACTGTTTATATAGAGTTATTTGTGAAAATCAATCAGTGATTTAAATGATTATGACGAATATGAAGAGAATAATACGCCTCCCGAAATAATTAATTCGGCACAAATTACAACTAATGAATTAATGTCATCTTTATCAAGAGAGAGATACGAACTTACATACAGCAAGTTTATTTTTTTCTGAATTTATTATTTAAATCTAACAATCATAGATAAAGTACGGTACGCAACTCGTGGGAAAACGGCATTTTGCATTGCTCGTGTGGTTATACTACCCTCGCTGTCGCTCGGGTGCAAACTCCACGCTCGCATGCAAAATGCTACTTTCCGCACTCGACGCGTAATGTATACTATTACAGACCTTGATTCGGCCAATATTATGTTTATAAATGGAACAAGGAACTCTCAGAAAGCTTTATCGTAGAGTCATTGGCACTTCTTTAGATTGTTACTCCCTATATAAAAAAACAGAGTGGAGTAACAATCTAAAGAAGGTGTACGAAATATTCTTGTTTAGACTGTCACACCCCTTATAAAATCAGTAGTGTGATATTCCTTTGTCCTAAAGTACATTAGACTAAACATCCCTTTGTCTTAATAGTTATTAAGTCAAAGCCATTTATATTTTAAAAAAAAAACATAGGGGAGTAACAATCTAAAGAAGTTGCGATTCATTTTGGTTTCTCATATTTACAGTATAGATAGTACTTGCTAGATGCCTGCACTCCGCTGCAGCCTCGTTTCCATAACTACAAATTTGACCCACTACATGTTGCACGTCATGTGCCGGCACATGTGCCCGGCTTTTGTTAAAATGGGAACAGTATGTAAAATGTTGCGGGACAAGCACCGGGGATAAAAATGTGCTAAGGAACTGTGGCACACAACATGCGCCACAACTTGTGTCACGGACACGTCAAAAAGTTACGGCAGTATTTAAAATTTGTGCTTAAACAGTTCGGAACTATGAACCAAATAGTGACGGACGGACTGACACATCACCTTGGCATAAGGGTTTTGAGAAGAAACCCTAAAAAGAGGGAGCATAGCCACTTATTCGTAGCATGTGCTCCGTGTGAAGCATAGCTTACATAATATTATATAAGTATAACAAGTAAGGCGCGCTTCACGTACGAGAGACGATAATCGCCGGTTTCTTTACGATTAAGTTAAAATTATTAAGTGTAAAATTTGAATAGTTGCATATTCTTTTTTTACACTTCAAGACCTTTAAATTGATGTACATCATGTCATGGTGACTAAAACCTTTTTTTGGAGTCACCCACCATATTGGCCGCCATCTTGAAAATATCAAGTGTGAAAAATCGAAAAAGTGTCCAGTTGTCACAAATGCTGAGATGCACCTGTGTGCTGAATTTCATGTTCCTAGCTATAGTAGTTTATGAATTGAAACAAGCAACGGACAGACAGACAGACAGACAGACAGACAGAGCCGTTATATAAGGTTTCTTTTTGTACTTTGTACAGAAACCTAAATAAGAACAAAACAGACTCAGTTTATCCCTCATGCTGTCTCCTATTTTTTTTTTTTTTTTTTTTTTTTTTTTTATCAGAAAATATGTAACATCTGTCTCACATTTTAAATACTCCATGCTGAAAGATAAAAAATTGCAACATTGCTCACTAACAATGAAAAATATTCTGTCAATTAGTGTGGCACATAGCTTCCTCGCTTCTTTCGCGTACTTTAATTATACAACTCATTAATGTTTAATTAATTTTAGTTTTTTCCCTCTGTGTGGACTTGGAATTAATTATTTTTAATAATCTCACAAAATAAAATAATAAATAAATTGGTGAAAAATAAGTCTGCCCAATTAGTGTGACACTGTCCCTAATAATGATGTTACGCTTCTACAAATCAATATTCTCTCATTTTCCCTCTCCTTTTATTTTAATCTATTAAAATTGTTTAAATATTAAATTTATAAAACAAATATCAATTTAGCAACATTTAAAGAGCGCAGACGGTTGAAATTTTATGAATCACCATCCGTGAGCCACATTAGACAAATCAACCAAATTTCTTAAAAATGTTGAGAGTATTTTTGAAGATATAGGTGTGATTAAATATTTGTGCGCATGAGTAAGAGAAACAAATGATAGAAAGACAGAACCAAACAGAAACAAATGATAGCAGAGTTAAGGCAAAACTAAAAGAAAATCATTATTTGTATAATTAAAGCAAGCGTCTTACTATAAATATATATTAAATATACGAAAAAAGTTGATCATGACGAGTTTATAGTGAAAGAGTATGTTTGTTAAAGGAGTTTGGATTGAAATAGGACTGTTTTCTACCTACCTGGCCAATTAATTTAAAATATTATAAAATATATCTCTTCCCTACTCTACAGCTTCTACTTGTATCAGGGTGAAATTTTACATGATTATATTTTATTTATTTACAAAACAAAGTGAAATTTTTGACATATATAACAAAAATAATCAAAACAAGTCAAATAACAGGCTTCCTTAATAACACTCTAAAGTGTTGATGGAATAGCATCAAAACATGCTAGCAACAAATAAAATCTCCTCGGAGGAAAATCGAACTCGGCCTCTCTCAGTTTGCGTTAATAGCTATTTTCTCAGGAACTAGATTTTTTTTCAGGAAAAACGGCTTATATCGTTAGATTTGTATTTGAATGGACTAAAGTTTAGAATTTTTTTAATTTATTTTGTTGGAACCGTTTTCAAGAAATAAATAATTTTGGGCGATAGCGACCCTAAATTTAGAGCTAAAATTCAATGTATGCCAAATTTCGTCAAAAATCGGCCCAGTAGTTAAGGCTCTACGCGTCTGCATAGACGACAGACAGACATTTTTTAAAAACCACTTTTTTGGACTAAGGGGACCTCAAAACATGTAAATCTATCAACATTTAAGAATAGAAATTTCACATCATCTATTTGAGAAAGTAAAAATATATTTTAGGATGAGAAATTTCTGTGCAGAAGGAATTAATTTTGTTTTTTTAAACTAAATTACTATTAAATTATTTTTATCTACTCACGGCAGCAAAATTACACGTGTCTTAACTATTTTTAGGCTAGAAAGTACTATTTCACTGATTTGTCATTAAAATATTCAAAAAAAGCAGGAATAGTACATTACGCATCGAGTGCGGAAAGTAGCATTTTGCATGCGAGTGTGGAGTTTGCACCCGAGCGATAGCGAGGGTAGTAAAACCACACGAGCAATGCAAAATGCCGTTTTCGCTCGAGTTACGTACCGTACATTATCTACGATTGTTAGATTTAAATAATAAATACAGAAAAAAATAAACTTCCTGTATGTAATAAGTTCTTATCTTTCTCTTGATATAGATGGCATTAATTCTTGAGTTGTATTTTTTGCCGAATTAATTATTTCTGGAGGATTATTATTCTCCACATTTTCGTCAAAGTCACTTGATTCACTTGTTTTTTCCCCCTAAAAACTCTATATAAACAGTTACTTAAATAAAAGAACAGCAAATTTGTTTTGTTAAATGTAAAAAAACTCGCTAATCGTGCGTAAAGCTGAAGAATTCCTCTTCTTTACCGCCCTAGAGTGGTAAAGAAAAGGTATTCTTCAGAACTATGAGATACAAGTAGGTACGTAAAGAATCACTTTCTACGCATCTAAACAGAGATACAATGTTTATATTTCGTATCAATCGTAGATAATAGTACATTACGCGTCTAGTGCGGAAAGTAGCATTTTGCATGCGAGTGAGAGTTTGGACCCGAGCGGTAGTAAAGTAAAACCACACGAGCAAAGCAAAATGCAGTTTTCGCACGAGTTGCGTACCGTACTTTATCTACGATTGTTGGATTTTAATAATAAATAGAGAATAAAAAAATGTAATAAACTTCCTGTATATAAGTTCGTATTTCTCTTTTGATAAAGATGACATTAATTCAATAGTTGTATTTTATGCCGAATTAATTATTTCGGGAGGCGTATTATTCTAACATTTTTGTCATAATCACCTAAATCACTCATTGTTTTTCACTAAAAACTTGGTATAAACAGTTACTTTAATTAAACAAACAGCAAATTATATTTGCTTCCTTATTTCCGCACTAGGGCGTACAATGAATATACAGTAGTCTCGCTTATCCGGACCCGCTAGTCCGGACATCCGTATAATCCGGACAGGCCAAAAACTATGTACAAATTGTAACCAGGGCCTGTTCTGATTTATGAATTGTTAATATTATCAGGGTTTCTGCCTTTATTGTCTATTATTTTTTTAAAAATAGCCTAACAGGTGGTTCTTACAACAGGTGTATATTCCGAGACGAGGAATACCCGGTATTTTTGTTAAAATAAACAGATTAGGAATAATTAGGAATAAGTAAGAACATTGATAAATCTGTTTCGGTTCATTGAAATGTAGGGGGGAAGATATAAAGGTAGTGTATTCCAGGAAATGCAATTATATGTGACTGAGATGTGGAGAGGGTTTTAAGAAACATGTAGCGGCGGCTCAACGCAGTTCCATGAAATTTCGCCAAGCCGACAATGTCTAATGTCTCAACTTTTTCTGAAATAATTACCGCTCCTCGAATTTCATATCGGAACACAGCCTGTTTCTCAGGAAGTCCCTTCTATACCTGCCTCCTGCGTAATAGATTGTAATTTTATTTTAATTCATTTGATATTCGGACAGGTTACAGAACAAGCCCTTAGCTTAAATAGTGTTATACCTACGTTGTACAAGCATGCTTTGGAGACTAATAGAAGTAATTTTTACGATAAAAACCTCGATTTTAATAGTTTTACCCTACTAAAGCTTGTTTTACAGACATTTTAAAACTGATACTTTTAATCCGGACTTTCGGTAATCCGGACTGGGTCCGGTCCCGTCAAACCCGGATTAGCGAGACTCTACTATAGCTACGAAAAGAATCACTTTCAACGCGTCTAAACAGAGATAAAATGTTTATATTTCGTATAAATCGTAGATAAAGTAATTGAAAAAGGCAGGAAAAGTACAATGTTTACCATTGCGTGTCTTGACATCTGTTTTTGTTTGTGTTTAGTTTTATTTTAACCCTAGAAGGCAAACCTGGAGTCAAAATGACTCCTATTTTTTTTTTTAACTACGAATGCACGTTGTCTGTAAAACACAGAACTCCCACATCTCAGCTATGCTATCTCCCACCCTTGAATGACCCTTCTACACTTCTATCAGTTCCACATCCAGATTCTAAAGAGGACATATCGTTTGTTTTTCTGCAGTCACGGAGTCATTTTGACTCCTTTTTAGTCTTACACGTAAATTTTTTGTAGGTCATTTTGACGCAGAATACTATTATTAGCATAATCTAATAAGTGTAATTGTTTATTTGGCCTTTCAAATCTTATAAATTAGGTATTATATAACTTTTAATTGAATAATTATTACAAATTAAAGGTAATATAATTGTAATTTATTCATTTATAAGTATAAGTTGTTATATTTTTTTGTCTTTATATGTCAAAATTATATAATGTTAATAGAATATGAATATAGTCAAATAATGGAGAAAAAATACAATGATCCCAACGACATTTATCGCTTGATGAAGGAAATGACCGATTCAGTTATACCGATTATGAAAAAGAGCGTATTCGACAATAATGGTGACGCATGTGATTTGGACCCTGATTTGAAAATAGAAAATGCCTTTTTTGATCCCATCAGCGATGATGAGGAAAATTATAAATTAACTGAAACAATTTACGAAATAGAAAAACTAAAGGAAAGGAAAGAAAACAGCTACATAAAAAAAAATGTAAATAAAACCACTCCGGTAGATAACAATACCGGATATGTAATAGTAGTGCAGATTGAAAAACTGGAATTAAAATGAAAAAATGTGTTTTTTTATGGCAAACAAAGCACCCAAGTGTCCCATCAACTATCACTAAAACGTGTTAAAACAATATTGTACATATTAGGCCTTTATATTTAATAAAACTGGGTATAATAGATTAGGGAGTCAATATGACTCAAGGTTAGTCATAAGAGGTTAAAATATATGGTTAGCGTTCTAGGGTTAATTAGAGTTATTTTAATTTAGTTTTATACTCGTTTTATTACAAAGCAATATTATATTATGTTTACTTAAGGCAGGGAAATATTTCCCTGACTGTTTCAATTACTTTCCTGCCTGTTCTTTAGTATTTTAATGTGAAGTCAGGGAAATAGCCTAAAAAAGAGTTAAGTTAAGCTTAATTTTGCTGCCGTAAGTAGATAAATAAAATCTGTATGAGATTAAGATCTGTAATGGAATAAAAATGGTTGAGGGATTGTGATATAGAGCAATTAGTGATTTGGGGTCGAAAAAAATAAGAGTTTTGGTTGATATCTTCTAGAGTATGATGATATTAAATTCAGACAAAATAGATGTGAGATAGGAAAGCATGTTTTCCAAGAAGGCTGAAATTTGGGACTGTTGAGGCTTTGAGGTTAAACACACGACTCTTGTAGAGTAAAGGGTATCCTTGCTTTCCTCTACACTTTCCTTCCACTCCTTTACTTTCCTCCTCTTATTGAATTACAAAATAAGAAAAGGATTGATGAGGAAAGCAAGTGAAAAGCCTTCTGGGCGTGGCACTTGAGTTTTCCTCAACCAAAGCCCATTTCCCAACACTACGCACCTTCAATACCTTTCACAACAAATACAAATCCTATCGTATTACACAATACTTCAAAATAGTTCTTCTGGGTAAAATGAAATACATATATAAAGAAGTAGAAAACTAGCCTCATAGTTATCAATAAATACATCTTTATTTCCACCATTTATAACAATAAGTAAATTTACATTTCATGTACAGTGCAAAGGTGAGGACCCTCAGTAAGTGTTTTTACACCTAGAGGGAGGGCCCCGTCTCTATATTATTCTATTATACGCTGTTTTGTTATATGGCTATTTCTTTATTATTTTATTTTATTTATTTATTTGTAAAATTTATAAAACTGTATATTTATTACTTGTTTATTTGTTATACATGTTTTTGTTATATTTTTATTCTTTATAAGTTCTTTGGTTTTATTCTTATTCATAAAATTATCTTTCATTTTTACATCAATATTTGTTATTCTATATTTTATAATTGAAATGAGTTAAATATCTTCTATTCTCTAGTTAGGAGATGTTGCTTTATTTTTTTTTCTTAAAGATATTTATGTTATTAATATTTTTTAATGAAGACAATATGTATCAATTAACAAAAAATTGATAATAAAATATCATATTAATATTAATTTATAAATACAGATATTTATTATACATAGAACAGGAAATGTTATTGTTATATTTTATTATTAATTTTGTTAATTGTAACATGTAGCTGATAGATTAAGAAGTATATATTTTTTTTAAAGAAATAATGCGTTATAAAATAATTGTATTTTTAGGGTTTAGTAGATACTCGGCGAAACCCTAAAGCCGAGTGGGTTGTGTGTGTCTGTCCGTCGAACTTCATATCCCCCAAATCGTTCACGCTAGTGATGAGAAATTTGAAATACTGGCTTTTTGACCCACACATAGGAAAAATATTGAAAAGTTATAAATGTTATATGCGCATGTGTAATGCACAAAAATGTGTAAGACTCAAAATTGTTTATATTTCTATTGGGGTATCAAATGAAAGTTACTGAAGAGTAGATTATAGAAATATATATGATATTTTATGACTATTGTTTTTACCGCCAATGTTAAACAATATGTAGCAATTAACAAAATTAACTGAAGCGAGCGTAAGCGAGCTTCTTACATTCAACGAAATATGCATCTTGTCTTGGATTGAAATCTTGTAATGGACTTGGATTGAAATAGGACTGTTTTCTACTTACCCGGCCTATTAATTTAAAATATATCTCTTCCCTACTCTAAAGCTTCTGCTTAAATCCGGTTGAAATTTTACATGCCTGGTTTCAATTGTACTTTAGACAATGTGTAAGAAGTTTTATTAAAATCGTTATAGGTTAGAACGGAAGATATCGGCAAAAACGTTGTTTTCTTTATTTTAAACGTTTGGGTCCACTTTAATAAATTTAGCGATCTTCATCACTTCATAACCAGTGTCGGTGTTCGTTTTACTAAAACAATATTTAAAAAAGTTGTTTGCCTCATTAAATAGATGAAGTTAGAATTTTTTCTTGAATTAAATACGCCGTATAATATACCAAATAATATATTGAAATAAGCGTCAGCACAGATCAATTTTGCAAACAGCGTTGCGCGTGAACGCTGGGGCAGATAACGTTTTCCAACGAACTCAGCCTGGGCATGTTCACTCTAATTCATACTCATCTGATTTTTATTAAATTCATACGGTTTGTCGAAAGTAGCCTGCAGATAGCCCCTGATTAATTTCAACCGTCTGCGCTCTTTAACTTTTTTAAAATTTATACTTATCAAAAAATCAAACCAGATTTATAAGACTGGGGGAAAATTATATAAATTTGACAATAACAGATTGTAAAAGCATAAAAACAATAAAGTATACGAAAAAGGATGTGAGGAAGCTATGAGCCTCACTATTTGTTACAAGCTTTTATTTAACTTGTAATGTTTGTATGTAAGTATGTATGTATGTTCGGGTCAAATCTTGCAACTGAATTTTAAAACTGTTGAAACTCCTCATTGAAATGCATTTTTGCATACACGTATAGTTTGGATGACAATGCATGGTTAGCTAAGTGACGTCATTCTAAATCCAATATGGAGGACAGCCCAAGATGGCGGACTAGTTATTTTTTAAGCACACCCACGATATGGACATCAAATGAAAGGATTTGCTGTGAAGAATACGAAAAATAAAATGAGTTTACTCTAAATCCGATATGGCCTAAGATAAAAGCTTCTTTTTAACATTTTTTTTTAATATTAATTTAATTTTTTAAATTAAATATAATATATCAGGTACTTCTTTAGATTGTTACTCCCCTATGTTTTTTTTTAATATAGATAACTTTGACTAAATAACTTAACTATTAAGACAAAGGGATGTTTAGTCTAATATGCTTAAGGACAAAGGAATATCACACTTGTTTTTATAAAGGCGGGTTTACACGATCCAAGTAGACTTGGACCAGGTAATTTTGATCAAATCTACTTGGTCAAAGTGAAATGAAATTTTGATGCAGTGTTCACACGATCCAAGTATACTTGGTCCAAGTAGGGGAACTTGTCAAAAAACCATTTAGAAGCAAAGGAATAAAAACAAAAATTTAAAAGAAATAAAAGCTGTCAACACCCTTCTTATAAACAAATCCGTCATAACATTTCTCATTTTTGACAGCTTCCTTGTCATAATCATATGGTTGACACCATCCAAGTCTACTTAGATCAAATAACGTCTAACTCAACTTGGATGTCCAAGTTGACTTTGATAACCTGTTTACACGATCCAAGTAGTGTAAAAATAGAGTCAAAACTGATTTGGTCCAAGTCAACTTGGATCGTGTAGACACGGCTTAAGTGAAGTTACAGTCTAAAAAAGAACACACCGTATACCTTCTTTAGATTGTTACTCCCCTATGCTCTCTATAATATGGGGAGTAAAAATCTGAAGAAGTGCCATGTATTACATAACTAGCAAAAGTTTCGTTAAGATTTTAGTTCATATACTCCTTAGGAAATTAATGATGCGAGAGAACAAATACAAACATGTTTATATAAGACCATCATTATTCACACCATTTTCTGTTTTCGAGCGTTATTTTCACAGAAAAGCTCCTTAAATTAAACTTTATATTAGTTTAATAAAACAAAAATAAACTTTGTAAAAATGCTCTTACTCACTAGAGCATAACATTTTCATGTAAACATAACGATAATGAATTTGAATTTCATAATTCTTAATTTAATTAAGGGTTCGTTTCAGCAGTTGATTGTTTAAATTTTGTTTTCGATTTTAACCAAGGATAAATTTATATTTACCAATATCTCGGGAACTAGATTATTTAAAACGACATCTATGATTAATTCGTTTTTAAATGGACCAACTTCTAAAAGTTTTAAATAAATAATATGAGAACTTTTATGAGAGATAATTATTTTCATGATTGTTCATATTGTAGATATCAGAGTTTTTGGGGATAAAAAAGATTTTATCTCCAGTAGGGACAAAAAGTTATGATTTTGAATTAGTTTAGAAGGACTAAAATAGGTCTTTTCATCCCTGAACTCAAAAAGTAGGGAGAAAAAGTAAAAGTAGGGCGAAAAAGTAAAGTAGGGCAAAAAAGTAAAGATTGCAACTTAATTATTTTATAAACAGTAGAAAATGAATGGCAAATGTAATGAAGTTGTTGAAATCAGGTCGGCGGCACTGCGCTTTTTTGACCATGTTTATCATAGATTCATTGTTTATAACCTGCATCTAAATAACCTTCTATTTCAGTTTAATTCCAATTCTTATTTGTTTTTAATATTGAATCTCTTATATCAGCTATTAAAAGTGCTAATAATTACTGTTATTTATTAAAATAATAAATAAAAACTGTGCTATGGACGAAAATGTGTATTTTCTTCCTACTGGAGATAAAATATTGTATGTACCTCGTGAGTAAAGTGACATTATTCCCCTCGCGATAATTATTTCCTCGGCTGCGCCTCGGGATTTAGGGACCATGGTTCCTTCGGCTTCGCCTCAAGAACCAACTTTTTCGCTCAGTGAATAATGGCTTACTTTACTCCCTAGGTGCATAAATAAATATTACCTCCAGAGGGGAGAAAATGTGAACTTTCCTCCCTAGTTTACCGGGAGTTAAGTTACTCATTGCACCCGGTTGGATTAGACAGGGAGTAATGAAAAATAAGGGAATCATGAACTCTCATGATTCCCTCCAGTGTTGCCCTAGATAAAGCACAAGTAAATAAGCTTGGTGCTAATACACATTTCATTTACTAACTTTTGTTTTATGTCTAAATCTATAATGTCCTTCCTTAAACATGTCATGTAACCTCCACAAGGGTTGCCATAGTGATTCACCAGTAAAACAAACAAACAAGTTAAAAGTGAAATCATAATTTCTAAATGTAGATTAACTTATCCATATGTAAATAGATAATTATCAATACCATTAGCTTCCAGCTGATTCTCCTATTTAATTTTAGCATTAAAATATAAATAATTACAATTTATAATTTAATTTTAACGAGATTAAACTTATTTAGAAAATTGTTAATATTTTGTCAATTTTTTTTTTTTAAATAAATATAGGAAAATGTATTTTTTGTTGAATAAAATAATCTAAAATTAAAATCTTTCCATATTTTTTTCTCCCTTCTGGAGGTAAAATCTTGTACGTACCTCGAAAGTAAAAATCACTTTCACCCTCGCGATGAATTAGTGATGCACTTTTGAAGATATAGGTGTAAATAAATGTATATTTTGTGCTCAAGTGGAAGAGAAACAATAAATGGCTAATTTATGACCTATTATCCAAATTTCACTAAAATCGAACGAGTAGAGTATTTTAGGTATGTTGGTCCGCAAAAATTAAGCTACAGACCGTCAAACGGACTCGGAACCAGAAATGCTACCTGATGTCTGAAACGGATTTCTGTCTTGGAATTTTTGAAATCGGAGATATAAAAATATTTACGTTCTTCAGAACGATCACATAGCTTCCGTTACCTTAAGTAAGCTCGGAAGCAAAATTCTAAAAAAACCTTAGCAACACTAGCAAATCACAGGTAATTAAAATATTATTATAGAACTTAAATAATTTCAAGATAAAAATAACTTTTTATATACTAAGTTTTTAAATTTTCTGTTGAATCGTATGTACTGTTGATAATATAATTGTTATTGTTATATAATATATAATGTTGGTGAAAAAAAAAAATAGTTTCAAATTTATTTACTTCACATAAATGACAACCATCCTGAGAGCTGATCTTAAACCTATAAAAGGATAAATCTTTGTACAACGGATCTCCCCAACACCAAATCTAAAGCATGCCATCGATATATTTGAAATAATATTAATAATATAATCGGTAAATAATATAATCGATATTTCCTGTTTTGCTGTCATTCAATGTTTATCTATCACAAATTTGAGACCCGTCAAAATGAAGATTGCGTAAATATTGGATATGGCAAAACAAATAAAATAACTTGCGGATTTTTTCCGAACTAACTTTCCGCACAGCGAAATTTGCTGAAAACTAATTAAATTCTCCTGAAAGATAGCTAAAAGTGTTAAAATAATGCATTGTCATCGTTTTCTGAGCTATGCTAAAAGTTTCAAATGTCTAGCTATTCGGGAAGTTAGTTAGAAATCGATTGCCAGATTTGTACCGGACAAACAAACAAACAAGAAAGCAAGCTAATAAAAACGTAGTAATAAAGTTTTAACTGAACAAATTATATTTTTCTATTTAATGTATCTTCTATTAAGAATAGTTGTATACATAGTAAGTATATATACATATTAAATTAATAAACGTTTCTTGTATTAGACTTGTATAAGATTATTAAAATATACCAGAGTGAAACGTTTAATAAAAATTTATACATATATTTGAAATAAGACTGTAGATGCAGTGTGTTTTTTTAAACAAGTTCTCCCTTTGTTAGAGTTTTCGTTACTCAAGACAAAAGACCTTTAGAAATTATGAAATATGAGTAAAATTCTTTTGTTTTAAAAAAAAACTTGAGCTATCTTAGTGGATATTGTTGGAAGTTTTTAAGTTAAAATATTCATTATATTATTTAAATAATACATATTTTAATTAAGTTATATGTTACGAAAGAGAGTAGAACTGAGTATACACACAAACAAGGAAAAATCTACTTTCTTACTTATTTAATATAAATAAATGTGACCTTAAAACAAGTATAGCAATAGAATCAGGTTCCTGTTAACAATAACTTTTTAATTCCCACCTAAGTCACAATGTTTTAATAGAACATTTAAAAAAGGAGACGTAACAGAGACAAATGCCTTCCACTGCCGAGAGACTATTTTTTCTGTCATATCCCCCTTCTTAAATGATAAGATAGAGAAAAAATAGACTGTAAATTGGTGTGGCACATAGCTTCCTCGCATCCTATCATGTACTTTGTTGATTTTGTGCTTTTACAATCCATTATTGTCTAATTTATTAAATTGTTTCCCCCGTTTCTTGAATTTGTCAAAAATGTTTTGATTTTTTACATGAATTAAAGTATCAATTTAGAAAAAGTTAAAGAGCGCAGACGGTTCAAATTAATCTGGGGCTATCTGCGGGTTACAATCGTTAAACTAAAAAAATGTCATAATAATTAGATAAAGACTTTTGAAGCTATAGGTGTAACTACATGTGTGTTTGTGCGCATGTAGAGAAACAAATGAACGCATGAGGTTGAAACTTATATGAGACCTACAATGAGCTAATTATGGCCTACTATACAAATTTCATTGAAATCAGGCGTGTAGTTTGACACGGAACCAAAAATGTTTCCTGATGTCTGAAACGGATTTCTGTCTTGGAATTTTTGAAATCGGGTTAAATTATTTTCGTTCTTCAGAACGATCACATTACCTTCGGTAAGCTCGGAAGAAAAAATTGAAGTTAAATTTATTTCGACAGATATTTTTAATTATAGCCCCACCTTGTGATGAATATTATTAAACATCTCTTGAAGAGTAGACCAATTGTTGTCATGTACAGTTTTCTCAATTTTATTTTGTATCCAAGTCGGATATGTTGGATGTGGATACCATTAAGAGGACAAAACATAAAATTTTTCAGGTTTTTAACTCTTGCCATGTATAATACCACACGCGATAATTGTATGACGTTGACTGACATGATAGATCTTTTATCTCCAGTAGGGAGGAAAAGTTATGATTTTTGAATTAGTTTAGAGGGACTAAAACAGGTCTTTTCATCCCTGAACTCAAAAAGTAGGGAGAAAAAGTAAAAGTAGGGCGAAAAAGTAAAGTAGGGCAAAAAAGTAAAGATTGCAACTTAATTATTTTATAAATAGTAGAAAATGAATGGCTAATGTAATGAAGTTGTTGAAATCAGGTTGGCGGCACTGCGCTTTTTTGACCATGTTTATCATTGATTCATTGTTTATAACCTGCATCTAAATAACCTTCTATTTGAGTTTAATTCCAATTCTTATTTGTTTTTAATATTGACTCTCTGAATATCTGCTATTAAAAGTGCTAATAATTATTGTTATTTATTAAAATAATAAATATAAACTGTGCAACGGACGAAAATGTGTATTTTCATCCTACTGGAGATAAAATATTGTATGTACATCGTGAGTAAAGTGCCATTATTCCCCTCGCGATAATAAGCTCCCGAGGCTGCGCCTCGGGAGCTAATTAAAGTTATTCCCTCGGCTGCGCCTCGGGAATTAAAGAGTCTAATTGCCTCGGCTTCGCCTCGGGATTTAGGGACCATGGTTCCTTCGGCTTCGCCTCAAGAACCAACTTGTTCGCTCAGGGAATAATGGCTTACTTTACTCCCTAGGCGCATAAATAACTATTGTTAATAAAACTGTTAAAAAAAGCTACCTATCAGATAGCTCTAGCGTAGGTTACGCTATACATTTGTTTTCTTCGAATTATACCTTTACTTAGGCTTAGTACTTAGCCTTAGCAGATTATTTAGTAGTTGAAGTTAACGAATGCTTTAGACGATGAGAAATAAAAGTAAAGAAATTCTCTGGTTTTTACCAGAGTGCCAAGTTTTTATTTGAGAGTCATGTGTATGTTAAGTTTGCAATGTAAAGTTAAGTTATATTGAACTGAACTAAGTTAAGTTTAGTTTAAATGTAACGTTTAACGTGTAGCCAAAGTTAAAAATACTCGTAAATCTGAAGATCAACATTTCTCTCGTGTAACAACGAACTATATAAATTTTAATTTAAAAACTACATAATTGACAACCTTATAAATAATATATAGGAGACGCTACAATTAAACAAATGTAGTCTTGATGAAGTGAAAATTCAGTTCCATCTACCAACATGCTTACATGCATCTTATCTTCGTTTTCGATTGACTACTTTAATCCATTTTAAACACATTATTTCTAAAATATGGTGTTAATATAATATTGTTTCTAAATACCTACACTAATAGGTACACAATAATGGGTTAAGTAATTATGAACTCATATATGAGGAAGTTTGAGTTATCTCTGATCGATTTTTTTCTCTCAATATGAATTGACAGAATAAATTTATGTAAAATTGTTAATAATCAATTTAATAAATTAGGTGTTTTGAGATTTAAATTCAGTATGACTATGTATGGGAAAAAGTTTAATCCTATTTTGTCAAACTCTTTTTCCCATCATTTATTTTTCTTTTGTAATCAATTTGTAAGACATCAATTTCCCCAAATTATAATTAGTTCAGTTTCCTTGAACTGCTGAATAGTAAGTTCAGTAAACTATGAGAAGGACAAGCCGTAAATAGAAATGGAGCTAAAACAATGATGGAAATGTGAAACAATGTGGCATATAATCTCAACATCGGTTTCTGTTGTAACAATGCGTAAACAACGCAAGAATTGACAAAGAACTTGAATCTCTTCACAAACGTCATTCAATGGTTTGTGCAAGGCTGTGCTTAAAGACAATAATAGGCAAAAGGCAATAGAATTACAATAACAACTACCCAAAGGACAAACCCGGTCATTATTTTAAATGCTTCTATCACACCTAGACTAACTTTAACAAGGAAATACGAATATTATTCAGCTGGGCATTCAAGAAGCTTTCGGCTAATAATGCATTCAACATATTGAAACAATGTTGGTAGGCTTGTACAAGTGAATCTCAATGAAATTCTAAGACTTCTGGTAGCAATCGTGTACGCTATTTGAATTGCAATGGAATTCTATATAAATAGGTTTTCCCCTTGGCGACCGTATGTGAACTTAATTAACTTAAATTAACACCATGAACACCTCTGAAGATCCTTCTAATATTGGGAGCTAAATTTCGACCCCATGAACACCTCTGAAGATCCTTCTAATATTGGGAGCTAAATGTCAACACCATGAACACCTCTGAAGGTCCTTCTAATATTGGGAGCTAAACGTCGACACCATGAACACCTCTGAAGATCTTTCTAATATTGGGAGCTAAAAGTCGACACCATGAACACCTCTAAAGATCCTTCTAATTTTGGGAGCTAAATGTTGACACCATGAAGACCTTTGAAGATCCTTATAATATTGGGAACTAAATTTCGACACCATGAACACCTCTGAAGATCCTTCTAATATTGGGAGCTAAACGTCGACACCATGAACACCTCTAAAGATCCTTCTAATATTGGGAGCTAAATGTTGACACCATGAAGACCTTTGAAGATCCTTATAATATTGGGAACTAAATTTCGACACCATGAACACCTCTGAAGATCCTTCTAATATTGGGAGCTAAACGTCGACACCATGAACACCTCTGAAGATCCTTCTAATATTGGGAGCTAAACTTCGACAGCATAAACACTTTTGAAGATCCTTCTAATATTGGGAGCTAAACGTTGACACCATGAACACCTCTGAAGATCCTTCTAATATTGGGAGCTAAATGTCGACACCATGAACACCTTTGAAGATCCTTATAATATTGGGAACTAAATGTCAACACCATGAACCCCTCTGAAGATCTTTCTAATATTGGGAACTAAATGTCGACACCATGAACCCCTCTGAAGATCCTTCTAATATTGGGAACTAAATGTCGACACCATGAACACCTCTGAAGATCTTTCTAATATTGGGAGCTAAACGTCGACACCATGAACACCTCTGAAGATCCTTCTAATATTGGGAGCTAAACGTCGACACCATGAACACCTCTGAAGATCCTTCTAATATTGGGAGCTAAACTTCGACAGCATAAACACTTTTGAAGATCCTTCTAATATTGGGAGCTAAACGTTGACACCATGAACACCTCTGAAGATCCTTCTAATATTGGGAGCTAAATGTCGACACCATGAACACCTTTGAAGATCCTTATAATATTGGGAACTAAATGTCGACACCATGAACCCCTCTGAAGATCCTTCTAATATTGGGAACTAAATGTCGACACCATGAACACCTCTGAAGATCTTTCTAATATTGGGAACTAAATGTCGACACCATGAACCCCTCTGAAGATCCTTCTAATATTGGGAACTAAACGTAGATGCTCACCCTTCGGGGTCTGGTCACCACCAGAAGACCAATGATATTTTAATGTTTTCCCATGAAGCTGAGAAAAACATTCTTCATTTGTCTTATCGTTATACCAGATGGATCTTAAGCTGTGAAATTATGAAACAATAATCCATTTTGATTACAATTTAGTCCGCTAGGAGCTCTGATATATAATATAAAATAAAATTTAGAACTTCTATCGGCGAAAAATAGTACTACAATGAATTCAAGTATAAACCAATCTACCTCCTACGATATTCTAACTTCCTGGAAGGATATCTAAGAGTGTCACATCACACATGTCGTTTATTGAAACTTCAGCCCGCTTATCGTCAAAATATTGTACTATAAATGGAAACGGATAAATGGAAAATAAATTCCACGATATTTTAAAGCGTCATTTTTTTGTGGTCGTTTTTTGCGTGACGGAAATCTCTTCTGTCTCCCAGAGCTAAAACTCCATGTTAAAAAAAAGTGTTTGTGTAACAGAATGTTGTAAATCAAATGACCTTGTTTCAATCAATAGCCATTTATTGAAGAGATATAAAAACAGAACTTAAGTTATTACCCATCTTAATAATTATTTTAATTTTTTTGTATCAATTAAATTTATTAAAAAAATAGTACCTCTTTAGATTGTTACTCCCCTGTGTTTATTGTGAATATAAATGACTTTGAATAAATAAATATTTAGACTATTTTAGTATTATGTACTTTGGGACAAAGAAATATCACACATCTGTTTTATGAGGGAGTAACAGTCTAAAGAAGAACATTCTGTACACCTTCTTTAGATTGTTACTCCCCTTAATTTTTTTATAAGGGGAGAAATAATCTAAAGAAGTGCCAAAAAATGAATAATACTGTCTTCAAATTGGCCTTTAGCCGTGACACTAATGACCTTATTAATTCGTTGTCTACTTTGCGTTTGAGCCTTATAAGGACAGAGAATAAAATGCCGCTACTAGAGACTTACGGTCCAATAATTTTAAAGTGAATTCCGCACTCAATACTTGGACCAATGTTTTATAAATAAGCTTTCAAAGCATCATAACAGTAACAAACATAAATATCCTATAATAATTAAACCAATAAATTATTGATCAGGTTAAAATTTAATAAGCTATTTTAGCTTTAAAGGATAACAAATGTATAAAAATTTACTTCATTCTGATGAATTAATTATTTTTAAGTTATAATGAAACAAAAAGAAAACACTTTCTTTCAACATTTATTTAAAATCTGCTAGAGGAGCCAAAGCTATAATTCAGTGTACAAACCACATTGTGTGAATCCAGCAAGAAGCAATGAAATAAGATTAATTCACTTTTAGTTATATTGTGGAAAATAATTTAATTTATGTGCTTTTTAAAAACACAATTGTGTTCTAAAGAAGTGTTCAAGGTTACGAAACAGAATAGGAAGTAAGTATATACATATCGATAAAACATAGCTAAATGTCATGCACAAACCTTGAAGCAAAACAACATATTTCTACATGATTAAATTGCACTCACTTTTAATTACACCCTGATAGAGGAAATAATTTACAATTGTATTATAAAATAAGATGCAATTAACGAAATAGAAATGGAAGAGGAAGAAAAAAAATCGTAAAAAGGAGTAAATATATAGATACATACCATGCAAGAACCTTGAGAGCAAAATAAAGCCGATTTAATATTGATTTAACTTTCTATATTTATAGGGAAAAAGGAAATAATTTAATTATTATTGTGGTTATAAAAATACAATATTAACAAATAAGAAGATGCAAGTAACGAAATACAAATAAAAAATCGGGTACGGGGTACCTCGGAACTTTTCCTCTCTTCAGAAGCATTGGACGTGGTCAGTACTTGGATGGGTGACCGTTCTGAACAAACTGATTTATTATCATTCTTCAAAAAACCTTATTTTTAATACCTATATTTTATTTATTATGTGAAGTTTGGCGGTATTTTGACAGATGTAAACAACGTCATCAAAATTATTGCACTAATAAATAATTATATTCGCTTATAACTTTTAAACTAATTAATGGAATTTCATCGGTTATTTTTTTTTTACATTTGTGCCTTAATTTTTTCCGGTTTCAACGATATGCTATATTATGTCAAAAACCTATTTATACTTTCAGTATTATTAACCGTCAAAGTTTAAAAATTCAAAAATTTATAACTTCAAAATGGCGGCCAAAATCAAAATGAAATTTAGTGGGCTTGTTTGTCATAAAGAGAGGTACATTCGAGCCAAATTTCAACTCGATCAGAACGATTTTCGAGTTATTACGATTTTTTTAAAATGTTTGCTGACTCAGCAAACTGGGTTCAAGATGGCGGAAAAAGTTGATTTTCCGGGCGGCACAACTACAGGTTAGGACTGATTTTTCTGCCAAGTTTCAACTCTCTAGGTTAAAAACCTTGGGCTCTACGATGATAACACACATACACACAAACATGCATCCTGCTGAAAACCACTCAGGAGGTCTTAAAAACACCTAAAACGGATAATTCCGTTGAAATCTAGAAAAAAATTTTTTTGGTGAAAACAATTCTTTTTCTACTATTAGTAGTGAGGAAAAGTAATTGAAAGTATATGGAGTAAAAACATGCTACATCCATGAGGGCAACACTCAACATTTGTATACGACTACATTTTCTTATTTATTACGTTTATTTTTTATTTAATCTTACCTCCTCGTAAGAATAGAGCCCTTGTTTCTTATGCAAAGTTGCCTTATTTGCAGTAAATTATAGTGTAATTAAGAGAGGGACTGTATTTTTATTTGAAGTTCTATAAATTCCATTTCTTTTTTATATTTAATTAAACTGGAAATATGGTTTTAATATTTTTACTAACAATATAGTAAATTAAATGTTTTGACCTACATAAAATATTAGTATGCTTTAAAACTAATCTATGCCCTCAATTATTTTCAGACGGTTCATCTCTAAAATAAAGTCCTGATTGACTGACTGACATAGAATCAACGTACAGCAAAATCTGGTTAACCGAGAGACTTGACATTTGGAGAATATTTTCTGTTTATATCATAGACACCCATTAAAAAAAGGATTTTGCGAAATTATGATTTTAAAGGGTAGAAAAGGGCGAAAATCGGTGGATCACACAGAATATGTATATCTATTCACATGACAGTATATCAGGTATATAGAGACTGTTTTATATAAAGTGGCTTAAAGTGAAGCAAAAATCAATATTTCTGCAATCCTAATTAAGTGACAACAAATTAAAATAAGTGTAAAAATAATAAGAAGAATCTTGTGCATAAAATTAATTAGTTAAGCTTAGGGCGTTTATAAATAAAACTATTTTATAACATTTAGTTTATATTGTTTTATAGCATAATTTAAGTATACAATTTTTTATATTGTTTTAAACACACCATACACTTCAAACGAAATGATTCTTCGAACAAAGTTCTTGATTTGAACAGCAGAATGATTCCTCTGTAACAGCTCAGTGAATAAAAGCTAGCTACGACAGAGAGATTTATACAGCAGGTTGTTTCATTTGTCGTAACTTTTGTAATAATACTTATGATTTAAATGTTTAGGGCTAATAGTTTTGAACTATTTAAAATTAATTAACCAATTTAAATTATATCATTTTTGCTTCAGAGCATAAGAAGGTAACGGGAGCATTGTGTTTATTCTAAAGAATGATTTTTTTGTCTTCCATTCCCGAACTGAAAACCGTTTCAGATATCAGAGGCACATTCTTGATTAGGTTGGGCCAAAAAAAATAAATTTGAATTTGAAATAGTCCAACCTCGTAAAACTTGTGTATGCATTAGAAACTATCATACGTAAAATTTTGGCCCGATCGAATGACACTTAGGTGGTGCACTATCGCTTCAAAGCTTTAAAAAACACTTTTTAAGAAATTTTTTACATTTAATTTTTTTTAAATATTTTAGTTATTTTTATTCACTTATTAGCATATATTTGCTCTTTGCTGACATATCATTTGATTGCAGGAAAAAAAAATTAAAAAAGTTAATTATAGATTGAGATAAGTCGGTATATACATAATACATATGTATACCATTGAGTTATTCCAAAGATAATAGAGAAATTAGTGTTATGCAGCTCTTAATAATATCCTTGGAATAACTCAATGGTGCAAATATGTATTATGTATGTACCGACTTATCTCAATCTATAATTAACTTTTTTAATTTTCTTTTCTTCCTGCAATCAAATAATATGTCAGCAAAGAGCAAATAAATGCTAATAAGTGAATAAAAATAACTAAAATATTTTAAAAAAATTAAAATACAAAACATTTCTTAAAAATAGTGTTTTTAAAGCTTTGAAGCGATAGTGCACCACCTAGGTGTTCTTCGATCGGACCAAAATGTTACGTATGATAGTTTTTAATGCATACACAAGTTTTACGAGGTTGGACTTTTTCAAATTCAAAAAACATTTTTTTCGGTCCACCCTACTCTTGATCTCATTTCTGTCAGTCGCTCAATATTATTTGATCATAGCTATGTGCCCTACAAATTGGCAGACTATTTATTCTTATTATTATTTAATTAAATATTAATATTTGCAGTGAATCGTCAAAAACGTTTAAGAGGAATATTGGATTGTAGTTTGGAAAAATACACTTATTATCGTTTTTTATTTTATTTTTATTTTCTATTTTTTCATACAAGAAAATAATGGAAATTAAATTTTTATCCAATAATCAATTATTATTCTACAACAGTCAAATGAAATGACCAGAAAGAAATCAGAAGATCAAAAGCAGTTAAAAACTAATATACGGACAACAAGAAAACAATTATTATTTTATTTTTTTTCAACATGTAAAACGAATAAGCATATTTACAGAACCTTGGTTTATTGAAGTCCAAGAATATTAAATCCAGCATTGTTCAGTAAAGGAATGATAATAAAGTTTAAAACTTCTATACTCGATAAAAAAAATAAAAAAATATCTGTAGTTGATTGATTTTTTACGTTTCTTTTCCTTCTATTATCTCTTATCAGTTATTTGTTTATGTTTTATGTATAAAAAAATAAAACGTAGTACTCAATTGTTTTATTTTGAAATAATATACAAGACTTATAAATTTTGACAGTATAATTTTTCTATTAATCTTAAATGGATTTCGATTACGAAGTTGATAAATATTAGGGAAATGATTTTAGGTATAAGTGTACATAATTCGTCTGAATCAAAAGTCTGAACAACGATATGCCTGGTGAGTTCAAATCCTAGAGATCAGGGGCATGTTTTATATTGATTATCAAATTATCTCACTGATGAGTGGAGGTTTAAGGCCAAATGCACATAGAAGTGGCACATAGAAATTGCTTCGAAGAAGAAATTGTCTGACCGGCAAATCCCAAAATGACCCAAAAGTCGTTGGCAAGCTTTAAGAAAAAAATTATCTATAAAAATATCTATCCATCTATCAGTCGAGTATGTGACTCTTATCTTAAAAACATTATCAAAATGCTTGTCGCAGTTCATTTAACTGATTTTTTTTTTTTTTTTTTTTTACAAATTTGAAGAAAAAAAAATAGTAGAGCTTAAAAATAGAAAAAACAACAGTAAAATAAAAAATCTCGGAGAACAAACAATAAATATTGTTGCCTCATTAGTAAATAATGGCGTTTTACCGAATTCTATTTATATTTTATACAATGTTTAACACATATAACAGAAATTCTATATAAAGTTTTTTTTCTATCTCTCTTTAAAATACGAGACAGCTGGCAGTATTCATTTCAACATTTCCTCATCCCACCATTTGCCTTATATATTATTTTGTTGTTTATAAGAAACTGTTTATATATAAATAAAAACAATTTATGGATCATCAAATATTTACGAGTATATGCTGGAAAGGATTATTGTAGATAATATAAATAATTTGAAAAATTGGTAATAAATATTTATTCTCTTAGACGGGAGACATCATCAGTTATATATGCGGTCAGTGTTTAGACTCCAGGCATATTGCGGGTATTCTAAAACCTCTGCCCGGAACATGATTTGCACCCCTAAGTTTCGGAACATGATTTGCCCCCTTAAGTTTCGCAACATGATTTGCCCCCCTAAGTTTCGGAACATGATTTGCACCCCTAAGTTTCGGAACATGATTTGCCCCCCTAAGTTTCGGAACATGATTTGCCCCCCTAAGTTTCGGAACATGATTTGCACCCTTAAGTTTCGGAACATCAGTATTTTTTACCGATACCATATGTCTTCTACTTAATTGAAATCTCTTTCATTAGACCTTTATAGCTATCAATTTATAAAAATTATTGAAAAAGCGGTAAAAATTGTCATTCAAGTGGTGGAACAACGGTAAAACATACGGGTTTTGTGATAGAATATCGGTAAAAATTACTGTTTTAGTGATAGAACATCAGAAAAAATTACGGGTTTTGTGATAGAACATTGGTAAATTTTACGGACAGGACAAAAATCTAATCAAATTTTAAATACCGGTAGAATTAACCGACAGACCTCAACGATACCAATGATTATTTCTAGAAAAAATGCAGTATCGGAGCGGCAACCGTCTCTCCTATAGTGGACATCCGTCTCTCATACAGTAGACATCTTACCAAAATGTCCACTGCAAAATTTCCTCTTGGTAAGATGTCTTGGTAAGTTGTGTGTCTGTGGGCCACAGGCATATAAGTTCACTTAATTTGCTACCGGCGAATATATTTAGTAAACTATAATAGCGGTGAAAAATGCCGATGTTCGAGGCAGAGGATTAATACTCGACTTCGGTGGTTCCCAAGAATATTTATAATTAATAACTTACTTTTAAAAGCTACCAAGGCTTGATTTATAAGTGTCTACAAAAGAGGGTGAAAAAAATGTTGAGGATAAACAGGGAAAAACAGGGTCAGAATGAATTGCTCTCGGAGACTATAAAAGAACAATATGGAATTAGCCAGATCATATAGAAAATTTACTCAATTCCAGAGTAAACGATGAAAAATGGAGAAAAAAAATATTTGTAACGATATCCATGACAGGAAACCAGGCAGGAAAATACAAAAGTATGCATGGAAGCATAATAAAGATTAGGTATTAAAATTATCAGAGCGATCTTCTAAGAAGGTAATCTTAAAGGATTCAAATACATTTTCTGCCTACGTAAAATAATACTTGTTTAATTATATCAAAACAGCTTTCAGTGTTAACGATCATTATCATCAGTTCCAACATCGGAAGAAATAGAGTTACATTCATGAATGAATTAGCGAAAGGCATATAAGTCTTCTTTAAGTCAGAGAATTTGAGGCGAAAAATGAGTCTCCGATTTGAAGTAGACTCACGGCTACTTATTCATTAATATATGAAGTAGCCTCACTTACTCTGCTTATTGGTTAATATATATCTCTATTTCTTCTGGAAATGAAGAAATAGAGCTCTGCTTATTAATAAATATATATCTATATTTCTTCTGAAATCGGCACTGATAATCGCCTATAAAGGGCAATGAGAGGGTATATGTTTGCGAGATGCTGTCAAATAATACACAGTGAGAAAGTTTATACTAACTTTGTGTCTTGCTCTAATGAAGCTAATAAATTTAGAGAAACGTTAACATAAACTTTCTCTCTGTGTTTTATTTGACAGCATCTCGCAAACAAACCTCTCATTATACTTTAAACCAACCTCCTCAATAATTCTTATAAAGGACTGAAAGCTGCTTTCATAAATATAAAAGTATAATTTTACACGGAGAAAAAAAAATACGTGTGGTGTCGCTGGACACCCGGTAGGAACCAAGTTCCTTACATTTTTCATTAAATATAAATTATAAAATCACAGTGCTAAGTACGTATACATTGCTAACTACTTATACATGGCGGAGTTTGAAAAGAGGCAAAATTAAAAGTAACGAACTGTTTGTACCTAGCAGAGTTAAGGCAAAATTAAAAGAAAATCATTATTTGTATAACTAAAGCAAGCGTCTTACTAACTTAAAAAGTTATGTATTAAATATAAGAAAAAAGTTGATCATGATGAGCTTATAGTGAAAGAGTATGTTTGTTGAAGGAGTTTGGATTGAAATAGGACTGTTTTCTACCTTACCCGGCCAATTAATTTAAAATATTATAAAATATATCTCTTCCCTACTCTACAGCTTCTGCTTGTATCAGGGTGAAATTTTACATGATTATATTTTATTTATTTACCAAACAAGGTGACATTTTTGACAGATATAACAAAAATAATCAAAACAAGTCAAGTAACAGGCTTCCTTAATAACACTTTTTCCCGTATTTTAAAGCTTACGTTTACGCGAGCGCTGCGTGTGAACGCTTGGGCGGATAACGTTTTCCGACGAACTCAGCCTGGGATTGGTAAAATGAACATGTGTATCAAATTTCATCAAACTCGGTGAGCTTTTACTCAAATTATCGTCATCTGTAGATTTCATGACGGATTTTGCGTGACGGTTATTATGGAGTTTTTTTTCGGATTCACTCCCGGGCTCCAGAACGTGCCATAAGGAACTTATTTCCAAAAAAAAAAAAAAACTGATATGAAATAGATAATAAGATAATATGCTTCGGTGATGAGGAATGACAAACAGTATGATAATAACAGTACTATATTATGTTATAATATTTGTTTATATGTTATGCAATATTTATATTTAAGAATATGAGAGAAGTCAGGGGTTGTCTTAATTATTACTTCCGAGCTTACCGAAGGTAACGGAAGTATTGTGTTCACTTTTGAGAAAAAAAAAGTTTTATGCCTCTGATTTTAAAAATTCCAAGACAGAAATCCGTTTCAGACATCAGGGAACATTTTTGGTTTCGTGTCTGTCTGTCTGTCTGTCTGTCTGTCTGTCTGTCTGTCTGTCTGTCTGTCTGTCTGTCTGTCTGTCGGTCTGTGTGTCCGCGAATCCTGAAACGTGCGACGATAACTTGAGTAATTGTCGTCCGATTTTGATGAAATTTGGTATACATGTTCATTTTACCAATGCCCAGGACGAGTTCGTTGGACAACGTTATCCGTTCAAGCGTTCACGCGCAACGCTCGCGTAAACGTGAGCTTCAAATTTAAAATTGGAATTTTAGGTCGGGGGAAAAACCAAACTTCATCTATTCAATGAGATAAACATTTTTTTCAAGTACAATTTTTTGTAAAACCAACAGCGACACAGCTATGAAGTGTTAAAGATCACAAAAAACTATTAATAATAAACAATATAACAATAAATTAATATAACGATAATGTTAATATAACAATAAAGTACATGATAGGATGCGAGGAAGTTATGTGCCACACCAATTGGCAGTCTATTTATATTGCGTCCTTTATATTATCAGACTATTCATATTTGATTACATTTAATATCTTCATTGACAAACATAAAGCAGTAATTTAATTTTAAGATAGTTTTAAGCAGATTAAAAATATTCAAAGAATATATCTTTGCAGGGATAACTAATTAATTATTAATTGATAATAAAATAATTTGTTTGCTCCTTATTAAGTTTTATTATTAAGAGTAAATTTGCTAATAATAATAATAATAGTAATACAAATAATAAATATCGTTCGATGATCTATCTTTGTGTACCCTTTTGTAATTACATTTATTAGAAGGTGGATCCTATTTAACTATTTCCGGGGCACCCATTCTATGTTTTATCATGTGTCTACTTTTGGTAAAATTTCACAAATTTATTTTGTGTCGTCATATCCATCTTTTCTTGATGATTTTGTTATCTAAATTCTCTTAGGTAACATAACTTAAAACCTTATTAAAATTAAACTATTTTACGTATATGACACTATAATCACAGTAATTGAATTATAACGAAAGAGGTGTAGTTCTATTGAACTACACCTACCGGATGTTGTCCTATTGAACTACACCTACCGGATGTTGTCCTATTGAACTACACCTACCGGATGTTGTCCTATTGAACTACACCTACCGGATGTTGTCCTATTAAACTACACCTACCGGATGTTGTCCTATTGAACTACACCTACCGGATGTTGTCCTATTGAACTACACCTACCGGATGTTGTCCTATTGAACTACACCTACCGGATGTTGTCCTATTGAACTACACCTACCGGATGTTGTCCTATTGAACTACACCTACCGGATGTTGTCCTATTGAACTACACCTACCGGATGTTGTCCGGTTATTACTGGACAACATCTTCATACAAAAAATGATACTTCTTTAGATTGATATACTTCTGTTTTTTAGAATATAAATGAGTTTGACTAAATAACTATTAAGACTAAGGGATTTTTAGTCCAATATAAAAAGGAATATCGCACTTCTGTTTTTATTAGAGGAGTAACAGTCTAAAAAAGAACATTCCGTACATCATCTTTAGATCGTTACTCCCTTTTTTATAAGGGGAGTAACAATCTTAAGAAATGCCCAAACAAATTTAATTGAAACAATTGACAGGTTTCGGCTGTTTTAACCAGCCTTCTTCTGATAATCTAGAGGTTACTAGATCGACTTCGAAAGTGCAAGTACAAACATCTAGATTTTCTGAAGAAAGCTGCTTTAGAAAAGCCGAAACCGGTCACTTGTTGCAATTACAATTGCTTGTGTGAAGTCGTTGTTTGGTTATTGAACTACACCTCTTTCATGATGAGTCGCTACGCTAACACACATTTGAGAAAACAGTCGACGAATTATAAAAATACTAGTTTTTTCTGGCCATATTAGTTCACGTTTATGCGAGCGTTGTGCGTGAACGCTTGGACGGATAACGTTGCCCAAAGAACATGTCTACCAAATTTCATCAAAATCGGTCGACATTTACTCAAGTTATCGTCACACGTTTCATAATTCGCGGACACACAGACAGACACGAACACGAAACCAAAAATGTTCCTTGATGTTTGAAATAGATTTCTGTCTTGGAATTTTTCAAATCGGAGACATAAAAGTTTTTCGTTCTCATAAATGAACACAATGCTTCCGTTACCTTCGGTAAGCTCGGAAGCAAAAATAAAATTTAATTAAATAAATCTTTCTTATTAAATTAATGTAATATCTATGTAAAAAAGCTTTATTTTTTAAAGATTTATTATTATAATTATAATTATATTTAATTATAATTATAATTATATATAATTATAATTATTTTATACCACAATATCCAAACGTAACCAACTATAAAGATACTTTAAGAACAAAACACACACTGATGATCTGTTCAAGTATATGAGTATTAGTGTGTGGATCTCACGTCATTATATTAATGCTATATCCTAATAATATGTTGATCAAGACGTAAAACAAATACTAAACAAAAAAACAACAACAACAAAAAGAAACAAATAATAATAATAATAATAATAAATAAATAAATACAACTCTACATTTTCATCAATATAGACTATTTATTTAAAAAGAATTATTTTAATTAAAATAAAAGAAATGTCTACATCAATTATTTATTTATTCTTTATTGTTATCATATCACTAACATTTATTTTAATGACGGTATTTATTTAATTATTTTTTGACCTGTAATAATTCCCAAGAAGTCTAAGAGCTTAATTTATTAGAAGTCTTCTTATAATAAACATATATACTAATTTAACTTATGTATTAGTTAAATAATAAGTATAAGCTTTTAAAAATAGTAATAAAATACATGTTAAAAAATACAAATATAAAAAAAGACTAGTGTGTGTTAATGCAAGCATGTAAGTTAGTAATTTATATGAATTTATATGAATATATAAATATTTATATTTTAGTAAATACATACTTGATTATCAACAGGGAATTTTAAGCATTTCCTATTTTCTATTTCCTATAATTAAATAAATTGTCTATCTTTTTTTTTTCTCAAATTAAAGAAAAATAAATTTAAGTAAAAATTTATACTTACATGTGGGGATTTTTTTCTACTGAATTTGTTGAAAAATAGAAAAAAAAAAAAAAAAAATTTCGATAATTAAGAAATTGAAAATTTATTAAATTAAATTAATTTAAAAATAAAAACAGTGCCGGTTCTTTTTTAATTAAATTTAGTTAAGAAGTTAAGAGGGGAGGGAGATAGAGGAGAGAAATGAAATTTAGCCGGTACGTTGTGAAGACGAGGATGGTTGGTTCACGGATGGGGGCGGTAGCACAACTGAAGTCGACACGGATAGGATTCTACCACCCCCCCCCCCATATTTCTGCCCTTGTGGGGGGGAGGGGGGTTCGAGCGGATCCAGATACAGCGCCCTCTAAACTCACCTCCCTTTACAAATCAAATTTAAATTTTACTATTCAAATTCCACCCCCCCCCCCCCCTTCACTAAAAGGGTATTATTATATATGTAATACAAAATTAGGTTAAAAAAAATTCAGATCAGGGGATAATTATAGAGAAAAAATAGACAATAAAATCGAAATCTCTCCGTTTCTCAAATATTTTACTTGAATTACATAATTTTTTTTTTTTTTTTTTTTTTTTTTATTCCGGGGGGCTCTTACGCCCGAAGACGCAGGCCACTTAGGTGGGCCCATTGAACAAACCCGGGTTAGGAACCGAAATCTTCACACTCTTGTGAAGATATGGTCGTTAACCATGACTCCCCTCCTGGTTGTAATACAACCAGGAGGGGAGTCATCATGGTTTCCAGTCCGAAACCTGGTGGCGCCACTCTTTCGAAGAGCTTCCCATTTATTTAAACAATGCTGGGTAATTACATAATAATAGAAAGCCTAATTTGAATCAATTAAAGAAATAAATTTTGTTTAGATAAAATACTATACATCACCTTTAATCATAAATCATAATATATAAACGATTTTAATTTATTCAAAATACATAGAAATTATTATTGTTATTTATTTTTTATTTTTTGCACATACTATTAACAAAATTAAATTTTATACTATTGCATATGGAATTAAAATAGAAACTAGATTCGGGGAATTTGTTTCGGTAATGACAGAGAAAAATCATTCTCCCTTATAGCTCAGTTGGTAAGAGCTGTAACGGATTAATAAGAGGACCCGTGGTTCGAGTCCCGGTGCGGGGGTCTATTTTTCTTTGTATGTCTCCCGTTGATAATTATAATTTGAGTTAAAGTAAAAATTTAATCTTTTCGTAGTATGAATACTACCAAAAACTTAATCATTTGAATTTCTAATTGATTGTACTAGGTACAGGTACTAATTGAGTACTTTATAATTATAAGCGTTAATTCTCGATCTAGTTCTATTGCCGTGAATATTTGGCTCACTAGATTTGTAGAAATGTTTGAAAGCTTGGATTCGGGGAATTTGTATCGGTAACGACAGAGAAAAATCATTCTCCCGTATAGCTCAGTTGGTAAGAGCTGTAACGGATTAATAGGAGGACCCGTGGTTCGAGTCCCGGTGTGGGGGTATATTTTTCTCTGTATTTCTCCCGTAGTTATTGATAATTATAATTTGATTTAAAGTAAAATTTAATCTTTCCGTAGTATGAATACTACCAAAAACTTAAAAATTTGAATAGAAACTGGAGGATAGCGAGCATCAACCAAAATTTTAAATTTTACTTTAAACGAAAAATTGGTGTGATTCTTCAAAGGAGTATTTTATAGACTGTTTACTCCCCTTTTAATGAAACAGAATGGAGTAGAAATTTAAAGAAGGTGCACGTAATGTTCTTCTTTAGACTGTTACTCCCCTTATAAAAACAGAAGTGTTACATTCCTTTGTCCCAAAGTACATTGGACTAAACATCCCTTTGTCTTAGTAGATATTTAGACAAAGTAATGTATAAATAATTATATACATTTATTAGAGATGCTAAAAAACGGGTTTTCTCTAGTTTGTAGTAGTAGTAGTAGTAGTCGTCTAGTACTTCCTACTAGGACGGGTAGGACGAACCACTTGTTCGAACCTTGCAATTAGGCCATCACTTAGGCCCTTTTTACACCCCGCGGTAGAGAGTTCTAGCCATTTCACACATCATACTCTGTACATAGTACCGCCGTAGCGAGTATGACGTGATCAATAGTGAGCCATATAAATCAGAGCGTCACGGTGAGGAATCGAACCCCGTCTCGTTTCACTCATGATTCAGTGATGGCCGAGCAGACGTGGTTTAATCCACACGTCCACGCTGCGCTGGCTCTCTTTTATCTAGTTAAGTTTTTTTTCTAATTTAAAATTTGCTTTTTTCATGTATTTTTTCACGAGCATGTATCTTCACCGATGCTAACGAAGGTATGTTTTTAACGTAAAAGGCAGTTACTCATCTTCAAAATACCTTTAATTATTATTTTACTCAAAAAATACTATACCTCAAAAAATATAAAATATTTTTTATGAAAAAAAAAAAATATTTACTAATCATAATAATCTCCACCACAAACATAGTCAAATAAAATAAATCAATCCGGCATTATATAATGTTAATTCAATAACACATAATCTTATGAATACTAAACTTAAAAAGAAAAGTAAAGAAAAATGTAGAGGAGTCTACCGTTTAATATGTTCAGAGGACGGGTGTAACGCGGATTATACAGGACGTCCATGACGCGGAATATACAGGAAGTTCAGGAAGAGCACTAGAGAAGAGGTGGGCGGAGCATTTTGGAGCTGTGGAGAAATCAAGAAAATTGGAACTTGAAGAAGATGAGTTAAAAACTGATTTAAGCAACATAAAATATCTCATTAGAACTAACTCAGGAAGAGATAGAATCAAGTTACAGAAGAAGCAACAACTAGTTTTGAAAACCATCAAGGAAAAGCAGAATAAGAAAGAGAAAATCATGCAAAAATCAGCTTTTGCAAAACATGTATCAGAGAATAGGTCATAGGTATGAAAAACATCAAAATATAATAATATTACACAGAGAAGATTTTGGTAGGAGATTAAATGCGTTAGAATCTTTAGAAATCTATCTCTCTAGTAAGAATTCGTCTACCAAAACTATTAATGAGCAAATAAAAGTTGTTAGATCTTCTATTTTTTTAAAAAAAAAATAATGATAATTTAAATGAAATATCTTAGTCTAGTCAGATTTTGTTTTTCTGTCCTACATATTCAGTTTTTGACAGGTTATATTAAGGTATAACCCTTTAAATTTTAACCTGTTTTGTTTTGTTTCTTTTCTAGTCTGACAAGGTTATTTTTATTAATGTTTTTAGTTATTTTAGTTTATCTTTGTTACTATGTGTGAAATTTGTTATTTTATCTACGATTGATACGAAATATAAACATTATATCTTTGTTTAGATGCGTAGAAAGTGGTTCTTTACGTACTTGTATTCATTGCGCATGCGCGTCTCATAGTTCTGAATAATTCCTCTTCTTTACCGCACTAGTGCGGTAAAGAAGAGGAATTCTTCAGCTTTACGCACGATTAGCAAGTTTGTTTACATTTAACAAAACTAATTTGCTGTTCTTTTATTAAAGTAACTGTTTATATCGAGTTTTAATGAAAAACAATGAGTGAATCAAGTGACTTTGACGAAAATGTGGAGAATAATACTCCTCCAGAAATAATTAATTCGGCAAAAAATACAACTAATGAATTAATGCCATCTTTATCAAGAGAGAGATACGAACTTACATACAGCAAATTTATTGTTTTCTGTATTTATTATTTAAATCTAACAATCGTAGATAAAGTACGGTACGCAACTCGTGCGAAAACGGCATTTTGCATTGCTCGTTTGGTTTTACCACCCTCGCTATCGCTCGGGTGCAAACTCCACACTCGCATGCAGTATGCTACTTTCCGCACTCGACGCGTAATGTACTATTATGCTTTGCTGTGGGATTTTATCGAAATTATGTTAGTTTTATCGTAATGTTATAGTGTTTTTAATAAGTGAAGATGATCACAGTGTTGGTTGAAATACGTAGGTTATTTTAATTTATTTGTTTTTAATGCTTATCTGTGATTATAGAACTAAAGCCTTTTCCTATTATTAATTTAATAAATAAAATAACTGATTTTTATAGCAAAATTGTTGACTTGGTACTACTTGGTTACTCAAATTTTATCAATCAATGAATAATATATACTTGAATACAATATTTTATTTGATAATAAGATTGTATATTATATAATAAATTATATTATGTAATTCAATGCAATTCTGTTTTAAGTCATTCACTCCCACCAAAGCTATCTGACTCCAGATAAAGAGCTATACTAGCAAACGAACTGGACTTAAAATTATTATGATATTTTTTTTTTTTAATAAAGTTAGTTTCACCCTGTCCAACAGTGGACGAACTGACTAGATTGTCTAACCAATATCCGCGAGGATAATATAATTTCAAAGATTGTGTAACCATACTTAGTAGAATTTTGTTTCTTATATCAGAGTAAAATAACCATTATTATATATTCTAAAAAAAAAAATACGTGTGGTGTCGCGGGACACCCGGTAGGAACGAAGTTACTTACATTTTTCATTAAATATAAATTATAAAATCACACTGCAAAGTACGAATACATTGCTAACTACTTATACATGGCGGAGTTAGAAAAGAGACAAAATTAAAAGTAACCAACTGTTTGTACCTGGCAGAGTTAAGACAAAATTCAAATTAAATCATTATTTGTATAATTAAAGCAAGCGTCTTACTATAAATTTATATTAAATATAAGAAAAAAGTTGATCATGATGAGTTTATAGTGAAAGAGTATGTTTGTTAAAGGAGTTTGGATTGAAATAGGACTGTTTTCTACCTACCCGGCCAATTAATTTAAAATATTATAAAATATATCTTCCCTACTCTATACAGCTTCTGCTTGTATCAGGGTGAAATTTAACATGATTATATTTTATTTATTTATAAAACAAAGTGACATTTTTGACATATATAACAAAAATAATCAAAACAAGTCAAGTAACAGGCTTCCTTAATAACACTTTTTCCCGTCTTTTAAAGCTTACGTTTACGCAAGCGTAGCGCGTGAACGCTTGGGTGGATAACGTTTTCCTACGAATTCAGCCTGGGCATTAGTAAAATGAACATGTGTACCAAATTACATCTAACTCGGTGAGCTTTTACTCAAGTTATCGTCATCGGTAGATTTCGTGATTTCGTGACGGATTTTGCGTGACGGTGATTTTGGTCGTTTTTTCGGATTCACTCCCGGGCTCCAGAACGTGCCATAAGGAACTTCGTTCCAAAAATTATACCAAAAGATAATAAAAGAGGGAGTAACAATCTAAAGAAGTTCCCTTCAAGGTAAAATAAAAATATATATTTTGGCAGAAGTCGTTTAGGAGAGGTAGGCAGCTACCCCTCCCCCTCCCAAAAAAGCCATGAAACTATCTGAACTCAGCTATGGTACAATTAAAAGGAAACAAGACACATACGATCAAGTTAGAAGACTTCAAAGTCACTATAACAAGGACAGGTAGAGAAGCATCGACGAAGCAATGGAAAACTTTAATAGACAAGATGGAGTGGTTTTCCTCATATTGGGAGACTCTTTACTCTTTACCTGAGATCAAAGTAAATGGAAACCCCACACACACATTTATAAACAGTCTGGACACATCGTCACCAAAGGTAAATCCTCATTAGAGCAGCAACTCTTTGGAGAGCGACCTCTTATCGATACAAAGTTAAAAGATTGCATCCGAAATGAAATGAACTCGATCCTGACATGCGCAGAGAGTGAGTGTAAACGCCCCTAGCGTGTTTCTCTTAAAACTAGGAAACTCTGTAAAATCCTCAGAGCAAGGAAGGGATAGAGGGAACAATTTTATAAAATCTGGGTCTCAAAAAGTGGTTCATTATGCTACATCCCTATATAATACTAACACTTTCAAGCGACAGTTTGGTGAAACAGTATCGATATCTCGATATAAACTCGAAATTTATCTGATATTAGCTGATAAGGATAAGTGATATTTTCTTACAACATTTAATATTTTTATTTTTAATAGTTTTCTTTATAAATATGTACTTTAATGTTTTTTGTTAACCTTATTAATTATTTAAAGGCAGTAACGTCGTTAATAAACGTGTAGCAGTTCCTAGTTAACCAATAGCAATCTTCTTTGAGTGGGGTATCAAATAAAATGCTACTGGTAAGGATTTGTTGACAAACGTCTATGGGGACGGAAGGACAAGGAATAGACCAATAAGACAAAGGACCAGTGACCACGTGATCACTTTAGTTCGGGTTGAGCTCGCTTGAGAGGTTTAGTATATGGGTGTCACATAATGAACCACTTTTCAAATCGCATTGCTCCCTCTACCCCTTCCTTACTCTGAGAAAACATCACGCTCCACTCAACTAAAAAACATAACCTTTATTTGTCATTATTAGTTTTGTTTTTAAAAATAAACAACACCTGATTATAGTAGGTGAAGGTTACAAAATTATTTATTATTATGATTGGTGTATTAATAACGTGTTGAATACAGATTCAATACGGTACTTCTTTAAATTGTTACTCCCCAATGTTTTAGCGAATTATCGAAGATATTGAGCTATTGCAATGGCTTCAAAATGTTTGTAATGCGAATTTTTGAAAACATTTTCCATGGAAATCCGTTTTAGACCATTCTGAATCGATTCCTGAAAATGAATACTTTTTTTATGTATGTATATATGAATATATGATATATGTGGGGGTTAGGGTGGGCCTTAATAATGAACATTTTTTAATTTTAGCTCCCAACCCCTAACTTTGTGCGAATACATGAAAAAATGATTTTTGAAAAGTTTCAGGTCAATCGGAAAATTTTAAATGGTGCCGCTTTTTATTTGAAAATTGGTATATAAAAATAGACTGCCAATTGGTGTGGCACATAACTTCCTCGCATCCTATCATGTACTTTATTGTTATATTAACATTATCGTTATATTAATTTATTGTTATATTGTTTATTATTAATAGTTTTTTGTGATCTTTAACACTTCATAGCTGTGTCGCTGTTGGTTTTACAAAAAATTGTACTTGAAAAAAATGTTTATCTCATTGAATAGATGAAGTTTGGTTTTTCCCCCGACCTAAAATTCCAATTTTAAATTTGAAGCTCACGTTTACGCGAGCGTTGCGCGTGAACGCTTGAACGGATAACGTTGTCCAACGAACTCGTCCTGGGCATTGGTAAAATGAACATGTATACCAAATTTCATCAAAATCGGACGACAATTACTCAAGTTATCGTCGCACGTTTCAGGATTCGCGGACACACAGACCGACCGACAGACAGACAGACAGACAGACAGACAGACAGACAGACAGACAGACAGACAGACAGACAGACAGACACGAAACCAAAAATGTTCCCTGATGTCTGAAACGGATTTCTGTCTTGGAATTTTTAAAATCAGAGGCATAAAACTTTTTTTTTCTCAAAAGTGAACACAATACTTCCGTTACCTTCGGTAAGCTCGGAAGTAAAAAATCAATAAAATAGCGATTTTATCTAGTAAATTTCAAAATATCACGTTTATAATGCAATATTATCCGTGAGTTTTTATTATTTACATAAATGATATACTTATATTACCTAATATAACTCAAAACTCAGTCAATAAGTAAAGAGATAAAATATTTATAGATATACATACATAGCAAAATAGTGAAAATTGGGGAAAAAAAGTTGCTTTTCGTATGAATTTCGTAATTATTTTAATCATATGAACAATATTTAATGTTATAACATGCATTAAAAGGTACTACAGGTTACGTGCTTCATATTAATACGTATTAACAATGCATACCTATCATAGTTTTTTCTTTAAACTAGTAACATACATACTAGTGGAGTCAATGAAGCTATAACATAAGCCATATTTTGAACGAAAAAGACCGTCTTTTGAGTTTGAATATCATTTATGCATTATTTTTTATTTTGGATTGCAAACAAGGTATAAGGGTTTTTGGGATCGCTGATTATAAATTTGAAGTCAAAAATTAAAAAATTAAAAAAATGGCGGCCCTAGAATGGCAGGAAAAATCTTTCGTTTTATACGAAATTCGTGATAATTATACATAAATTAAGAACTAAACATCTAAACAAAAGTTTTTTTGGGGGTCGCTGATTATGAATTTAAGGTAGTGGCACAAAATAGTAGAAAAAATGTTACATTTTATTAAAATATTCACAAAGCAATAACGAGCATTGTATAACATACATAATAAAATAGCAAAAACTGTGGAAATAAAAAAAATTGTAATTATTCCGTTTAAATTTGGATGTTATACATTCAAATTCAACTAAGGGCAGGCCATATAGTCAGGACAAGAGACGATAGATGGGCAAGAAAGATATTAGACTGGTGGCCTTTGGAAGGTAAAAGAAAAGTAGGAATACCGATTTGAAAATGGGACCAGGAGATGAGAACAACTTGCGGTGGGGTAACTTGGAAAAGGGTGGCGGAGGATAGAAGGATGTGGAAGAGGATGGGCGTAATCTTTAACGAGGAATGGTTACCAAAATAACAAATATATATTATAATATGTATATAATACATATATAATATATTATTATTATATATATTATGATAGTAAAAAATTGAAGATAAATTAAGAAAAAAAAAAATTAATTTTAGGAATAAGAAATATGTAAATAAATAGTTAACTACTAATAACTAGTAACTAGTAACTAACTAAGACTAGAAATGTAACTAGTAATGTAAGATTATAAATGATAAGGTATAATTTGTTGAAAATTAAAGTATGAATGTGCATCACTGCATAATTCCCCCTTTTATGGGAACCACAGCGATCTGCTGATTTGAAATCATCAGTAAAACTGAATATATAGTGTATTAAAAGTATGTATTTCTTTTTTGTATTTCAATAAATGGTATTATATTTTATTTATTTTATTACATTCAAATATTTAAAATGTTTCTAGTTTAGGATGTTAGTTATAGTTTGTGTCAGTATATAATGCAAAAATAGCAAAAGCAGTGAAAAAAAAAAATAATAATAATAATTATGAACAACTTTTAATAATAATTTCGTTTAGTAATAATGTTTGAATTTCATCATTATTAATCACAGTAATTTGGGGATTTTTATTTTATGATCCGGGGTTTCAATGACACTAATATTAACTTAAAAATCTACAGATTTTATGTATAATAATTTAGTTTCTGATAAAATCTTCAAATGCAATCCAATAAGTTTATATCCCAACAATTTATCTATTCGGTGAAATCCGAAAAGATATCCACCGGATAGATATCGATTAATCAAAACAATAATATATCTTCTAAACAAAAAGGCTAACTCTATAAATATATTGTTATAAATAATGTAAATGATCTAGATAATTTGTTCATTTTACTATACAGAGTATAATTTGAGAATTAAGGAAGAATACAACGTTAAAATGATAATTTAATTGCTTTTACCGGGTTGAAATATATGTTTGGGAAGTGGTTTTTCCAAATGGGTCCTTCCTACACGATAAGCCTGTTGTTGTAGGTGAAAAATTAGGCAATTTTTTATTTGCTAACTACCCTCCTGCCTAAACTGTATAGGTAATTACCCCAATACATATCGTATTAGTAAATATGAATTATTTATCCTCCTTTTATTAGTCAACATAATATTTTTGGAACGAAGTTCCTTATGGCACGTTCTGGAGCCCGGGAGTGAATCCGAAAAAAAACGACCAAATTCACCGTCACAAAATCACCGTCACAAAATAACCGTCACAAAATAACCGTCACGCAAAATCCTTGTATCAATCATTGCATGATAATTTGTACTTGTTTATCCGACGAGTAATATTTTGTAAACACCTTGTATGTACTTGTTGGTTGTCAATTTAGCACTGTCAATTATAATTTGCATATGATAATTCTTGTAATTAATATCGACGTGATATGAAGCTTGTAGCTCCATGATTAGAATCAAATTAACAGGTGTATTCTAGTAAGGTCTATTCAAAATTAGGGTATTTTATGATGTCATATAATAGTTTCATCAGACTTCTTGATACGGCCAATATTATTTTTACACAGCGAGGGTCCGTAGGCAACCCTGCGTATAGTTTAAGTAGTACCCTATTGATGGTGTTTTTTAAAATGCTAAAAAGCTTACTTTGAACTATACTATGGGTCTGATATTCTCAAAACACATAAACAAACTTCTGATAAAGTATTTTCGGAACGAAGTTCCATATGGCACGTTCTGGAGCCCGGGAGTGAATCCGGAAAAAACGACCAAAATCACCGTCACAAAATAACCGTCCCGCAAAATCCGTCACGAAATCTACAGATGTCGATAACTTAAGTAAAAGCTCACCGAGTTAGATGAAATTTGGTACACATGTTCATTTTACAAATGCCCAGGCTGAGTTCGTCGGAAAACGTTATCCGCTCAAGCGTTCACGCGCAACGCTTGCGTAAACGTAAGCTTTAAAAGACGGGAATAAGTGTTATTTTATTTTATTTGTTAAAAGATTATTTTTGTTATATATGTCAAAAATGTCACTTTTTTTTGTAAATAAATAAAATATAATCATGTAAAATTTCACCCTGATAAAAGCAGAAGCTGTAGAGTAGGGAAGAGATATATTTTATAAAATTTTAAATTAATAGGCCGGGTAGGTAGAAAACAGTCCTATTTCAATCCAAACTCCTATAACAAACATACTCTGTCACTATAAACTCATCATGATCAACTTTTTTCTTATATTTAATACATATTTATAGTAAGACGCTTGGTTTAATTATACAAATAATGTTTTTCTTTTAATTTTGCCTTAACTGAGCTAGGTACAAACAGTTTGTTACTTTTAATTTTGTCTCTTTTCTAACTCAGCCATGTATAAGTAGTTAGCAATGTATACGTACTTAGCAGTGCGATTTTATAATTTATATTTAATGAAAAATGTAAGGAACTTTGTTCCTACCGGGTGTCCCACGACACCACGCGTATTTTTTATACAAAAATGTGACTTACTATAAATTTATTATCATTAATCTTTTCATAGAATCAATAATTTGTCTAATTGACTTCACGGTGAGATCATCGTGGAGGAGAGTAAAGTAGTCGAGTACCCCGTCCTGTAATAACCTATGCTGTTAATCGCGACGTAAAAAAATTGAATTAATCTAATTTCTAATTTAATAATTTATACTTTTATTCTTTTTTACTTTCTCATATAAAGAGAAAGTATTGTGATGGCGCGAAAATTCGATTTTGATGGATTTACACGTTTTGAGGTCCCTTGAGTCCAAAAAAGTGGTTTTTAAAAAATGTCTGTCCGTCGTCTGTCGTCTGTCGTCTGTCATCTGTCGTCTGTGCAGACGCCTGGAGCCTAAACTACTGGGCCGATTTTGACGAAATTTGGCATACATGTTCAGAAAAATCATACCCCGAGGCGAAATCGAGAAATGAATTTTAGCTCTAAATTTGGGGGCGCTACCCCCCAAAAACTCTGAAAAAACATGAAAAAAATTTTTTCTCGAAAACGGTTCCGACGATTTTGATTAAAAAATTCTAAAATGTAGTCCATTTGAATACGGATCCAACGATATAAGCCGTTTTTCCGGGAAAAATCTAGTTCCTAAGAAAAAAGCTTAAAACGCGGACCGAGAGAGCCCGGGTTCGATTCCCCGCCAGGGAGAAGTTATTTTTATGATAAATTTTAATGAAATGCTCAATAATAATTAAATTTACATACGAAATCTAATAAATGGAAAACACTGGGCTAAATAATTATGAACTCATATATGAGAAAGTTTGTCTGAGTTGTCTCGGACCGATTTTTTTATTGCAATATTTCTGCCTTTTTGATGATATTTATTTGTACATTTTCATTTAAAATCCAATATCTCGTGTCAACCCACGAAAGCCTACGCACTAAGTGAATTAAAGTGGTCGCTACCCACTAAAACAAACAATATGACAGTTTTTGAAAATTATAACTGACGGACAAGCCGAATAATAAATAAGGAACAACAAATTTATTGATAACTGAATAGCATTTTGTTGAGGGTACTTTTAAATGAAAGGCAAAAAAATCGTTCAAAATTTTCGGAATCACCACAATACTGCTATTTCTTTTGGTAGGATGGAAGCAAACTTAAACGCTACCCGTTCCTACACAACTAGACTCCTTGATTTAAATTAAGGTTAAGATGATAGTTATAGATCATAGTATATAGGTTCCTGGACATTGTGGCATTTAGGGAAATGAGATTGCTGACCAGTAAGCTAAAACGGGTTCCAATTCGACCCCAATTACACCAGAACCAGTTGTTGGCGTACCACGTTGTGAAGTGGAACATTCCATAAAGGACATTCATGAAGTTAGATATGAACAGAACATGGAACAGTGCTTCAGGTATGTGACAATCTAAAATGATGATCCGGGAACCATCTCAGCATCTTACCAGATCGCTGCTCTCGCTCAAAAATCAATCCTGTCATCTTTTGACAGGCGTTCTTACTGGACACTGTAGACTAAATCGACATCTACATCTGCTTGGCCTAGCAGAAAGCCCAGTGTGCAGGCTGTGCGAGGAAGAGGATGAAACCCCTTCTCATCTTATTAGCAGCTGTCCTGCATTAACACACCTGAGGTGGAGAATCTTCGGCTTAACCTTCCTGCCGGTTGAAAAACTAAGGTTACTTCCCCTAAACAAGGTGCTCACGTTCTGTAGGTCTGTCAGCTTGCTAAGAGGATAGAGTACTATAGGATGGATTATTAAAAATTATAGATCATTGTGATAATAAATCGCTGCAGCAATATTATGTCTATGTGCAAAGTCTAAAAGAAAAGATCCTGCAATATCTTTACCCTAGAATGACACCGGGGGTTTGTATGACCCCAAGTAAAAGATCTTAAGCGCAGATCTTATTTCTGTGAATCACAGATGGTTTTTTTCCTTCTCTAAATACTCTCTACCTTCCTGGCCCCCTATTTCACCAATTAAAGGTATCCGTTTTTGTATAATCTTTGAACAGTGAGCATGTCAAGTGCTTCTGGGGTCTAGCTGACCCCACAGTGTAGTTACCCACCAACTTTTTTCAGCCAACACTAATTTATAGTTGCTCTAATTAACCCTCCATCAAGATGATTCTATCGATCCTGATTCTGGCAACCCTGAAATCATCATAAGCTATAATAAAAAAAAAAATGTGGGACAGATTCGTTCGACCCGCAGGTGGCCTCAGCGGTTTTTCTTTGGTTTTTGCTTGATCAGGCAGGTGTCAACGCTGCTATTCTTCATTGTATGGTCAACTGGCAAAAGAAACTACCGCGGAAGGATTTTAGTTTTTAATTAGTTTCTCCCTAGTCAAACCATGAAGGAAAGGATTAAAATACAAAAATGCTATGCAGTGATTGCCATGGTGCTATATGTGATGAGCATCGGTCCTAAAAATGCGTAGAATGCTAAAAGCTTCACTGAGGACATTTTGTGATTTTTTTGTCTTTTATTAGTTTCTTTTTATAAAAAAAAATAGTAGGAAATTTGTTAGCTTGCCATTTTTATGCTAGATTTTAATTTTTAAAACCAGCTTTGTTAAAACAAAAAGTTACTTTTCATACCTTGCTTCATTATTAGCGTTAGTTTATAAGTCAATACATTTTTTTACAATTTATTTTTCATTCTTCTGTTCATTGTATTGGCCCTGTAGATTGAAATTAATATGTTTATATTACAATAATATTTCACGCGTTTCAGGATAGAGCGGAAAACCTAGGTGGGGTCATACAGACCCCACGGTGTCTGATTAGAATGTTAAAATAACGGTGTCATTCTAGGGTTATTAAATAAGAATGTAAACAAATATTGAATATCAATATTGATTTTTTTTTTATGTATTATTTTTTTTAATTGTTTTTATTGGTGGACATAAATATTATTATTATTATATTCAACTAAATCAATGAACATAAATTGAGTGATATAAAACCTAAATCGATTAAATGGTAACTGCATTAGTTGTTAAAAACAATATAAGAAGACAGTATAGAAGAAACTTCATAGTAATAAGAGTAAGATACTTTTAGGGTGGAAAAAAATCAGTAGAAGGTGGAGTTGACTGCCAGATCTAAGCAATTAACAGGTCGTTATGGGGTCTTCTTTCCACTCCGAAACAATCCAACTCAATGGGTAATAAATGGCGTAATTTGTACAAACCTTTTACAATACATGATGCCAACTCTTAACTGATAGGATTCCTATAATAATAGAGCATTTTTTCCTTATATATTAAATACTTTATAAATATATATATATATATATATATATATATATATATATATATATATATATATATATATATATATATATATATATATATATATATATATATATATATAAGTATATAATATATAAGGAAATATATATATATATATATATATATATATATATATATATATATATATATATATATATATATATATATATATATATATATATTATATGTATAAAGAAAAAGTATTGTGATGACGCGAAGATTTGATTTTGAGGTAACGGAAGCATTGTGTTCACATTTGAGAACGGGAAACTTTTATGCCTCCGATTTTAAAAATTCCAAGACAGAAATCTGTTTCGTACATCAGGGAACATTTTTGGTCTCGTGTCTGTCTGTCTGTCGGGTTTTTGTGTCCGCGAATTCTGAAACGTTTGACGATAACTTGAGCAAATGTAAGCATGTTCATTTTACCAATGCCCAGGACGAGTTCGTTGGACAACGTTATGAGACTAACTTTTTTTCAAAATACAATTTTTTAGTGAAACCAACAGCGGTACCGCTATGAAGTGTTAGAGATCACTGAAACTATATTAATAGTTATTACACAATAAACGATATAACAATAAAGTAATATAACGTTAATGTTAATATAACAATAAAGTACATGATAGGATGCGAGGAAGCTATGTGCCACACTAATTGGCAGTATATTTTATTATATGATCATACAAATATATATTACAATGGTTATGTAAATTCATCGCACCACTAGAGACGTAAGCACTTTACTGTGGTGAGAGTCCCCTCCTTAGTCAATCCTTAGTTAATATATATAATTAATTTACTAAATCCTCCCATTGTTCTTTGTTTTCTTACTTTTTCGAGTCACAAATCACAAGTAGTAAAATAAAATACTACATTTTGCTTCCGAGCTTACCGAAGGTAACGGAAGCATTGTGTTCACTTTTGAGAACAAAAAACTTTTATGTCTTCGATTTTAAAAATTCCAAGACAGAAATCCGTTTCAGACATCAGGGAACATTTTTGGTCTCGTGTCTGTCGGTCTGTCTGTCTGTGTGTCCGCGAATTATGAAACGTGCGACGATAACTTGAGTAAATGTCGACCGTTTTTGATTAAATTTAGTAGACATGTTCATTTTGCCATTGCCCACGACGAGTTCGTTGGACAACGTTATCCGTCCAAGCGTTCACGAGCAAAGCTCACGTAAACGTGAACTTAAAATTTAAAATTGGAATTTTAGGCCGGGATAAAATTCTAATTTCATCTATTCAATAAGACAAACATTTTTTTCAAATACAATGTTTTAGTAAAACCAACAGCGACACCGCTATGAAGTGTTAGAGATCGAAAAACTATTAATAGTTTTTACACAATAAACAATATAACAATAATTTTAATGTTAATATAACAATTAAGTACATGACAGGATGCGAGGAAGCTATGTGCCACACTAATTGGCAGTCTATTTATCTTGTTGAAAAATAATAAGAAAAAAAAAACATAGATAAAATAGAATATAAAATAAAGGAGATATTTATAGATTATTTTTAAGAAAACAATTGTTTAAGACAATTGTTTAACAACAATTGTTTAAATTGAAAGCTTGAGGCCATGTGGAGAGTTAAGGAATGCTAGAGTGTAGAGTGGTTCATTAAGATTGCTTGCTTATTAGTTTTGCTATTGAGAGTACAGTTTTGTTTTGAGAATTGTAGCAAAGTTAGGTTTGTCCAAGTCATTCTGCATAATGAAAGGGGTTAGTCTGTTTGTAGTAGTTTGCTGCTTGATAACACCAGTGTCTCTGTGCAGCAGAAGTCCGGCAGAAAGGTATTCTGAATAGTTAGCTAGTTTGCTGCCTGGTATGTTGAGTGTGTTCTACCCTCTCTAGCTTATGCTTACTAGTGTGCAGTCTTGTCAGGCAATGGTATTCATATAATTGGGGTTCTTAGAATTGCTTTGTGTTGAATAATTGCTGGTGTTTTGGCTGTGTCAGTGGCAGATCCTCAGGCTATAGGTTTGTTCCAACCTCACTTCAAACTAGTTTGAAACTGTCTGACGCATGCGCATTAGGATTAGGAACAGGGTGTTCCAACGAAGCCCAAACTCAAACTCCTGTCGGACGGTTGTTCTAACTAGGCTCTGATTGAATCACGGATTAGTTTGGAACCAGTCAGAGCAGTCAGCGATCGGCGGCAGGGACTAGTAGTTTGGAGTTTGCGTGAACAGAAACGTAACCTTCCGCTTAATTGTTTTGGTTTTGCTCGTCTATTATTCTCCTTTCTCAATAAATTATATGCCTTTGCGATTCAACTCTTCTTACTTACTAAAATGTTTTTGTACGAATGCGATGATGAATTTTTGTGTATATGACATTTTTTTTAAACATTTCTGAGAAAAACAAAAATTGGACCTATTTCCCAAGATGGACTTTTGATACCTATTCCATTTTCAAACAAATATCGAAACAATCCGATTTATTTCCGAAATATTTCTTTCGTTAACTGGACTAAGACTAATATTTGTTCTTTAAAACAAAAGAGCATTTAGAATTATATCAATAAAAATACACGTGTGCCGTGACTCTACTAAAACTGGCTCACAACAGTAAGCCTGAAAATTGTGAATTGCGTAAATCGAAGTAAAATCGTGAATTCATGTATCAAATAAACATTTCTAAAAATCGGGTACAGGGTACCTCGGAACTTTTCCTCACTTCAGAGGCCACTAAAGTGGCCTCTCCTGCTGCTTTCTAGCAGGAGGAAGCAGCATTGGACGTGGTCAGTACTTGGATGGGTGACCGTTCTGAACAAAACTGACTGGTATTTTTTTGCCACTGAACCGGACTACAACCATATAAATACATCGAAAGACCATAGTTATAAAAAAACGTATTTTGTCAATAAAAAATAAAATAATATGTTTTTCGAAATTTCCAAAAAGTGGTATCTTTACTTTTGGTCGAAGAATGTTCAGGAATTTTTTCAGATTTTTTGCACTTCACATAAGCTAGATAGAGGGAGGGGGGGGGGGGGGGGGGCACGTTTCACACCCACTTCAAACTTGCCTACGCTCGCTCTGTCAAAGTTATAACCAAAGAATTATATATTTTTGTAAACAGCTCGACGTACCCTTTCATATAATACCCCTCACGGTGTCGAAAAAAAAACCCTTGGCTTTGCCTACGGACCCTAATTAATTTTAACTCCAAATTTAGAGGTGGTATCCTTAATAAATTCTGATTACAACATATGATGTAGACAATTATAGATCATTTTAAATTTAATCACCAGTGTGTTTTTACTTGTCTTTTAACTAAATTTCGATCAATACAACCAATATTTTACTAAACATTTTTATTAAATTATTTACGCATTAGATAATAATCGATAGTTACCTAGAGAAAGTGAAAGAAGAAGCAAATAAATTAAATGTAAAACAAGCTCAAAATATCCAGGCAGTAAAATAGAATTCAATTAATTAATAACAGTGGAAAAACCTAAATCGACTGATAAATCAGTGGCGACAATTTTTTGTGAAAACAAAAAAGAAATAAACCCTAACTCATAAAAGTAAACAACTTTATGTGGGGAGAAAGGACTTTAAAATTACGAGTATTTGTATTTTTCCTTAAAATAAATTAATGTCTAAGCTAAACCTGTAAATGGGTTTGTAAACGAGGAACATGTTACGGCACTGTGTGGCTGGCAATAACTACATCGCTTAAAATCCAGAAACATTGCCGTAATTGTCGGCAACGTATCCATGAGTTTTCCTAACCGTATTTAAGACGGTTTTTGGTATTCAAAACCCCATGGAAACGGCGATTTCAAGTCACAACAGCAAATGTTTGGTTTTGTATTGAAACTGTTTTCAAAAATAGCATGGAAACGGGAATTGAATTGAAAACAGAATTGAGAAATTGCGCAGTAGGTATGATGAGCAGAGATATGATAACCTGACTTAACTACAACTAGTCTGGGAGTGTATAGTTTTGAAAATTGTTGTAAAAACAGTTTCGAAAAACTCCTCATAGAAACACTTTCGGTTTGAAGCCAAAACAGTTTTGAAAACGTAATAAATATTTCTTCACAGTATATGGCGGCAAATAATTGTCAAAAATGTTGCCTGGCTTTACAGATATATTGCCGGGCCACAAAAACATACACCGGAAATATTTCTAGATTTTGGGCAATATAGCCTGGCCATTAGTGCCATAAAATGTTGATCGTTTGTAAGACCCTTAAAAATTAAAAATAAATAAACAAGCACAAAGCGTATATTCAAAGCTCTGCAGCCAGCGGCTGCAGTTGGAGAAAAAACAGTGGAGCGGAGTATCAAAAAATTACTAGTTAAAAATTAATTTTTGAACTCAAAATAATCATTAAGTTAATAAACAATTATGATAATAACGCACAGTTTTTGAAAAAAATTATCACTGGAAGAAAATTTTGAAAATAAATTAGGCTTACACTTACCCCTTAAGCCCGGCTTTTTTTTTAATTTTCTGAAACATATAAAAAAAATCGAATGAATTTTAATAAAAATATAACGTTTGCTGCTAAAAAAACGGAAAATGAATGTGCAAGTTTAAAAAAGTAAGAGGGTGCCTAGATACTGTGAAGTTTAGAAAGACTTAGTGAATAATTGAGTTAGCGTGGAAGTTAAACGAAGAACTAGGATGCTCAAGAGGCTGTAAGCTTGAACAATCTTCCTTTGAAACCTCCCCAAGGGCAGGCTCACCACTTCTAAACCCCACAAACCCAACGACATACCACTTAATACATAATTTATTTGGATTCTACACTAGGTATTCTTTTTCTTTAGTAATAAAAATAAACTTTTCTATCGTTTGCAGGAAACCTTCTTTAGGTTTAGAAAAGTGAATTTCAATAATATTTATTTAAAAAGTCACTCACATGATTACAATTAAAGTAACTAACAAAGTGAATACTTATCATATCAATGCTCTATTCATCTCTGCACTTCCTTATTATCAACGAACCATCCAAAAATAAAAATATATAACATTTTATCCAGCTGACATTCTACAATAGCCCAAGGGAGAGTGACTATCTGAGCAGGAAATCACTTTGTTTACGGAATGTAAACAAAACGGCTAGCTGCTTACCACCAGGTATACCAACTGACAAACTGATCTTTCTAATCAAACCCAGCAATCTTCAACGATAAACAAATATACTTCAATTTAAGGATTGTTCCAACCAAGCAATGATCCGTCCACAGGATTGCCACGGGCATGCGTAACGGATAAAACCTGAACCAATCCGACTTGTGACGGTGCGTCGTCCTCCAAGCTGTTCTTACCCACTCATGGAAATGGTTGCCTCTAATTTTTTTGTTTTCATGGATCGTTTGCGAACCGTTTATCATACGACACCAAGGCCAAGGCCCCAACGACCTTCAGATGAAGCCAAGTACCTGTTTACAAGAAATGCGCAGTAATGCCAATCGCCACACACATCAACAGGAAGGTTCCCTATCTGTAATGTTTCTTTGAATGTTTTTAATAGTTTTGTTCCAACCAGACAGAATACCATCCACGGGATCGCCGCGAGCATGCGCAACGGATAAAAGCCGTTCTAACCCGACGTCACAGTGTTTCGTACATTCCTCCAAACTGTTCCAACCCACACGTTTGCGATAATTTGCGAACCGTTTACTGTACGGTCCAAACGATCCTCTGATAACAGGTTTGTTCTAACCCCCCTATTTGTACCGCCTGTTGTATCGTTCGGGAATCGTTTAGAAAAGGTTTTATACGCATGCGCTACAGTTGAACAGTAATAAAATCATAACAGGTTGGAACGGGTTTAGGAATATAGTTCGCACCGTATTAATAACATTCGAGGAAACCTAAAAGTTGGAGAACCTTCCTGGTTGACATGTGTGACAATTGACATAACTGCGCATGTCATACAAACCAGTACTTGGTATTGTCAGAGGATCGTTGGAACCGTACAGTGAACGGTTCACAAACGATCCCTGCCCGGGTTGGAACAGTTTGGAGGACGGAACACTGTCCTAAGTCGGGTTGGAACGGCTTTTGTCTATTGCGCATGCCCGCGACGAACGCGCGTACGGTACAATGCTTGGTTGAACCAAACCTAATACCAAGTACTGGTTTGTATGACATGCGCAGTTATTTACATCGTCACATATATCAACAAGAAGGTTCCTTATCTGATAGGTTTCCTTGAATGTTTTGAAGCGTTGCGAATAGAGTAACAAACCCATTCCAACCTAAAGTACTTTATTAGCGCATGGGTATAAAACTTTTCTAATCCGCGGGACGATGCAAAGGACGGTAAAAATACGGATGTTTGAACAAACCTAATATTGATATAATTCTACAGCAATAGGATTATTTTAAATGTAAATATACTGTAGTTATTTAATTTTATGATGACAATTAATTTTGTGAATCCTAGGTCTTAGAATAGAAATAATGGTAAAAGGCTTAGATAGAGACAACAAATAAATAGCGTTTTTATGGAATGTCATTCGTTTTAAGACAAACAGTTTCTTTGTTTCTATTTAATTTTGTACTTAAGTGTTAAAAGATAATCAGTTTATGTGAATTAGTTGGTTGGTACCTCTACTTCTATGAATAATAAACATTAATCCTTCTTACCTTTAATGAACTGATCTATATATTCATCCAGACATCATACTATTTATTACAAGTTTCACCATACAAAACGTTGCAATCACGCTTGCTTTTTCTAAATTAAGTCATCATATTATACTTATTAAAGTATATAAGTATAGTTATTTTTTAGTTTAGTTGTTTAGACACATCGTTATAATCTTAAGATATTTTGTTTATTTAAGTATATGAATTTTTGTATTTATAAGTTTGTTGCAAATGGTTCCGAATAGTTGACTTTTCAACGTATAAAAGAAAATAACTAATATAAAACTCGGGTAAAAGCGTAATAAGCTGGTTAAGAATAAGGAAAAAGATAAATTATAATAAGTTTTAAGCACCTACACAACCGTTTAAATTAAAAAGTCAAAAAACTTATAGGACTGAAGAGACTCAACTTGAGAAACATTGTTGGAGTCTTAACTGGACATTACAGGCTCAGAAGAAATATTGCAAAAATGTTAAGAAAGACCTCATCTGTCCAGTGTGTTGCGAAGAAGAGGAGTTAGAGAAGAGGATTTAAAGAAGAGGAGTTAGAGATGAGGAGATAAACAAGAGGCTTTAAAGAAGATGAGTTAGAGATGAGAAGTTGAAGAAGAGGAGTTAGAGAAGAGAATTTAAAGAAGAGGAAATAGAGAAGGGAAGTTAAAGAAGAGAAGTTAGAGATGAGGATATAAAGAAGAGGATTTAAAGAAGAGGAAATAGAGAAGGGAAGTTAAAGAAGAGAAGTTAGAGAAGAGGAGTTAGAAATGAGGAGTTAGAGAAGAGGAGTTAGAAATGAGGAGTTAGAGAAGAGGAATTAGTGAAGAAGAGTTAGAGAAGAGAAGTTAGTCAAGAGGAGTTATAGATGAAGAGTCAGAGAAAAGGAAATAGAGAAGAGGAGTCAGAGATGAGGACTTAGAGATGAAGAGTTATAAATGAGGAATTAGTTAAGAGGATTAAGATGAGGAGTTATAGATGAAGCGTAAAGAAGAGGAGCTAGAGATGAGGAGTATTAGATGAGGAGTTGGTGAAGAGGATTAAGGTGACGAGATGAAGAAGAGGAGTTAGAGAAGAGGAAATAGAGAAGAGGAGTTATAGATGAAGAGTCAGAGAAGAGGAAATAGAGAAGAGGAGTTAGAAGAGAGGAGTTATAGATGAAGAGTCAGAGAAGAGGAAATAGAGAAGAGGAGTTAGAGAAGAAGAAATAGAGAAGAGGAGTTGGCGAAGTAAGGAGCCAGCTTACCACTTTATGGGAGTGTGTGAAGGATATAGAAGATTGTTCTTCCATACCTTAGGAACGGAAGAAATTTAGGAAGTGGAGCTTGAATCATTTAAATGGGAAGAATTCTCTCCTCTATAAACCAAACATGGAGGTTTGAGGGTGAGACAGTGATGGTTAAATAATGGGTGTGTTTCTGGAGTTGGCAAACGTTGTCTGTTTGCTAGGCCAGGCATCCCCGCTTCGTACTACCATTACAATCGTGCTTGCCAGTACTATTATACTTTGTGAAATTTTACGAAACCACGTGGAATGAATTTTGAATTATTACATAATAATAATATAAATAAATAAAACGTCAGAGAAATTCATTCTCCTGCGTAGCTTAGTTGGTTAGAGCGCTATACTGGAAATATAGAGGCCGGTAATTCAAATCCCCGCGCTGGAGTCTATTTTTCTCTGTATGTTTCCCGTAGTTAATAATAATTATAATTTGATTTAAATTAAAATTTAATCGTTCAGTAGTATGAATACTACCAAAATCGTAAAATATGAATTTATAATAATAATAGTTAAGAATAAATTATGACATAAAAATGAGAAAGATATGGGATTCATAATGTGTTTGATGTTTACTATCCGGGGTAATATTAAGTTTAATATGTTTCGGGATTTATAAAGCTGTTTTAATACAATTCATCACCAAAAAGACCATTACGATTATTTATATGCTCTATTTCTGCAAAGTAATTACATAAAAAGGGAAAGCAAAATTCCCTTTTTCCCTATAAGTATCCAAAAAATAAACCTTGATTTCCATGTAATTCCAACAAGCTAATAAAAACCCTTTTTTTCGACAAGTTTCATGAATAAAACAAAAAAAAGGGGGGGGGAGGAATGTGAGTGTAAGTAAATGTTGGAGAGGAATTTCATATAATTCGGACGAGAAGGGAATTGCGCTTGAACGGAATCTCACGGGAGAGAACGCTTAAAGGCGCTTTTTTCTCTGGTGAGAGAAGATTCGTTTAGTTTATTCGAGTATAAACTCACATGGGAGAAGTCAGGCCCTCGAGTGGAAAACGTTACCGCACTCAAACGGATCTCCGAAAAACTTGATAAAAACACACCTTATTCACGCTGTAAAGAGCTTAAATAACTTTTTTATGTTTTTACTTTCTGTGCCCTCGTTCGGGTAAAAGTTCTCCGGTAGGGAACTTAAGTAAATGTTCTATATGTGGCTCTTACGTTAAAATGTATAGTCACAAAAAGAATTTGTCAAGAAACCTCCTTAAGAATGTCAATAAAAAGCTAAAGAACATTAGACTGAAGTTATATGTAGACTCAGAATCATCTAAGACATAACTCTAACAAGATTTTTATGACCAGATGATTTAGTTTGAACGTTATAAATACAAGCCTACATTGCTAAATAACAAACTAGCTTTACCATATAGATATAGATGGTTGTAGAAAAATAATTCAAATGGGTGGCTAGAAACTAAAATATAACTTGGTCTACATACAGGGAAAACAAATTTTCCTCAAAAGTGTACGATGCTAACTACTGATACATGGCGGAGTTAGAAAAAACACAAAATTAAAAGTAAAGAAAAGACACAAAATTAAAAGTAAAGAAAAGACACAAAATTAAAAGTAAAGAAAAGACACAAAATTAAAAGTAAAGAAAAGACACAAAATTAAAAGTAAAGAAAAGACACAAAATTAAAAGTAAAGAAAAGACACAAAATTAAAAGTAAAGAAAAGACACAAAATTAAAAGTAAAGAAAAGACACAAAATTAAAAGTAAAGAAAAGACACAAAATTAAAAGTAAAGAAAAGACACAAAATTAAAAGTAAAGAAAAGACACAAAATTAAAAGTAAAGAAAAGACACAAAATTAAAAGTAAAGAAAAGACACAAAATTAAAAGTAAAGAAAAGACACAAAATTAAAAGTAAAGAAAAGACACAAAATTAAAAGTAAAGAAAAGACACAAAATTAAAAGTAAAGAAAATACACAAAATTAAAAGTAAAGAAAAGACACAAAATTAAAAGTAAAGAAAATACACAAAATTAAAAGTAAGCAACTATTTGTACTTGGCGGAGTTAAGGCAAAATTAAAAGAATTTTTTTTTTTTATCATTGAAGGGGCGTTTTGCAATAAATATGTGTTGAATATTGAGAAAATATTTAATCGTGATGATTTGGTAGTTAAGGAGGATAGTTGAAGTACGGGACTGGACTATTCCCCTCCTACCCGGCCTACTCATTTTAAAATATTACAAAATATATCACATCACTACACAAGAACTTCTGCTTGTATCAGGTTGAAATTTTACATGCCCGTTTCAATTGTATTTAAGATGAAGTGTATGAAGTTTTATAAAAGTCGTTACGTCAGAATGTAAGGTCGGTAAAAACGTTGTTTTCTATATTTCAAACGTTTAGGTCTGCTTTCATAAATTTAGCGATCTTCAACACTTCATAAAGGAGTTGGTTTAAATAAAAAAAAAAAAAATTTATAAAAAGTTGATTGTCTCATGTGAATATTATGAAGTTAGAATTTTCTCCCATCCTAAAATTCCACTTTTACATTTGAAGCTTATGTTTACACGAGCGTTGCGCGTGAACGCTAGAGCGGATAACGTTGTCGAACGAACTCAGCCTACGCATTGGTAAAATAAACATGTGTACCAAATTTCAACTTAATTGGTCGACTTTTACGTTATCGTCATCATTCGATTTCGTGACGGTCGAATCATGTAAAAAATTAAAATAATTTTGACAGATTAAAAAAACGGGGCAAACAATTAAACAAATTAGACAATAATAGCTTGTAAAAGCATAATAGTATATTATGTTACAAGGCTGTGAAGTGAGTTTTTTCTTTACCGCGGCAATTACATTTACTGTCGAGCGAAGCGAGACAGTAAATATTGCCAAGGTAAAGAAAAAACACTTCAAAGTCGCGTAGCATATGCTATTTTTTCCGAGGTAGGAGACAATGAAAAAACATTAAATATTAATCACTAATCAATATATAATAATAACAAATATTAGTACATACTTAAGACTTAAAAAAAGAAACCTTAAAATGAGGTTACACTATAAGAAAAGATAAACAAAACGCATTGACATCTAGCGGATTTTTATCGTACTAGAAGCATTTCTACAAAGACTGCAGCACTACTAACGGAAGTTTTGACAACTACCCGCCGTAAAGAAAAAATCTTTTAGTGCCTAGGACGTAAAAGATTTTTTCTTTACAGCTAGGAGTAATGAAAAGATTTTTTAAGTCCACGTAATGAAAAAATGGATTTTAGCTATGTTTTTTAGGCTCTAAAGTTACTATTTCACAGCCTACCACGGAAAAAATAAATTAATTAAGTGATTGGATGCGAGGAAGCTATGTGCCACACCAATTGGCAGTCTATTTTTTTACCAAATAGATTCCCAAAATTAGGGTGCGCAGTACGTCTTAAATTCAATAGCGTCTTATATTCTACGCAATACGGTAAATTAGTTATTTTATACTATAATAAACTATGTTAATTAATAAGCCGTTAGTTTTATTCTGTCTTTAAAATGTTTAATTTTAACTAAGTGGTAATGTTTTATTAGTAAAGCTTATAAAATGGATCTTTAAATAATATCACTTGAGCTTAGTTTAAAGTTTTAAAATATAAATAAAAGAAAGGAAAAAAAATCCCGTAAATTTAGAAAGAAACCTCAGAAAAAGAGAAAAAGCTTGAGGATATTAAACAAGAATCATAAAACTTTATTATTTAGATAAAATTCCACAGAGGCTCAGTTGGCATTTTATAACCATCCGGGTAATATTACTCAAACCAGTCTCTTATTTTCTACTAAAATTAAATTGTGTATTGGCAAAAAAAAGGGTCGAATGAAAAGGACAAAAAAATCTTAAACTAAATAAGCTCCTTTTTTAATAAGAACGATATTAAAATAAATAAAAAATTGGCTGAATACTCTAATCTTAAAAAAAAAAATATGACAATATTGTATAAAAAAATAGTGTTATTTTTAAAATCAAATTTAATAAATACATGTATTAAAATAAATAGCGTAAGAAATTGGTTTCTAAGAGAACAAAATATTGTTTAATAAAGAATTATAATACTTAGTTCGGAATTTCAGTTTTGTTCTTAGGCACTGATGATGGAAGTAATTTCAATTTACGAGAAGAGACGGATAGTTTTATTTCTATCTACAGACAAGAGGTGGTTAGAGGTGGTTAGAGGTGGTTAGAGGTGGTTAGAGTTAGGTGGTTATATGTGCAACTGAAGAGCAGATAATATGGATTTAATCTACTGCAGTTAAATAAAACCAATTATGATAATAAAGTATATACATACATTCTTTACACAATTTGTGTTAGTGAGAGACACCAAGGGATGTGCCACGCAAGCGCGACACATAGGAACTGTTCCAACATCAGACATTACGTCATGAAGATATTAGCTGGGCATTAAGCCATGTCCTGCATCGTTTCGTCGCTTCCGACTCATCAGGGGCCCGACGATGCCCACCCAACTCTGGACCTATACCATATCAAGAAGATACAGGATTTATCAGAGACGAGCGTGTTCTCACACCGCCATTCTTGCTAATGGCAAAACTCATTATCAATGTAATACCGTGTTTTTGCACACAGCAATAAGATGATTCATCAAGAATGACGGTATGAGAGCACGCTCGTATCTGATAAGTCCAGTATCTTCTAATAAACGATGCAGGACATGGCTTAATGCCAAGCAAACATCTTAATGACGTAATGTCTGATGTTGGAACAGTTTCTATGTGTCACGCTTGCGTGGCACATCCCTTGATATCTCTCACTAACACAAATAGTGTACCTTATTGCAGTGTGCAAAACACGGTATTATATTGCTAATACATACTTTAATACAATAATTTATCTATTTGTAAAAGTGTCATGTAAATGGTTTATAAATATTTTTAAATGTGAAGATATGTTATAAAATCAAGGTTCAATATTGGTCTGATAAATCGTTCTTAGTATGAAATAAAACTTTCTTATACATATAGAAATTGATACTGTATTTATACCGCATTATTTCTAATTGAACTCCTATATTTTCAACAATATTAAAAAAGCTTTCAACAGGTGGTTGTTTTCGATCTCTAAAAAAAATTAGATTTATTTTTATCAATATATCGGAAAATAGATTTTTCCCGGGGGAAAAATGTGTATACATAGTTAGATTCATATTTAAATGGACAACGATGAGTTTAATCAAAATTGTCAGAACCGTTTTCGAGAAATAATTTATCTGTGGATACCACCAATTTAATATCTTGATTTCGCTTCGTGGTATGATTTTCCTCAACATTTCACCAAATTTTATCGAACTTGAGCCAATGAACTTAGCCAAGTAGTTTAGGCTCAAGGCTTCTGCACAGAGAACAGACATAGATTATAAAATAGTATATTATGTTACTAGGCTGTGAAGTGAGTTTTTTCTTTACCGCGGCAATTACATTTACTGTCGAGCGAAGCGAGACAGTAAATATTGCCAAGGTAAAGAAAAAACACTCACAGTCGTGTAACATATGCTATTTTTTCCGAGGTAGCAGACAATGAAAATACATTAAATATCAATAAATAATCAATATAATAATAAAAAATATTAGTACATACTTAATATTTAAAAAAAGAAACCTTAAAAAGAGGTTACACTATAAGAAAAAATAAATAAAACGCATTGACATCTAGCGGAATTAAATCGTACTAAGCATTTCTACAAAGACTGCAGCGCTACTGACGGAAGTTTTGACAACTACCCGCCGGAAAATACAAATATTTTAGTTCCTAGGACGTAAAAGATTTTTTCTTTACAGCTAGGAGTAATGAAAAGATTTTTTAAGTCCACGTAATGAAAAAATGGATTTTAGCTATGTTTTTTAGGCTCTAAAGTTACTATTTCACAGCCTACCACGGAAAAACTAATTTTTTGGACTCAGGGGACAAACATTTTTTAGTCCATTAAAATTTAAAATCGATTTTTTTCGCTAAGTCACAATACTTTTTCTTTATAGTATAATAATATTATCATATATGTAGTATAAATTATATACACTACATATATGAGAAATTAAAAATAGTATATTATGTTACTAGGCTGTGAAGTGAGTTTTTTCTTTACCGCGGCAATTACATTTACTGTCGAGCGAAGCGAGACAGTAAATATTGCCAAGGTAAAGAAAAAACACTTCACAGTCGCGTAGCATATGCTATTTTTTCTGAGGTAGCAGACAATGAAAAAACATTAAATATTAATCACTAATCAATATATAATAATAACAAATATTAGTACATACTTAAGACTTAAAAAAATAAACCTTAAAAAGAGGTTACACTATAAGAAAAGATAAATAAAACGCATTGACATCTAGCGGATTTTAATCGTACTAGAAGCATTTCTACAAAGACTGCAGCGGTACTAACGGAAGTTTTGACAACTACCCGCCGGACATAAAAAATCTTTTAGTTCCTAGGACGTAAAAGATTTTTTCTTTACAGCTAGGAGTAATGAAAAGATTTTTTAAGTCCACGTAATGAAAAAATGGATTTTAGCTATGTCTTTTAGGCTCTAAAGTTACTATTTCACAGCCTACCACGGAAAAAAAATATTATACTACAAAACAGAATATAGAGACAAAATTAACACTTTAAAAAATATACAGAGGGGAGTTAAAATCTAAAGAAGGTGTACGGAATGCTCTTCTTTAGGCTGTTACACCCCTTATTAAAACAGGAGTGGGATATTCCTTTGTCCCTAAGTACATTGGACTAAACATCCTTAATATTTATTTATTCGTCATTTTTATTCTATAACAACATAGGGGAGTAGCAATCTGAAGAAGTACCTAAATATTTTTGATACGTAAATAATTGGAAATGAAGCCAATTATGCTTTTATTGACAACCATTTTATTTTCATATTCTAAATGAAAAGTATTTTAACCGGGGTGTTATTACACAAAAAGAACCAGAACTAAAGAGAGCCAATAAGGGGCAAATCCAGAAGGGCTCTTCTTTGGATTCTTTGGCCTTTCGAGTGGACAGAAGGAAAGAATAGATAAAAGGGTAGAACTGGTAAGAAGGGACAAAGTGAAGACCCTTTAAGAATCGAAGAAGGGTTTAGAAGTCTTGGATACCCCCTGTCCACCATTGTCTCATCAGTCTGTATAAAGATCCTTCCCCGGGTTTCTTTCTTTACCCTCATCGTGATCAAAAGATAGTTCCTCCTACATTGACAATTTACATTTCAAATACTTGACATAAATTTCAGTTGGAAATAAGAAAAAAGTACTTAAGTATAAAATGTTTTGAAAAAGACTGAACTTCCAGAAACGAAAGATCCCAACAAAAACACTACAAACAAGTCTCGCGTAAAAAGTTGTGAGATCATAGGTTTACCCAAGCCTCCCACTGTCCAAGTAAGTTCTGCTAGGGATAATTTATCCAGTGCAAGTACATGATGTTTGTCTGTCCCTCTCTCTATTCTCTTTCCCAAATCACTCTACACGTTTAAATTTAAAACCATTTCCCGACTTGGCAAATACACACCACAAACTTAAATCAAATAAGAAATATTAATGTTTTTAAATTTAAACATGTAGAGTGATTTGGGTAAGAGAATAGAGAGAGGGACAGACAAACATCATGTACTTGCACTGGATAAATTAGACCTAGTATAACTTACTCGGACAGTGGGAGACTTGGCTAAACCTATCATCTCACAAATTTTTACGCGAGACGGCTTATTTTTTTAATACTAGTGTTTTTGTTGGGATTTTACTTCTTTTTATAAGTAATTTTTCAGTGCCCCGAACAATTTTTCGTTTTTCTTTCTTTGTTCTTGTTTGATTGTTCTTGGTCTTTTTCTTTCTTTGTTCTTGTTTGATTGTTCTTGGTCTTTTTCTTTCTATGTTCTTGGTCTTTTTCTTTCTTTGTTCTTGTTTGATTGTTCTTGGTCTTTTTTTTTCTTTGTTCTTGTTTGATTGTTCTTGGTCTTTTTCTTTCTTTGTTCTTGTTTGATTGTTCTTGGTCTTTTTCTTTCTTTGTTCTTGTTTGATTGATCTTGGTCTTTTTCTTTCTTTGTTCTTGTTTGATTGTTCTTGGTCTTTTTCTTTCTTTGTTCTTGTTTGATTGTTCTTGGTCTTTTTCTTTCTTTGTTCTTGTTTGATTGTTCTTGGTCTTTTTCTTTCTTTGTTCTTGTTTGATTGTTCTTGGTCTTTTTCTTTCTCTGTTCTTGTCTATTTCTTTCTTTGTTCTTGTTCGATTGTTCTTGGTATTTTTCTTTCTATGTTCTTGTTAATCTTTCGTGTATCTTCTTCGTCGCTGGGTGTTCAAATTGAACTAAATAAAATTATCTGGAATAAATATGTTTGCACTTTAAGATAACTGTAAATTATTAATACGGTCAAATCAACCTCAACGAATGTTCTCAACATCACTTTTTAGTTTTAACGTTCTCCACTAGGTAGCTCTAGAGGCGATGTTTACAATTTTTAAAAATGTTTACAATATTTTGAATAGGCAGTTTTTCTATTAGCCTTGAAAGGGACAAAGAACCAGATTTTTCGGATTTTTAATTTTTCCTTCATTTGTACAATAAACTCTATCTATATACAAAATTTCAAGTTTCTAGGATTGTTAGAAGTGTCTTAGAATTATGATGAGTGAGTCAGTCAGTCAGTGACAAAATAACAAAACTTTAGGCTCATATATCTTATGTACTACTATGGGTAGAGGTGTGAAATGTTTATTTCTGGTTCAGTTTGTCATGAACTTTAAATTAACATTGATTTTAAACATCCAAGTATGTTCAATAGGATAGTAGAGGGGGGTCCAAATTGCCGTGAGTTGGTTTCAGTAAAGCATGGTACGGCTGTGCTCGACTTGCCGGGGACACTACCGTGCCCCCAGATTTTTATTTTTAAAAACAAAATATCATACTTTAATCATAATATATGTTCTGTAATCATATTATAACAAGAATAATTGAAGCGTGCTTCTTCCATTCAACAAACTATGCATCCTGTCTGTCTGCCAATAATGTTTACGTGTCCGACGATAACTTGAGTAAAAGTTTAACGATTTGGTTGAAATTTAGTATTCGTTTCTATTGCATTACTTCTCACTTGAACACATAGATTAAGAGATTAATTGAAGCGAGCTTTTTACAATCAACAAAATATGCATCCTATTTATCTATCTGGGTGAAACGAAAAAGTTGAACGATTTGGTTGAAATCTTGTATTCGTGTTTGTTTCACTAATGCTCAGGCTAAGTTCGTTGGACAGCGTGATCCGTCCAAGAGTTCGTGCGCAACTTTCACGTAAATGTGAGCTTCAAATGTAAAATTATAATTTCAATTCTCATCACCTTTCGATGAGAAAACTATTTTTTAGTAAAACCAACAGCAACAACGCAATGAATATTAATATGGATCGTTAAAACTATTAAAGTGGGCCTAAACGATTAAAGTAGAGAAAACAACGTTTTTACTGATATCTTGCGTTCTAACGTGAAGATTTTGATAAAACTTCTTATTAATCTTGTACAGCATAATTGAAACAACCATGTAAAATTTCCACTCGATGCATTCAGAAGTTTGTTTGTGTAGCGAAATGATACATTACGGGACGCCTACAACACGTCCCGGCCATTCCATTTCAATTAATAAAAATTGGTTCCCAAAAATTGAGCGACAGACAGACACGGAACTAAAACATGTTCCCTGATGTCTGAAACGGAGTTATGTCTTGGAATATTTGAAATTGGAGACAAAATGTTTTCTTTCATCAGAACAACCACACAGCTTTCAATACTTTCGATAAACTCTAAAGTAAACATCCAGCTAAAATCATAAACATAACCTATGCAGCTGAAACCTACCATTCCATCAAGAGAAAACGAGCTGTTGACACAGTTCATTTAAATGCTTCCATAGAGCCGTCCAATCAGATTGCATGAAAAGTTGAACTAATTTAACTTCTTTTATCTACGATTGATACGAAATATAAACATTATACCTCTGTTTAGATGCGTAGAAAGTGATTATTTACGTACTTGTATTCATTGCGCATGCGCGTCTCATAGTTCTGAAGAATTCCTCTTCTTTACCATGCTAGCGCGGTAAAGAAGAGGAATTCTTCAGCTTTACGCACGATTAGCGACTTTTTTTACATTTAACAAAACTAATTTGCTATTCTTTTATTAAAGTAACTGTTTATATCGAGTTTTTAGTGAAAAACAATAAATAAATCAAGTGGCTTTGACGAAAATGTAGAGAATAATACTCCTCCAGAAATAATTAATTCGGCAAATAATACAACTCAAGATTAATGCCATCTTTATCAAAAGAAGAGATACGAACTTACATAGAGCAAGTTTATTGCTTCCGAGCTTACCGAAGGTAACGGAAGCATTGTGTTCACTTTTGAGAACGAAAAACTTTTATGCCTCCGATTTTAAAAATTCCAAGACAGAAATCCGTTTCTGACATCAGGGAACATTTTTGGTTCCGTGTCTGTCTGTCTGTCTGTCTGTCTGTGTGTCCGCGAATTATGAAACGTGCGACGATAACTTGAGTAAATGTCGACCGATTTTGATGAAATTTGGTAGACATGTTCATTTTACCAATGCCCAGGACGAGTTCGTTGGACAACGTTATCCGTCCAAGCGTTCACGAGCAACGCTCGTGTAAACGTGAACTTCAAATTTAAAATTGGAATTTTAGGTCGGGAAGAACATCTAACTTCATCCATTGAATGAGACAAACATTTTTTTCAAATACAATTTTTTAGTAAAACCAACAGCGACACTGCTATGAAGTGTTAAAGATCGCTAACACTATTAATAGTTTTTACACAATTAACAAGATAACAATAAAGTAATATAACAATAATTTTAATGTTAATATAACAATAATGTACATGATAGGATGCGAGGAAGCTATGTGCCACACTAATTGGCAGTCTATTTTTTTCTGTATTTATTATTTAAATCTAACAATCGTAGATAAAGTACGGTACGCAACTCGTGCGAAACGGCATTTTGCATTGCTCGTGTGGTTTTACCACCCTCGCTATCGCTCGGGTGCAAACTCCACACTCACATGAAAAATGCTACTTTCCGCACTCGACGCGTAATGTATTATTCCGTCAGTAATAGCAATGAGCAATTTCATTGAATTGGTGTTTACATGTTTCAATTTTATTGATTCAGTCGTGTTTCAATCTCACGAAGCAATAAAATTTAACCTTCTAAACACAGAGCTCAATACATAGCAATATACTAATTAAATGACAACATTAATAACATGCTTTCTGTCTAGGGGAAAGTACTTAATTAATACAATATCAATGAAAAGACATTTGTTTTAGCATGAGAGGGTGTATACTTCATGAGTTTGATTAATACAGGGAATAAAATACTGGGCTACAATTGTATAAGCTTCAGTACTATACTTTGAAAGTTCGATGATAAATTCCCTTCAAAATTATATATTGATATTTATGGTAATTAATATTCAGATTTTGTCTTTGTTATTTGAATTTGTCTGTAGTCCTTTTATAGTTAATGTTGAATTTATAAAAACAAGACTTAAAATTAGAATATCATATCACTATAGGTAAATAGTTAAAAGGCACATTTCCTGGTGGTGCAATATACTAGTGCATAGACAAAAGTATTAAAATGGAACCACCTGTGAGTTAACTTTTACATTCCATCCAATTTTCAACGTAATCAGACAAAAATGTTAACAGAAACATACGAGAACAGAATTTCATTGAAACGTATTTTCATCGAAGAAATATTAAATATAGACATAAATACATTTGATTATTCTTAATCATAACAATGATTGCGTCAAGCATTGTTAAGCTCGGAGGCAAAATAGCCTTTATCTCCAGTTGGGACGAAAAGTAACTTTCAGGGCTAGTTTGAAGGTTATAAAGTTGGTCTTTTCATGCCCGTTCTTAAAAACGGGGATATTATGTGAAAACAATGATATAATGTAAAAATCACAGGGAAGTACTTTTTAGGGTTTTGTAGATGATTAAGCATACCCGTTATGTAATTATGATTTTTTTCTTCGATCCTAAGGGTCCCGGGTTCGATCCCCCGTGAGGTCACAATGTTTTTTTATAGGTAATAACGACCAGATAAATTAATTTTTTTAGGAAATTTTCATCGCCCAACCATACGGTATAATCATGAATCATTTCAAAATTTTAGGACCAGCCATTATATAAAATTTGGGGGGGGGGATTTTTTTGGGGGTATATTTTGACTTATAAAACAAATAAAGAATTAAAAATTTAAAATAGCAAATATATATTTGTATCCTACTCTTTAGCAGCTTTCATTTGATACCCAACTCAAAATTTTTAAAAAATAAAATTTTGGGCGCACTCCAAATTTTCGCGCACAAAATTGGTAAATTTTAAAACTTCGGAATGAACTCCCGGAAATATCATCGCCCCATTATAAGGTATTAGTATGAATTATTTTGAAATTTTAGCACCAGCCGATCTATAGTGGTTGGGGGGGGGGGATTTGTTTAGGGGTATATTTTGATTTTTTTCCCTTATAAGGAATGCAAATTTTAAAAAAGCATATATATATTTGTGTCCTACTCTTCAGCAGCTTTCATTTAATACCCAACTCAAAATTTAAAAAAAAAAAAATTTGGGCGCACTTCACTTTTCCGCGCCCAAAATTAACAATTTTTACAAATTTGGGATGAACTCCCGGAATTTTTATCGCCCTACAATAAGATATTAGCATGAATTATTTCAAAATTTTAGCGCAAGGCGATCTATAGTGGTTGGGGGGGGGGATTTTTTTGGGTATATTTTGATTTATTTAAACAATAAGGAATGCAACGTTTAAAAAATCATATACATATTTGTGTCCTACTCTTCAGCAGCTTTCATTTGATACCCTACTCAAAAATTTAAAAAAAATTTTTTTTTTGAGTTAACCACATTTTTTCGAATTACGCATGCGCAAATCTAATTATGAACTTCTGTATATTTTTCCTGTGGTTGGGTCAAAAAGTTGCACCAGTGTTTCAAATTTCAGCTCTTTAGCTTAAACGGTTCGGGCCCTATGAACCAAAGAGCGACGGACGGACGGACACTTCACCCTCGGTATAAGGGTTTTGAGAAGTATCTACAAAACCCTAAAAACGAGAATATAATCCACGTTCGCCAACCTAATTATTTTGTATATAGTAGAAAATGAATGCCATAACATAACTATTATTTAATTTAAAAAAGTTTCAAAATATTGTAGGGCATAGATATATGGATATTGGAGCAGTGACAAGAATAAGTGAGCAATAAAATACAATAAAAATTTATTGAAGTAATCGTCTTATCTCCTAAGATGCCACCCAATCAAAATCGAATAGATTATAATTTCCAATTTTTGAGAGAAATCAATTTGTTATATTAGCATTTGAATCTACGGAATAAACTACACTCTTGTAAACTAAAGAAGAAATAAATGAAAGTAAAACTTTTAGCTTTCATGTCCCCCTGTTTTTTTTAAAAAAAAGTCGACAAAAATACTCTCTGGTGCTCTTCCATAGTTGCTTTTATGAACAAAGGAAAATAGTTGGTTATAGAAAGGTCGTTAATGGAAAGTACAGAGAATTCTCGAACGTGTGGAGATATACTAAAGAAAAAACGTTTGTCTTCACATTTACAATCGTGGACACCAAGTTCAAATTAGTGTTAAACATCTTTGAAGAGCAAAACGGGCTTTTTTATGTGTGTTTAGCACTTTAAAACAAGTAGATAAGTGAAAAAGAGAGAGAAAGAGTACAAGACGGATGGTTTTAATCACAAGGATAAGGGTTAAAAGCCGAAAGGGTTTTAGATCTCGTTGTAAAAACAAAAAGGGCCAAGCTAGAATTTAGTCAAAGTGCAAGCTTTGACGATTTTACAACAAGAGCCCACATAGCGAATAATAATAATTAGAGCTTTTGTCGTAAGAAGGGTTCAAAGTAACCTTACATTTTCAGAGAGATACGTCTAACTTCTGAAATGTTTGGAAAACCTGAGTAACACATAGGTTCTGTTAAAGTAATAAAACATTTCAAAGGAAACTGTATCACAGCAAATTTCCTTTCGGGTGGGTGGATTTCTATTTTACAACAAGATGTAACGATGTAACAACGTTATAGCAAACATGTAATGTTTGCTATTCCGGTAGATTTCTATACATAAAACAAAATACTTTATTTCAGTTACAATACCGGTGCATTTATATTTTACTATAAGATATTATAGTACAAGTCAAAACATGGCTTTTGCAGACGACATTAATCTGCTTGTAAGAAAACCCGGTGTGCTGAAGGAGAATCTGGACACCTTGAAAGAGGAGGCCAGTAAAGTGGGGCTGGAAATCAGCCAAGACAAGACCAAGTACATGATCAACAGCCGGAATAAAACCAGATGGTGAAATAACCAGGAATTTGATGGGTACCAGAGGGTCCAACAATTCAAATACTTAGGCGGGGTAATTGCTGAAGATAATGAAACTTCAGAGGAGATGGGAATAGGTGCTATTACAGTTTCATCAAGCTGGTAAGGTCATCTTTAGTGACAAGACAGTTGAAACTTATGGTATATAAGCCAGTAGTTACCTATGGCTCAGAAACGTGGACGCTGACAAAACCTGATTATGTTCGTAGGAACGAAAAGTGCTTAGAATTGGCGCTGTGAACGATGAGAATGGCCTAGCGCATTAGAACTAATGAGGAGTTAGCACAACTGTACAACAGGCCGTCAATCATAAATGGCATTAAAGCAAGTAGATCACGTTGGCTTGAACACGTACAGTGAATGAACGATCAAAGAGTACCAAGGAAAGCAATGAATACGACACCAGGAGGATACCGACCATTGGGACGCCCAAGAAAACGACGGTTAGAGGATGTGGAGGACCTTCAGAATCAAAAGGTGCGTAACTGGAGAGGAATGGCGCTGTCACGAGACTACTGGTGGACAAAGGTGGTTGCTGAGGCCAAGGTACTTCAAGGGCTGTAGCGCCAAGATAAAGTAAAATAAATACCGGTGAATTTATCTTTTACTATAAGATATTAAAGTTTCAATTCTTACAGATTTCTTATATCATTTAATTTCCTTCTAATCTTATATCATTAAAATTCATATTAATTCAATTAGAAGAAACAAGCTCAACTAATTAGTTTTACCGGTTACAATACTGATGAATTTGGAGTTTACTTCACCAGCAACTAATAACAGCTGTAGTACCAGAAACATTTCAGCTTTTTATCTTACAGGAAATTAGATATTAATCTTACAACTTATTAACAGAAATTATTATTAGAATAAAGATGCTCTAATATTCGACATAATAGTTAGTTATTCTATAGATTTGCAAAATAAACACATTAAAACGACTTATTTAGTCAAAAATAAAATATAAAACATAAATATACGAATAGAAAAGTGTTCAAGTCACTTTTGCTTTTCGACATAGCACCTGTCCTCCTGTCATTCTTAACCAAGTCCTCATTCTTCAATGTAGCACTGTCCGTTACCTTGAGCGACGACTCACCAGGCAGCACCACACTAAGTCTAAACGTATTGACTTTGTACTTTAGATCGTAGATCCAAAATTAATCATTTATAACACAGTTTTAAAGCCGGCTTGGACCTACGGTTTAGAGGTTTGGGGTAGCACCAAGCCTTCCAAATCCCGTCGACTACAAACTCTTCAATCAAAAATCTTTCGTAAAATCACCGATGCTCCTTTCTACGTATCTAACCTCACCCTTCATAATGATCTCAATATCCCTTTTGTCCGTGACCTATCTATATCCAGATACCATAAATTCCACGAGTCCTTATTAAATCAACCTAATCCTTTTGTAGAACTCCTTTCTTCCCAATCCATCTCTGATAATCCACCTCACCGCCTGAGAAGTTAGTAGCCCAGAGATCTATAAAATATGGGCTTACTTATTGATAATTAATTATTATCCAACTTACACCTTATCATTCCTTATTATTATTTTTATTTTGTTTAATTATTTCTTCTTTTCTCATTCACTTGTTATTTTATTATTTTGCTAAGGAGTAATCAATCATTTATCATTTATTTCACCCTCCAAATAACCATGTATCAGTATCACTTGAAACATTAATAATTTATGTAGTGTGATATTCTATAAAAAGAAAAAAAATATAAATATAATTTTTTAATTGCTAATATCTGAGAATTTAGTTATTTAGTTGGTTTATTGTACCTGAAATTTTACAAACCGCCGGTCAATTGCGCTACCGTCGCGCTTGAAGATCCGTTAAGAACGGCCGATTCTTTTAACTCATAAAGAACCCTCCCTAGCGCACCTCTCGAGATTTTCATCGCGCTACAATAAAAGTATTAGCATGAATTAATTTAAAATTTTAGGACCAGCCGTTATATAGTGGTTGGAAGGGGGGGGGGGTGTATATTTCAACTCATACAACTAATTAAGAATCCAATAATTTAAAAAAGCACACACACATATATATATATATATATATATATATATATATATATATACAGTAAAACCTGGATCGACCAAAAGTGGTCACCTTAGGCAAGTGGTCAATATACCCAAAATGAGTTTAAAAAAAGCTTATTCTTGGTTTTTTATAATGTTGCACATGTAAAGGGTGAAAAGGAACATTTATGGAATAGAGTAACACAGTTTTTAAATTGAGTAAAATTAAACCTTTCTGAAATATGATTAGCTATTTTTTACAATTTATGCAAAAACGAGGAGAGACATTTTTCTTTAAAAAGTTAAAAAAACATGTATTGTACTTATGTTTAATTGTAAAATCTAAACATTTTTTTACGTTCATTTCAGTGCCAAATACAAAGAACACAATTTAAAAAAAAAAAAAAAACGACACCTTTTACCTTCTAAATCATACTAAGAACTGAGCAAGAAATGAAATAAAAACAGAAGAGGAGATATTCCAAAGAAATGAGGATGAAGTGAAAAAGAAAAAAATATAAAGAAATTATGTACTCTTTATGGTTAAGGTTAACTCTTAGAACCAGCAAGAATTATTTATTTTACTAATTTCCTTGAATTAAAATCCTTCTTAATAATTCCTATAAAAAAGAAAGAAAGTAAAGAGGGTTATATTGATATTGCAACAACTAGTATATTAGTTCTAAGAAATTAAAATATAAACTGAATGTTTCAAAATTATAATAGGTATTCTCACTAAAATATGTATTTTTGTTTTCACTTTGGTCACTTTAACCGAATTAAGTTTACTTCAAGGGACTAGAAGAATGTGGTCACTGGTCACTATGGGCAGATGGTCACAATAAGCAGAAGAAAATGTACAGGAAGAATTGAATTTCTGAAAAAGTAAAAGAATTCATGAAAAAGTGGTCCCATTGACCAGGTGGTCAATATACACGGGTGGTCACTTTAGCAGGTTTTACTGTATACATACTTGTAACCTACTCTTCATGCTTTCATTCGACACTCCACTCAAAATTAAAAAAAAAAAAAAAATTGGGCCTCAATTCTAATCTGATTAACTGCTTTAGGAAATACTGACAAATTGTCACCACAAACGATCCGGATATCCGGAAAGAACATATCCGTTTTTCCTATCAGTTCTTACGGATCGACCTTGGGGATTTCATCTAAAAAAGTTGATTAGATCCTGAGATATCTAGGTACATAATCATAAAATAGTTTTATCATATCAAAATAATCTATTATCTTTTAATTAATAGATTAATCTGTGTTCAAATAAGAAAGTAATTCATTAATGTATGTAAATTAATAGTAATATATTTTATCTACGATTGATACGAAATATAAACATTGTATCTCTGTTTAGATGCGTAGAAAGTGATTCTTTTCGTACTTGTATTCATTGCGCATGCGCGTCTCATAGTTCTGAAGAATTCCTCTTCTTTACCACCCTAGGGCGGTAAAGAAGAGGAATTCTTCAGCTTTACGCACGATTAGCGAGTTTGTTTACATTTAACAAAACTAATTTGCGGTTCTTTTCTTAAAGTAACTGTTTATATCGAGTTTTTTGTGAAAAACAATGAGTGATTCTAGTGCGACTTTGATGAAAATGTGGAGAATAATACTCCTTCAGATATAATTAATTCGTCAAAAAATACAACTCAAGAATTAATACCATCTTTATCAAGAGAGAGATACGAACTTACATACAGCAAGTTTATTTTTTTCTGTATTTATTATTTAAATCTAACAATCGTAGATAAAGTACGGTACGCAACTCGTGCGAAAACGGCATTTTGCATTGCTCGTGTAATTTTACTACCCTCACTGCAAACTCCACACTCGCATGAAAAATGCTTCTTACCGCACTCGACGCGTAATGTACTATTTTTGATTAATGTTTTATTCATAGTATAACTATTGAAAATGTAACAGGTGAGCAGTTAATTTTATTTATCTTTAAGAATCAACTATATTTTTCCGAGATTTGTAGCCAGATCAACCCAAAGGCTCCATGGTGTGATCATTTGCATTAAATATAGAGGTAATATTCCTTTTACAAAAGAGATAAATATATTATAGCGTATACTTCATAGCATGTAGAATTGAAGGTAAGAAAGGGGTGCATAGAAAAGGTCTAAAGCAGTGATCATACATCAAATAAAGCCCTTAAGGGTAGAAAGAGCAATATATTTTATATCAGTTAAGGTCTTATAGAGACCATAATTAATGTTTATAAAGCATAAGACGCACTTTATACTGTACTTCACCTTCTCACGGGGAATCAAAAAACTGTCTTTATTTTATCCTTAGACTTTAGAACTGCTAAGTCACTCTCTTCCACTAATATAATGTTTCAAGTAGTAGCAATCATTCAAGATTTAATAACTTAATTATTAAATGTATGTAATATCATACAACAACTTGATTTCTACCCGTTGCTTACTTATTCCTTAAATAATTAATTTGCTTGATCGGAAAACATTAAGGAAAAATATCAATGAAAGCCAATGACTGTTAATCATGCTGTATTAACAAGAATATATTTAGGTATATGTTAATAAATCTTAATTTGAGAAATCTTTCCGCTTTTAATCTTTTATTGTAGAAATATTACCGCTGTTGTGCGTACTGCTATAAAAACATTTTAGACTTAAACTAACTATTGGTGAATACTATGAGTTACAATTTAAGTTTATCTTTTCTTTTCTACCTATTACTCTTTATATAGTAATAATTACAAGATAAAAAGAACTTTTTATATAGGTACTACGTTTTTAAATTTTCTATTGACTAAATAAAAAATCAATATGAAACTTGTCAAATAGAAGATTGTAAATATGGGACATGTCAAAACAAATAAAATAACTTGAGGATTTTTTCCGAACTAACTTTCCATAAAAGTATTAAAATAATGCATGGTCATCGTGTTCTGAGCTATGCTAAAAGTTTCAAATGTCTAGCTATTCGGGAAGTTAGTTAGAAGTCGATTGCTAGATTTGTACCGGACAAACAAACTAACAAACGAACAAACAAACAAGAAAGCAAGCTAATAAAAACGTAGTAAAATCAAATCAATGGTTGTATATAACAAAATCTTAAATTCTAGTGGGTTAAACCAGGTATTACTATATTAAAAAATGTTTACATAATAATAAACTTGGCAGAGTTACATTGGATGTCATCATGGTGTTTTCGAGGGTCTGATTGAAGTGGAGTGTCGATATCACATCTCCTTGTCTCACAGTTAATGGGAAACTCTCATGATACCATTCCTGCTATCTTCCCTTTACTTTTGGATCCTTTAAGTATGATCCTATAGAAGTTTTATGGGTCTCTGGTATACATTTTATAAGGTATTTGGTATATTTGTATAAATAAGGTATTCATATTCCCAGTATGAAAGGAATCATTTTGGGGTGAACTCCTAAATCCTTCATTGCTTGATACGGAAAACTTATTTTACTCGTCGAAATTTAATACAAAGGTGATACTAGTACATTACGCGTCGAGTGCGGAAAGTAGTATTTTGCATGCGAGTGTGGAGTTTGCACCCGAGCGACAGCGAGGGTAGTAAAACCACACGAGCAATGCAAAATGCCGTTTTCGCACGAGTTGCGTACCGTACTTTATCTACGATTGTTAGATTTAAATAATAAATACAGAAAAAAAATAAACTTGCTGTATGTAAATTCGTATCTCTCTCTTGATAAAGATGGCATTAATTCTTGAGTTGTATTTTTTGGCGAATTATTATTTCTGGAGGAGTACTATTCTCCACATTTTCGTCAAAGTCACTTGATTCACTCATTGTTTTTCACTATAAACTCGAGGAATTCTTCAGAACTATGAGACGCGCATGCGCAATGAATACAAGTACGTAAATAATCACTTTCTACGCATCTAAACAAAGGTATAATGTTTATATTTCGTATCAATCGTAGATAAAAGTATATTACATTCTTGGCACTTCTCTAGAGCTTGACAGATGTAGAATATTTGATCCGGAATGGATCTGTTTCTTTGGAAACCACACTGATAATCCTCTACCAAATTTTCCATGGTTTGTTCCGCCCAGCTGTATGCGAGAGAACACTTTGTACGCCGTACCTATCATGGTAATTCCTCTATATAATAGTTAGTAGGCGTAGGCATCTCTATCTTATCTCCTTGACAGTCTACTACTGCGTACCATAATTTTTCTCTACATAAATATCTTTTAACATTTACACATTTAAAAAACAACATTTTAACGCCTTATCATGTTTACCAAAAATACCCATGGTTTTTGGTTTCAAATTTGTTGTTTTTCAGATAAGAAAGACATGGAATAAGTTGTGTTGTCGAGTCGAGAGCAGCAAGGGGCCATGACCAACCGCTACGTGATCTGGTTTCCACATTAAACTCCTTATATTACATAAGCAAAACAAACCATTCCCTTACTTTATATTTGTTCATACCCCTTTACATGTATAAGAGAACAATTTACACCAAACTAAACCTAATTCCCTATACAATTCGCTTAACTCTAATGCATTGTTGATGTGAAAATAAAGCCGCAAGGCATTACATAATAAATAGGATTTTTCGTTATAAATTTCTGAATTTATGTGACAGATATAAATAACATATATTTTTATGAAATATTAATAATAGTAGATCTCACTCTTGGACAAAAAGAGAAATGTGTAAATAATTTTCAATATTAAATACTCTTCGTTATTTTAATATGGCTGAAATTTAAACTGGACTATACATAGAGCTGGCTATATCCGGTGTATATCTGATTTTTGTTCTATCGACTCCTTGCCAGTCAGATAAAAGGGTCATATATACAGAATTTAATCACTAAAGCTTAATTATGTCAAAGGCGGCCACACACGAAGAGGAAATCCTTGAGGTTTGGACTGAACAGTTCAGACAAGGAGGAATTCCTGTAGGTGTGTGGAGGCAACCTGTGGACTACAGTCCCCAAAATCCCAATCAATTTTTATTTCCTCCTTGAGGCTGGAACTAAGCAGTCAGACGCGGCGTGGATTTAGTTGATGACGGTCGGCCTAGAGGGTTTTGAAGTTTGTGTTGGGAAAGGGGATGGTGCAGTAGAGAAAATCCCAAAGGAAATTCGGAGCCTTAGTCCTTTAGGATTTCCTCAACTCAACTCCCATGTGTGGGCGAGGGTTTTGTAGAGAAAATCCTCAAGGATATCTCCAAGGAAGTCGCGGTGGCTTGTTCCTTGCGGATTTCCTCAAATCAACTCCCATGTGTGGGCGAGGGTTTGGTAGAGAAAATTCTTAAGGATATCCCCAAGGGAATCGTGAAGGCTTGGTCCTTGAGGATTTTCTAAACTCAACTTCAGTGTGTGGGCGAAGGTTTGGTAGGGAAAATCCTCAAGGATATCTCCAAGGAAGTCGCGGTGGCTTGTTCCTTGCGGATTTCCTCAAATCAACTCCCATGTGTGGGCGAGGGTTTGGTAGAGAAAATTCTTAAGGATATCCCCAAGGGAATCGTGAAGGCTTGGTCCTTGAGGATTTTCTAAACTCAACTTCAGTGTGTGGGCAAGGGTTTTGTAGAGAAAATCCTCAAGGATATCTCCAAGGAAGACGCGGTGGCTTGTTCTTTGCGGATTTCCTCAAATCAACTCCCATGTGTGGGCGAGGGTTTTGTAGAGAAAATCCTCAAGGATATCTCTAAGGGAATCGTGGAGGCTAGGTCCTTGAGGATTTTCAAAACTCAACTTCAGTGTGTGGGCAAGGGTTTTGTAGAGAAAATCCTCAAGGATATCTCCAAGGAAGACGCGGTGGCTTGTTCTTTGCGGATTTCCTCAAATCAACTCCCATGTGTGGGCGAGGGTTTGGTAGAGAAAATCCTTAAGGATATCCCCAAGGGAATCGGGGAGGCTTGGTCCTTGAGGATTTTCTAAACTCAACTTCAGTGTGTGGGCGAAGGTTTGGTAGAGAAAATCCTCAAGGATATCCCCAAGGAAATCGCGGGGGATTGGTCCTTGAGGATTACCTCAACTCAACTCCAGTGTGTGGGCGAGGGTTTTGTAAAGAAAATCCTTTAAGGAAATCCCCGAGAATTTCCTCTAAGTGTATGGCCGCCTTTATTAGACTTAAGAAACAGACTGACAAAAATCTGCCATGCATGGAAATAACCTATCTGGTTATAAAAGCAATAGATTATTGGTTAATATGAGTGGATTTCAGTTCTAGGTAAAGAATATTGAGCCTCGCAGATCCATTTCTTACTTTTAAACACATTAAATCATCAGGAAACCTATATATCTTTTAAAATTGCTTTCTAAAGTATACACAAGTTACCTATAATACATTAATTACATAAGACAACTGTCTGACTGATATCATAACTTTCGGGAGCAATAAATATGATTTATAACATATTCTAGGTTATAAAATATTCTTTAAACCTTCTTCATAGGATCTAAAACAAAAGAAAATACAAAAAGTTTACACAGGATTGCATCCTGTGTAAACTTTTTGTATTGTACCGAAACGTCGGGTTTTTGAGTATGTTGTGAGTTGATAGTGTTTTTATGACCGAGCCCTGGGTTTTCTCTGTGCTTATATATATATATATATATATATATATATATATATATATATATATATATATATATATATATATATATATATATATATATATATATATATATATATATATATAGATCAGTCTGTAGCGAAACGTAACCCTAACCTAAAAGTGCGAGTTTATTCTAGGTTACATTTCGCTACAGATTTGTAAAAAATCCAAACAGTCCCAACGAATAAATTTGTAGCGAAAAAGAACCCTTCCGTACATTTTTGTAGCGAAACGGAGACCAAAATATACACGCCATATAGGCCCACAAAACAAGTATAAAATCATTAAAAAAAAACATAGTACAGAGTTCGGGCAAAGTAAAAAATGTGGCAATAGCGAATTAAAACAATCACATTATATTTTAATTAAATAAAATGCAATGGTTACATTTCGCTACAGATATGTATTTTCTCATTACATTTTTGTAGCGACATGGCGACAAAGAGTTCTTTTTTCTCTAAAAAATCTTATGGCACGGAAATAATTTTCCCACTTAGTGGAGAGTACCAATGAAGTGAATAATAGGATAATACCAAATAAAAAAAATTACATAATTTTTTAGTTAAATAAAATGCAATGGTTACGTTTCGCTACAGAAATGTATTTTCTCATTACATTTTTGTAGCGAAACGGCGACACTAGAGTTTTTTTTTCTCTAACAATCTTACGGTCCGAAAATAAATATTAAAATCATTTTCCCACTTAGTAGAGAGTACCAATGAAGTGAATTAGAGGATAATTCAGAATAAAATGAAACGTGTGATTTTTTAATTAAATAAATAAAATGGTTACGTTTCGCTACAGAAATGTATTTTCTCATTACATTTTTGTAGCGAAACGGCGACACGAGAGTTTTTTTTTCTCTAACAATCTTACGGTCCGAAAATAAATATTCCCACTTAGTAGAGAGTACCAATGAAGTGAATTAGAGGATAATTCAGAATAAAATGAAACGTGTGATTTTTTAATTAAATAAATAAAATGGTTACGTTTCGCTACAGATATGTATTTTCTCATTACATTTTTGTAGCGAAACGGCGACACGAGAGTTTTTTTTTCTCTAACAATCTTACGGTCCGAAAATAAATATTCCCACTTAGTAGAGAGTACCAATGAAGTGAATTAGAGGATAATTCAGAATAAAATGAAACGTGTGATTTTTTAATTAAATAAATAAAATGGTTACGTTTCGCTACAGATATGTATTTTCTCATTACATTTTTGTAGCGAAACGGCGACACGAGAGTTTTTTTTCTCTAACAATCTTACGGTCCGAAAATAAATATTAAAATCATTTTCCCACTTAGTAGAGAGTACCAATGAAGTGAATTAGAGGATAATTCTGAATAAAATGAAACGTGTGATTTTTTAATTAAATAAATAAAATGGTTACGTTTCGCTACAGATATGTATTTTCTCATTACATTTTTGTAGCGAAACGGCGACACGAGAGTTTTTTTTCTCTAACAATCTTACGGTCCGAAAATAAATATTAAAATCATTTTCCCACTTAGTAGAGAGTATCAATGAAGTGAATTAGAGGATAATTCAGAATAAAATGAAACGTGTGATTTTTTAATTAAATAAATAAAATGGTTACGTTTCGCTACAGATATGTATTTTCTCATTACATTTTTGTAGCGAAACGGCGACACGAGAGTTTTTTTTCTCTAACAATCTTACGGTCCGAAAATAAATATTAAAATCATTTTCCCACTTAGTAGAGAGTATCAATGAAGTGAATTAGAGGATAATTCAGAATAAAATGAAACGTGTGATTTTTTAATTAAATAAATAAAATGGTTACGTTTCGCTACAGATATGTATTTTCTCATTACATTTTTGTAGCGAAACGGCGACACAAGAGTTTTTTTTCTCTAACAATCTTACGGTCCGAAAATAAATATTAAAATCATTTTCCCACTTAGTAGAGAGTACCAATGAAGTGAATTAGAGGATAATTCAGAATAAAATGAAACGTGTGATTTTTTAATTAAATAAATAAAATGGTCACATTTCGCTACAAATATGATTATTTCATTACATTTTTACAGCGAAACTGCGACACTAATGTTTATTTTCTCTAAAAATTCATGTTGCTTAAAAATAAATATAAAAATCATTTGCACACTTAGTGGAGAGTTCAAATGAAGTGAATTATAGGGTAATACCGAATAAAAAAATTGCTTGCATACGAGTGTACCAATACAGTGAGAGATTTTCATGTAACGCTTTATTGTGTTGTTTTTGGGTAAAGCTTTTCGAGTTTATGTGCCTAAGTGAATACATGAAAATGTCAACAAAATTTGAGCGTTCAGATTTTTGCGTTTGTATATTTGGAATTAAATTGAACATATATATGTTGTGCACGAAGAAAGAAAGTACTTTTTTTCTTCTCTAGTTTATTAAGAAGTAACATTTTAGCTTATTAACTCATATATTTTTATAATAAATGCAAAAATTATAGTACCACAAAAAAATAGACTGCCAATTAGTGTGGCACATAGCTTGCTCGCATCCTATCATGTACTTTATTGTTATATTAATATTAACGTTATATTACTTTCTTGTTTATTGTGTAAAAAGTATTAAAAGTTTTTAGCGATCTTTGACACTTCATAGCGGTGTCGCTGTTGGTTTTAATAAAAAATTGTATTTGAAAAAAGTGTTTCTCTCATTGAATAGATGAAGTTTGATTTTTTTCCCGACCTAAAATTCCAATTTTAAATTTGAAGTTCACGTTTAAGCGAGCGTTGCGCGTGAACCTTGAACGAATAACGTTGTCCAACGAACTCGTCCTGGGCATTGGTAAAATGAGTATGTCTACCAAATTTCATCAAAATCGGTCGACATTTACTCAAGTTATCGTCGCACGTTTCATGATTAGCAGACACACAGACCGACAGACAGACAGCCAGAAACGGAACCAAAAATGTTCCCTGATGTCTGAAACGGATTTCTGTCTTGGAATTTTTGAAATGGGAGAAATAAACAATTTTCGTCCTTCAGAATCAGAATGATCTTATAGCTTCTGACATTCCGTTACTTTCGGTAAGCTCAGGAGCAAATGTGACAGCTAATTAAGTAAATCAGACAATAATTCCTGTAAAGCATAATATCAATAATGTATGTTGTAGGATGCGAGGAAGCTACGGGCCTCTCTAATTGGGAGACTATTTTAATTCGGAGACATATACAATTCTTTCGTTTTTCAGAATGATCTCAATTCCGTTTCCTGGAGCCGACGCGTGGAGCTTAAACTACTAGGCCTAGGCCGATTTTATACATGTTCAGAAAATCATACGCAGGCGAAGTCGAGAATTGAATTTTAGCTCCAAATTTCTCGAAATGGTCCCGACGATTTTGATTAAAAAATTCTAATGGTCTACCATTTAAATACAAATCTAAAGATATAAGGCATTTCCCCAGGAAAAATCTAGTTCCTGAGAAAATAGTTTTAAACGCGGACGGAGAGAGGCCCATCTAGATTCCATACTTCTGCGCACATTTAATATTAAATTATAATAAGTGTAACCCCTCTGGGTATTGAAGCAACAACTTTGTTTTACTAACATCATTATAGTTTTTACCAGAATAAAATACGCTTAAATTGATACGATTTATAATAAAAAGAGGGAAAAAATTAAATTAATAAGACAATAATGATTTCTTTTTTTTTTTTTTTTTTTTTTTTCACTTTATTGAGTAACACAACTACATATTAAATGTTATAAGTGTTAATGATAAAAGTTTTTCCGGACATTGAATTACTTGAGAAAGGTAGTAGTCCATTGACTACTCCTTTCGGCATGAGGATTAAAATTATGATGACAATACATAAGAATGATGAGAATACAATAATAAGAATTACGAGTAATAATAAAAGTGATTTTCAATAATTAATCACATTCTTAGTAGGTCTCTGGGCCACTGCCTTTTCAGGCGGCGAGGTGGGTCATCTGGGATGGATCGGGAGGAGAGGATTTCAACTAAAGGATTGGTGTGATTGGATAAGGATTCGTGAAATTTATGGTATCGGGATATGGATAGGTCTCTAACAAAAGGTACATTGAGGTCGTTATGGAGAGTGAGGTTGGAGACGTAGTAAGGAGCATCTGTGACTTTTCTGAGGATCTTGGATTGAAGAGTTTGAATTCGACGGGAATTGGAAGGCTTGGTGCTACCCCATACTTCTAGACCGTAGGTCCAAGCTGGTTTTAATATTACATTGTAAATTCGAAGTTTGTTATTTAAAGTAAGTTTAGACCTACGATCTAGTAAACGAAGCAGCAACTTGTATCGTCTTGAGATGTCAGATGATTTCTTAAAGTATCATTTAAGTACGTTGTAGGACACGAGGAAGCTATGTGCCACAATAATGGGCAGACTATGTTTAAAAGTACTGATCCGATTTTAAAGAAACTTGGATGGTTTGTCGAAAGTTGCCCACAGATGGCCCCGTATTAATATTAATTTTAACTGTTGCGCAAAGTTAATACTACATACTAAAAAAATAAGTCTAACCCCACTAGGAATCGAAAGAGATCGAAATCTCATTATACCATTCGTTCAATAATAGAAAGCGAGGAAGCTATGTGCCTCACTAATCGACAGACTATTTTTTTTTATTATATTATTATTGAATACGGCCAACATTATGTGTTTTACATTACTCAGAGTAATTTGTTTTTATAAAACTAAAATTAATATATATATTTTTATTAATATATATATTGTTTTTATATAATTAATGTATATATATTCTTTATTTCCTGCAAAAGGTTTAAAAATAGTTCGAAGTTTAGATATCAGGTGTTATTTTATTGTTTCGTTTTATCGGTTTCTCCTCGGATCCCTGGTATCAAACCCTCTGAAGTAAAGCGGTCTGTGACTCACATCTCTTCACTCTCCTAATTTCTTACTTATGTGAAAAGTAATTCTGTAATTCTACTGAATTTATAAAAACTATGTTAAACAGGTTATAATATACATATTTCCTTTCACCCTGTCATCCATATATTTTTCTTTCCTTCTCCTCTCTCTTTGTGTGTGCGATGTTTATATTTCGAGAAAGTGTTGGGATAAAATAAAAATTAACAAAAGTGCTACAAAGTGTTAGGTACAACAAAAGTTTTGTGTTCAGACGCATGGATTCTATTTGTTGAACCTAGTTGCCTAATGCTCCAAATTCCTAAACCGAGAAAGATTGAGAAATTAATTTTAGGGTCTGATTTTCAGCGCGTTGAAATAAAAACTGTTAAAAAGTCAAAATGACTTCTTAAAAACGATTTTTAGTGAAAAAATTAAATTTCCAAATAAATTTTACTCAGATAGAATATTTGTCCTCTCAAACATAATTATTACCCCTCTTTAAAACACTATGTTTCTTGAGGGTAGTTTATTAACCCATCAAATTAAATATAAATACATTCGCTATATAACACTCCTTAGTGAAGCACGGGAATCCAGCTAGTTATGTATAAATAAAAGTTTACTATGTGAAGTATCGGGCACTTTTGTATTATTCCCTTTTTTGGTATATGCTTTTATTATATGCTTAGCAATAAAATGCAATTCCTAATGTTCATTTCCAGGACAGTACTTTAAAATACTTATGCAATGAATGAAATTTCCGGATTCATTTTTCAGCTACAAACAATTACTATATAAATACATAATGACGACATTGAAAATCTAATTTTCATACAGTAACAGTAATGTAGCATAAATAATTTTAATAAATAATTTTTATACAAATAAAAAAAAATCAAGATAAAAATCCGTTTAGGGATCAGGGATTTATTTTTTGGTTTCGAGTCAGTCTGTCTGTTTGTCTGTCGCCCAATTTTTGCGAACCAACATATCTTAAAAACCACTCGTTCCATTTTAATAAAATTTGGATGAAAGGTCATAATCAGCCTATTGTTGGTCCCATATAAGTTTTAATCTTCTGCTTCCATTTGTTTCTCTTCAACATGCTCACAAACATACATTTATTTACACCTATATCTTCAAAAGTACTCAGCCGTTTGCACTCTTTAACTTTTGCTTAATTAATGCTTTAATTAGGTTTAAGAAACCTAACAAATATAATTAATTTGATAACATCAAACGTAAAAGCATAACATCCTGTAAGTATACAAAATAGGACGCGAGGAAGCAATGTGACACTCTATAATTAGCAGACTATTTTTGGTATAACGTTTTGTCGTATCTATATCGTTAAATTTATACATTGTATTAAGGGGAAAAAAGGAGAGAAAACTACGAACCAGAAGAAATATGTATTTTTTAGAGTTTGTCAATACTTTTAAAACTATTGTGTTTAATTTTCTTATTGATAAACAGTTGTTAAACTTACAACACCTTCTTTAAATTTGTAATTGATGGATTTTTTAGATGTGATTAAAAGTAATCAAATTTAAATAATTTTAATAACTTTAATTGTGAGACGTTTCGACCCTTTTTGTAAGGTCATCTTCTTATCACATTTTTCTTTAATTCAGTGATTCAGTGTAGCATATAATAAAGACTTACAAATGGTTTATATTTTTCTTAAAATAATTGAATTACCTCCATCAGAGTTCGTAATTTTCATCATATCATATTTTTTTACAAATAAATTTAAACTTAAAAATTATTAAAAATCATTTTAAACTTAAAAATAATTACAAAAAGCAACATTTAAAAACACATAAAGCCTGACATTAAATCAATCTACAAATTTCAACTACAAATAATATGATAGCAATTATGACTACCTATTTATTTATTGTAAAAAATACAAAATGTTGACTGAATTTTAATTGTATAACGATATGATGAAAATGACGAACTCGCATTGAGGTGGTGCAATTATTTTAAGAAAAATATAAACCATTTATAAGTCTTTATTATGGTACACTGAATCACTGAATTATAAAAAAAATGTGATAAGAAGATGACCTTACTAAAAGGGTCGAAACGTCTCACAATTAAAGTTATAAAAATTATTAAAATTTGATTACTTTCAATCACACCTAAAAAATCCATCAATAACAAATTAATTTATACAAATTGTGTTTAAGTCAACCTTCGAATTTAAACATTTTTTTTTTTTTTAGAGTAAAATCATCGATATCCTAGACAATGTAATACAGACACGAGCCCAAAAATGTTCCCTGATGCCTGAATCGGATTTCTGTCTGGGAATTTTTAAAATCGGAGTCAAAAATGTTTTCATCCTCAAAAGTGAATACAATGCTTCCGTTAAGCTCGGAAGCAATAATATAATATGATTGCTTTTAATGTGTAAAATCCCATTCTTCCCTTTATTTAAAGTCACTTCTAAAGTGTTTAAATATTTTAATTGCTTCTTTTCAAGTCTTATAAGCCATATATATTTTTGACTCCGATTTGCTAAAAATATGTAAAATTAACATATAAATCTGTAACAAAATGAAACCATTGCATTCTATTTAATAAATTTAAAAAAATACGATTTTGCTTCCGAGCTTACCGAAGGTAACGGTATTGTGTTCACTTTTGAGAACGAAAACTTTTATGTCTCCGATTTTAAAAATTCCAAGACAGAAATCCGTTTCATACATCAGGGAACATTTTTGGTCTCGTGTCTGTCTGTCTGTCAGTCGGTCTGTGTCTCTGCGAATTATGAAACGAGTGACGATAACTTGAGTAAATGTCGACCGATTTAGATTAAATTTGGTAGACATGTTTTATTTTACCAATGCTCAGGACGAGTTCGTTGGACAACGTTATCCGTCCAAGCGTTCACGCGGAACGCTCGCGTAAACTTGAACTTCAAATTTAAATTTGGAATTTTAGGCCGGGAAAAAATCAAACTTCATCTATTCAATAAGAGAAACACTTTTTTCAAATACAATTTTTTAGTAAAACCAACACCGACACCGCTATGAAGTGTTAAAGATCGCTAAAACTATTAATAATTGCTACAAAATAAACAATATAACAAAAAAGTAATATAACAATAAAGAACTTGATAGGATGCGAGGAAGCTATGTGCCACACTAATTGGCAGTCTATTTTTCGGTAATATCACATTACTTACTTTATGTAAGTAAATTCACCAAGATTTTTTAGAAAAAAAACTCTTGTGTTTCTACAAAAATATGATGAGAAAAAAATATCTGTAGCAAAATGTAACCATTGCATTTTATTTAATTAAAAAAATAAACGATATAAAAAAAAAAAATAATATCCTATAATTAGCTTCATTTTTGTACTCTCTACTAAGTGTGCAAATGATTTATGTATGTATTTTTGGGCTAAAAGATTTTTTAGAGAAAAAAAACTCTTGTGTCGCCGTTTCGCTACAAAAATGTAATGAAAAAATACATTTCTGTAGCGAAATGTAACCATTGCATTTTATTTAACAAAAAAATTATGTTGTTTTTTTATTCTGTATTATCCTCTAATTCACTTCATTTGAACTCTCCACTAAGTGGGCAAATGATTTTTGAATTTATTTGCGGGCCATAAGATTTTTTAGAGAAAAAAACTCTTGTCGCCGTTTCGCTACAAAAATATAATGAGAAAAAACATATCTGTACCGAAATGTGACCATTTTATTTTATTTAAATAAAAAATTATTTTTTTTAATCTTTATTATCCTCTAATTCTCTTAATGTGAACTCTCTACTAAGTGGGCAAAAGATTTTTGAATTTATTTGCGGGCTATAAGATGTTTAAAAGAAGAAAAAAACTCTTGTGTCGCCGTTTCGCTACAAAAAAGTAATGAGAAAATACATATCTGTAGCGAAATGTGACCATTTTATTTTATTTAATTTAAATTTTTTTTTTTTTTTTTTATTCTTTATTATCCTCTTATTCTCTTCATTTGAACTCTCTACTAAGTGGGCAAAAGATTTTTGAATTTATTTGCGGGCTATAAGATGTTTAAAAGAAAAAAAAACTCTTGTGTCGCCGTTTCGCTACAAAAAGGTAATGAGAAAATACATATCTGTAGCGAAATGTGACCATTGCAATCCATTTAATTAGAGTAATTGATTGGTTCGTATTGTTAATATCATATTGTTCACTGTATTTAAACTGTCTACTAATTTATTTTAATTTTTTGGGGGGGTCAAGGGAGTTGTAATTGAGAAAAAAATATCGTATTGCTTATTAATTGGATACTTTTGGAAAGAGAGGTGCTTACAATTTGTCTCTAATATGTTGCAGTTCATAATTATTGTATCTAACAGCTATTAAAAAAATAAAAATAATTGAGGGTTCCGTTTCGCTCATGAGGGTTACGTTTCGCACCTAAGGGTTACATTTCGCACATGGTCGAAACGTAACCATTTTCGAAAATGGTTACGTTTCGCTACATAAATATACTACTATGGTTACGTTTAGCACATGAGGGTTACATTTCGCACATGGGTTACGTTTCGCTACAAAAATGTACTACAATGTCGCCGTTTCGCTACAATAATATCCATATATATATATATATAAATTTATATATAAATAATATATACATTCGAGAAAATCCAATTTCTCTCAAAGAAATGCCACTTACTTCTTTCCTCGTAGGTAGGTGGTCTGGAGTTAGAAATCTTCTATTACACATATGAAAAGTTGAATGGGTTTTCTCAGTTTCATTTGACATTACAAAACCATATTGACACGTTGAGAAGTCGTCCAATAATAAAATACCTTCAATACACCATACTTATTTTAGAGGAACACGTTTATTCTTACCGTGAAATTGTTAACAATATAGTACATTACGCGTCTAGACCGGAAAGTAGCATTTTGTATGCGAGTGTGGAGTTTGCACCCGAGCGACAGCGAGGGTAGTAAAACCACACGAGCATAGCAAAATGCAGTTTTCCCACGAGTTGCGTACCGTACTTTATCTACGATTGTTGAATTTTAATAAAAGATAAAGAAAAAAACAGTTACTTTAATTAAACAAACAGCAAATTAGTTTAGTTAAATGTAAAAAAATACGCTAACCGTGTGATAATGTGAAGAATTATAAAACACGCATGCGCAATGAATACAACTACGAAAAGAATCACTTTCTATGCATCTAAACAGATATAAAATGTTTATATTTCTTATCAATCTTAGATAAAAGTCTGAACATGCAATACTTTAAAGAAAAATCTTGTTTTTCAAGTTTCAAAAAGTTTATTTCTACTTATATACATAGTTTTGGTTGTACAAAGTCGTATAAAGGTGACAGTCTCATGGTTTTCACTTTGTCCTTTACAATTTTATACAGGTACAAAATTGTTTGAGTTACAATATTATTAAAGTAGGAAAAATCAAATAAAAAACAACTAACAAGTGGTAATATATTTAAAATCGATTACATATTAAGTTAAATGGGTTAATCTAGTGTGAACTACATATCATAAATTAAGCTGCTAGTTCATGATAGTCTGTGCCCTAAAGTTTTATGATGAGCCAAATGGGTATTGAGGTTAATATGCTCGCTAAGTTCAGTTATTAAAGGATTTTCGCTTTATATACATTTTTTAAAAAATGATTTAGCTAGTTTAACAATGACGTCTTCAATCATGTCCACTTTTGAGATTTGATGGAGGTTTTTAATTATTGTACGTCTAGGTGAAATGTTTTTGAGAAATTTGTTTTGTGTAACCTGTAGTTTTTGCAGGTTCCAAGGAGCACAAGCATACGTTATCACAGGTCTGACGGCTACTTTGTATATTTTTAATTTGTTCTGACTACTGATAGATGAATTGCGAAGAAAAATCTTGTGAACGACCTTTGATCTTTTGGTTTACCTGCCCAGCCCACATCGATCATTCCTTCTAGTTTCCTCTAGTTAGGGGTTCGTAGGTCGTCCTCGAAACCCTTATGCCGAGGGTGATGTGTCTGTCTGTCGTCCGTCGTACTTTGGTTCATATCCCCCGACCCGTTCTCGTTAGAGATGTGAAACTAGTACGGACGTAATTTTTTGACCCACACATAGGAAAAATATTGAGAAGTTTATCATTTAATATGCACATGCGTAATGAATTATTTTTATTTTTAATTTTCGAGATGGATATCAAATAAAAGCTACTGAAGAGTAGACTACAAATATATAAGACTTTTTATGATTATTGTACTTTTTACGTTACTGTGCCAATACTGCGTTTTTAGCGCCAAACTTTCACACAAATGTTCATCCCCCAACCACCCTTACGGATAACGGCTAGTCCTAAAATTTTGAAATAAGTCGTGCAAATACCCTATGCTAGGGCGATATAAATTGCCAGAAACTTATTTTTACAACAAAAAAAGGAAACATTGTGACCCCCCCGGGGAACTGAACCAGGGATATCTATTCTACTCTCCTTACTATACACTATTATTTTTATTTATTTATTTTTTTTGCCATCCATTTAAATTTGTTTATTTTTTACTCTCATATAGTAAATGATGGGTAAATACTAAAATGTAATTTCACCATAAATATGATAACGTATAATATGCCTAATTATCAACGAAACCATAAAAATACTTGGATACATGTACTTCCCTGTGATTGTTTTATTTTTAGCCAAGTGTTTGACGTGGAAGTTAGCGGTGAACTCCTTTTGCTGTGCTCTAATGCTGAAGTTTAGAGCATAAATTGAAGTGACTAAACAAAGTTACATAAGAAGCAATGTCGGAAGAGAACCTATCAATTGCTGATAAGCGTTTTGATCGGCTGCTTGATTGATCCCCTTAGTTATACTGGCAGGATTGATTGTTTGTTTTCTGTTGTGGCATGAAGGATTGCTATCTTGTTGGCTACTCAAACTTATCAGTCATAGTTCCGTCACTGAGCCATTAGTTATTTAATAATGCGTATGTAAAAAATGAAACACATAGAGATTTTTCCTCTGTGACAGCATATCAGCAAATGACTACATAAAATAATTCCAAATACTATGTATATGAGACCAGTTTTGAATACACAATTATCTTCAGTGTACTGGTGTTCAATTCACTAGATAAATTGTACTAGTAATAGTGTTTGTTACTTACTACCTTCACTTTTTTACCACGAAAGCGTGACACATAGGAACTGTTCCAACATCAGACATTACGTCATTAAGATGTTGGCTCGGCATTACGCCATGTTCTGCATCGTTTCGTCGCGTCCGACTCATCAGGGGCCCGACGATGTCCACCCAACTCTGAACGTACACCAGATCAAGAAGATCAGGTATAGGGCTTATCAGAAACGAGCGTGCTCTCATTCCACCATTCTTGCTTGGCTGGTAAAACACTTCAGCAATATACTACAGTGTTTTTGGAAACCGCAATAAGGAACACAATTTGTGTAGTGAGATACGCCAAGAGATGTGCCAAACATGCGCGACACATAGGAATTGTTCCAACGTCAAGTATTCAAAAAACGTCAAAAAGATGTGTGTCGCACTTGCGTGGCACATCCCTTGGTGTCTCTCATTTCACAAATTGTGAACCTTATTGCAGTGTTCAAAAACACGGTAGTACAAGGCTGATATATATATATATATATATATATATATATTTATATATATATATATATATATATATATATATATATATATATATATATATATATATATTTATATATATATATATATATATATATATATATATATATATATATATATATATATATATATATATATATATATATATATATATTTTCCGGGGGCTTTTACACCCGAAGACGCAGGCCACTTAGGTGGGCCCATTGAACAAACCCGGGTTAGGGACCGAAATCTTCACATACTCGTGTGACGATATGGTCGTTAAACATGACTCCCCTCCTAGTTGTATTACAACCAAGAGTGTCCGGGAATCGAACCCAGAGCTGTGGTCAGAAGCGGTCATCCATCCATCTTCTGACCCTGCTCGAGGCTGCTTAACTTGCCTTATCGCAAGGTGAGCGCTCTAGCCTCCGAGCCACTCAGGCCCTATATATATATATATAATATATATATATATATATATTACAGTTTAATGTCATGTTTAACTTTATTTTAAGCTTGGAAGGAAAAAAAAGAAGGAAATAAGGCTTTTTTTAGCCGCTATTGTTCTAAAGATGCAAAGAAAATTTGTCGGGTTTGAAGTATTCTTTGTGGAAAGTTTTTTTTTTTCTCTTTTTCTAAAAAAAAACCTAAGAGAAGCCAGAGCACACAATTTGACTTACTTTCTGTCTTAAGATTTTCTCGTGGAAATTTCAAAACGAGAGAACAAAATTCTTGAAAAACCTCTTTTTTGTTATTTATAGCTTTTTATGTTTTTATTCGTTTCAGTAGGACCAACCTTGCGTCTAATCCTTTGTTAAATAAAGATCAAAAACTTGTTCATAAAACAAGGAACCAGTGTCTTGCAGTAAAATTCCTTCTTCTCCCTCTGTTCTCTTATTTATTTCCGACTGCATGAACAAAACTTTGATGTCGGGATACAATTATGGAAAATTATAATATTTATTTATGTTTAATTCTTAATTTAACTGTTTTATGGTGAGTTCACAATAAAATAATATAACAGTTAATAATAATAAAACAACAAATTAAAATATAATACAAGATAGATGTTTATATAAAATTATTTTTTCATTTTTATTGTGTAGATTAATTTCATTTTAGAAAATGACCTTGCAGCGTACCCTTTTCTTTTTAAGTAATTTTATTTTTAGTTGATTTTATTTTTACTTCCATGAAAATGGAGGTATGGTGATACCCTCCAAAACGTGATTCCGAGATCTCTGTGAAGGAGGGGTCTTACGGACCCGGGGGTATCATTGAAATCCGTTTCATATACATGTATGTCTGTGCGTACGTATGTATGTACGTACGTACGTACGTACGTACGTACGTACGTTCGGAACTTAAAACCTTTATAACATCGCTTCAAGACATCGTATTGAGATACGGTTTTCGGCATTTTTTAGAACTTTGGACGGAAAAACTGATGGCGCAAACCCGAACATCGTAGCTTACGACGTTTCGGAGCTACAGTCACTTAAGCACGAAATCGGTCTGTCGACGATAACTTTAGTAGGCTTTATTTGATTTCAATTTCCTTTGGGGTATATATGTGTCTTATATGGTAGATTGTACCTATACTTTTTGAGCAAAATCGGACAAGCGGTTTGGGAGATATTGGTATTTTAGTGTTTTTTTAAAGGTTTTTTCGGAACCAAATTGCGGCTAAACTGAAAGTCGTATCGAATAGCGGATAACACTAGTTTAACCAATTTTAAATAATCTACAACTTTTGTCATATGACTTTTTGTCGTAGGACCATCCCTTCTACCTTAAATAGTCATTTTTGTTAAATTTTCGACTTTGAGCTCTTATATTATTCGAAATAATTGACCGATTTATTTCGGAACCAAATTGCGGCTAAACTGTAAGTCGTATCGAAAAGCGGATAACACCAGCGGTAACTGATTTTAAAAGATCTACAACTTTGGTCCTATGACTTTTTGTCGTAGGACCATCCCTTCTACCTTAAATAGAGTTTACACTGAGTTCTCTCTTGCTCACGTATTGACACCACAACATTTCATGGAAGTCATGTGTGGGATTTCCACACCGGTACTTTATATAAATATGACAATTATTTTTAAAAATGGTATACATTTTGCAGAATTTATTCTTGTAAAAAAAATAAAATTAATTAATTTTCTGAGAACATAGTTTAGTTGAAATCATATTTATTATTTTTTATACATTAAAATACTATATAATGATAAAAAAAAAAAAAAACTTAAATCGTTTTAGTGCCATATTTCGCTATTCACGTTACGGCTTCTTTAAGCCTAGTTTGCACGGGTCGAGTATTAGGGTCCGTAGGCAAAACCAAGGACCCTTATATTTTCCTGCGTGTGTCTGTCCGTCCGTCCTCTCGCGTGCTCTCACGGCTACACCTTTCGTCCGATCACTTTGAAATTTGGCATATATGTGTCTTGTACCTGCCCACATATTTAAAAAATATAGCGACTTAAAAAAAAAAAAAATCAAAAAAACTTAAGGGTTAATTTTTTTTTTTCGACACCGTGAGGGGTATCATATGAAAGGGTACGTCGAGCTGATTACAAAAATATATAATTCTTTGGTTATAACTTTGATAGGGCGAGCGTAGGCGAGTTTGAAGTGGGTGTGAAACGTGTCCCCCCTCTATCTCGCTTAGGTGAAGTGCAAAAAATCTGAAAAAATTCCTGAACATTCTTCGACCAAAAGTAAAGATACCACTTTTTGAAAATTAGGAAAAAGATATTATTTTATTTTTTATTGACAAAATACGTTTTTTTATAACTATAGTCTTTTCGATGTATTTATATGGTTGGCAAAAAAATACTTTATCAGAAGTTTGTTTATGTGTTTTGAGAATATCATACCCATAGGATAGTTCAAAAAAAGCTTTTTAGCATTTTAAAAAACACCATCAATAGGGTACTACTTAAACTATACAGGGTAGCCTACTGACCCTCGCTGTGTGCTCACTAGCACACACTTGACCGGTTTATTGTATTTAATTTTGCATTCTTTATTGGTTTAATGGCATGAAATATATCCCATGGCAAAAAATTGCCATGTGTCAACATAAAACTTATACTCTAAGACAGTATTTTTAATCATTTTAACATCTCTTGGTTAGTGTTTTTGTTATATAAAGTTAAATTTTAATTTTAAATATATAAAAAAAAAAAATGAAATCATAGTATATAAATCATCACTGGAATATTAAGAAAGTGTCAATTTTCAAAATTAATTGAAAATTGACACTTTCTTTATATTCCGATGTCTGTATCAATGATTTCATTTTTACAACAATGTTGGAAGTTTTCTTTTAAGAAATTCAATGAAATTTGAGAAAATTAGGTCTTTTTATTTTTAATATTTTGATTAAAAGCAGAGAAATTTGATATTTTAACAAAGAAAATGTTTTGCCTTAAAATTGAAAAAAAGAGCGAGATAAAATATGTTTTTAAAATTACTTTGTTTATAAAAATAGTCTATTATATATATATATATATATATATATATATATATATATATATATATATATATATATATATATATATATATATATATGTTTGTATGTATGTATATGTAAGAAAAATGTTACCTTCTTTTCTCTAAAATAAGATTTCCACACTGCTTCAAATTCACTTTTATCTTTTTCTCTTTCTTTGGTGAAACAAATCTCATTTAATTATTTATTTAGAGGTTTCCTGTTGCCAAAGTCTGAAACGTAGCTTTAAGGAGACTTATTCCTTCTTAATTGTCCAATTTAAGTTTGGCTGGGAGTTGGACGGAGTGGGGGTAAAGCCGTTTCACTTGGACCCACCCTCTTAAACAGTTACCACCGTGTAATTGTTTTACTTAAAACTTACTTCAGCAGGACCTCGCGTAACCCATCTAAACTTTACTGCCTTATTCACTCTACCTACAACTAACTACAACAATATCAAATACACAAACAATGACCAACAGCAAATAACTAAACATAAAATACTCATTTAAATAAACAATATTAAAGTATATATATATATATATATATATATATATATATATATATATATATATATATATATATATATATATATATATATATATATATATATATTGCTGCCGAGCTTAAGGAGGTAACGAAAGCTATGTGATCTTTCTAGTACTTTACGCGTGTGGAGTTTGCACCCGAGCGACAGCGAGGGTAGTAAAACCACACGAGCAAAGCAAAATGCAGTTTTTGTTTGAGTTGCGTACCGTACTTTATCTTTGATTGTTGGATTTTAATAATAAATACAGAAAACAAAATGTAATAAACTTCCTGTATGTAAGTTCGTATTTATCTTTTGATTAAGATGACATTAATTCATTGATTTAATTATTTTTGGAGGCGTATTATTCTCCTCATTTGTGTCATATAATCACTTAAATCACCTAACGTTTTTCACTAAAAACTCGATATAAACCGTTACTTTAATTAAACAAACAGCAAATTACTTTGTTAAATGTAAACAAACTCACTAATCGTGCGTTAAGGTGGAGAATTCCTCTTTTTTCCTACCTAGGGCGAAAAAAAAAGAGGAATTCCTCACCTTATCGCACGGTTATGAAACGTGCATGCGCAATGAATACAGCTCTACGATAAGAATCACTTTCCACGCATCTAAATAGAGTTTTAATGTTTATATTTCTTATCAATCGTAGATAAATAAATTTTATGTTAAGACCCAATTTGTTTAATGAGTGTATGGAATGTTGGAAAAAACTATATTTTGCTCCCAAACTTATCACAGGTAACAGAAGCATCGAAATAATTCTAAAATCCTTTTTTCTGTCTCCAAATTTAATATTTTCTCAATCTAAAATCTCAAAAGAGTTGCATGAATTTTGGTCTCGAGTCAGTTAGGCGGTCTTTGTATCAACAGTTTTGCGAACTCCCGTAATTTTTAAAACAAAACTGTTTTCTTGCAACAAACATACTACTTATTTCTATACTTAAGTGTTCATGCTATTTATTAATAACCCTGCCATATATTTATACCTTATTATAGTAGTATTGTAGAGAGGTTTTTATACAATTTATGTTGACATTTATTACTTTCATTCGAAGTATTATTAATTGTAATTTATTTCTTGTTGCAATGCTCTTTGCCTCACCGCCTTCTAATTTTGCTATTTTCATCCACCGTATTTTAGTAAATTTACGTTGCCTGCCATTTCTAAAAGCATAAATAATATTTCTTGTTACTAGACTTAATTTTGCATTAGTTATTAATGTATTCCACAAAGAAAATATATTTATTAAAATAAATCGAGATAAAGTTGAATTAACTTGGTGCGTAGGCATAGGCATCCGCAGGTAGACTCGTAATAAACAGCTTTGTTTTCCGGTGAAATCCGCGTCACGAAGGGCATGATGTCCTTGATTTTGCTTCCACTACTGGAAGCATCTTCAGGGGTGTGGTGCATCGTGATGTTTACTTGTAGCAACAACAAGACATACTGACGACTTGAGTGAAGGCTGGTGTATTTATAGTTGCTTTCTGGAACGTAGATTATACCTGGATTCCCCGGGGGTTCCTTGAGTCAGGTTTATTCTTTGTCGGGATGACGCAATCGGGCAGGTATCGTCTTTTTCGGTGTTCCTTTGTGGAGCGGGTGATGTTTGAAGTTGAGAAATGACCTTGGCGCCGCTTCAGGTGCTGACCAGCTGCTTCCAGGTCCGGGAAAGAGTGAATCCATCCTCTCTGTTGAAGTTTGCTGGGTGTTCCTCGATCTCGATAGCCTCTCGTACTACCCTGTTGACCGAAGCAAGTACTCGTATGTTCTCAAATTTTATGAGATGTCCTGTTTCATCAGAATGATGTGCAATCACTGATCTGTGATCGTTATTCTTCACAGTTCTTACGTGTTCTTGTAGGCGGGTAGAGATAAATCTTCCGGTTTGTCCGATGTAGTTTTTGCCGCAACTGCTAGGGATTTAGTGGACACCGCAAGTTTTGAGATGAAGTTGATCTTTCGGCGACTTCAGGAGGCCTCTGGTGGTCATGTGGGCGTTGAATGTGGTTCCGATGCCGTGCTTTCTGAGTGTCCTGCTTATCTTGTCGGTCGTTCCTTGGATGTAGGGGAGATAAGCCTTCCGTTGGTCTTCCGTCCTTTCTGCTGGGGTGCGTTCCTCGGTCATCTCCTCGCGGCGGATGATTCGCATTACGTCCTCCTTCTTGAAGCCTTTCATTGCTAGGGCTGACTTGAGGTACTGCTTCTCTTCTTCCCATGAGGTCTCGTCACTGATCCTGAAGCCCCTTGAAACTAAGGAGTGGATGACAGCTTTCTTCTGCGTCGAACGGTGATGTGACGCTGCATTGAGGTACCTATCCGTGTGAGTGGGCTTTCTGTAGACGGAGTGTCCTAGAGTTCAAAAAGTTTACAACTTTTTGATAATGATATAGCTGGATTCCCATAGCGAAACACGGATTGTAATGTTATTATTGTTGTTTCTATAAGAGACTACAATATTTTAAGCAACAATACATTTATTTATGTATTCTGTTCTGTTGTTAATTTTTTTATACGAGTGAGCTAAATAAACTACTGAGGAGGTTTTCTGTAAGCACATATATTTTTATAAGATATATAAAGCTTTTTTTTGTTAAATAAAAGATTGACTTCCTATCCTAAGCAATTTGTACAGAAATAAAAGACCCGGAAAGAATTTAAACTTGCTATATTATAAATCTAACATAAATAATTCTCAAAAAACAACTTCTAAACTAAACGTTCCTTTGTTTAAAATCAAGTTTATTATTTTCTCATTTAAAATACTTTATTTTCATTGCTTCTTCGAATCCACGAGTCACTGAATCCAAAACATTATTTGTGTGCCTTTTATATTAATTTTATTTTATTAGTTTTTTACTTTGTTATTATTTATATATTTTTTTTTACTTTTTTATCATTATAGGACTTAAATGGGTCCATATTTTATAATTCTATAATTAAATTTAAGTTATTATGCACTTCCCTTTATAATTATATCCTAGACTAGCATGGTAAATTTATAAAGAATCATTAATATACAAATTTTAATAAATACTTAAATAAATACCTCCCTTCTGTTCGCAAATTACATCCCTCTCCCCCCCCCCCCCCAAGGGGGTGCACACAAACACATCCACACCCAATTCTAAAAGAACCAACACTAAAGTAACAACTGTTTTCACAATTTCATTTCTTGCAACAACATTGTAACCTTTTATTACACTCTAGCAAGAGGAAAACGTGGAAAACAGGAAATAAAAAGAAGGGGAAAATATGAGAGAGAAAATACAATTTTAAGAAAGAAAATGAAAAAAAAAAAAAAAAAAATTAATAAGATCAAAAGATAGAATTTTATATTTGTCCTTTTATTCCAGTGTTGTTTTTGGGTTATGAAAATTGTTTTTGAATAAATTTTTTTTTTTTTTTTTTTTTTTTTAGAAGATAAAAAGAAATGAGACAGGAGTGAAAATATAAAAAGATGTAACACCGTTGAAGAAACTGACATTCTAAACATAAATTTACTATACCAGTATTGTATATAAATATTTATATTTCTGCTTTCGAAAAAAAAAGCGGAATGGTTCAATATAACAATAATATAAAGTAAGTAAAATATCAATATAAAAAAGTATTGTCGGGGGGATCAGCGTAGACGATTGAAATTTATGTGAAAACACCGACGTATCTGGTTCGAACCCCCGAGAGGTGAGACATATTTCACACTGATAAAGGAGCCGATTCCCCATCATGTAACAATCTAATGATGTGTTGATAGAGAAAATATAGGTTTGTTCCAACCAAGCAGTGTACCTCTGCGAGAGCGTCAGTCATGCGCAATGGACAAAAGTCGTTTCAACCTGACTTGTGACAGTGTTTCGTACCGTCCTATATACTGTTGCACCGTGGTAAACCATGTACCTATGTACCGTGTCTATATGCAGAGATACTTAATGTGAAAAGTACCGACAATTTGTAAACAAAAAAACAATCATTATGAGTAGAGAGGCGAGTAGAAAGTATAACAAAACAATACTGTCACCACCATTTTTGATTAAAACTCACAAAAGCGTTTCAAATTTATAATATCATTTTCAGATTGCGTGTTAACTTAGTAAGAGTAAATTCTGTACTAAGCTAACTTACAGCTAACTTAGCTGATTTTACAAATTTTTATGACAAACTAACAGTACAAGATGGGGGTAGACTAGGACTGTGGGCAGAAGTACTACGGAAGGAACAAGGTAAGGGATATGGAGTTGAGATCCAAGGCGGAACCCAGTAAAGATGTGGTTCAGGTAAACATCTCTTGTTTCTTAACTGATGATGTTGTTTCTTAAACAATGATTCCTTATACTACTATAACTAAAATTCAATGGTAGGTACAACTACCAGACATTATTTTAAAATAAGATCAGAGTAATTAAGATAAGATTTTTCATTAAAACATGCTATATTTGTGTCTTGGATAACTCTTTGAATTTCTAAGAGATCCAATTTTCTATTTTTTTTTTTTTTTTTTGTGCACGAGTGTAGAAGTTCATAATTATCAACTTCAAATAAATATATGGATCGGTTTTTGAACGAGCGTAGTGAGTTCTTCATTTCAGAGACTTGGGCTTTGAAAAGTTTGTGTGTTTGTTTGTCCAACGATAACTGGCGTAAAAATTGATCAATTTCAACGAAATTTGGCACATAGATGCATCTCAGCATTTGGGAGAATAATTAGTTATCCTGATATTATCATTATTGAGAGCATATTATGGCAGATATAAAAGCACCATTCTACGCGAGTTCTTTGTGCACCGCATCACTAGTGTAGAATATAGTTGGCAAAACTAGATACACTAACATGATTTTGATGTATTTCATTCAATATTTTTTACCAAGATACAATATCGTTGTGTTACTTTCCACCAACCTCTCTACTTATAATTATGAAGTAGCAACATCAAATCTCAGCTAAAAAAAAACTGATTAAAAATTTAATCGGTTAATTATAATATACATAGAGCATGCCAAACATAATTAGGATTCATATTTCATGTTTTAATTCAGTTTATTATATTATTTTAAATATACATTTTCTCATGCATGACAAAACGCTTTACCAAGTTTACCCTTTTCCGCTATAAACTTTACTCAACAGTATAAAAATGAATCGATATTTTGCATATTATAACTTCGACTTGTTTGGAGCTAGAATACAAAATAATAAAGTAGAAATCTTTTTCAATTTAACAGCAGAGTCTATAAAGTATTTATTTGTTCCTTGCAACAAAAAAATACTAAAATATTTAATATCTACAACCTTCTTTAGAAAAAAAAATAACGACAATTAATAATCTATTGTAACTTTTTTATTATTTCAATTTAACCTCCTTTTTTTTAACAACCCATATTTTCTTATGTATTTTAATTACTTTTAATAATTAGGTACTAAAAAGAAAAAAGTATTTAATCTGGTTGATTCTAATTAATTTTATTATATTAAATAATTAAATATTTAACGCAATTCTACATAATAAATTATAATTTAAATTATAATAAAACTCAATCATGTTGAAGAGAACGAAAAGAATGGATTATTTATTTATGCCTCTATGGTGACAACATATAAATATGTAACTAAAAAATGATTAACAAAGCAATATAATATGGCAAATTAATTTTAATTATGGCATTATTAATTAAATGGTTTAAATTAAATTAATAATTTAGTTAAATTAATAATTATTAAATTTATAAAAAAAAAAAAAAATAACCCTTAGAATACAGAAGAAATTTACAACTACTCCGCATTGGATACAGGCTCCTTCAATTCCCAAACAATTTGACAAGAAAGAATTTTAAATCTCCGAACTGCCTGGAACTTTATGAAACAAAGCCAAGCCTACCACAACCACCTGGAGTGCGTTTTAAAAAACTATTATCTGTGTACCAAATTGACCAGACACAGCAGATTACACAGTTTAACTTGCCAAATATACCACCATATATTCTGCAAAAACCGTGCGTACACTATCTGTGCAAATCACATTCTAAGTCAGAGACCCAACTGGAGAAGTACTTACAAGAATTCAGGCGCCACAAATCGAAACATCAGGAGGAAAAACATTTTTATACAGATGGATCCAAAAACTCAATAGGAACAGGCTGCGCGTTTGTAGTCAATGATACCTTTAAGCAATTCAAATGTAACAAGCTGAGCTCAATATGTGCAGTGGAGTTAGAGGCAATTTATGAATCAATTAAACACGCAGTCAGGGAGAGAATGGACAGAATTGTGATATACTCAGACTCAAAAAGTGCATTACAAAGTCTAGAAAACCTTCAGTGTCATAACCCCGTGGTATCAAAGATCCACACTTACATACACCTAACTAATCCCAAGGTAAAGTTCTGCTGGATACCTAGTCACATAGGTATTCCAGGAAATTCCAAAGCAGACCATCTAGCTCAAGCCGCAGTTACAGTGGGAGAACCACTAGAAACTACAGTTACGGCCAAACATCTCAATGGAAATATTAGAACAGCCTTACAAAGACACTGGCAAAACCAATGGGCAAATAGTTTAAATGATAAGTTAAAATATGTAAAGCCGCTAGTATCAGATTGGCAAACAAGTTACAGAAAGGTTAGACACGAAGAAATTGTACTTGCAAGACTAAGGATTGGACACACTAGACTGACTCACGGATATTTAATAACAAAACAAGACAGACCCATATGTACCCTCTGTGGTCAGAGACTGACTGTATTCCACATTTTATGTGAATGTCAACAATTAGAACCTCTACGAAATCAAAATTCACTCCCCCAAAATATGCCTGAAATTTTAAAAGACGAGGAGACGAACGTACAAAAGCTACTCCAATATCTACATCAAGCTGGGCTTATGGAAGAAATATAACTTTTTTCAGATTTTAACCCATTACAATACAAATTATAATTAATCACCCTACTACACGCACATCTATAACAACACACACACAAAAACTACTTAATACTAGTACATTCATCCATTCATTAATACCAATATCCATTTATTTTTATGTATGTATATTTATTTTGCTTTCTATTTATTTTTATAAATATTCTCGGAGGAAAATAACCTCAACAGTTAAACCTCCAAAAAAAAAAAATAAATAAAAAAAAAAAAAAAAATAAATAAATAAAATAATAATAATAATTTAGGTTATATCAATAATACATAAAAGACGAGTTTAATAAATATTAACTAACACTAACAATAATGATAAAATTAATCAATATTAACGAGAAATAGTCTGTTAAATTAAATGTATGACAATAATTAGTGGTTTGTATGAAGAATCATAAGTGCTCTGTAAATAAGAATTACGATTAAAATGAGCGACACAAAAGTATTGCGGAATAAAAAATAGTAAAAGTCTATTTTCTTTTTAGAAGTAACTCGTTAACAATGGAATGGGAGTGTTGGTTTGTAACCATTACTCCAAATTATGATTTTTTGTTTATATACTATAGCTTTTAAGGCTCTACCGCTCTTTGAGGTTAGAAAAATCATTAAACTGAACATTTTATTGGTTCAAAGCAAGATATTAAAAATCTGATCACAGGCTTCATTCCTAATTTTAATTCTGCAAAATTTGAGCCCTATTTCAACTTCCTATGATAAATTGTACAGGCGCCATTTCAATACAACGATAAAACTCATTGTATTGAAATGGCGCCTGTACTATTTATCATAGGAAGTTGAAATAGGGCTCAAATTGTGCAGAATTAAAATTAGGAATAAAGCCTGTGATCAGATTTTTGATATCTTGCTTAGAACCAGTATCATTTTAATTTTACTGTTTTTCCTAACCTCAAAGGGTGGTAGAGCCTTAATATACGGATAGTTCAATCCAAGGCCTGAAGATGCCCAGGTATGGGTGAAATATAGCTTATAAATTAATTAAAAGAAAATAATTGTTTTTTTAATTTTCATCCTAAAAGACTAATGATAGTGAAAGATTTTATTGGCAGACGTATTAACACTGTTCTACAAAATTCAACGAACTTTCCGGCACCGAGAAAATTTAATCTCAACTTGAGGTTACTAAATCCGAATCTGAAGTCAAATTTGTACTTCTGCCCTTGTGACTTAAAATATATATTTTTATAATAAAATAAGGAAATTTAACAATATAAGACGTTCCATTAAATTCAAAGAAGTATTATATAATATTACTAAAGTCTATTTTTTAAAAAAATTAATGCATACAAAGTATTTCTAAATAGCTAATTTTTAATTTTTTTTTTTTTTTAACTTGATAATATTAAAAAAGAGAGAAATTTACTAAAAGTTGAAGATAAAAACTCTTTTCCTTATTTTCCATTCATGGAACAGATAAGCTAATTTAATTTAACTTATTCAACTGTAAATATTAGACTAAGAAGCTGCAATCGTAGAGTAGCTATGGAGGGGGTAGAGAAGGTAACGTTAAGGTTATGGGTTTAAGGTTAATGTTGTTACTAATCAAGAAGGTTATAGAACCTCGAGTTTTACCTTATAACAGTGTAAAACTCAGGGACCCCTTTTCTGTATATAACTCAGTTCAAAATGAGAATTTCTACCTTCACTGCAGTCCTCAGATTTAGTCTGAACTCTGGGTTTTTAACTATTATCATATTTTCAAGTATAATTTACTGAATTACTTGTTAAATACATTCAATTTTGGTCCAATGTGAAGGTTTAGACTTTTTTAAAAAACACATTTTATAATTTTTAGGGAAAAAATTATTACTTCTAGCTTCTGCTAAAATATCTTTAAAATTGAATTTCCAAGTCTTGTGACTTTCTATTGTCAAGCCCTTATGTTTTAACAAGGATATGCTTTAACATGGATATGTTTTAACATGGATATGCTTTAACATGGATATGTTTTAACATGGATAATATGTTTCAACATGAATATGTTTTAACATGGATATGCTTTAACGTGGATTTGTATTAACATGGATATGTTTTAACATGGATAATATGTTTCAACATGGATATGCTTTAACATGGATATGCTTTAACATGGATTTGTTTTAACATGGATATGTTTTAGATCTGGGGGACAGAAGACGTTTCCTTCACGGGAAAAACGACATGAATAATGTGACGCTTTTAAATATCCAGGAAGTTAGGATTTAACAGAAGGTCGATAGGTTTTCATTTATAGTACAATATTTTGACGATAGGTGGGCTGAAGTTTGAATAAACGGTGTACAAAATTTGACGCTCTTAAATAACTTGACAGGAAGTTAAAATATAATAGGAAGTAGATTGTTTTTCACTTGTATTCATTGTAGTACTATATGTCACCGACATAGAAGAGCAAATTTTATATAAAATTATACCAGAGCTCCTAGCGGACCAGATGGTAATCAAAATGGATTAATGCAGCGTTTCCCGAACTTTTTGACGCCGCGACCCTATAAATTTCTCCTTAAAATTTTCCCGACCCTACCTTGAATATAGTGCTTGCATATTGCATTCTCAACGGATTGCAGGGTTGTAAATGGGCCCAAGAGTCTGAATTCTACTATATTCATTACTAGATTCGGGAGGAGGGACTGCAGGCAGATTTATTTATTTAAAAAAAAAACTGACCACACAGACCATCTTACAACGGTTAATAGCATTGCTTGATTTGTTTTTGTTTCTTTAATTGTATTTGTTTTGAATTACCTATATCAGTTTTGTATTTCATAAAGCGCTTAATTTCTGAATGTTTGGGCTGTTTTTTAAAGAAAATAGATCTAAAAGCTTCTAGGAATTTTTATTACTCCTTGTTGTTGCAATACTCCTTATTTTGTCGCTAAATTTTTGTCAACCGTTCAAGCATTCTTTTTTGTCATTTCGTAATAAATTTATCGATATAATTTTATGTATTATTTTTCCTTTATTAAATTAAATTTATATACCTCCAATTCCATTGAACTTATTAATATATTATTATGTTTTCTTTTAAAGTATTTGTACTTTTCATTACCTTTAAAGGAAAAGTATTGTTTAATTTATGCCTCTATAATTTCAAAGATTTTTCGTGACCCTAAAATATTTTGTCGCGACCATAGGGTTGGGAAACGCTGACTTAATGTTTCATAATTTCACAGCTGAAGATCCATCTACTAAAAGAATTAGACAAATTTATACTGATTTTCTCCCCTTTATGGAAAAACATTGAAATATTGATTTATGTTGATTCAATACCCAAAAACATATTCATAATTCAATGTTTATGGGGAAACAATTTAACAAATTAGAAAATAATAGCTTGTAAAAGGATGAAATCAATAGAGTACATGATAGGATGCGAGAAAGCTATATGCCACACCAGTTGACAGTCTATTATGAAACCTAAGATAAAAGTTTAGTTCGGGAAATTATACTAGATTATTAGATATTTAGAAAATGACAAGATAAAAATAACTTTTTATATATGTTCTACGTTTTTAAATTTTCTGTTGAATCATATGTAATGTTGATAATATAATTGTCATTGATATATATAATGTTAAAAGTGAAAAAAAAAAAAACATAGTTCCGAATTTATTTACTTCACATAATAATGACAACCACACATCTTTGTTCAACGGATCTCACCAACACCGAATCTAAACCATGCCATTGATATGCCCCAGTGTAGGGACAGTAAGAGAAGAAAAATGTGTACAAGTAAAGAAGTACAGATGCAGAAAAATTAAACCTATACCTAGGTTACAAGTGTAAACTAACCTGGGTGTCACACGTCAATTAATTTATTTCTTTTTATACTTTTCGCTGTCATTCAATGTTTACCTCTTAATGAAAAATCACAAATTTGAAACCCGTCAAAATGAAGATTGTAAATACTATGGGATATGGCAAAACAAGTATAATAACTTGCGGATTTTTTCCGAACTAACTTTCCATACTGCAAAATTTGCTGAAAACTAATTAAATTCTGCTGAAAGATGGTTAAAAGTATTAAAATAATGCATTATCATCGTGTTCTGAGCAATTCTAAAAGTTTCAAATGTTTAGCTACTCGGGAAGTTAGTTAAAATACGTGTGGTGTCGCGGGACACCCGGTAGGAACGAAGTTCATAACATTTTTCATTAAATATAAATTATAAAATCACATTGCTAAGTACGTATACATTGCTAACTACTTATACATGGCAGAGTTAGAAAAGAGACAAAATTAAAATTAACGAACTGTTTGTACCTAGCAAGAGTTAAGAAAAAATTAAAAGAAAATCATTATTTGTATAATTAAAGCAAGCGTCTTACTATAAATATATATTGAATATAAGAAAAAAGTTGATGAGTTTATAGTAAAAGAGTATGTTTGTTAAAGGATGTTAGATTGAAATAGAACTGTTTTCTACCTACCCGGCTAATTGATTTAAAATATTATAAAATATATATATAGCGGATAACGTTTTCCGGCTAACTTAGCCTGGGCATTGGTAAAATGAACATGTGTACCAAATTTCATCTAACTCGGAGAGCTTTTACTCAAGTTATCGTCATCTGTAGATTTCGTGACGGAATTTGCGTGACGGTGATTTTGGTCGTTTTTTTCGGATTCACTCCCGGGCTCCAGAACGTGCCATAAGGAACTTCGTTCCAAAAATCGATTGCATAATTTGTACTGGACAAACAAACAAACAAACAAGAATGCAAGCTAATAAAAACGTAGTAAAATAGACAGTATCTAATACGAGAACTCTGAGTTTCTAGCAGAATAACCTTGATATTTAAAATAAAATACTACGACTAAAAGCAAGTAAGATTAACCTTATGATGACAGATGAATCATTAAAAATATAGAACACAGATTTATTATATATAATAAAATGAAGATGTCAGCAATTTTCCCTCTCTCCTAACTCATTATATACTTTGATTAATGCTGATGACACTGATTGTCAGCACAAAATAAAATAAAAATATTATAAATGAAGATAAAAAAAAAAAAAAAAACTAAAAACATTCTGACGTTTACGCTACAATTATAATCACTAAGCTATGAACTGAGGCTTACATGGATGTAAGCAAGGACTTACTTGGATCCCCGAAACAGTTATAGATAGTAAATAAATTACAAGTAATTTCTTAAATGCCCGCGGGAGTGAGTTGTGCTGACCACTTTTTTCCAGATTATGAAATACAAAAATACACTTGGCTAGTTTCTGAATGAAGTATAAAACATCAGTATCATGTGTAATCACATAGGAGTTATGTGGGCAATGGAAAGGAGAGAACTCAGAAGAGAAGGAAATAGTTCCAAACCCCCGTCCCCAAAAAGTCAGCCAATCTAAGTAGTGAGAGCTTAATTGCGTGTGTCTACTTTAAGCCTCATTCAGAAACTTTACAAGTGTTAAACAATAAAAATAAAATAGCTAATTATGGCAACTATCTTGGAATATATGAATATATGGCCTGATTTATTTTTTACAAATACCTATAACTCTTATTTCTTAAACATTTTGGCATTTTTTAAACTATTTGAACTCACACCAATTTTCATTTCCCTATAGATTCAATATTAAAGGCACGAGCTTATATCCATATATCGATCCCTGTTCCCGTGGAGCCTTAAAAAACGTTACTTTTTACTTTCTCATATAAAGAAAAAGTATTGTGATGGCGCAAAAAATTCGACTTTGATGGATACGCACGTTTTGAGGTCCCCTGAGTTCAAAAAAGTGGTTATAAAAGAATGTCTGCCTGTCGTCTGTCTATGCAGACGCCTGCAGACTAAACTATACAGGAACAATTTTGACAGAATTTGGCATACATGTTCAGAAAAATCATACTCCGAGGCGATATTAAGAAATGAATTTTAGCTCCAAATTTGGGGGGCCCAATCCCCCAAAAACTCTGAAAAAATGTGGAAAAAGTATTTTTGTAAAACCGTTTCAACGATTTTGTAGTCCATTTAAATATGAATCTAATGATATAAGCCGTTTTCCCATGAATAATCTAGTTCCCGAGAAAATAGCTTTAAATGTGGACGGAGAGAGGCTGGGTTTGATTCCCCGCCGAGGACAAGTTATTTGTTTATGATACATTTTGGTAAAATGCTCAATAATAATTACATTTACCTACCAAAACGCGAAAACTAATAAATGGAAAAGTCTGGGCTAAGTAATTATGAACTCATATATTGAGGAAGTTTTTCTGAGTTGTCTCAGAATGATTTTTTTGTTTGTTGTAGACAGTGATAATGGCTGAGATGCCGAAAGCTTTGAAAATGATAACGTATTATTTATGGAGAGGTGTTCGTCTTTGACTTCATTGACATTTTATCATATTATATACTCTTACAAGACTATGTTCTTTACATATTGCCTTTATAATCGGAAAGTAAAACTAAGAAGAAAGAAATACATTGTTTAAACTATAAGTATAATTTAAGCTTATAAAAGTAGGGCATTGCTTGGTCCAGCAGCAGAGAAAGTTTGTTCTTTTATCTAAAACAAAGGAAAATCCCAATGGAGAAGGTTCCAACAGTGATTTTGTTTACACACACTGTAAAACTTTGTCATATAAGAAGTTATTTGAAAATTTTACTTCGCTTTAGCTTAATTCAAAACCATATATTTTGTAACATAGTTTAATTATAAAATCACCTTGTTATTTTTAGCAATCTACTGTAAGTTGAATTAATATTTTTTATAAAGATAAGCCTGTTATAAAGTTTTCCAAAGTGGACAAATCCGTACCTGCACCTGCAATATGCTTTCATATTTCATACCACTAATACAATTTTCTTTCACCTACTAATACATAAGATAAGGTAAATTTTATAATTGAATCTACCATCAAACCAACAAAGAATTATAGTGCACTGGAGCATCTGTACTGGAAATACAGGAGACCTGTGGTTCAAATCCCAGCGCTGGAGTGTATTTTTCTCTGTCTGTTTCCCGTAGTTAATATTAATCCTTTTAAATTAGAAATATACAGGATGTACTCTAAACATGCGGCACAAATTATGTGGGTTCTTCCTTAGACTATTTGAAGGTTTCAATAAAAATGAAATATTCTTTTAATTGGTCTAAGGTGGACTGTATTTACAAATTCTAGATATTCACTGTATAATATATAAACAGGTCAAGTGTGTGCAAGTCAGCACACACCGAGGGTCCGTAGGCCACACTATATAATATAGTGTTTAACTGAAAATTGTATAAACAGTGTTTTTTTAAAATGCTAAAAAGCTTCCTTTGAACCATTCTAAGGGTCTGATATTCTCAAAACACACTTTGATAAAGTATTTTTTTGCCACTGAACCGGACTACAACCATATAAATACATCGAAAAGACCATAATGATAAAAAAAACGTATTTTGTCAATAAAAAAAATATTTTTTTTTTCGAAATTTCCAAAAAGTGGTATCTTTACTTTTGGTCGAAGAATGTTCAGGAATTTTTTCAGATTTTTTGCACTTGACATAAGCGAGATAGAAGGGGGGGGGCACGTTTCAAACCCACTTCAAACTCGCCTACGGTCGCCCTATCAATGTTATAACCAAAGAATTATATATTTTTGTAATCAACTCGACGTACCCTTTCATATGATACCCCTCACGGTGTCGAAAAAAAATAAAAAAAATTTTAACCCTTAAGTTTTTTTACCCTAACTTTTTTGAAAAATATTTTTTTTTAAGTCGCTATATTTTTAAAATATGTGGGTAGGTACAAGACACATACATGCTAAATTTCAAAGTGATCGGACGAAAGGTGTAGCCGTGAGAGCACGCGAGAGGACGGACGGACAGACCCACGCAGGAAAATATAAGGGTCCTTGGTTTTGCCTACGGACCCTAATAAATCACGATTCGATTAGAATTAATTAATGCCCTATAGACCTAAGGAAGACTGAAGAATAAATTAGAATTAATATGTTCCCACATAAACAACAACTGTAACATGAAAGACCATCAATGAGAGAAGTATAGACAATATTAACAAAATGGGGGGGGGGGGTGTTTAAGATCGCATTCTAGCAGGGAGACTATTAGGTAGAGAACTAGATAAAGATTTAAAATTCTGTGGGGATATCTAGGAGGGCTGCTACACTATTCAAAGACTAATTACTCCTCAGACGATTTTTCGAAGATATAGGGCCAGGTAAATGGTTGACTTGACTGTAAAGCTGTTTTGGAGGCTAATTGCGCCTAAACTACAAGTCGTATTGAAAAACGGATTGCACCAGCAGTGACTTATTATATAAGATCTACAACTTTGGTCCTATGGCATTTTATTTTATCTTCATCGGTTTTACCTTTAGTTACTGCTAATTTTGTTAATTTTTAAAATTGTATTGTGTCGTATATACTTGAAAGGCCTTGATGAACAAGTAAGCTATGGTATTTGCTGATTTAAAACAAAAATTGCTACATATACCTTGGTACCGATAGGTATTTTAGTTGTAGGATAAAAGGGTGAACTATTTTTTTGGTTTTTTTGTTTTGGGCTTATTTATCTTTCTTAGGTTACTTAATGCCATCGGGGTTGTTTATTTATCATTAGTAGGTTTCTTAATGCTTTATGGGATTGATTATTTATCTTTAGTGGGTTACTTAATGCCTTTCCTTATGGGATTGTTTATTCTTATTATATTTAATGGGAATCAACAAGTTGAGAACAACTTTTCAGCTGCTGCAATAAGCACAACATACTAGAAACAGTCATAATTAAATTAATGATACAAATTAATATTAGTAATAATTAATAATCAATAATTAATAATAATAATTATTACTAGTATTTAATAGCTAGAAAAAATAAAATAAAGTATACTGCCAATTAGTGTGGCACATAGCTTCCTCGCATCCTATCACGTACTTATTGATTTTATGGTTTTACAAACCATTATTGTCTATTTTGCTTCCGAGCTTACCAAAGGTAACGGAAGCATTGTGTTCACTTTTGGGAACGAAAAACTTTTATGTCTCCGATTTTAAAAATTCCAAGACAGAAATCCGTTTCAGACATCAGGGAACATTTTTGGTCTCGTGTCTGTCTGTCTGTCTGTCTGTCTGTCTGTCGGTCTGTGTGTCCGCGAATAATGAAACGTGCGACGATAACTTGAGTAAATGTCGACCGATTTTGATGAAATTTGGTAGACATGTTCATTTTGCCAATGCCCAGGACGAGTTCGTTGGACAACGTTATCCGTCCAAGCGTTCACGAGCAACGCTCGCGTAAACGTAAACTTCAAATTTAAAATTGGAATTTTAGGTCGGAAAAAAATCTAACTTCATCTATGCAATGAGACAAACATTCTTTTCAATTACAATTTTTTAGTAAAACCAACAGAGACACCGCTATGAAGTGTTAAAGATCGCTAAAACTATTAATAGTTTTTAAACAATAAACAATATATCAATAAAGTAATATAACTATAATTTTTTATGTTATTATAACTATAAAGTACGTGATAGGATGCGAGGAAGCTATGTGCCACACTAATTGGCAGTCTATTTTTATTTATTTTATTTTTTATTGTTTTCCCCCTTTTATTTAATGTCAAATAGTTTTGATTTTTTTTACATGAAATGAAGTATCAATTAACCAAAAGTTAAAGAGCACAGACGGTTGAAAATAATCTAGGATTATCAGCGGGCTACTTTTGACAAACCACCAAAATTTCATACAAATTAGATAAGCACCTATGAAGATATAGGAGTAAATAAATGTATGTTTGTGCGCATAAGGAAGAGAAATAACGGACTCTTAAGTTTAAAACTTATATGGAACCAACAATGGGCTAGTTTTGACCTACCATCTAAATTTTAATAAAATAGGACGAGTAGTTTTTAAGGTTCGCGAATGGTTGGTTCGCAAAAATTGAGCGACAGACCGACCGACAGACTCAGGACCAAATGTCTGGTCTGATGTCTGAAACGCAATTTTGTCTTGGAATTTTTGAAATCAGAGACCTACAAATTTTTTGTTCTTCAAATATACATATGTAGGTATTTATTTATACAAGCTAAAAAAATGTTGTATACGAGAGAAAAGAGTATTTCGAGACAAGAGTATAGTCTTAAGAGTATCGACCCCTATACTTGTTCCAAAGGTCAAATGTTAAAGCTTATTGGGAGTTATAAATCTTGTAGAATTTGCTCTCTTCTAGCCTTAGGGTGGTCGACGGGTGTGTAAGTTTAGATGTGCCTTTGTGAAGGTAAGCCCTCGCCCTACAAGAACCAACAGAGTCTCCTTTCAAAAGAATTTCAGGCAACGTACAAGTGTTCCCTTCGTCATTCTCTCTTGGTAACAAATATTTCACGTCCTGTAAAATTTATAGATGCCCTAGCAGCTAAGGAAACAGTGGTATGTTTAACCGGAGTTTTCACTTACATCTGTTAACTTATTCTTTCTTTTTTTCTGCGTCCGTTTTAATCTAATTTAATATCGTTGACAATGATATAGTAGGATAGAGTTTGTTGGGAATTTAAAGTAACATTATTCTTGAAATGGTATGAGGGTGTATAGTGTGGATGTGGTATTAAATTTAAGATAACCTGGGGTTGTGACAATAAAACTAATTCACTTTGATTACGTGTACACTTAAGCACTTGAAGTAATCAATTCATGCTTTTTAATTAACAATAAAGAAATGAAAGAAAACATACAACTATTAAATAAACCAGAAAATAAGTCCACCAAGACTTTATCCACAATCTTACCAAATTCAGCATTATATTAATAGTTAGATCATCTATTAAGTTTAAGTAATTGACCACGCACTAAAATCATCTAATCTAATTTTTAAAACTTAAAACATGTGTAAACTGTTTTGAGTAGTAATCTAAGTATCAAAGGTGTTTATAGGCTTGGTTCAGAATCAAACAAATAATGGTTTGAACTATTAAATTCACAGTTTAACTAACAAAACGAATCAGCCTAGAGTATCTAATCAATGAGAAATAGTACTACAGTATTGAGTAAACAACCTAATTAACAAAGGGAAATCAGCCTTGAGTACCTAGTCAATAAGAAATAGTAATACAGTATGAAATCTAATATTTACTTAGATCCCCCTAGTTCCAGTAATTTATTTTAAACCATTTAGATTTTATAACGATATAAACAATTTTTTTTCTTTTTGCTACTTCCGAAAGGGTAATTTTTCTATCTTTGCCCCTTTTCTATCTACAATTGTATTATTTTCCACCGTAGAATCCAAATATGCTATCAAAAATATAGACTCCAATTTGAAATGTTGAAGTTGGGTGGCCTGGGGACAAAGTGGGTGTTTGTCTCTAGTGCGCGATAGCGCATGAATACAAAATTCCCTTTATATGGTGCGGTTCCCACAAGTTTCATTACTCTATCTCAAACCGTTAAAACGTTAAGAGGGGGGGGGGGGAGGCTTTTGGACCCCCCTGTACATAACATATCTGCAAAATTTTAAATTTTTGTGTTGGGTACTTTGGGAGGCGTTACAGACAGACAGACAAGCGCAGGAATGTATTAGGGTCCTTGTTTTACAGACGGAACCTAAAAAGCTATTAAGCATGATAACTTCTAATTCATTATAATTATAAATATTATTATTGTAATGTCTTGGACTCACCTCTAATAACAATCCCAATATACTGAAGAGAGATAATTATTTTAAACATTTGGAATATATTAAATTTAAATTATTTAATTAACCACTAAAACGAGGGTTATTTTCATGGCAATTAAGGGCGCTACACAGGAGGATATTGCTACAGTTTGAATTATATTATTCACAGATGCGAAAGGTGTGAGTACTTTAGTAAAGGTAATAAATCATGCATAACCATGGATACCCGCGCACCTGCAAATGCAAATTCAAACTGCGGGCCCTTCAAGTATATACTTAAAGCAATACTCAAGCACCAAGAACCAGAAACCACTCAATAGAAATATTCTTTTTTCAACTTGAATTTTGTATTTCTAATTAATTTAACCATTTATAAAAATTATAAAAGTAATTTTAAACTTAATTTATTTTCATCGAAACACAATTTAAAGAATCGGTATAAATCTCTCTGAAATTGCCGAAATTACTAAAGTTTAATACCAGAATTACACCAATACTGTTTTAGCCCTAAAGGTGAGAGCATTTCTATCAACTTTATTATAATAATGTGAACAATATCATGGTTTAAAAATACTTCAACACTCGCTTATTTCGAAGTTCACTGCTTATTGCAAAGTTTATACTAATGGACATAATCAATAAATTTAAGAATACTCAAAGTAATTTTTATTAAACAAACTTTGAATTAAATAGGACAAAACCCTCTTGAACTAAAACTTATTTAATTAATTTTAATACGATTTTGGTTGAAAAAAAAAGGACAGAAAAATACTAAAGAACAATACGATAGGAGGTTAGATGTATAAAAGAACAAGATTAGATATAGCTTTGCAAAAAGAAATATAGGTAAAAAAATTAAAATAAAATTCCAAAGTACAAATTTCACTGTACTAGAGAGAAGCTTAAATTAATGTTCTTTGATATTCGAAACCGATTTCAGTCTTGGAATTTTTGAAATTAGAGACATACGAAAATACTTTCTTCAATACCTGCTTTCAATATCTTTGGTAAACTCAGAAAAAAAAAAAATACTTTGCCAATTAGTGTGTCACATAAATTCCTCGCGTCCTATTTAGTATAGGTACATTGATTTATTTAATTTTCTCCCGTTTTCAAATCTTTCTAAATTGTTTTGAGTTTTTACTGTTAATTCAAGTATTTATTTGGCAAAATTTAAAGAGTGCTGAAGATTGAAAATAATGTGGGGATATCTGCGGGCTACTTTCAACATGCGCACTAATATGTATTTATTCCCACCTATATTTCCAAAGTACTCATATGATTTTTATGAAATTTGGATGGTTTTGTCGAAAGTAGACCGCCGACGGTAGGGAAGTACTTGTGTCTAAGTATTTTTTAGGCAGTATCATCATAGATGATTCGACATATCCGTTATATAATTATGATTTTTTTTCGATCTCAGGGGTCTCTGGTTCGATCCCCCGTGGGAAAAATGAAATTTTTTCACGAAATTTTCATCGTCCCACCAGAAGGTATTACCAAGAATTATTTCAAAATTTTAGGATCAGTCGTTTTATAGTGGTTGGGGGGGGGGGGAATTTTTTTGGGTATATTTCAACTCCTAACACAAGTAAGAAATCCAACATTTAAAAAAGCATATATATATATATTTATATATATATATATATATATATATATATATATATATATATATATATATATATATATATATATATATATATATATATTTATATAGTGGGACATTTAATTGGGTATATTTTCAACTCATAAACCCATAATGAATGCAACATTTAAAAAAGCATATACATATTTTTAACCTACAATTTAATTTTTAACTTCTGTATATTTTTTCTGTGGTTAGGTCAAAAAGTTGCACTAGTGTTTCATATTTCAGCACTTTAGCTTAAACGGTTCGGGCCGTATGAACCAAAGAGCGGCGGACAGACGGACACATCTCCCTCGGCATAAGAAGTTCGAGAAGTATCTAAACCCTAAAAAACGGGGGGGAACTATTAAATAAATGGCTTGTAATAACATAAAACCAATAAAGTTCATCATAGGATGCGAGGAAGCTATGTGACACACTAATTGTCAGCAGTAGCGTAGCTAGGGAATTAGGGCCTTCTCGCCAGAGCTCTTTAGGGGCCCCTCGCAAATGAAAATTGATTAGCAAAATAAAGTGACTTAGATTCTTTTGGGGGCCCCATCCCGACAATGGTACATTGGATTTGCCCCCCCCCCCCCCTGGCACCGGGGGCCCATAGTGACACCACTGATTGACAGTCTATTTTAATCTGTTATGATTCTATAGACTTTGCTTGTCAATCAATAATTTAATTTAAGTTTTTCTCTTTATTTTTATTCACCTAAGTATTTTTGGCACAAAAAAATTAAGAATATCATTTAGGTGTTAAAAAAATTATTATATAAAAACAATTACAATTTTATTGACAAGCGAAAAAAAGAATAACAGGAGGGAGAAAAAAAAAAGTTTAGCATGACAATCAACAAAATGTTTTGTTTTTTTAATTTTCTGTTATATGCTCTTAAATTAAGAAATTTTATAAAAATCTTATTTAATTCTCCTACAAATTCATTAGATTTGCTTGTCAATAAAATTATGATTATAATTTTTGTAAATATTATGCTTCTTTAACTTCTTCAATCTTTTTTTCTTTTATGAGTTCATATCACATGTCAATGAAATAATTATTTCATTAATTTGATAAGAAAGCAATTTTTTAAAAAAGATAATATTCTTTATTATTTGAGTAGTCAATCAATTAAAAGTATGATATCAGTATCGTTCAATTTAACTAATTGAAGATAAAGAAGATACGAGTTGACAGCGTGTAGGATGTGTCTTTTATTTTATAATTAAGTTAATATTAAAAGCCAGATGTTCCAAGTCATTAATTTTTGTGGTAAATGCGGAATCTTCAAACTTATTACACTAATAGCACTTTTAAAGAAATTAGCTTAAAAGCAAAGTGCTTTTTATTTTATTGCACCAATTAATTTCGTTTGGTATTTTATGAAAAAATTACAACAATAATTCATGATTCTAGATTTATATATTTAGCATACGTGCTTTATTAAAAGCTAGAAATTCCTTTCAAAGCTTCATCAATGGATGTAAATGTAGGACTTTTTTTTACTTTTTACCACACCTATGGTAGGAATAGTATATTATGTTACTAGGCTGTGAAGTGAGTTTTTTTCTTTACCGCGGCAATTACATTTACTGTCGAGCGAAGCGAGACAGTAAATATTGCCAAGGTAAAGAAAAAACACTTCACAGTCGTGTAGCATATGCTATTTTTTCCGAGGTAGCAGACAATGAAAAAACATTATATATTAATAAATAATCAATATAATAATAACAAATATTAGTACATACTTAAGATTTAAAAAAAGAAACCTTAAAAAGAGGTTACAATATAAGAAAAGATAAATAAAACGCATTGACATCTAGCGGAATTAAATCGTACTAAGCATTTCTACAAAGACTGCAGCGCTACTAACGGAAGTTTTGACAACTGCCAGCAGTACAATAATAGTTATTTATGTAACTAGGCAGCAAAATGGAATTTTACTGACGAGTGATTAGATTAGCCTCCGAGCCGAAGGCGAGGACAGGCTATGATAATTAACTGCCGAGGTGAAGCCGAGGCAGGTAATTTACCTATTTGACTGCCGAGGCAATGAATAAACGAGGCAGAAATGTTTCCTTTGCTGCCTTGTTGCATACAATATTTTATCTACTTGCGGAAGAAAAATGAAGCTGCTAAAATGTTATCTTTATTAATATAACATAGTTAATAACTATGTGTCATATTAATAAAGATAATAACATATGTATTAACTAAAATTAATGTTCAAATAAGAAACTTGGGAATAATAACAATAAGTGAAAAGCAAACTCAATCTATAACAACAAAATACAAAACACACGTTTATAACACACATAACTTCTGAATGAATAATGCACGCAACATAAAATATTTATTTATATTTTTACTAAAAATTAATAAAAGTGTTGAAGATATCTTCTATTGCTTAAAAGAAAAGAAGTAACTAGGATACACCAAGAAAAGTAGCTAGTTTAATCTAGAAATATTTCAATAATAAAAATAATATGGATGTTCAATGTTTACATGACGCTACAGTTTAGTCAGTGACTCTACTATTTTTTTAATTAAAGATCTACTAATCATTGAACTTATTTAACAGAATTAACAAATATAGACAAATTATTTTATTATTAAAACGTTTATTTATTATTAAATATTACTTATTTAACTATAATATATAATGTTATAAGATAGAGGTAATAGTATAAACTCTTCTTGCCAAAATAAGAGGTTATGACACACAGTGGTAAACACTGTTACTTTCTCTGCCTAGGCAGGGAAATATTTCCCTGCCTAGGCAGAGAAAGTATTTTCCTGACTGTTTTAACTACTTTCCTGAATATTTTTAATATTTTAATGACAAATCAGGGAAATAGTACTTTCCAGCCTAAAAACAGTTAAGTAATGTTTAATTTTGCTGCCGCGAGTAGATAAAAACTTTTTTGTCCTAGGATGTAAAAATTTTTTTCTTTACAGCTAGGAGTAATAAAAAGATTTTTTAAGTCCACGTAATGAAAAAATGGATTTTTGCTGTTTTTTAGGCTCTAAAGTTACTATTTTACAGCCTACCACGGAAAAAAGTATTGTTTTCACACAAAAATCTATTTGTCGAGATTTTAACTGAATTATCCGTATTGGATGCTTTTTATGACGTCTGTGTGTATGTATGTATGTATGTATGAGTGTTATCATCAAATAGCGCTCAGGGTATTTAACTAGAATTTTAATACTTGGCAGAAAAATCAGTCCATACTTTAAGTTGTGCTGCCCGGAAAATCAACATTTTCTGACATCTTGAACCCAGTTTGTTGAGTCAGCAAACTTAAAATTTAAAAAAAAATCGTAAAAAATTTAAAATTGGTCCGATCGAGTTGAAATTTAGCAAGGATGTATATCTTTGTATGAACAAATTCCCTAAATTTCATTTTGATATTGACTACCATTTTGAAGTTATTGATTTTTTCATTTTGAAACTTTGACGGTGAATAATACCGAAAGTATAAATAGGTTTTTGACATAATAGCATATCGTTGGAACCGGTGAAAAATAGGAAACAAATTTAAAAAACCCTATGAAATTCCATTGATTAGTTTAAAAGTTATAAGCGAACATAATTATTAATTAGTGCGATACTTTAGTTAAACGTCAAAGTTTGTTTACATCTGTCAAAATACCGCCAAAATTCAAATTATTAAATATATGAAAATAATAATATATGAACTTTTTTTTTTTTTTTTTTTTTTGAAAAATGATAATAAAAAAATCAGTTGGTTCAAAACGGTCCCCATCCTAGTACTGACCACGCCTAACTGTAGTGGCCTCCGAAGTGAGAAAAAGTTCCGAGGTACCCCGAATGGATATCCGTAGGATATACCCTTAGCTAGAAATCCGTAGGATAACCTTAATGGGCCTACTTTTGTAAAATAGACCCATGTCTATCCTTAAAATGACCAAATAAAGCAAATAAAATAGTACGACCTAAGTGAAAAAACCCATGGACCATCGATTATGGATATGATAAAATTTGGACAATAGAATAACCCAGTGACGTCTTTTGGATTATTTGTGCTACTTGGAACGTTAATATTAATCCCCCGAAGATGTTTTTCTAACATTGGGTGTGAAAAATCGCGACTTAAATCTATCGAGGCGCGAGTTATATTCAAATAGAGTGCTGACTCAAGCACAGTTACAGCTTTATCATGACCTCAACACTATAATATTATATATAAGCCGGCCACACCCAGAGCTGAGCGCATTTTCTTCATTTCATTTTCGCCTTTGTATTTTATATACTCCTAGGGCAGTTAGTTGTTCTCTCCAACACTGACCCAAATATTAGTGGCAATTTTGTAGATTTTAAATTTGTATTTGTTTATTAAAAATAAACCTTTTTAAAAATGTAAATCTGTGAGTGTTGAACATAATTCGGGTACCACCGGAAAACCTAGCAGTTCTGTCTGATTATCTAATTATTTTCCATGATCATTGAGACAGAATAACTTTACAATAAAGTTTATAAAATTAATTCATAAAAAAAAACTTAATACCAAGAGAAAATGGACAGAATCTGAATTTGAAAATCATCAGAGAAGCACTTTTCACATAGAGGATAAAATAAAATAATTTTCTTGCTATATTTAACCAAATACTCATTTGAAAACAACATGTTTCATTGTATTGCTTCGAGTAAAAACAATTAAAAACAAACGAAGAGACATTTAATATATTGAAACGAAGGACGAATTTCGTATTTGTATGGGGCACTAAATATAATAGATACTATGTTATCGAATTTATGTCAATCCAAATTAAAAAGTAATTTATAAGATAAAATAAAAATATAAATTTAAATCAAATTGAATTGACTAAAAAAATTGAAGAATTAATTCTACCCAGAAGACGAGGTAAGGTAAAATAAGACGTTAACAATAAATATGGTGACTTCGAGGATTATGCTCGTTCAATTTTACACTCTTCGTAATTTATAGTGTGATTAATTATTATAAAAGTTATAAAATTATAATTTTGCAAAGCGTTTGTTAAAGTTGGCGGATGATCAGTGATAATTTGCAAACCAGATTATAATTAACACAAACTTGGGAGTAACGCGAGTAGAAAGCCGAAACCCCTCTGCTTGATTGTAGGCAGCGAGAAATGGAACTTCACTTAAGAGTAGTATCCTTCACGGCAATTAGAACTTTCCAAGAGGGTAAGATCGATAGCTAGTTTACTGGCCGTTAATTAAAGTGGTTGGTAGCTAACACTTCCAACAGATAATTACGGTACCACAGCTAACCACGATGTGCACTGACACGTGCACAATTTCACGAGTAAACCATATATGCGTTTCGGAAGGTTGAGGCTTCCCTAATGACCTCATTGTTCTCTTGAGAGATAGTTTAACATGAATATTCACAGTACGAAGGAAATTCATAGTAAGATGACCCATTACTAATGAAATAGACTGTCAATTAGTGTGGCACTTAGCTTCCTCAAAAAAAAGTCATGGAGTCATGTGTGGGTCAGTCCCTAACTATCCACCGATTCAGAGTAAAATTGGTTCGTTAGACTTTGAGAAATTGACGTTTGGCGGATGTTTACGTTTGTGCATGCGCAGTGGATACTCTAAATCTAATTGCAATGACATTCATACAGGACCATATATGGTATAACCTTTACAGTCCTTGAAAATTTCATCGAAATCGGATCTTAATTGTGGAAGTTATTCATGACGTGAAGCAAAAATCTCACATTTGCGCATGTGCAGTCACTATGAATGATCCGATCAAATCGATTAATTCAAGATCAATATGATTTATATGGCGTCATCATACGTTTAATCCTCCATTATCCTCCAAACTTGATCGAAATTGGACCATTAGGGTCGCGGCAAATTGACGTTTAAAGAATTTTACGTAAGCGCCTGCGCAGAGACTATACCATTGATCCTTCAGCGATGAAAAGGGGACCATCTAGGGCCTAACCAAGGTAAAGCCTGAAAATTTTGGAAGTTATGCGTGTGTTAAGGATTTGTGAACACACAGAACAACAGATAGACAAGGAGCCTAGTATCAAAGACGGACATTCGACATTTTTTCCGAATTTCTTATAGATTTTTGGCTGCTGCATCAGATTCTGCTATCCATTTGAATCAAAAACGACCAGAAAAGGGGTAAAAATGCAATAATATTTGTAGTTTTGTTTCAAATACGGACAAGTCAACACACGTTTTGCTTCAAAAGTGGACATAACCAAAACAGCCAATCAGGAGGCTGCATTTTACTAACTCATTCCTATGATGCACTGCGGGCTTTAGCATCTGAATACCTACTCCTACCATTTTGTCATACATGTTTAGAAAAATGATACCCCGAGGGGAAATCGAGAAATCTATTTTAACTCTAAATTTGGGGGCACTACTCCCTAAGAACTCTGAAAAACGTGAAAAAAAAAAATTATTTCTCCAATATTATTATTCCAGCCATTATTTTCAAAGTCATTTTGCTTCAAAAACGGACAAAACCTTGTTTTTGTTTCAAAAGCGGACAACTCCACTTTTTAAATCCATTTAGCAGCTAAAATATCAAAGAAATTCACGTTTTCAGTTCTTCTAACTAGTTTTGAGTCTATTAAGAATCTACAGAAAAAAAATCATTGCTCTACCTGTAGAATTTGAGCTACAGTTTTTCGGCTCTCCTGTGAAATTTTGAAATGTGCTCTTTTCCGTCTTTGATACTAAGCTCCTCCAGACAGACACGAAAATAAATTTGTTCAGGAAGGTCTAAAACGTAAAATGCGAGTGGAAATTTTTTATTTTGGAGGGAAAATAAATTCACCTGCCAAAAGTGAACACTATGCTTCTTCTACCTTGGTAGACTTGGAAGGATAATTAGAATCATTATATTATTATGAAGCTGCCTTCTAGTCAATCTCACAATTTAGTATGGGCACAAATATGCTATCGAATCCGGTAGTGGTTATTAAAAAAAGCATTATCGGACACAAAAACTACTTTAACTTAAATTTTCTTCTATTCTAAAACAGAAAAATTGGCGTAAAGACCTGTTCCGAAAAAAATCTTCTCTATATCCTCAGTTAAAAATAACGAAAACTTAATGAAATCTATTAAAAAGAAAAGAGAATAGTAAATATGTTCCAAAAATAGCTTATATATGTTTGGGTTAACAGTTGTTACAATTCTTACGAATGTTTTAGTTTAATTCTAACACCTCGATAGCTCTTTGTAATATTATGGTTATTTATAATTAAAAGAGATATCGGTTTTGTGTATTGTAAAAGAAAAAGAAAAGAAAACAACAACTCCGAAACAAAATAAAGAATAGATCTTAGCTAATCTAAAGGTAGATAAGACTCGGGGAGCTACGGCCGTAAACCGGAGAGTGATCTTTGACCACCGGTGATCTCAACCAGAGACAGGGAGTCAGTCGGTCTAGAACCCCAGGGAGTGACGCTGCCGTACGCGTAGGCAGAATTATTATTCTTAGTGCGTCGCTCGCTCGTCCAAAGGGGACAATCTCGCTTCTTCCCTCTCGCAAGATATTGGTGACGAGTGTGGAGAAATCTGAGGATAGGAGCGCGCAGAGGAGATTACCCTCCTGAAGAGAGGACGCTATTAGTACGCCCAACTCGGAAGAAAATCGAGCATCTTTTATAGTTGTGGTTAAAGTGGTCTGGTTTCCTAAATACGTGCAGCCGACGCGTCCCGAATACCACTTAGAGACTGCGATCTTCCGCACAACTTTCTTCTGCTCCCGTCACGCTTACCGACAATTACAATTACTCTGGCCAGTATTCATTTTATTAATCTATTTGTATTTTATTATTTGGTGCGCACCCTTTAGGTAATTTTATTGTAGTTTAAGAGAAGTCGAGGTAGGTTAGATTGTTATTATTTATTAGATTGTTATAATTTATATATTTTAAAGGTTTATAAATTAATTTGTTATGGTGGGTTTATTGCATGCATAGCTTAATTTAATTAATTTATTGTTATTCTTATTCATTAGGTTTTTTGGAATTGTCGTCAGATTGTTAGTTTTGCAATGAACTAGTACATTATATTCTCTATCCAACTGGAAAATAAATTTTGAATTATTTAAACTTTTGTAGCTTTTCCTTTTACCTTGCTTGAGGGGTTTCCTTGTCTACCCTCAACTACCATTTCCCGGACAAGGTGGCGCCTAAATCCTTTTATTAATTAAATCCTTTTTTTTTTCTTTTTTTTTCATATTTTAACTACCATATTCCTATATATTTATTTTGCCTCCCCCACGACCACCTCCAACTGAGCAGCGGCACGTAAATAAACCGTAACACAGTTAAGTGAGTTTGAGTAGGGAGGTATAAACAGCCTAAAATCATTAATTATGGGGAGGTAATGTAAAGGTTGGGTAGGGTTTAGTATAGGACTGGGTAAGGCCGCCGGCTAAATAAATAATATTTATTGACAAATGTAGAGTTTAATTTATAGATTAAAATAGCACAAGCAATTAAAAATTAATTATGCTTAGCAAACACATCAAATTTGGTTTGTTAGTAGAGGCATAACTAATTCATGAAGCAACACGTCACACACATATACCTTGACAAAGTGAGTAGGTACAGGAGGGGGGGGGGGGTCTCTATAGGTAGTGAAATGAGGCCCATAACCCCATATAGTGGAAATACTCGTGCAGTATATTGTAGCAAACAACCAGTCCTCTCTGCTGGGCAACGCAACATGGTATTTAGATCCAGTGAATGGACTGTATAGAATAATTACATTTGTTCGGCTGCTTCTGTACTACTGAAGATAGACCTTCGCCGAGGTCGTACCGTACAGACAGTGAGAACTTAGAATAACTTATAATAACTTCTTAGAGAACTTGAAATTGATGCATCATTAATAGGAATCAGAAAAATTTGTTTGTTTTTTTAAATGGGGGGAGAAAATTTTGAAATCTGATTTCCGATGTTTTCATGCAAAAATGAAATTTAGAACAGTATTTGATCAATTTATTAACAATTCCTTTGTTCTTTAGGAGTCAACATTTCGTCTTCTTTCCTTTTGAGTGAAGAAAATTGTACTTTTTTTTGGTACAGATTCTTTTTGACACATTCTGATAAAAAAGTAATTCTAATAATCTTCGATCAAAACCAATCAGGAGGATTTATGAAGAGTGACCTTCCTTCGAAAAAAATTAAAATTGTTCTTACTTCTGAAGTGAGAATACAATTTCTTTTTCTTTGGATGTGGGATTAAAAAGATGCACATATGGAGTGGGTCAATAATTTTGTTTGCCATAATATGATTTTAATAATATGCCTATATTGGATTAAGCAAGCTTTGGAGAAGCCGGAACCTGACTAGGATGACAAAGCTTATGTTGTATAAAACGTTTATCCACCCAGTCGTTACGTACGGTAGCGAAGTATGGTCCCTCACTCAGGAGTTTTGCTCAAGACTAGACATTTTTGAGAGTAGGGTCCTGCGGCGAATATTTGGTCAGAGATCGGTAGGAATGGAGAATGAGAACGAATCAAGAACTGAGGGAGCCTCCACTCTCAACATATATAAAATTAATGCGTCTACGGTGATCGTGAGAAGAATGGATGGGACGAGAATGACAAGGAGGACCTTTGACTGCAGACCTGTGGGATGTGTGGGACTCATACGTCCTCCGGGACGACCTAGGGCTCGATGGAGGGATGCGGTTCAGGGAGACATGTTGGCAGCCGGGCTGGTACCGAAGTGCGCCAGCCCCCCTTCGGATTAGAAAAAGGTTACGGTCGAAGTGCGCCAACCTCTTAGTCTAAAGTGCCTGAAGGGTGAGGTCAGGTAATGCCGGGTTATACCTCTTGCACCGTCTAAACCCAAAGAACTTTTTAGTGGACTTCGAAATTGGAATCCAACAAGCCGTTCGAAATGTCTTCCCAAGCACTTTGGAAAAATTCAGGATTTAGGATTTACTGAGGACTACCGATGTTCTATCAACGATGACCAACAAATTAAGTTTATCTTCGAACTACCCTATATAGACCCTGAAGAAGTTAAAGAATGTTATATTGAAGATTTTATAAGCCAAAAAATAAGCCATCGCAATGATCGATTTTGGGAGCGTTAGTTGTTTATAATAATAAAGTATCTAGATTTGAAATGTTAGTCATTTTTAATTTATTTAGGAGTATGTACATAAATAAATTACACCTTTCAATATGTATGTTGTATTATATTTATTGAATATAGACTCAATTGTATCATGATGTATATTACATATATGCAGAAGATTTTAGTTTTCATGAGTACGTTTAATGTTAAGTTAATCTAAGCCCTTCTAATAAATATTAGTACTTACTTATAAGTGACTGTAATTTATGTAAGAAACATTTCTTTAATTTTTAATATTAACAAAATAAATTGTTTTTTCTTTTGTATTTTTGATTATTTTCTTAAATTTCCTATGTTTAATGATAACTTATTTTGATTTCGTAACTTTGTTATCTTTTTTCATTTTGAATATTCACAAATTAAAGTGTATCTTCTGAATAAATTTGGATTTTGTTCTTACGAGAACATTCTACAGATTCTCCTATGCACTGAGATTTGCTAATGATCGCCATATCACTCTGAGCAGTTTGTTCAAAGTAACTTGAAATCGCTTTATATTGAGTATATGTGAATATTGACAACGATTATTCCTTTAGATTAGAGGATTCGTGTCCAAGGTGGGTGGACTACCTGGGTCGAGAGATAGGATTTACCCGGCGCACTTCGACCGTATCCTTCAAAAAGGGGCTGGCGCACTTCCCCCGTGACCCGACCTATCCCGGCGCACTTGGTGTACAGCCGGCAGCCGGGGTCCGACGGACGGAGGATCGGACAATCTGGAGCCAGTGAGTTCGTCAGACCAGGCACCTGTGGAGTCTGTAACGCCAACGAAAGAAGATGAAGATAAGATGATTTGTATTTATACTTGAAATAACTCTTGGGAACAGCTAATTGCCATTTACAGTTAAATAACCTTTTGGAGGTAAAACTGTTTAATTAAGTACAAGGTTTCCTCGGAATGCCTCAGGTTTAAATACGGTTTTTTCGAATTTGCATGAGACTCTTAAGCAAACGAACCTTTCAATAAACTCGGACCAACTCTTGTTAATCAACCCGTGTTATATTCTGGAAGGCAAGGACACGGAAACCAAATGAACCACGATGTGGAAAAGGTGGGTTTTCCTCTGAGGTTCATTGGGAATGCAGAGACAGAAAGGCAAAAAAGGTTTCGAGGCCTTTAACAAGGCAAAGACAACTTGTAATCTGCAATTCCTAATTGCTGATTAAATCGAACGAAAGAGACAAGGAAGTTTGAGAGTACGAAAATTCGGACCCATCGACAATTGCTCTAATTGCTAAGATTGGAAAACATCTCCTCAAGTCTAACCGCATTTACATTTAAAAGCCTTTTAAAATAACAATCTGATTTCCCTTGGAGAAAGGTTTTAAACTCTGGTTTTAACTGACATCTACTACTGTACTGGATGCATTCAGAGAAGCAAAAAAAAAAAAAATCTGTACAAAGTCCGTTTAGACAAAAAAGAAGATAAAATATGTTAAAAACAGAAGACTTTTTAACTGGCATTGATTGCAAACAGGCCAATATTAACAAAAAAAAAAAAAATACGTTTGGTGTCGCGGGACACCCGGTAGGAACGAAGTTCCTTACATTTTTCATTAAATATAAATTTTAAAATCACACTGCTAACTACTTATACATGGCGGAGTTAGAAAAGAGACAAAATTAAAAGTAACCAACTGTTTGTACCTGGCAGAGTTAAGGCAAAATTAAAAGAAAATCATTATTTGTATAATTAAAGCAAGCGTCTTACTATAAATATATATTAAATATAAGAAAAAAGTTGATCATGATGAGTTTATAGTGAAAGAGTATGTTTGTTAAAGGAGTTAGGATTGAAATAGGACTGTTTTCTACCTACCCGGCCAATTAATTTAAAATATTATAAAATATATATCTTCCCTACTCTATAGCTTTTGCTTGTATCAGGGGGAAATTTTACATGGTTATATTTTATTTATTTCAAAACAAAGTGACATTTTTGACATATTATACAACAAAAATAATTAAAACAAGTCAAGTAACAGCCATCCTTAATAACACTTTTTCCTATCTTTTAAAGCTTACGTTTACGCGAGCGTTGCGTGTGAACGCTTGGGCGGATAACGTTTTCCGACGAACTCAGCCTGGGCATTAGTAAAATGAACATGTGTACCAAATTTCATCTAACTCGGTGAGCTTTTACTCAAGTTATCGTCATCTATAGATTTCGTGACGGATTTTGCGTGACGGTGATTTTGTGACGGTTATTTTGTGACGGTGATTTTGGTAGTTTTTTTCGGATTCACTCCCGGGCTCCAGAACGTGCCATAAGGAACTTCGTTCCAAAAACTTACTTTGCTTGTGAAAACTAAGGTCATTGCAAAGAAATCTCTTAAACTGTGCAATATTCAATTTATCATCAATTCCATATATATATATATATATATATATATATATATATATATATATATATATATATATATATATATATATATATATATATATATATATATATATATATATATATATATATATATATATATATATCCTAAAGGAAATGTGTTGTTTTCACCATAAAAATCCGAAACTGAGATTTCAAGGGAATTATCTGTTTTTGGTGTTTTCAGGACGATTTAAGTGGTTTTAAGCCGGATGTCAGTCTATGACACGCATAACTCCTACATTTTTTCAGCTAGAGAGTTGAAACTCGGTAAGAACATTCCTTACATGTAGTTGTGCTGCCCGAAAAATCATAAATTTGTTACGTAAAAAGTCGAAACATTTTCCGATTGTGCAGCAATTTGCACTAAATATACCTCTTTATATGACAAATTCTTCAACTGAATTTTTATTTGATATCTACCGATATTTTGAAAATATCATTTTTTAACATTGATATAAAATATATTTTAAAATATAAATGAAAAAAACCTTTGGCTAGGAAAGAAATATTAAAATCTTTGGCAACAAATTTAACACTATTCAAGACTAGATATTTTCAAAATACTTAATAAGAATTCAATGGTTAAAATGTTTGTTTTTTTCTTATAGATTGTGTTTAGCTCAACAGGTACAAAAAGAAAAGAAAAAAAACATTACTTTAATAATAATTAACTCTTTGAACATAAAACTTCACAGGTTTAGTCTATTTTACACTTTTTTAGAATAAAAGTAAGCTTAATTACGCTTTTAGTACTTTGAAAAAAAAAAGTGGGAGTACTATAAAATTATAAACTGACATCACAAAGTTTTTGAAAAGGAATTTTTTTTTTTTTTTTTTTTTTTTTTTTTTTTTTTTTTTTTTTTAAAAAAGAAAAAGGAAAGATTGATTAAAAGTCCCGAGTTCTTTTTTTGGCTAAGAGACTAAAGTATCTTTCTGAAATTACGATAAGAGACACAAAGCACGCGACAACGCTAAACTTCAAAGCATATTTAAAATATTCTACGGAAACTTCCAGTCCTCTTCTTTCAACGATGTTTTAGCGAAAATGTACGATAAACTCTTGAGATATTATTATTTATTTTCGTTATTATATGAAGTATTTGTGAAAGAAGAAAATGTCTGTAATAAAATACATGTTTTAAAAGAGGGAAATGTTTGTTATTAGAAACTAAGGCATGAATAATTTGAAGAGATAAGAGTTTATATTTAAGTTAAGCAAAACATGTTTAAGATTCATTTTAGTAGCAGAGTTGAATTTGGCTGAAGTAAAGAGAAGTTTTTAATAACTTTGAAAAAAATACAGAACGAGAAATCGTAGACGTCTAATTGACTTAATTCTTAATTCTTAAGTCTAATTGATATAATACTGTCTTTATACTTATTGATATAATACTGTCTTTATACTTATTGATATAATACTGTCTTTATACTTATTGATATAATACTGTCTATACTTATTGATATAATACTGTCTATACGTATTGATATAATACTGTCTTTATACTTATTGATATAATACTGTCTTTATACTTATTGATATAATACTGTCTATACTTAATGATATAATACTGTCTTTTCTTATTGATATAATACTGTCTTTATACTTATTGATATAATACTGTCATTATACTTATTTGATATAATACTGTCTTTATACTTATTAATATAATACTGTCTATACTTATTTGATATAATACTGTCTTTATACTTATTAATATAATACTGTCTATACTTATTTGATATAATACTGTCTTTATACTAATTAATATAATACTGTCTATACTTATTTGATATAATACTGTCTTTATACTTATTTGATATAATACTGTCTATACTTATTAATATAATACTGTCTATAGTTATTTGATATAATACTGTCTTTATACTTATTTGATATAATACTGTCTATACTTATTAATATAATACTGTCTATACTTATTTGATATAATACTGTCTTTATACTTATTAATATAATACTGTCTATACGTATTGATATAATACTGTCTTTATACTTATTGATATAATACTGTCTATACTTATTGATATAATACTGTCTTTTCTTATTGATATAATACTGTCTTTATGCTTATTGATATAATACTGTCTTTATACTTATTTGATATAATACTGTCTTTATACTTATTAATATAATACTGTCTATACTTATTTGATATAATACTGTCTTTATACTAATTAATATAATACTGTCTATACTTATTTGATATAATACTGTCTATACTTATTTGATATAATACTGTCTATACTTATTAATATAATACTGTCTATACTTATTTGATATAATACTGTCTTTATACTTATTAATATAATACTGTCTATACTTATTTGATATAATACTGTCTTTATACTTATTAATATAATACTGTCTATACTTATTTGATATAATACTGTCTTTATACTAATTAATATAATACTGTCTATACTTATTTGATATAATACTGTCTTTATACTAATTAATATACTACTGTCTATACTTATTTGATATAATACTGTCTATACTTATTAATATAATACTGTCTATACTTATTTGATATAATACTGTCTTTATACTAATTAATATAATACTGTCTATACTTATTTGATATAATACTGTCTATACTTATTGATATAATACTGTCTATACTTATTTGATATAAATAATACTGTCTATACTTATTGATATAATACTGTCTATACTTATTTGATATAATACTGTCTATACTTATTTGATATAATACTGTCTTTATACTTATTGATATAATACTGTCTATACTTATTTGATATAATACTGTCTATACTTATTGATATAATACTGTCTATACTTATTTGATATAATACTGTCTATGTCTATACTTTCTCTTCTCCGGCAACTCAATTTCTAGAAATTGAGGTGCCGGAACTTCAACCTACCCTCTCTCTACTCCCCCCGGGAAAATTTTGAAAAATAAACGTTCTAAAACTGCATTTTAAGCAGTTTTTGAGTTATTTCAGTTTTTGTATTGGTAACGACAGAGGAAAATCATTCTCCAGTATAGCTCAGTTGGTAAGAGCGCCTGTAACGGATATATACGAGGCCCGTGGTTCAAGTCCCGGTGCTGGGGTCTATTTTTCTCTGTATGTCTCCCGCAGTTAATGATAATTAGATTTCAAGATATAATTATTGATAAAATACTTTCTATACTTATTGAAATAATACTATCTGTCTATACTTTTATACTATCAACTGGCGGCTGAAAGGTAGGAGCGCCTCGGCAGCTAGGACCAATGGCTATTAAATATTATTATATATTTAATTTATAAATAATATTTTATAATAATACTCTTAAATTTATTGCGAACTTATTACTGGTGAAGAATAGTTTACAAATATTAAAGAAAACAAACATTTATATAAAAGAAAAACATTTATTAAAATTAACTATGGTTTACCCTATATATATATACTAATATTTGAATTATGTTATTCTCAAATGAAAAATATGTATTTTGGTACTTAAACAAAAATTAAAGATTATAGAAGAAAGGAAATTGCTTATTTTAATGTTGTCTGGGAGTTTTCAAATTTTCCGGATAAAAAACTTTTTAATAATCTTTTTTAACTACCTACTTATCAAAGTTATTTTTTTTTTTTGGAAAATTTCCTTTGCGGGTAAAAAAAGAATACGGATAAAAAGTTAATGCTGGAAAAGCTTGAGGGGTAAAAATGGAACTTAGGTTGTTTTGAGTAATTTTAAATTATACAAAAAAAGAAAGAAAAAGAAACCAAAAATGAAAGAGAAAATATCCATCCAGGTGAATAAAAAAACAAGAAACTCGCGGGCTTCAAAATTAGAGTCATTATTAAATGATATTTATTCAAGTATGATAAATTATAGGGGTCTTGGATCAATATTGTACAAGATAGATTAATATACCATTTCTATTACTTTACAATTGAAAATTAAAAATAAAATATCTTTAACATTAATATGACTCTAGACATGCTTCTCACTGGCAGGTTCCGAAACATCTCAACATGCTTTCTTTCTGTTTATACGAACTTGACTTATAATTTCTATTACTTCTAGTTACAGGAAATCAGTGAAGTTAGTGGAGTCAGGCAAACAATTAAAAATTTCAAGATAAAAAGAACTTTGTATATACTGAGTTTTTACATTTTCTGTTGAATCATATGTAATGTTGTTAATATAATTGTTATTGTTATATAATATAATATAATGTTAGTGAAAATTATTTTTTTTCCAAATTTATTTACTTCATATAAATGACAACCATCTAGAGAGGTGATCTTAAACCTATAAAAGGACAAATCTTTGTACAACGGATCACCCCAACACCAAATCTAAACCGTGCCATCGATATATTTGAAATAATATAAATAATATAATCGATATATTTCCTGTTTTGCTGTCATTCAATGTTTATCTCTTATTTATAAAAATCACAAATATGAAACCCGTCAAAAAAAAAAATTGTAAATAAGGGACATGGCAAAACCAATAAAATAACTTGCGGATTTTTTCCGAACAAACTTTCCATACAGCAAAAGTTGCTGAAAAACAATTAAATTCTGCTGGAAGATGGCTAAAAGTATTAAAATAATTCATTGTCATCGTGTTCTGAGCTATGCTAAAAGTTTCAAATATCTAGCTATTCGGGAAGTTAGTTAAAAATTGATTGCCAGATTTGTAACGGACAAACAAACAAACAAACAAGAAAGCAAGCTAATAAAAACGTAGTAAAATACCATACTAAAATCTATTACTTATGAACAAAGTTAATAACAAGAGAATGGAATAGATTCTTATGATAGCGATCATCAGTCAAAAGTAAAACAAATCGGTCTGAGAAAACTCAGACAAACTTTCTCATTTACGAGTTCATAATTACTTAGCCCAGTGTTTTACATTTATTAGTTTTCTTAATTGTACCTTTAATTAATATTGAACAGATCATCAAAATTTATCATGAACAACTTGGGCGGGGAATCGAACCCGGTCTCTCTCCGTCCGCGTTTTAAGCTATTTTTTCAGGAACGAGATTTTTCCCGGTAAAACGGCTTATATCGTTAGATTTGTATTTAAATGGATATTTTAAATTTTTTTAATCAAAATCTTCGGAATCGTTTTGGAGATTTTTTTTTTTTTTTTTTTCAGAGGTTTTGGGGGGTAGGGCCCCCAAATTTGGAGCTAAAATTCATTTTTCGATTTCGCCTCGTGGTATGATTTTTCTGAGCATTTATGCCTAATTTCGTCAAAATTGGCCCAGTAGTACAGGCTCCACGCGTCGGCACAGACAACAGACAGACGTTTTTAGGGTCCGTATAGGCAAAACCAAGGACCCTTATATTTTCCTGCGTGTGTCTGTCCGTCCGTCCTGTCGCGTGCTCTCACGGCTACACTTTTCGTCTGATAACTTTGAAATTTGGCATGTATGTGTCTTGTACCTACCTACATATTCTAAAAATATAGCGACTTAAAAAAATATTTTTCAAAAAATTAGGGTAAAAAAACTTAAGGGTTAACATTTTTTTTCGGTATCGTGAGGGGTATCATATGAAAGGGTACGTCGAGCTGATTACAAAAATATATCATTCTTTGGATATAACTTTGATAGGGCGAGCGTAGGCAAGTTTGAAGTGGGTGTGAAACGTGCCACCCCCCTCCCCCTCTATCTCGCTTATGTGAAGTGCAAAAAATCTGAAAAAATTCCTGAACATTTTTCGACCAAAAGTAAAGATACCACTTTTTTAAAAAAAAAAAAAAAAAATATTTCATTTTTAATTGACAAAATACGATTTTTATAATTATAGTCTTTTTGATGTATTTTATATGGTTATAGTCCGGTTCAGCGACAAAAAAATACTTTATTAGAGTGTGTTTTGAGAATATCAGACCCTTAGAATAGTTCAAAGTAAGCTTTTTAGCATTTTAAAAAAAACACTGTTTATAAACTTTACAGTTAAACACTATATAGTGTGGCCTACGGACCCTCGCTGTGTGCTGACTAGCACACACTTGACCTGTTTATTTTTTGTAGCTTTTACTGCTATAGATCCCACTGGCAAAGGGCAAGTTTAAGCAGTAAAAGCATCTCGTACTCACATCACGCCTGATGAAAGCTAGATCAAAAAAGCGAAACAGGGATTTAAAATCCCAGAGATGTGGTATGTTTCATTCACACTAACTAGATGTCTAAAAATTCCTAAGCAATGTGCCTTCTACGTAAGATGTTAGGGCAAAGTTAGTCAGTAGATAGCACCATATTAAGTATTATAATTTTCTAGTTTTTAAAATGATATCTTTTGTTCAAATATGACCACTTAGAACAACTATCTAGGGACACGCCAGTGCCCCCACCAAGTCGAGTACAGTCGTGTCATCCTTTACTGGAACCAACATAGAACATTTTGAACCACCTCTATCAGCCTATTAAAGATGTTTAGATGATGATATAACATCAATTTAAAATTAGATTTTATTACAAAGTGAACAAGTAATAAAAATTTCACACCTCTACCCATATTAGTTAAAGAGATATATGAGCCTAAAGATTTGTTATTTTGACACTCATCAAAATTCTAAGGCATTTCTATAGCAATCCTAGTAAATAATTTAATTCTGTACATAGGTAGAGCTTATTGTATAAAAAAAATAAATAATGCTAAAATATCTGGCACTTTGCCCCTCTCAAGCCTGATAAAAAATCGGTCCGAGACAACTCAGACAAACTTTCTCATATACGAGTTGTGTTCCATTTATTAGTTTTGTAGGTATAGGTACATTTATTAGTTTGTAGGTATAGGTACATTGAATTATTTATTATTTCATCAAATTATTCAATATATCATCAAAATTTATCATAAAAATAACATCTCCTAGGCTGGGAATTGAACCCGGGCAATCTCCGTCCGCGTTTTAAGCTATTTTCTCTGGAACTAGATTTTTCCTGGGAAAACTGCTTATATCGTTGGATTCGTATTTAAATGGACCACATTTTAATTTTTTTTTTTATCTAATCATCAGAACCGATTTTGAGAAAGAATTGTTTTTACGTTTTTTCAGAGTTTTTAGGGGGTATATACACCATAAAATTTGGTGCTCAAATTCATTTCTTGATTTCGCCTCGGGGTATGATTTCTCTGAACATGTATGCCAAATTATTTCGTCAATATCAGCCAAGTAGTTTAGGCTCCAGGCGTCTGCACATCCAGACATTTTTTTAAATCCATTTTTTTTTGGATTCAGGGGACCTCAAAATGTTTAAATCCATTAAAATCTCAATATCGATTTTTCGCACCATCACAATACTTTCTCTTTATATGAGAAAATAAAAACAATAACCTGCTCTACTGGCGGTACCTAGTAGAGATTATCAAAAAAAGTATTATTTTACTTTAATTAATGGAATTTCTAATTGGAATAAGTGTGGTTGAGCTTTATTGAGTATTGAGCTCAAAAATTGTAAATATATGCTTCCCTTTTGTCCGTCCAAGATAGTTTCATAATTATACTTTTGCTATCAAAGAAGTATTTTACAACATAAGAAGTAAATTAAATTATACTTGAAGCTAAAAATTCACCAAACTTCAAAAAAACGTGAAAGAATATCTCTTTTAAAATCGTTGCAGAAAGATTTGTGATTTCATTATTGATGTATAAATTTGACTTTTAAGCTCTTGTGGTACATATCTACATAAAGTTGGGTTTATCAAATTCGTTTAATTTTACAGCTTACCAAAAAAAAAAAAAAAGATTAAATTGGAAAAAAAGGTGGTTAAATTGGAAAAAAGGAATAAAGACTAAAAAAATGTCGTTGATTTAACAAAAGCTATATCTTTGATAAAACAGCATTCGATTAAATAATAATTCCATCCTTTGAATTCTATTTACTTTGGATGCATATGTTTGCATATATTTTTGGATTGTCATTCCAAAATATTGATTTTAAGTCAAATTAATTTTATGCCAAAAGAAGATGTATAAAAGAAAATGTTTTTTTTTTTTAAATTCTGCTTTTTCAATTTTAGTATAATGTCCGAGACTTGAATTAAATATGAATATTTTATAAATACCCCTTTTATTATTGACTATATAAAAGGTATTCATGAATTTTCTTTGTTAAATCTTAAACATTTGGGTTCATTACATTTTTTTTTAATTCTTGAGTGTTGTAGAATAGATTATAATTATTATGTTGGTGGAAGAAAAGAAGAGAAATGTGTTGTTTGCTGCATTAGTCGCTTGTGTTTCATTAACCCTTAAATGCTAATGTTAGTCGAATCGACGAGCACAGTTTGAACCTTAACCATTTACGCTCGTATGCGATGTTGATGGGTACCCCATCCTTCTGCAGTGCTTGCACTGGTTAGTAACACACCTGCTAGTGTAGCGGTAGTAGTCCTTTTGAGCATACACTCATTTTCTGGCAAATTCCCGTCAAAGCTACTTCGTCGATTCAACTAACGTTTAGTAATAAACGTAGATAATTAATTGGTCGTCGAATGAGCCTATAGCCTGGGAAAATGGGCCTGGGATAAGGGGCAATAGGCCTAACGGTAAAGGGCAATGGGCCTAGGGTAATTGGCCTTGGGCCATAGATCAATGGCCGATAATCTGGGGCCTGGAGCACTTAGCAAAGTGCCTAGGGCTTTTGGCCTGGGGCATGGGACCTGGTGCATTAATGTTCACTCAATTTCAGATTCCTCTGATGTTCCTACTAAGTTATTTGTCATCAAATCTCACTAAAATATTTAATAATGAGTTCTTAATAGTTTTCTCTTTATAAAAGTGTAGTTTCAACCCAAAAAATGTATTTTCTGCATATGTTAGTCGAATCGACGAAGGTTTAGAAGTACCAGCCATCCATTTACCATTAGCATTTAAGGGTTAAAAACAGTGATTTTGTGTGAGGAATTAACTTCTCGTGGTTCTTTTAAAATAGCTTTTCATTGGTTAAGGAATAGATAAGACATCATTGCATATAAACAAGTATTTAAAACCATGAAAGAAACCCTAAGGAAAAAAAGAAGAAATATTATGAGGCGAATAGTAAGCGTAAGCCACTTGAAACCAAAAGATAGACATATTTATTCCGAAAACCCGTTCATTGGTCTTCAATGCAGACGGAAAGAGCCGGAGACGGAGAGCGAGGACAAGTTATTTTTATGATATATATTTATAAAATGTTCAATAATAATTCAATTTACCTACGAAAACTAATAAATGGAAAACACTGGGCTAAGTAATTATGCATTCGTACACGACAAAGTTTGTCTGAGTTGTCTCAGAAGGATTTTTTTTAATATAAAATTGTTAATAACTCTGGTTTACTCAATTTTTTTTTTGACGAAACCAAGCCTACAACATGCGCAACATGTTTACGCATACCTTTGCGCAAAAAATAATCGATTTCGTTCGATTTGTTTTGTACCTATAAAGGCGGACTGGTGGAGACAGACACACATAGATTTCTTTCGACAATCCATAAGAGGAAGTTCGAAGCAATTCAATAAATAAAGCTGGAAAGTAATTCTAATAAGAATAAACAGGTCAAGTGTATGCTAGTGAGCATACAGCGAGGGTCTGTAGGCAAAACTGTATAGTTTAAGTAGTACCTATTGATGGTGATTTTTAAAATGCTAAAAAGCCAAATTTGAACTATCTTCTGGGTCTGTTACTCTCAAAACACATAGAAAAACTTCTGACATAGTATATTAAGCGTCGAGTGCGGAAAGTAGCATTTTGCATGCGAGTGTGGAGTTTGCACCCGAGCGACAGCGAGGGTAGTAAAACCACACGAGCAATGTAAAATGCCGATTTCCCACGAGTTGCGAACCGTACTTTATCTACGATTGTTAGATTTAAATAATAAACACAGAAAAAAATAAACTTGCTGTATGTAAGTTCGTATCTCTTCTCTTGATAAAGATGACATTAATCTTGAGTTGCATTTTTTGCCGAATTATAATGGGAGGCGTATTATGCTCCTCATATTCATCATAATCATTTAAATCACTCATTGATTTTCACAAAAAACTCGATATAAAAGTTACTTTTATTAAACAAACAGCAAATTAGTCTTGTTAAATGTAAACAAACTCGCTAATCGTGCGTAAAGCTGAAGAATTCCTCTTCTTTACCGCGCTAGCGTGGTAAAGAAGAGGAATTCTTCAGAACTATGAGACGCGCATGCGCAATGAATACAATTACGTAAATAATCACTTTCTACGCATCTTAACAGAGATATAATGTTTATATTTCGTAAGAATCGTTAATAAAAGTATTTTTTTTTCCACTGAACTGGACTACAAATATATTAATACATTGAAAAGACCATGATTATAAAAAGAACGTATTTTGTCAATAAAAAATAAAATACTATTTTTTTCGAAATTTACAAGAAGTGGTGTCATTATTTTTGGTCGGAGAGTGTTTGGTGTGCAGGATTTTTTCCAGATATTTTGCACTTGACATAAGTGAGATAGGAGGGGGGGGGGGCACTTTTTCCACCCACTTCGAACTAGGCTACGCTCGATCCAAGCTTAAGGTGCGTCCACACTATGCCAAGCGGCAAGGAATGGCAAGGCCAAATGGCATTGCCAAGTATAATGTGGACGTCTCCCTTGGCATTTGCTATTTGCCAAGCTTGGCACAAGACGTGCCACTTGACATGTCAAGCCGAACCCGACGATTGTCGGTCCGGATCAAAGAAAGCCAGATGGCAAGAAGTCGTAAGTCGGCCAGACGGCTTTGCTGCTTGGCCTTGCCAACTGGCATAGTGTGGACGCGCCTTTATAACCAAAAATTATATATTTTTATAATCAGCTCGACGTACCCTTTCATATGATACCCCACACGGTGACGAAAAAAAAAAATCGGTCCGAGACAACTCAGACAAACTTTCTCATATATGAGTTTATAATTACTTAGCCCAGTGTTTCCATTTATTAGTTTTCAAATGTACATTTAAATATTATTGAACATTTCATCAAAATTTATCATAAAAATAACTTCTCCTGGTCGGGGAATCGAACCCGGGCTCTCTCCGTCCGCGTTTTAAGCTAATATCTCAGGAACTAGATTTTTCCCGGGAAAACGGCTTATATCGTTGGATTCGTATTCAAATGGACTACATTTTAGAATTTTTTAATCAAAATCGTCGGAACCGTTTTCGAGAAATAATTTTTTTTCATGTTTTTTCAGAGTTTTTGGGGGGTAGCGCCCCCAAATTTAGAGCTAAAATTCATTTCTCGATTTCGCCTCGGGGTATGATTTTTCTGAACATGTATGCCAAATTTCGTCAAAATCGGCCCAGTAGTTTGGGCTCCAGGCGTCTGCACAGACGACAGACGACAGACAGAAATTTTTTAAAAACCTCTTTTTTGGACTCAGGGGACCTCAAAACGTGTAAATCCATCAAAATCTCAAAATCGAATTTTCGTGCCATCACAATACTTTCTCTTTATATGAGAAAGTAAAAATTGGTCCGAGACAACTCAGACAAACTTTCTCATATACGAGTTTATAATTACTTAACCCAGTATTTTCCATTTATTAGTTTTCAAATGTACATTTAAATATTATTGAACATTTCATCAAAATTTATCATAAAAATAACTTCTCCTGGGCGGGGAATCGAACCCGGGCTCCCTCCGTCCAAGTTTTAAGCTAATTTCTCAGGAACTAGATTTTTCCCGGGAAAACGGCTTATATCGTTGGATTCGTATTCAAATGGACTCATTTTAGAATTTTTTAATCAAAATCGTCGGAACCGTTTTCGAGAAATAATTTTTTTTCATGTTTTTTCAGAGTTTTTGGGGGGTAGCGCCCCCAAATTTAGAGCTAAAATTAATTTCTCGATTTCGCCTCGGGGTATGATTTTTGTGAACATGTATGCCAAATTTCGTCAAAATCGGCCCAGTAGTTTAGGCTCCAGGCGTCTGCACAGACGACAGACGACAGACGACAGACAGACGACAGACAGACGACAGACAGACGACAGACAGACAGACATTTTTTAAAAACCACTTTTTTGGATTCAGGGGACCTCAAAACGTGTAAATCCATCAAAATCTCAAAATCGAATTTTTGCGCCATCACAATACTTTCTCTTTATATGAGAAAGTAAAAAATCGGTCCGAGACAACTCAGACAAACTTTCTCATATACGAGTTCATAATTACATAGCCCAGTGTTTTCCATTTATTAGTTTTAGTATGTACATTTAATTATTATTGAACATTTCATCAAAAATTATCATAAAAATAACTTCTCCTGGGCGAGGAATCGAACCCGGGCTCTCTCCGTCCGCGTTTTAAGCTATTTTCTCAGGAACTAGATTTTTCCCGGGAAAACGGCTTATATCGTTGGATTCGTATTCCAATGGACTACATTTTAGAATTTTTTAATCAAAATCGTCGGAACCGTTTTCGAGAAATAATTTTTTTTCCGGTTTTTTCAGAGTTTTTGGGGGGTAGCGCCCCCAAATTTAGAGCTAAAATTCATTTCTCGATTTCTCCTCGGGGTATGATTTTTCTGAACATGCATGCCAAATTTCGTCAAAATCGGCCCAGTAGTTTAGGCTCCAGGCGTCTGCACAGACGACAGACGACAGACGACAGACGACGGACAGACATTTTTTAAAAACCACTTTTTTGGACTTAGTGGACCTCAAAACGTGTAAATCCATCAAAATCTCAAAATCGAATTTTCGCGCCATCACAATACTTTCTCTTTATATGAGAAAGTAAAAAAATGTAACCCTTCAGTTCTTTTACCCTATTTTTTTTTATGAATATTTTTTTTAAATTGCTATATTTTTAAAATGTGTGGGTAGGTACAAGACACATGTATGCCCAATTCCAAAGTGATAGGACGAAAGGTGTAGCCGTGAGAGCTGGTGACAGACGGACGGACGGACACACGCAGGAAAATATAAGGGTCTTTGGTTTTGCCGACGGACCCTAAAAACTATGTCTCAGTTGTCGTGATTTTTTCTTTTATTTCGCTGACTTAAAATTAGCTTTCTATGTTTGTTAAATAAGCTTTAATAGGAGGCTAACCACCTCTAATTAATTTTAAGTTGACAGTATAAATACCGATTTTTAAACTTATTATCTTATTGGTAAATCAAGAACTTAATACTTTTCCATTAATTTGTATGGACAAAGAAATAAATATATATTTCTTGCACTTAATGTCTGATTAATGTCTAATAAACAAAATCTTGCCCAATAATTTATTAAAATAATAATATTTGTTACCTAACCAGTTTTAATAATAACCATAATAACTTATTAATTAGCATTATCTAATCAATTTAAAGAGTATAATATTAAAAGGAAATAATGGGACGTCGAATTGATCTAATAAATATACATGTATATTAAAATATGGGCTTTAAAAATAGAAATGACAAAATAAAATAATAATCAGAGGCAAAAAAAGGAAGTAAAAAAAGCTAACTCGGCACCTGTACGTCACTTCTATTATGAAATAATTGTTGCTGATCAAGGCAGAACAAAAAATAAATCAACAATACAACAAAATAATTACTCGGCAAACTCAAGAGAGAGAATTGAGTCAGAATTGATTCGATTTTCAATGGGGTAATATCGGTAACAAGGTCTTTCAAATTAATTGCTGTCAATTTTGTAAATGAAAAGAAAAGGATAACATTGAAAAAAAATAATAATATGTTACGTCAAATATTATTTTTAGTAGTGGCGATTCCATGTTCTCTACCACTTCCTTCCATTAAGGGAAGGTACAAAATACGTAAGTAATCTATTAATTAATTAAATTTAATTATTGTTGTGAATAGTATTTATTTATATAGTGAATTAAGAAAACAAAATTTTGAAGTATTGTGCATATAGTCACAGGACTATTAAGGGACCTTCAATGTCAATATCTTAAAATTAGATTTCGTCCTAACACATTTCTTCCTCTCTCTATACAGTGTGTCCCCGGATCGACGCATGAATAGGTGATAAAGACTAAACATTGTTTTTTTAATTTCATCTTCTGGGGTTCAGCCCTGCTTGGATGGAAACTAATCTATATATATAAAATTAAAGTTTTGTCTGTACATTGGTCAGAATTGAAATTTTTTTGGATACTTTTTCATTTTATACATTCCAAAAACCGACTCCGGGCTTAACTTTTTTCGTGTATGTATGTGTGTCTGTCGACTCAGTCAGACTTTATAGACGCAAAATTGGCTAAATGAAATCAATTTATTTGTTATAAATTTGTGCAATTTGTGGGCTTGGTTTCATCAAAAACTATTGAGTAGAACCAAAGTTATTAATAATTTTATAAAAAAAAAATCGGTCCGAGACAACTCAGACAAACTTTCTTATATATACGAGTTTATAATTACTTAGCCCAGTGTTTCCATTTATTAGTTTTCAAATGTCCATTTAAATATTATTGAACATTTCATCAAAATTTATCATAAAAATAACATATCCTGGGCGGGGAATCGAACCCGGGCTCTCTCCGTCCGCGTTTTAAGCTAATTTCTCAGGAACTAGATTTTTCCCGGGAAAACGGCTTATATCGTTGGATTTGTATTCAAATGGACTACATTTTAGAATTTTTTCAAAATTCTAAAATGTATCGATCAAAATCGTCGGAACCGATTTCGAGAAATATTCTTTTTTTCGTGTTTTTTCAGAGTTTTTGGGGGGTAGCGCCCCCAAATTTAGAGCTAAAATTAATTTCTCGATTTCGCCTCAGGGTATCATTTTTCTAAACATGTATGACAAAATGGTAGGAGTAGGTATTCAAATGCTAAAGGCCGCAGTGCATCATAGGAACGAGTTTGTAAAATGCAGCCTCCTGATTGGCTTTTTCAGTTGTCCACTTTTGAAGCAAAACGTGTGTTGACTTGTCCGTATTTTAAACAAAATTACAAGTATTATTGCATTTTTAAATTTGATTTTTTTAAACATGTATTTTAAAGATTTTTCTAAACATGTATGCCAAATTTCGTCAAAATCGGCCCAGTATTTTAGGCTCCAGGCGTCTGCACAGAAGACAGACGACAGACAGACATTTTTTAAAAACCACTTTTTTGAACTCAGGGGACCTCAAAACGTGTAAATCCATCAAAATCTCAAAATCGAATTTTCGCGCCCTCACAATACTTTCTCTTTATATGAGAAAGTAAAAAATATATAAAACTTATACTTTGGCTCATAATATCACATCATAAGTTTGCCATTACTGAACTAATCTTGCATCTAATGAGCCCGAGTGCCCTAAAGTTTTTATTATCAGAGCAATTTTTAACCCTTAGCTCACATCGCTAGTAAACTACTGTTTATTTTTCATGTATAGTTTCATTTTTATTATAATTTCTTATTACTACGTTTTTATTAGCTTGCTTTCTTGTTTGTTTATTTGTTTGTCCGGTACAAATCTGGCAATCGATTTCTAACTAACTTCCCGAATAGCTAGACATTTGAAACTTTTAGCATAGTTCAGAACACGATGGCAATGCATTATTTTAATACTTTTAGCCATCTTTCAGTAGAATTTAATTGGTTTTCAGCCAATTTTGCTGTACGGAAAGTTAGTTCGGAAAAAATCCGCAAGTTATTTTATTTGTTTTGCCATGTCCCATATTTACGCAATCTTCATTTTGACGGGTCTCAAATTTGTGATAGATAAACATTGAATGACAGCAAAACAGGAAATATCGATTATATTATTTATCGATTATATTATTTCAAATATATCGATAGCACGCTTTAGATTTGGTGTTGGGGAGATCCTTTGTACAGAGATTTGTCCTTTTATAGGTTTAAGATCAGCTCTCTAGATGGTGTGAAGTATATAAATTCGGAACTGTTTCTTTTCACTAACATTATATAATATATAACAATAACAATTATATTATCAACATTAAACACGATTCAACAGAAAATTTAAAAACGTAGTATATAAAAAGTTATTTTTATCTTGAAATTATTTATAATTTATGCAAACAAAGTAATCTACTTTAAACACATGCAAATCCTATAAGTTTTTAAACTTTGCAAATCCTTAATATAACTACTCAATTGAAAGTTTATGCACTCATCTAATAATAATACACAAGATTATCTTAATTACTCGTAGTAAACATTAAACGTTAGTTAAGACCGGGAATTCATATTAAGATAAGTTAAAAAACATAACATTAACATTTGCATAAAATTATAAAACACAGTCCTCATTATTTGTATCGGTGCATCTTCTATCTTAGTGCAGTTAACAAAATGAACCCAGCTTAAAACTTTGAAAACATTAGGAGTGGCTTAATACAGTTTTATATTTTCTTTGAATATTTTGTTTAATCCCTGAATACATTTAGCATAAATTATAATTAGTAATTACAAAACTAACTTGTTTGGGTTTTTTAAAGAATATAATAATTTGTGTAAATTATTTCAAATACATAGTCTGCCAATTAGTGTGGCCCATAGCTTCCCCCTCTTCAACTCATGTACTTCTTCTTTCACACTAACTTTTTTTTTAAAAAATATATCAAAATTGATTTATTTTTTACATAAATTAAAGTATCAATTTAGCAATTAATTTATTGCTCAGACTTAATAATTTCAAGATAAAAAGAACATTTTATATACTACGTTTTTAAGTTTTCTGTTGAATTGTATGTAATGTTGATAATATAATTTTTATTGTTATATAATATATAATGTTGTGAAAAAAAAAATAGTTCCAAATTTATTTACTTTATATAAATGACAACCAATTAGACAGCTGATATTAAACCTGGTAAAAGGACAAAATTTTGTACAACGGATCTCGCCAACACTGAATCTAAACCGTGCCATTGATATGCCCCTGTGTAGGGGACGGTAAGAGAAGAAAAATAAGTAGAAGTAAAGAAGTACAGATGCAGAAAAATTAAACCTATACCTAGGACACAAGTGTAAACATACCTGGTTATCACACGTCAATTAATATATTTTTTTGTTTACTTTACTTGTTTCGCTGCCATTCAATGTTTATCTTTTAAAAAATACAATTAGTTTTTACATAACAAAAAGGCCTAATCATTCTTGAACATTTTAACAGTTTTTATCAGCCACACCAGGTACTGAAATAAAAAATCATAAATTTGAAACCCGTCAAAATGAAGATAGTAAGTATGGGTCATATCAAAACAAATAAAATAAAACTTGCGGAAAACGAATTAAATTCTGCTGAAAGATGGCTAAAAGTATTAAAATAATACATTGTCATCTTATTCTGAGCTGTTCTAAAAGTTTCAAATGTCTAGCTAACGTAGTAATAATTACAAGATAAAAATGACTTTTTATAGACTACGTTTCAAATTTTCTGTCATAAATTTGAAACCCGTCAAAATGAAGATGCTACCCCCCCCCCCCCCCAAAAAAAAATGTACTTACACGTTTTGAGGTGCCTTGAGTTCAAAAAAGTGTTTCTTTTTTTTCACAAAAAAGTCTGTCTATCGTCTGACAGACAGGTTACAGACGGTTAGAGCCTAAACTACTGGGCCGATTTTGACAAACATTTGACATACATATTCTGAAAAAATCATTCCTGAAAGCATAATCTAAAAATGAATTACAGCTCCAAACTTGAGGGCGCTACTCTAATACAAAAATTCTGAAGAAACGTGAAAAAAAAATTCTCCAAACGGTTCCAACGATTTTTATTTTAAAAAATTCTACTACGTAGTCCATTTAAATTCAAATCTAACTATATAAGCTGTTTTCCCGGGAAAAATGTAAATCCCGAGAAAATAGCTTTAAACGCAGACGGAGAGAGGGGTTCGATTCCCCGCCGAGGAAAAGTTATTATTATTTTTAGGGGACTTTGTTTATTTAGAGTTGTTGAGATTCAATTTTATTAATTTCTGTTTTTATTTAGATATCGGATTAAAAAAAAAACAATGTATAAAAATGTAAATCGATATTGAGTAACAAAAACAAGAAATATTTTTAAAATATATAAAGTTAAGTGTTTTTCAAATAAGTTGGATGTTATAGTGGAGAGCTCGTAAAGTTTTGACTATTAATTTCCCCGTATTACTTGGAAAGAAAATCAAACAAATAGATTTCCTTATGTGACCTGAATTTGTTTCATACATATATACCAATATAGCTTTTCTAATATTTTTATTTTCTAAAATAGCTCTTGGTTGTATACTATACTTGTCTTTTATATTCCTATGTTATTGTTCAAATTTACTTTATATTCTGAGTAAAATACAAACTTCATTTGTCAATAATATTATTTTCCCCGAAGATCAAAATGTTACTTCGTTTTTTTAAGTTATGTAATATTTATAAATCATAGTTATTTATATACTGTATACTGCAAAATGTGTACTATAATATACAGAACAGTAATACCAATTATATATACATATATTATAAAAAATAGTTTGAAGAAGTTTATTAAGTGACAAAACCCACTGACTCGCTCATCAAATTGTTAATGTACTTCTAGACTACCTAGAGACTCGCGGTTTTTGCGTTTGATCAGAATTTCCCCATAAATCGACTAGAAAAATACGAAAGGTTAAACAAAATTTTTACTTCTCTTAAAAAATTGAAGATGATGGATTTTGGAGGCTTATATCGGATAAACGGTAAGTCGTATCGAAAAGAAAACGTACCAGTGGTACCTGACTTTAAAAGATCTACAACTTTGGCCTTATGACTTTCTGTCGTACCTTTATTAGTTCTACCTTAAGTAGAGCTAAATTTGATATTTTCTTTTAAAAACCTTTTGACTTTGAGGTCTTATGGCGTCTGCAATTGTTGGCCGATTTAATTTCTGATCGGGGTACTTAAATCTCATGCTAATGCCCTTTAAATCCAGTATTTATTATTTTAATTTTCCTTTCTATAACTAGAGTTATTAAATATTTACTGGTGCTACTGCCGTATTGAGAGAAGAGACTGGTAATTAAATTAATGCACCATCATGGTTGATGACTGTTCAATCACTTCCTAGTCTAATTGGTTTTAACTACGTTTATTTTCTCATGTATTATATCTTTTTTTTAGCATTGCTAGTTATTACTATATTATTTAATTTCGATTGCCTCTTTTTTACGGGACATAGCTTAGCAATAGGTATTTAAAAAAAAAAACCGGTTAAGAGCCTTTATGGTGGACATTTTGATTTTCATGATCCTGATACAAAATTAGTTAGTAGACAAAAAATCAAGTTGATAATGGTTCCTTACTTAATAGGTTAGTTAGTCAAACATTACTTCTAATCAATGAGGTTACCTATTAAGTGACAAACTACCATCAAATTGATTTTTGGTCTACTAACACTAACTAATTTCGTACTCAGGATCATGAAACTCACATTTTCCACCAAAAAATACGGGACATGGCCGCTCTCCACCGGTCTGTTATATTCAAATGTCTATTGCCAAGCTATGTCCCACAGACGAACTTAGCCGACCACATATTCTTAAAATGTACCAAAAGATTTACTTGTACACAAAATTCTAGCTTGATGTAGTCAGACACTTTTCTCCTGGACTATAATAGGTTTGCTTCCGAGCTTACCGAATGTAAAGGAAGCTATGTGATCGTTCTGAAGAAAGTATTTTTTTTATTTTTCCGATTGCAAAAATTCCAAGACAGAAATCTGTTTGAGACGTAAGGGAACATATTTTTTTCCGTGTCTCTCTGTCGGTTCTGTCAATTTTTGTGGACCGACATTATCTCATAAACTACTCGTCCAGTTAGAATATACATTAAATTGTAGAGGTCATATTTAGCCCATTTTGGTGCCATTCAGCGCTAATTTGCTTCACTTCCACATACACACAAACATAGAATTTACACCTAAATCATCAAAAATATTCATCTGATTTTTTATGAATTTTGGATTGTTTGTCGAAAGTAACCCGCAGATATCCCCAGATTAATTTCAACAGTCTGCGCTATTTAAATCTTGCTAAATTAATACTTTAATTAATGTAAAAAATAAAAATAAAAAATGTAAATGTGTAAAATCAATAAAGTATACAAAATAGAACGCGAGGAAGCTGTGGACTAGTGTAGCACACAGCTTTCTCGTAGGCAATTTTATCATTGACAGGCTATTTTTTTTTTTTTTTTTTAATATATTTTTTTTTTCAAATGTTAGTTATCTGTGTCGTACGTATCAAAACAAATTTTGAGAAATACGGGATTTACAACATAGATGTTATAAAGCCATTAAATCGTTAAAATTAATACCACAAAGAATATTCTGAGATTTAATTATATAAAACATTAAAGAAAATTCTGATTACACTAAGGGGGAGTAAAAACAAATTTAAATTAAAAAAGATTATACAAAAATTATAGAAAAAAATACAATTTATATTGAAACATAAATGCTAGATTTATGAAATGTATAGAAAACAGAAGAACAGTGCATTAGAATTGATATTAAAAACATTTTGTAAAAAAATCCCCCCCCCCCTTCTTTCCCTTAACTTTGCTGAATTCGTATAATTTAGAGGACAAATAAAAAAAATAAAAAAATTAATTTTCTCGTATGAGTTATTAAAATTGTGTTATGTGTAAAATAACACTTTGAATAAAGATCCCTACATATAAAAAATGAGAATAATATTAAGAGGATTTTGTTTTTAAAAGGGTACCCTTCTTTAAAAAAGAAATATTTAAAAAATGAGGGAAAAAACGGAGCCTTTCATCTAGTCTTTATAAATGCGGCTTTATTTCATCAGGGCTCTTTATTTTGTCGAGTTCCAACACTACGATGGAAGAGATAGAAGATGTGACAGTGTTGGCAGTAATGGAAAACGCCTCCAGGCCTACAGGATAATGGACACACGCTAGAGGACAGGTCCATGAGTGGCTTTGAAAAACTTTAGCACTCTCTGAAGAAAGACTCTGACAAAATAAAAAAAAAGAGAACTAAATGCAATATCTCTGACATTTTAACAAATAAACGGTCCCCTTCTCCTATTTTTTAGAAAAAAAACATCCTGACAGCCTTGACAAATAAACAAAATTACATTAGTCACATCACAGATACAAAGTAATTAAATAACCATTATTCTCTTTAAAAAGTTTTTTTTTACTTTAAACTAATAAATCTACAAATAATAAACTTATTTTGTTTCGTCGAACAAAATAGAAAATATTTATTAAAGAAGGGTTTTAAGTTGTCTAATTTGGAGGACGAATTATTCGACTTTACCTAAGCGCAGTGACAAATGGTTGGGCGATTAATAAGTACAGGCACATTGGAATAAGAGCTAACACAGACACTAACGTAGGGACAACATGGCTGCCATTAAGTACCGCGAGAACGCCTCATGCTTACATTTTAATATGCATTCATAAAATGACATTATTATGGGAACTAAACAAAATATATATATTATATATATATATATATATATATATATATATATATATATATATATATATATATATATATATATATATTTCAAAAGTCATGTGTGGGATTTCCACACCGCTACTTATATTTATGTTATAATGATATCTGCTGTCAAAATTGATTAGATTGAGTCAAGTAACCACAATAAAATCATAAAAATGGTTTTGACTAAATTTTTGCTCCTAATTTTATTTTTCTCTCATTTATTTAATTCAACTGTCTAGATATGTTTTAGTAAATATATTTTCTTTGTGGAATACATTAATAACTAATGCAAGCTTAAGTCTAGTTAACAAGACATGTATTATGTATGCTTTTAGAAATGGCAAGCAACGTTAATTAAAAAAAATACGTTGAAAAAATAGCAACATTAAATGCGGTGAGGCAAAGAGCATTGCAAGAAGAAATACATTACAATTAATAATACATCGAATGAAAGTAATAAATGTCAACATAAATTGTAAAGAACCCTCTCTACAATACTACCAAAATAAGGTATAAATATATGGCAGTGTTATTAATAAATAGCATTAACACTTTAGTATAGAAATAAGTAGTATGTTTGTTGCAAGAAAACAGTTTTTTTTGGTTTTTTTACTGGTCTTATATTACTTTGCTTTGTAAGTTTCATCGCACATTTCCGTTTCCCCAATTTTGAATCACTTCCCGTGATTCAATCTTCCCCAAATTTTGCACATAGATACATCTAAGGTGAAGAATACAGAAACCAAAAAAAAAAAAAAAAAAAAGTTTTCAAGAGGTGAGAGTGTACTTTTTGTTTAAAATTTTCAACTAATCAGATATATTTTACTCAATATTCAGAATCTATATTTTTTCCCCAGAAAACTATTTATGGTTAAATATTTATTAAAAAAATAGACATTTTAGAATTATTAAGTGAAAATCATCAACCTATTTTGAAGAAATACATTATTTCATGATTTTTGGGGTTTCAATTGTTCCAAGGGATACTATTTTTAGAGGTCAATCTAGAAACCCTTATGGTATGGTAGTTCGTACCAACCACTATGGTCGGTTATGGTTGGTTTGGTTGGTAGTTCGTCCGTCCCATCTTGGATCATATCTCCCGACCTCTTGTAGCAAGAGATTTTTAAATATGGTATACAAGTAACACTTCTTTGCCAAAAAAAAAAAAAAAAAAAAAATAGGAATAAAGTCGCTAACTTCACAACTCGAAATTTCTTCAGCGAGCAATTGCGAACTGATCGTAACATTTATTGAGTGGGGTATCATTTTAAAGGTATTGAAATGAAGATCACAAAAATATTTCCAAAATGGAGGCCATTTCACATCCGAAATTAGAACCCCCCCTTCTCCACCTTAAGGAAAGGTCCTAAATATGAATAAAAATTACATAAATATACTTCTTTGTGAGCCAATGATATTTCCGGAAGTTAATATGAAAAAGTCAAATTTCAGAAATTCGAGGTGGCCGTAACAACTATGATGACCCAAATTTAAAGGTATTGAAATGCAGATCTCAAATATACATCGCGTTTCCATAATGGCTGCCATTTAACTTCCAAAAGAACCAAATTAGTGCATACCTAAAATGCGCACTTTGTTCCTTTTAATTGCAACTTTTTTACACTTAACTATAATAGTTCGTCAAAATACATAAATATGCATATGTCAAGCTATGTGTATTGTCATTGGACAGTGGACAGTTCCTCACTTCAATATGAATATATATATAAAGAGACTACCAATTAGTGTGGCACATAGCTTCCTCGCATCCTATTCACGTACTTTATTTATTTTATGCTTTTACAAACCATTTTTGTAAAAAAAAAAAAAAAAAAAAAATTATAAATTTCTTCAATTTTACCCCCTCAAAACTAGAAATAACACAAAATAGAACGTAACAAAAATGAATCTACTATTCAAGTAGCTATGATATACATCTATTATAAAAGATTAACTTTGACGTTTGTTCCCCTGAACTTAGAGGTACCAAAATTATATTTTTAAAAAGCAAACAATACAAAAGGGCATTAATTAAACTAACAAATAAATATAAATAAAAAACCTAATAAAAAAAATGATTTAAACCCTTTCACCTTAGCATGTAATTATGAAGCTGCAATTTTATATTAAAAGAAAGGAAAATAAAGCTCTTTGAATTTAGTTCACATTGATAAGTTGATTGATTTTATGATGTATTATGAAGGTTATGTATAATCAAAGAAGTTAATATAAGCAGCCCCTAAAATCAAGTATTTTTTGTTTTTATAATAATTTAAACTTAATGTTACTAATTATATTCAATTTTTGTTTGTTTCAGCGTCATTCATAAAAATCTGTAAAAGAAGTGATCCAAATATCAACGACTGCGTCAAGCATGCAGTGGAACAAATCAGGCCATATTTGGCACGAGGTATTTTATTTCAACAACTAGCAATTCATTTTTGACATTTTCATGTTTAGGCTATAGAACATAAGTCAAAATTACTTGAATATATTACCGATTATATTTCATTTTATGTTGGTAGTTTACTCAGAGCGAAAACATGAAAATGTCTCACTGTCTTGCGGACTCGTATGCAAGAAGTATTTAGTAATTTTTACTAACAGTGTTCTGCAAAAAATTTAAATGTCCTCCAGAACACAATTTTTCCAAATGTTAGGCGCATATGCCGGGAAAACTGTACATATAGGAGACATTTTGACTTCAGATTCGGCTTCAGCAACTTCAAAAACATTAAGATCAGATAAAAATTTCTTGGGGCCCGAAAGTTCGTTGAATTTTGCTGGACAGTGAAATCAAAGTAGTGCAATAAATCTTACGATTTATTAAATATTCTTCTGTAGATATTTCAAAATAAATTAGCAAAGTATGTGCTTTTAGCAAAGTATGTGCTTTTAGCAAAGTATGTGCTTTTAGCAAAGTATGTGCTTTAAGCAAAGTATGTGCTTTTAGCAAAGTATGTGCTTTTAGCAAAGTATGTGCTTTTAGCAAAGTATGTGCTTTTAGCAAAGTATGTGCTTTTAGCAAATGCAAAGGGGTAGCAAGCAGTTTAACAAATATAACGATTGTGTTAACTGAAAAACTACATAATTCAGTTATAGGAGTAGTCCATGTTAAATATACTTAACATGGACCACCCCCATAACAGAATTAATTATTTCAGTTTGATAATAACCATCTAGGTTAGAATATATGGGAAGAACTAATAAATACAAGAACAGAATGGAATAGAAATCTTCTAGTCAGCTTGAAAATGATCCAAACAGGGGTCGAAATATTGCAGAAATGAGCTTTTCATTTTTTCCTTTAGACCCTACAATCAATATGAATTACATACAAGGAAACAGAACTTACTACGTATTTTTATAATTTATTATATTCATTATAATTTGATTAATATTATCATATAAATTTACAATAGGTTACATATAAGCAAGAATTTTGCGTTATGTTACTATGTAAGTTATTTACCTATTTTTTATATTATTTTTCTTGAAAACATTAATAAACTAGGCGTGCAACGCAGTTGTCTGTTTGCAATATTGAGCTGAGCGTGCATTTTAATCTTAAACAATAAACATTTGTATTTATAAACAGCTGATATCGGATCAAAAATAGTAATATTTATAACTTTTAATTAAAAAGCATTTTTATCCTGTTTTTCTATTTACCCCCCTCTTAAATGAAAATATTACAAAAGTGAACATAACAACAATAACTGTACTCTTAAAGAGCTTTCCAACGACATACATTATGAAGGGCATATACTATTTTAACTTTTTTACACCGTAACATGTGAACCAATTTGGACCATTTCAGATTTATACCTTCCTGTGGTTGGTCACTATGACCGTGCCAAATTTTGTGCGGATCGGTTCAGTCGTTCAGGAGGAGTATGTGTCTAAACAAATGCAAAGTGTAGTATAAGAGCTTCACTTCTCTCAGCTCAATTGTTCGTAGTTGAGTTATGATATTTTTAATATTTGTTGTATAGTGATCATCTAGTTGTATTTTTAATAAACATTTTCTCGTACTTTTAAAGTCACAATCTACAGATTATTTGAGAAAGGCTGCACCAAAACAGCCGAAACCGGTGAAACTGTTAAAAATACAATTATTTTGTGTGAAAACGTTGTTTCATTTTTAAACTACATCTCTTTCATGATAATTAAGAGTAATTCAGTTGAAATTTAAAAATTAATTTGAAAATGACTGAATGATAAACATCTATAGAAGAGTGTTATCAATTTTATTTTAATTTATTTGAACCCTTTATAGGTTATTTATTAATTCAAACATATGATTTAAAAAAAAAGCCCGCACTATATTTTTGTTATATTGTAAATAAATTTTGTACAAAATTTCTTTAATGAATTCTATACACCATCTTTAGATTGTAACTCCCCTCAGTTTTGTTTATAAAGGGAGTAACAATCTAAAGAAGTGTCTTAAAAACTTAACAATTATGCTAGTCATTAACTTTTGCTTCCGAGTTTACCGAAGGTAACGGAAGCTATGTGATCGTTCTAAAGAACGAAAATATTTTAGGTCTCCGATTTCAAAAATTCCAAGACAGAAATCCTTTTCAGACATCAGGGAACATTTTTGGTTCCGTGTCTGTCTGTCGGTCTGTCGTTCGATTTTTGCGAACCAACATATCTTAAAAACTACACGTCCGATTTTAATGGAATTTAGATGGTATAGGTCAAGGGTGGGCAACCTTTTTTATAGAAGGGGCCAAAAGAAATGTTACTATTTTTTCGCGGGCCGCAGTAGTGCGCATATATATATATATATATATATATATATATATATATATATATATATATATATATATATATATATATATATATATATATATATATGTGTGTGTGTGTGTGTGTGTGTGTGTGTGTCAATAGTAGTTTATTGACATCTTTCTTTGACACCTGTAATTTATTTTGTCAGGAAATAAGAAATAAATAAAAAAAGAAGTTAATTTCTACATGCGAAATATGTATTGAAAATTAAAATTGAAACTATGAAAGAATTTGAAACTGGAAAAAAATATTGTGATGTATGATACTGTATTGGTTTCAAAATCATTTCTACATCTGGTTCAATTTTAGTGATGTACACAAGTTGTTCTTCAAATGCGCATCTGGATTTAAAGTACTTTATCTTAAAGAAAAGCTGTTGATATGTTGATCCAAATAAAAAGTAAATACACTTGTCAACTAAATTTGAAAATTCTTCAGTCGACAGATTTTTGTAAAACTCATGGAAAGATGTAAAATTAAATTGACTCTTTTATGGAGATTCAATAATTCCATTTTAAATGTTTCTGGAATAGCTTCGATTTCAGTTATGGTGAGGGATGAATATACAACGATGTTTAACACACTTTACTTTATAACAACATTTTTCTTATAACATTTTAAAAATAAATTATTAAAATTACTTCTTTATTTATAAAATATCTCGCGGGCCAGATAGAATCTTTCCGCGGGCCGCAATTGGCCCGCGGGCCGGGGGTTGCCCACCGTTGGTATAGGTCATAATTAGCCCATTGTTGGTCCCTTATAAGTTTCAACCTTCTGAGCTTATTTGTTTCTCTTCCACATGCGCACAAACATACATCTATTTACACCTATAGCTTCAAAAGTACTTATCTGATTGTATGATACTTTTACAGTTTATCGAAAGTAACCTGCAGATATCCCAAGATTAATTTGAACCGTCTGCGCTTTTTAACTTTTGCTAAATTGATAGTTTAATTCATGAAAAAAATTAAAACAATTTTGACAGATTAATAAACGGGGAAACAATTGTACAAATTAGACAATAATGGCTTGTAAAAATAGTATAAAACCAATACAGTACGTGGATAGGATGCGAGGAAGCTATGTGCCACACCAATTGGCAGTCTATTTTTTTAATTAATCCAATTAAGAGTATAATTTTGTTTTATATAAAGTAAAATTGTTATATTTATCTTGTTATATAATACTATTCTAGGAAATTTTTTTTATTAAAGCTTTTATGCAAATAAGGATAACAAAGTGGGTTATACACTCGGCGTATTTACAAGATAAAAGGAAGGAAGCAAAGTGGGGGGGGGGGGGGGGGGGGTAAATAACAAAAAAGGAACGAAACGAAAAAAAAGTCCTCATATTGAAAAGGGTTTCCGGTGAAGTATTACCTTGTCTGTTCATTTGTTCATTGAAGTTCAAATAATGCCAGAATAACTAAATTATTATTTAAGGATGAAGGGGTTTATATTTTTTGAAAAACGTATTCTTAGAATTCTTGAATAAACACAAATTAGAGCTTGTTTGATATAATTTTCCTTTTCAAGTTTGAAATTGAATATTATACTACATATTCCTTAAGTTGGAAGTATTTATATTTTGTTCGGTATAAAGATTTTAGTTTTAGTGTCTTACTGGAGAGGATATTTGAATTGTATTAAAAAAAATTCTTCTTTTCAGGCTAGATTCAAATTAAGACACGTGTTTTTGTAATTAATATAACTAGAACTTGGTAGGACACCGCGGGTTGAAACATGCGCAACACGCCCCACAAGACACGCGCCACGCGATTAGCGTCTCGTTCCACTCACGCTACGCGTCTCCCTCAGTCCAGTATTTTTTTATTCTTTATTATACTACTCTTGATTATTTTTCCTTAAGTTTCTGCATATCTATACAACATAAACGGCTATAGTTTTATAAGAAATAATTTCAAGATAAAAAGAACTTTTTATATACTACGTTTTTACATTTTCTGTTGAATCGTATATAATGTTGATAATATAATTGTTATTGTTATATAATATATAATGTTAGTGAAAAAAAAAAGTTCCATATTTATTTACTTCACATAAATGACAACCATCTAGGGAGCTGATCTTAAACCTATAAAAGGACAAATCTTTGTACAACGGATCTCCCCAACACCAAATCTAAACCGTGCCATCGGTATATTTGAAATAATATAAATAATATAATCGATATATTTCCGGTTTTGCTGTCATTCAATGTTTATATCTTATTTATAAAAATCAAAAATTTGAAACCCGTCAAAATGAAGATTGTAAATATGGGATATGGCGAAACAAATAAAATTACTTCCGAACTAACTTTCCATACAGCAAAAGTTGCTGAAAACCAATTAAATTCTGCTGAATGATGGCTAAAAGTATTAAAATAATACATTTTCATCGTGTTCTGAGCTATGCTAAAAGTTTCAAATGTCTAGCTATTCGGAAAGTTAGTTAGAAATCGATTGCCAGATTTGTATCGGACAAACAAACAAACAAGAAAGCAAGCTAATAAAAAGGTAGTAAAAATCATAGAAATAATGTTAGCTATAAATTGGGGGCTATAAATTTCTACCCCTCAAAAACTAATTTGAAACAAAAGGAAACAAGTAAAAATATATATTTCTCAAAAACAGTTTGTAAGATTTTAATTGAAAACATTTGAAAAAATGTAGTCAATTTAAAAACAACCATTCGTTTTCCCGGGATAAATAGCTATAATTGTAATGGGTGATCGAGTTCGATTCCCTACCGGGAGGGAATTATTATTATGCTTGATTATGAATTAAATATTGGTGCACGAAACTAACAATTGTTAGACACTGGATAAAGTCTTTTTTTTACTTTTATATGAAAAAAAGTTGAGTAAGAGTTGTATTGGACAGGATCCCTACAAATAAACACGCGTCATGATTTAAAAAAATAGTGTCGCTCTCAGAAGCGCATGGTAATCTTCATTGGTAATCACTTATAAGACGAGTCGAAGTGCAAAACTAATTAATTGATGCAGATATGCAGAATCAATCTCAGGTATTTAACAACCCTACTTTACCTTTTGTCGGACAAAATGTAATAGTATCGAGAAATTCAGGCCAAACGCAACAAGCCGTAGTGACGGAGATATTAACGACAAATAATGACCCCATTCAACAAAATAATAATATTATTGTTAACGTTGAATGGGTAGAGAATGACGGTTGTATTAAAGGAAAAACTGTCGATGTTAGCAAAATTTCTTTCTCTAACACGGAACCTATTAATACAACTATAGAAACAATTAACGGACAAGTCGATAATATATCTAAGCTAAATGGTGAACCAGACTCAGCCGAGTACTAGTCGCTTTGCACCAAATACAACATCTAAACTCTGCACTAGTGCGAATAATAGTACAAATAAGTTTACAGAAAATAGAACAGTTTGTTCTCTATGCAGTTTGTCAATCAAAGAGGCTTGAACACACATATTGCTAAAAAAACATCCAATAGAAGCCAACTTATTAAAACTTAACAGCTTACTTGTAAATAAAGAAAGCATTGACAACGAATCAGATACAAATGATCAAAACGATGACTGGGCAGATAAGTTTAAAGAATTTCTTTCACTAGATTCCGATAATTTTAAACATCATGAAATTGACAAAATTGTTAATGACTTTCTAAAATTCCTTAGACAGGCTAACAATGATTTACCAGGTCCGAAACATCCTGCCGCTCGTTACTACAAGATGCGTAAGAAGAATAAAGGTAACAAAAGTACGAAGGGATCTAGTAAATCATCTAATCCACAACGAGCCAATAAAGCCTCTAGAGAAAAACGCAAACAACAGTATCAGTATGAAGTGGCACAATATAACTATTACAACAGGAGAAAGAAAGTAGTTAACAATGTTATGAACTCAGATCAGCCTAAACAATGTCCTGTAGATATCGGTAGAGTAGAAGATCACTATAAATCAGTCTTCGAAGAGCTCAATAATACTGAAAGAGAGTACTATCAGAACATGGTTACGAATCCAAATATAATATCAGTAGAAATGAGTGACATTCATAGGGCTGTTAAGTCAACATCACTCGATACATCTCCTGGTCCCGACGGTGTTTTGATTAGAACTATTAAGACCTTAAATATTTATCATATTATTAAGACCATTATTGACTTAATCTTGAAATTATCATACGTTCCTGAACCTCTCAGGAGAGGACGTACTGTTCTAATTTATAAAGGAAAAGGAGATGTAAACAATATGTCATCTTGGAGACCTATTACTATGTATTCAATACTCAGACGAATTATTGAGAAGGTTTTAGACGCAGAATTAAGAAGACAAGTATCCTTCCATCCAAGTCAAAGGGGTTTTATAAAGGGTCTTCCAGGATGCCATGTGAATGCCAGGCTTATGAATGCTGTCCTTCAAGATGCTAAGAAGAAAAAGAAGACGGCTGTAGTTGTTTTCCTTGACGTCACCGGAGCCTCTGATAATATTGGTCACAGTCATGTAATAAAAAACCTTAAATCTGATGGCGTTTCTTCGGACTTAATAAACAGCATAGAAGCTTTACTATGCAACAATACCATCAAAGTTTCTTTAGGTCTGAATGAAACAGCTCCTATATCTGTTTGCAGAGGAGTACCTCAGGGTGGACCAATATTAAGCACTCTTTTTAACATTGCCATTGACCATCTTTTCAAAGAATTCTGTGACCCACAAATAGCCAATAGTGTAGGATATGAACTCACTGAAGGTAAAGATCGCATAGTGTTAACAGGGTTCGCCGACGATCAGGCTATAACGGCGTGTGATATGGAAGCTGCTGAAAGGTTAATCGACGGTATACAGAGAAGGTTAAGTGAAATTGGACTGAGCGTTAACCCACAGAAAAGTACTGCTTTTATTGTTATAGACGGGATACTTGATGAACGTATATTAAGACTAGAGTATGGAAGTGAAATCAAGTCAGTAAATGAAGGTGAAATAATCAAGTACCTCGGTTGCACCTTCTCGGGAGAGCTAGTTTGTAATGAGGACTCAATTCGCAAGCTTCATGAAAATCTTAATAAATTAACAACGTCGGATTTATTGAAACCTGACCAGAAGCTAAATATACTAAACCAGTACATCTTTTCTGCATTGACATACCCATTACAAACTGCACCTCTCACTAAATTAACTCAAACACTGTTAGAAAGAATTGATGTCATCATAAGGAGAAGCATGAAAGCAATAGTAGGACTCCCAGCTAGCTCCACATCAGCAATGCTATACTCGTCTCGCCGTTTTCGGGGGCTAGGTATCTTAAGATGCCCCTGGGAAGCTCCTTTACAACATCTTAGTATTGCTCAGAAGTTAAGCGCAGTTTAAGATACCTTATTTCAAGATACCTTCAACTTTGAGGAGGAAGTTACGGAGTGTTTGAAAAGATTAAGCCTACAGAATGAGTCTCATGAAAACATTAATGTCAAAAAGCTTCGCCAAAACCTGCGTGAGAAAAGTTTTGATGAGTGGACAAAATGTAAGTGGCAGGGTGTTGGTGTCAAGCATTTTAAGGAATATCCAAATTGTAACAAATAAATTTGGAACCGGAAAGTACTAACGGGATCCGAATGGACCAACTCAATAAAACTTAACGTTAATTACGCCCCTTTAAGAGCTGTACCTGGCAATCAGTCAACAGGAGTTGTTGGGACCCTCTGTCGCAAATGTGGCAGAGAGAATGAAACTCCAGCACATGTGCTTGGAAAATGCCCACGTAACATGCTTCTTGTGACTAGACGACACCATAACGTTATGCGCAAGATCTTGGAAGTCCTCAAGGAAAAAAATTATATTTGTTATGACGAGGTTTATGCTATTGACTCGGAAGGTTCTTCTAGATTTTCCGATATTACAGCATTCCACCCGGACAACAAGACTGCCCTTATTATTGACCCCACCGTCAGATATGAAACTAACGACATAGACCAAGCCAACAAAGTACACGAGGAGAAGAAGACCATCTATGAGAAATGCATCGAGTTTTATAAAGATAGGTTTCGAGCTTCTCATGGTGATAGGGACTATAAAGTGTATGGATTGTGGTTTGGAACAAAAGGGACTATACCAGCTAGCACTAAAAACTTCTTTGACGAGATCGGTACGGACCAGAATTTTTTAAGTCTACTGTCAGAAAATATAATTTTGGACTCATTAGGTATCCTTAACCACCATATATATTCTTAATTGTTATGTTTATATTATTTAGTTTTTAGTATTATGAGTTAGTGAATTACTTGTTAGTTAATTATAATATCCTTGACAAACTTGTATTATTTTTACAGTGCAACTCTGTATGTACTATTAGTGTATTACCTTAGACTTTACTTTAAACGTTATGATTTATAATTTAGCTATTATTAATTTAAAATGTTGTCATTAGATGGATAAGTACGCTATGTGTGAAAGAAAACTTTAATATAAGGCCAGCCTCACTTGTTTATATTTTGTAAATAAAGTGTTTATATATTGTTAGGAAGTAATGTTTCTTTATTTCTGTTTTAATCACAGGAAAAGTTTCGGAATCATGAGTGTAGTTTAGAATCACTTTGGTTATAGTAATTGTAATGTTATTTGATATATTGTTTTTAGGAGTGGCAGAGCTTGATATTCCTCAGTGCGAGCCGTTAGAACTACCAGAGATCATAATAAACCAAGGAAAAGGTCCAGTTAGCGTTCAGAGCAAATACACCAATCTTAAAATTTACGGGCCCACCGAATTTCTTTTAAGATCTGTAAAGTAAGTAAAACTTCTTATTGTTGAACAAGTTCTACTTATTTAGACTAGAAGTGTACTTAATTACAGTTCAGACAAGTAAACTTGTCTTATTGTTGAACAAGTTCTACTTATTTAGACTAGAAGTGTACTTAATTACAGTTCACACTAGTAAACTTGTCTTATTGTTGAACAAGTTCTACTTATTTAGACTAGAAGTGTACTTAATTACAGTTCGGACTAGTAAACTTGTCTTATTGTTGAACAAGTTCTACTTATTTAGACTAGAAGTGTACTTAATTACAGTTCAGACTAGTAAACTTGTCTTATTGTTGAACAAGTTCTACTTATTTAGACTAGAAGTGTACTTAATTACAGTTCACACTAGTAAACTTGTCTTATTGTTGAACAAGTTCTACTTATTTAGACTAGAAGTGTACTTAATTATAGTTCAGACTAGTAAACTTGTCTTATTGTTGAACAAGTTCTACTTATTTAGACTAGAAGTGTACTTAATTACAGTTCACACTAGTAAACTTGTCTTATTGTTGAACAAGTTCTACTTATTTAGACTAGAAGTGTACTTAATTACAGTTCGGACTAGTAAACTTGTCTTATTGTTGAACAAGTTCTACTTATTTAGACTAGAAGTGTACTTAATTACAGTTCAGACTAGTAAACTTGTCTTATTGTTGAACAAGTTCTACTTATTTAGACTAGAAGTGTACTTACAGTTCAGACTAGTAAACTTGTCTTATTGTTGAACAAGTTCTACTTATTTAGACTAGAAGTGTACTTAATTACAGTTCAGACTAGTAAACTTGTCTTATTGTTGAACAAGTTCTACTTACTTAGACTAGAAGTGTACTTACAGTTCAGACTAGTAAACTTGTCTTATTGTTGAACAAGTTCTACTTATTTAGACTAGAAGTGTACTTAATTATAGTTCAGACTAGTAAACTTGTCTTATTGTTGAACAAGTTCTACTTATTTAGACTAGAAGTGTACTTAATTACAGTTCACACTAGTAAACTTGTCTTATTGTTGAACAAGTTCTACTTATTTAGACTAGAAGTGTACTTAATTATAGTTCAGACTAGTAAACTTGTCTTATTGTTGAACAAGTTCTACTTATTTAGACTAGAAGTGTACTTAATTACAGTTCACACTAGTAAACTTGTCTTATTGTTGAACAAGTTCTACTTATTTAGACTAGAAGTGTACTTAATTACAGTTCGGACTAGTAAACTTGTCTTATTGTTGAACAAGTTCTACTTATTTAGACTAGAAGTGTACTTAATTACAGTTCACACTAGTAAACTTGTCTTATTGTTGAACAAGTTCTACTTATTTAGACTAGAAGTGTACTTAATTACAGTTCACACTAGTAAACTTGTCTTATTGTTGAACAAGTTCTACTTATTTAGACTAGAAGTGTACTTAATTACAGTTCGGACTAGTAAACTTGTCTTATTGTTGAACAAGTTCTACTTATTTAGACTAGAAGTGTACTTAATTACAGTTCAGACTAGTAAACTTGTCTTATTGTTGAACAAGTTCTACTTATTTAGACTAGAAGTGTACTTAATTACAGTTCACACTAGTAAACTTGTCTTATTGTTGAACAAGTTCTACTTATTTAGACTAGAAGTGTACTTAATTATAGTTCAGACTAGTAAACTTGTCTTATTGTTGAACAAGTTCTACTTATTTAGACTAGAAGTGTACTTAATTACAGTTCACACTAGTAAACTTGTCTTATTGTTGAACAAGTTCTACTTATTTAGACTAGAAGTGTACTTAATTACAGTTCGGACTAGTAAACTTGTCTTATTGTTGAACAAGTTCTACTTATTTAGACTAGAAGTGTACTTAATTACAGTTCAGACTAGTAAACTTGTCTTATTGTTGAACAAGTTCTACTTATTTAGACTAGAAGTGTACTTACAGTTCAGACTAGTAAACTTGTCTTATTGTTGAACAAGTTCTACTTATTTAGACTAGAAGTGTACTTAATTACAGTTCAGACTAGTAAACTTGTCTTATTGTTGAACAAGTTCTACTTACTTAGACTAGAAGTGTACTTACAGTTCAGACTAGTAAACTTGTCTTATTGTTGAACAAGTTCTACTTATTTAGACTAGAAGTGTACTTAATTATAGTTCAGACTAGTAAACTTGTCTTATTGTTGAACAAGTTCTACTTATTTAGACTAGAAGTGTACTTAATTACAGTTCACACTAGTAAACTTGTCTTATTGTTGAACAAGTTCTACTTATTTAGACTAGAAGTGTACTTAATTATAGTTCAGACTAGTAAACTTGTCTTATTGTTGAACAAGTTCTACTTATTTAGACTAGAAGTGTACTTAATTACAGTTCACACTAGTAAACTTGTCTTATTGTTGAACAAGTTCTACTTATTTAGACTAGAAGTGTACTTAATTATAGTTCAGACTAGTAAACTTGTCTTATTGTTGAACAAGTTCTACTTATTTAGACTAGAAGTGTACTTAATTACAGTTCACACTAGTAAACTTGTCTTATTGTTGAACAAGTTCTACTTATTTAGACTAGAAGTGTACTTAATTACAGTTCACACTAGTAAACTTGTCTTATTGTTGAACAAGTTCTACTTATTTAGACTAGAAGTGTACTTAATTACAGTTCACACTAGTAAACTTGTCTTATTGTTGAACAAGTTCTACTTATTTAGACTAGAAGTGTACTTAATTATAGTTCAGACTAGTAAACTTGTCTTATTGTTGAACAAGTTTTACTTATTTAGACTAGAAGTTACTTACTTTCAGTTTAGACTATAGTACCTAGCTTTACTTGTCTGAAGTGTCTGATGCGTTTATCAAAAACATTTTACATGATGATAATTTTCTTTAAATGGTTTTATTTTTGTTGCAGGATTATGCCGGAGAAAGACAGGGCGAGGATTAAGCTATTTATACCGAGTCTCTACATGACAGGAGATTATTCTATTCAGGGCAAAATACTGATGATGCCGATATTTGGCAAGGGCCTTAGCACAGGCAACTATTGTAAGTCTTCTTCATTTTATTCTATTATTTATGAATTTTGCAAAGCAAAGAAGCAAAGGAAATTATAATTAATAATTATTATTAAATAATAAATTATTATTAAAAAAATAATTATTATAAATTTACTTATTATTAATAAGAAAATGCTATTTTTTTATTGTAGAATAAAGTAATACACTTAATCAAAATAATGTTATTACAAACTTATATTCTTATATTTTCTTTACTATAATGATTTCCCAAAGTTTTTCAAAATATGAAGAAATAATAAAATTAAATATTAAAAAGAGGGGATTTTATTTGTTACTGTTTCTTTATGGAACTAACACATACATATTAAATTATTAAAGTTTATATTAAATGTTTGAGATATTAAATATTGTGTTTCTATATATGTATATATATATATATATATATATATATATATATATATATATATATATATATATATATATATATATATATATATATATATATATATTTTAATTTTAATTTTTTTTTTTTTACAATAAAATAACAAAACTTTATACATTTTATTTACAGAAATAGGAAATTTATGTCATATTTTTACAACAGGCAAAATTAATTTATTGTAAAACTCATCAAATTAAATTAGGACTTTTTTATTTTTAATATCCCTTAGTAAATCTGTCTTTTCCGACCCTCAACATTTTTTTTTCCAATTTTGAGATAAAATCAATAGTTTTTATATATTCCATCAAGGCCCCCATTCACGATCAAACAATTTTGGTAAACATTCAAATTTTTTTTCAAAACTCCTAAAAATTTCCAATTTCCAAAAAAGTATTTTTTTTTTAAAAAAAATGTAGGTCTGTCGTCTGTAGTCTGTGCAGATATCCCAAGGATTAATCGAGAAATGAATTTTAGCTCTTATTTTTGGGGCGCTACCCCCCAAAAACTCTAAACAAAAACTGAATATTTATTTATCGAAAACGGTTCCGACTACTTCGGACGATTTTGATTTAAAAAATTCTACAAATTTGGTCCATTTAAATACGAACACAACCATATAAGTCGTTGTACAAAAAGAAAACTAGTTTCCGAGATAAATCTGTTTGTGTCCTTCTTAGAAGGTAACAAATCGGTCCGAAGCAACTCAGACAAACTTTCTCATATACGAGGTCATAACTACTTGGCCCATTCTTTTCCATTTATTATTTTTCGAGTTTTCCTAGGTACATTTTTATATATTATTGGTGAACATTTCATCAAAATTTATTATAAAAATAACTTCTCATCGGCGGGGTATCGAACCCGGCCTCTTTCCGTCCGCGTTTAAAGCTATTTCACGGGAACTAGATTTTTCCCGAGAAAACGGCTTATATCGTTAGATTAGTATTTAAGTGGATTATATTTTAGAATATATTAATCAAAATCGTTGGAACCGTTTTTGAGAAAGAATTTGGTTTTTCACAGTTTTTGGGGGTAACACCCCAAATTTGGAGCTAAAATTTATTTCTCGATTTCGCCTCGGGGTTTGGCTTTTCTGATCATGTATGCCTAATTTCGTCAATATCGGCCCAGTATAGTTTAGGCTCCACGAGTCTGCATATATGACAAACGACAGACAGACATTTATTAAATTCCACTTTTTTGGACTCAGAGGACCTCAAAACGTATAAATCCATCAAATTCGAATTTTCGTACCATCACAATACTTTCTCTTTATTTAATAAAATAAAAAAGAATAATAATATAAAAAAAAGAGCAAAATCTCAAAAGGAGAAAAAAATGTATAGGGTTTTACTTATCTTTAAATTAAAAATTATGTAAGTTTAGTTAATTTATTTCCCCCCTCACTCAATAAAGAATTATATTTTTAGTTTTCCAATTTGGGAAGGAAAAGTGTGGCAAGCTTTGACCACCTGGGCTGTCATTACGTAACACCTCAATGTAAATTTAAAATCTTTAATAAGATTATAAATAAAACTTACAACGCATGTTGGAGCTCCGACTCACAGCCACACTTTATCTAGAAACAAAAAATAAACACAAACATAAATACTCAGAAATAGAAAATAAACAGAAAATATTCCCAGGTGTAGGAGTATGAATTATTTTTGGATATTTATATTTAATACACAATAATTAATATGTGACATATTTGAATCTTTGCCTCAATTCCTATACCCTGACTCTCATTCATTTTTTTTACTTGTGCTACAGTCTGAAGAAAACCACTAGTGGATCAAATCCGGATTTCAACAATAAACTTACTTTTAGTGGAGCGACTTATTTCTTTACTCCTAATCAAGTAACTCCTCTAAGGAATTATAAAAAATCGGTCCAAGATAACTTAGACAAACTTTCTCATTTAGGAGTTTATAATTACTTAGCCCAGAATTTTTAATTTATTAGTTTTCGCAGGTACTTTTAATTATATTATTGAACGTTTTATCAAAATGTATTATAAAAATAACTTCTCAATAACTTCCCCAGGAATCAAACCAGGCCTCTCTCCGTCCGCATTTTAAGCTATTTTCTGAGGAACTAGATTTTACCCGGGAAAGCAGCTTATATTGTTAGATTTTTATTTAAATGGACTACATTTTAAACAATGTTTAATCAAAATCTTGAGAACTGATTTTAAGAAATAATTATTTTCCCCGTTTTTTCAGAGTTTTTGGGGGATAGCGTCCCCAAATTTGAAGTTAAAATTAATTTCTCGAATTTGCCTCGGGGTATGATTTTTCTGAACTTGTATAATCGGCCCGCAGTAGTTAACTTCTATATTTATGCCATGGTAGCCTAATATCACACTGACGCTACTGTGCATACGCGAGTAAGTGATACTAGATTACGTTATTACCCTAGAACTTTAAATGTACGTAAAAATTACGTACAGTTTTAGTTAAATGTGAATCACAGAAAAACTGTAAACCACACAACCTCCACTCTCTAAGCAGTGTTTCGTCTAGAAGTCTAGACCTTTACTTCCCGTTGTAGTACATACTCACTTCAGTCTCTCCCGACGCGTTAGTGAGGATTGACAATTGTATTTCATTAAGTCACCACGTAAATATTACGTATAGTCAGTCTTAAAGTAGTATACAATTCTACTAATAAATATAATAAATAAACACATAAACAATAAAAATAAATAAATAATAACAAAATCCAAATAAAATAATAATAAAAATTCGATTAATACATAAGAGTTTGGGCTTGTTACATTTCAATAAAAATGTAATTAATTAATAAATGATCACGATAAACACATAAGTAATAAATAAACACCAAACAAATATAAATAATAAATAGACTGCCAATTAGTGTGGCACATAGCTTCCTCGCATGCTATCATGTACTATAACAATTATTGTTATATTACATTATTGTTATATTGTTTATTTTGTAAAAACTATTAATAGTTTTAGCGATCTTTAACACTTCATAGCGGGGTCGCTGTTGGTTTCACTAAAAAATTTTTAAAAAAATGTTAGCCTCATTGAATAGATAAAGTAAGATTTTTTCCCCGACCAAAAATTCCAATTTTAAATTTAAAGTTCACGTTTACGCGAGCGTTGCTCGTGAACGCTTGGACGGATAACGTTGTCCAACGAACTCGTACTTGGCATTGGTAAAATGAACATGTCTACCAAATTTCATCAAAATCGGTCTACATTTACTCAAGTTATCGTCACACGTTTCATAATTCGCGAACACAGACCGACAGACAGACACGAGACCAAAAATGGTCCCTGATGTCTGAAACGGATTTCTGTCTTGGAATTTTTAAAATTGGAGACATAAAAGTTTTTCGTTCACAAAAGTGAACACAATGCTTCCGTTACCTTCGGTATGCTCGGAAGCAATAATATAGAAATGTTTGCTAAAGAGTACCTAACTTAAATTCGTGATTAGTACTAGATTAGCGTTAAGCGCCGAAAAAATAAGGTTAACGTTGCAGGGTTAATCAAGAAAATTTCAATATTTAATATCGAATAGCGAATGTCTAAAATTAATAATTAATTATTTATCAGAATCTAAACTAATATTGAACTTGGTAACTAATTATTATTTTATTTGTTTGAACAGCTGATATCGAAGCGAATGTGGTGATCCAAGGAGAGAGACTGAAACGTAAAGGAAAGGTTTACTTCAACGTGGTTGACTTCTTCGTTGATTTTAGTATTGGTCATGCCAGCGTTAACCTCAGCAATCTATTCGACGGAGACCAGCAACTAGGTGAGAATCTTTAAATATTAAATCAAATGTAAATATTTCATTCATTATCTGTCCGCATGGCAGTGCGCAAGGCCCAGTTCCAGTAAGCATGCGCAGTGTGTATCTTTACTTGAACCAATTCAACCGGTTTTTCTCACCCTCATATCTCTGTTTCCTCTTAAGATGGACTTTTGAAATTTAAAACATAGATTATGCCTAAGTAGCTTAGGACACTGAAACAAATGGTACAAGTACATTTGTACCGATTTGTATTGCATACCTACAAATCCTAAGTTGGGTTGTTTTGACAATTAATCTGATGTCAGTTTTTTTTTTTTTTTTTTTTTTTTTTTTTTTTTTTTTTTTGTGTGTAAGTAAAAACTTATCCTTTTCCATATTTTTTTGTATCTACATAATCTTTTTACATTTACAAATTTCAAATCCATCCTGTGCCTCGTAAAAATCAAAGAAAGGTCTCGACGCTAAAGCCAAAAAAAGGAATCATTACTACAAAAAACCCTAACTGAAAAAAGGACTAAGTTCCAGCCTCTCTCCCAAAATAGTCAGCCTATCAAAGTAGTCATATCTATTTTTTGGCCAAGTCTGCTTTTTTTTATATATAACCTCACTTCACTCTTACCTAGATTAATCTTCTCTTTTTATTGATTAAAACTTGGCCAGTTTCTAAATGAGTCATTAAACATCACATAACAGTTACTTGAGTACTGGGAAAAAGAGAACTTAAAAGAAAAGGAAAAAGTTCAGGACCCCCACCCGAAAAAATTCTATCAAGGTAGTGATATCTATATTCGGCCAAGTTCGTTTAATGCCTCATTCAGAAACTGGCCAAGTGTTAAGCAATAAAAAGAGAAGATCAGTCTTGCTCATGAAAGTAGGAGTAAAGTGAGGTTATATACTACAAAAAAGGCGCAAACATGGCCAAAAAGTCGATGTCACTCGTTTGATAGGCTGACTATTTTGAGAGAGGGTCTGGAACTTGGGTCTTTCTTCACGGTTAGGCTTTTTTTGTGGATTAATTTTTAATAGAATACATATATTCATTAAATTTTAATTTAAGCTATTAGATCAAAATTTGAAGTATTTAAATCTACATTAATAGTTTTAATATATTTAATGGGTTAACATTTTTAACATCATGAAAATTATAAATTATCATTTGACAATGATAATTTTTAAAAGATTAGAGCAAAATAATAAGTTCAAATGTCAAGGACATTCTCAATGCAAATATGAAAGCTTTGTACTACATAATTATTCGAGGACTTCTTTGGTTTAAAAAGGTTAATAAAACTTATTTTTACTAAGTTTTTATTAGCTTGCTTTCTTGTGTGTGTCCAGTAGAAAACTTGCAATCGATTTTTAACAAACTTCCCGAGTAGCTAGACATTTGAAACTTTTAGAATAGCTCAGAACACGATGACAATGCATTATTTTAATACTTTTAGCCATCTTTCAGCAGAATTTAATTGGTTTTCAGCAAATTTTGCTGTATGGAAAGTTAGTTCGGAAAAAATCCGCAAGTTATTTAATTTGTTCTGACATATCCCATATTTACGATCTTCATTTTGACGGGTTTCAAATTTATGATTTATGACAGAAAATTTAAATACATAGTATATAAAAAGTTCTTTTTATCTTGTAATTTTATACATTTTAGATATAATTATGTAAACAATAATCTTTTGGCCCAATAATAAAAATAATAAACACCAAAGAAAAAAGACATAACCTAAAATGAAAAATGAAGATAAAAAGGACCTTAAATTCATTTTATGTTAGTCGTGCCGTAAGAGAGTTAGTAAGACTGTATAAAGGTATTATACACATATAGGGCTGTACATACTTTTTATTTCTCTTATAAACTCAGACAACGAAATGAAGAAAAAAAGAATCAGGTGAGCAGAGTAAGGTTCAAAGTTGTAAAGAAGGATTAATGATAGAGTAGAAAACTAAAACTGACAAGGTGGAAACCCGGAACAAATAAGAAAACTTGCCACCGTGGGAAATATATGTTATAATAAGGAAAGCAGAAGGAGAAAATTAATGAAGCATCAGTCAGGATTAATTGTGGTCTGAAACTGGGGGGAAGCAAACAGCCACAATGAGGGAAATCACGTGAACAGTGGCATTAAATACGTTGCGCTCGGCTTTATCAAGTCTTGGAGTTTTGGAACAATGAGACTGCTGAGGGAGGATGTGTCATAAACCACCGTAATGATCGAGCAATGAAAGGTAATTAGGCCAGGGGTTTCCTGTAATGAAATTGTGGCTTAGACTCCTGGATTTAAGGTTTCACCGAGCTTTTCCACACAGTTAACATAGTTCAACGCTAATTAAGCAAGTTTTATATTAATCCAATACTTAATTAATTTCTTTCTTATACTAAATAAAAGGAAAACATATAAATAAATATTATACAATCTGCATGATTTAGCTTTGTCAATTTCAAGGACTTATGCTTCAATAGAAAGGTTCACAGTTCTCTGAACAAAAACGCCGTTTAGAGATGGCTACAATGTAAGAATAAGAAATAAACAAAATTATTAAAATTATTAGAAATTCTATTTATTGCACACAATAGTCATCTAAACCCTAATTTTTAATACCTACATTTTATTAAATTATTTGAAGTTTGGCTGTATTTTGAAAGAAGTAAGCAAACTTTGACGTCATCAAAATTATCACACTAATAAATTATATTCGCTTATAACTTTTAAATTAATTAATGGAATTTCATCGGGTTTTTTTTTATTTGTTCCTTAATTTTTTCCGGTTCCAACGATATGCTATATGTCAAAAACCTATTTACACTTTCGGTATTATTAACCGTCAAAGTTTAAAAATTTAAAAATTGATAACTTCAAAATGGCAGCTAATATCAAAATGAAATTTGGTGGGCTTGTTTGTCATACAGAGAGGTACATTCGCGACAAATTTCACTCGATCAGGACCATTTTCAATTTATTAAGATTTTTTTTTAAATTTTTGCTGACTCAGCAAACTGGGTTATAGATGGCGGAAAAATTTGATTTTCCGGGCGACACCACTAAAGGTAAGGACTGATTTTTCGCTTTTTGGGCTTCTGATTTTGGGCGGTACGATGATAACACACATACATACAGACGTCATGCTGAAAACCACTCAGGAGGTCATAAAAACACCCAAAAACGGATAATTCCGTTGAAAACTCGAAAAAAAAAAAATGATTTGTGAAATCAATACTTTTCCTACTATAGGTAGTGAGGAAAAGTAAAAATTTAAATGCTTATTACATCTACAGAAAAAAACAGGTGGAAAAATTCTTAGAGAAGAATCACGAAAAAGACGGCTGAATAATGTTGAAGACGAACTTGAGATGGAGGAAGCGGTTCGAAGATCATAAAGATTGGGACTGTATTGCTAGAGATGTTATGGTCCTTCAAGGAAGCCAGTCTTGAGAAGTAAGCAAGCAAAGTTGCCATCCAACATATATTAAATGGAGAAAAATAAATAAAAACTCAGCCTCTCCTCTCAATAGTTACTTAAGAGTACTTAAAGTACTCAATAAAGTTTTTAATATTAATAAAAAAAGTTTAATTTAAGTGTCGTACGCTGATTGACTTACGTCAAAACTTTTTAAACAGATAAACATTATTTATTAACACGATTAACACGTATTACTTAAAGCAATTTCTTCTTGACTTTTATTACTTTTCCTCACTACTAATAGTAGGAAAAGTATTGATTTCACCAAAAAAAATGTTTTCGAAATTTCAACGGAATTATCCGTTTTAGGTGTTTTTAAGACCTCCTAAGTGGTTTTCAGCATGACGTATGTAAGTGTGTATGTGTGTTATCATCGTAGCGCCCAAGGTATTTAACCTAGAGAGTTGAAACTTGGCAAAAAAATCAGTCCTAACCTGTAGTTGTGCCGCCCAGAAAATCAACTTTTTCCGCCATCTTGAACCCAGTTTGCTCAGACAGCAAAAATTTAAAAAAATCGTAATAAATCTAAAATGGTCCTGATCGAAGTGAAATTTGGCTCGAATGTACTTCTCTGCATGACAAACAAGCCCACTAAATTTCATTTTGATTTTGGCCGCCATTTTGAAGTTATAAATTTTTGAATTTTTACACTTTGGTTAATAATACTAAAAGTATAAATAGGTTTTTGACATATAGCATATCGTTGGAACCGGAAAAAATTAAGGAACAAATATAAAAAAACCCGATTAAACTCCATTTATTAGTTTAAAAGTTATAAGCGAATATAATTATTTATTAGTGCGAAGTGCGATCATTTTTATGACGTCAAAGTTTGTTTACATCTGTCAAAATACCGCCAAACTTCATATAATTAAATAAAACATAGGTATTAAAAATTAGGTTTTTTTGAAGAATGATAATAAATCAATTAGTTCAGAGCGGTCATCCATCCAAGTACTGACCACGTCCAATGCTGCTTCCTCCTGCTGCAAAGCAGCAAGAGAGGCCACTTTAGTGTCCTCTGAAGTGAGGAAAAGTTCCGAGGTACCCGATTTTTTTTAATATTATTTCGCATTTAGTAATATATACAGTCGCGATTTAAGAGTTTTTTTTTAAAGGTTGGTTCACAAAACATATGAAAGCAGTTATTTTTAGAATGGTCAAAAAAAAATAACTCTTTGTACGACGTAATATATGCAGGCAGGCACGATGTGAGGGGGCCCACTGGGAGCACCCAAGCTTAAAATCAATGTGACAGGCCCTTGTAACTCTCCTCTTTATATTTGTCTGAGTAAATCTGATGGCGCCCCCCCCCCCCCCCTCCCCTTCCTTTATAATGAAACAGAACGCACAATTTATAATCTCCATGTCCAACAGAGACAAAAATTTGAAATAACGGATTGTTGCCTTGGGCTACACTTTCCATTGGGATCGCATCCTGCAGATCAAATACGTTAAATTTTAATCGTATACTTTTTACATGGGCCAATTTACCAATCACGATGGCCAAAATTTTAATTATTATTAGTCATTTCATGGAAAAACATTAAATCATTGATATATTTTTGGGCATTTGCAATCTACATATCGACATTTTAATGTATTCCCATGAAATGGAGAAAATCAGTATACATTTGTCTGATTAATGCAGTAGAAAGGTGTACAAAAATTCAACATTAATCCATTTCGATTAGCATTTGGTCCACGTGGAGCTAAGTTAAATTTTACATAAAATTTAGAATCTATATGCTATGTCGGCAGAAAATAGTACTTCAATGAATGCAAGTGAAAACACATCTCCTCCTATTCTAATCTGACTTCCTGGCACGATATTTTAGAGCTTCATATTTAGCATTTCATTTATAGAGCTTCAGCCGGCCTTTCGTCCAAATATTGTACTGTAAATAATATAAAACATATCGACCTCCTGCTGAATTTTTACATCAATTAAAGTATCAATTTTGACAAATTGAATGAGTGTAGACGGTTGAAATTAAATTCGGGCTATTTGCAGGCTACTTTTGACAAAACCATCCAAATTTCATAAAAATCAGATGAGTACTTTTGAAGATATAGGTATAGGTGTAAATCTATGTATGTTTGTCCGCATGTGATAGTGAAAAAAATGAGCGCTAAAGGTTAAAACTTATATTGGACCAATAATGTGTTAATTATGACCTACCATACAAATTTCATTAAAATCGAGCGAGTAGTTTTTAAGAGATGTTGGTTCGCAAAAATTGAGCGATACAAAGACAGACCAAATGACAGATAAAGAACCAAAAATGTTACCTCATGTCTGAAACGGATTTTTGTCTTGGAATTTTTGAAATTTTGAAATCGTAAACATAATAGTTTTCGGGTTTCAGGACGATCACATAACTTCCGTTACCTTTGGTAAGCTCGGAAGTAAAATAAATTTCTGATTATTAAATAGCATTGAATTAAATTAAATAACATTTCACATAAAATAATCCTACCACGGGTTTCCGCAAGCCGAGCGAATTTCCATTGGAAATTTGTAGTTCAATGTTGTGCAGTTTAAACTTCCTTCATAACTACTACCATTGTGTGGATTGTTTTAAGTTAAGAAAATGTATAAGAAATATTTTAGTTAGATTAGGGTTTTTATAATCATGCTTAGTTAAACATAATAGTAGTCGTTTCAAAGAGGTTTAAACTGCAAAAAAATTGAACTACAAATTTCCAATGGAAATTCGCTTGGCTTGCGGAAACCCGCGGTAGGATTATTTTAAATCTTTGCTGACTCATCAGGAGGAGTTAATGACGTCATAAAGATCCCATTTTTTAGGGGATCCTCATCTCAACGAGCTTGATTTTTCGGTGCACGTTTTATTTTGATACGTCAATTCGTTCGAGAGCTATCGTGCTTACAAGAAATCTGCTAGAAATACATATAATTATATATATATATATATATATATATATATATATATATATATATATATATATATATATATATATATATATATATATATATATATATATATATATATATATATATATATATATATATATACATATATATATATATATAAAGTTTTGCAATTCAATTTTTAAGTTTTTGGTAGTTTTCATACTACGGAAAGTTAAATTTTAATTTAAATCAAATTATAATTATTATTAACTACGGGAAACAGACAGTGAAAAATACACTCCAGCGCCGGGATTTGAACCACGGGCCTCTATATTTCCAGTATAGCGCTCTTCCATCTAAGCTACGCAGGAGAATGATTTTTCACTACCGTAATCGATATAGAGGCCCGTGGTTCAAATCCCGGCGCTGGAGTGTATTTTTCACTGTCTGTTTCCCGTAGTTAATAATAATTATAATTTGATTTAATATAAAGTTTTGTAAAACGTATTTTTTCGTGATCAGGGACCCATGAAACGTATTTTGGCCACAATCCCGGCTCAAACTCCCGCCATGCCAGTGGCTCTATTAGCGAATTTTTTCCAATGGAAATTCGCTAAAAAACAACAAAATATTAAATATTGGTTTTAATTAAATTCATATTATGGTTTTCAGGAGAAGCAATGAATCTATTTCTAAATGACAACTGGAGGAACGTGGCACAAGAAATCAAACCAGCTTTGGAACGAACAATTGGTGATCTGTTCAAAGGCTTTTCAAACAAAATCTACCACAAATTCCCCTTGGATGAACTTCTACCCCCTTAAATTTAAATAAACAATTTGTAAACATAATTTTTGATAAACAGCTGCAATATGTTGTGGTAAAATAATCGCCATGCAGAATGTTTTTCATAATTCTTTAGTGTATTATATTTTTATAATGTTTTTTTATTTTATTATATTAATTTATTACGATTTTTTTAAATTATATTTATTTAACGTCTCTTGTCTTGAATGAATAAAACTATACCTTTTGTTTAGACTATATTAGTAGACTTATGAACTATATTAGTCTGACAATTAGTGAGGCACGAAGCTTCCTCAAGATTGTTAGTAGACGAATGTCGCTTTAGTGGTAACTATAGTGAGGCTGTTTGGATTCCAAAGTATCCACTTGCAGGTACACAGATTTAATTAAAAAAATAATTATTCATTATTAAATGAGTGCCAATGATTGAAATTGATGGCACGTAATTGGTTATGTTTGACGGTCAATATGTGAAACAATAATGGGCACATTATAACCTATCATCCAAATTTCATTAAAATCCGACAATTAGTTTTTTAAGATTTAATGATTCGCAACAATTATTAAGCGACGTACCAATGCGAGACCAAAAATGTTGATATGGTGCGCGAGATGAATTTCTTTCTAGGATTTTTTTAAATTGAAGATATCATCAAACATTCTCTAGAATGATCACTTAGATTAGTGGAAGATCCACATAAATGACATCAGCTCGGCACATTGGGAAAGTACCAATTATAGAGGTGGTTAGAGGCCACCAATTATGACGCGTTCACCAGCCTAAACAGGTTTCACTTGGTAAATGCCCTTGAACTAAGACTACCTCTAAACTCAGCGATGTTATATCCAACCATGGTGAAGACTGAATATTAGTCCGTTTGTTGGGAATGAGCAAGTTTATTTAAAAACATGTTTTTTTCTTTATTTAACCATATAATTACTATGTTTCCATGATGTTTCAATAAGGATTGAATACGGTTTGAATAGAGTTTTTGGATCCAAAGTGTTAATGGAAACCTAGAGTCAATAAGGATTAAATACGATTTGGATCAAGATAGGATACACTAAATTCTGAGATCGTATCTGGATCAAGTCACAAGGAAACACCTGAACTCGATCCTGACCTGCGCAGAACGCTGACCTGCTGTGAGCACCTCTAGCGGCTTATCTGGTGAAACAAGTCAAATCTGTCAAAATACCACTCTACTCAACCAAAAAAACCTTCATTTTTACTTTTTAGTTTTGTTTTTAAAAAAGAATACAACAAACCTGGTTATAAAAGGTGAAGATTACAAAATTATTTATAACCTATATCAAAGTAACCTAGTGAAAGTTTGGTGTATTGAAAACATATTGGATGCGGATTCAATACCACTCATAGAAACACCTAACTTGTTAAGTCCCAAATCAGGATCAGGGAAAAAAAAATCAGGATTCAATCCGTATTTAAACATTATGGAATCGTAGTAAATATAAATGCTCTTTCTTAATAACAATAATTATCTTTCCATCTTTACCATTTTATCGGTGAAAATCATATCCTTTTGGGTAAAAACTGCAAATTTTCATCACTTTGGGAATACGGATTCAATACCATTCATGGAAACAAACACCTAATTTGTTATATCCCAAATCAGGATTCAATCAATATTTAAACATTATGGAAACGTAGTAAATATAAATGCTCTTACATAAAAACAATTATCTTCCTATCTTTACAATTTTTTTTTTTTTTTCGCTAATTATACAAAATTGTATAAACATAATAATTATATAAATAGGAAGCTGAAACTTAGTCTGTAAAATAGATTAGATACATATTTTTATCTTCACAGGAAGAATATTGACTTTCATTTTGACTCTTAGAGCTTAAATAAAATATAAAATAATAAAATGTATTTGGAAATGATATAATACGTATAGTAGTGTGAAAGAAAAAAAATGAGAAACAGAGAAATGTTGAATTTCTAGAGATCCGTTGAATGGACCAAAAACACTATTTGTGACATTATTTATTTTGACAATAATTCTTACTTTATTCCCTGTTGTAACACAATTATCACAACATATCATGTTGCTCCCACTTAGAGGAGCAGGGCGGGGAGTCGTTTATCACTGTCAGGCAGGATGTTGTAGAAATTCTCCAGATACAGCCCCGAGTGACTCCATTATTATGTTAGCCTTCTTTAACCGTCCTGTCAATAATCTATCACCTTTTTCCCCCCTCCGACAGAGTCACGGAGAATCCCTTTGAGAAAGCAAACTATATAGGGTCGTATGAGACAAACCCTGACAGTGTCAAATGACCGATTTCAAACCATTCTACATTCTATCCTTTAGATATATAACAACCATTTCTTGTTATCCCCCCTTATTCTTTTAGGAAAATAGACTGAAAAACATTGAAAGAAATGAAACAAAAGAAAATCATATCCTTTTTTGGGGGAAAAACAGCCAATTTTCATCACTTGCATCATTTGGTGAAACCTTTTAAAACCATCCAAGTGATTCATTATTTTTATCGTTTTACCGTCATCGTTTTTATCAGTGGAACTCACAAGGTGGTTTGATGGCATCAGAAATTTTGGGGGGAATCTAGTTTAGAAGTGTTTTTCAGAGATGAGTTTTTGGAACGAAGTTCCTTATGGCACGTTCTGGAGCCCGGGAGTGAATCCGAAAAAAACTACCAAAATCACCGTCACAAAATCACCGTCACGCAAAATCCGTCACGAAATCTACAGATGACGATAACTTGAGTAAAAGCTCACCGAGTTAGATGAAATTTGGTACACATGTTCATTTTACCAATGCCAAGGCTGAGTTTGTCGGAAAACGTTATACGCTTAAGCTTTCACGCGCAGCGCAACGTAAGCTTTAAAAGTCGGGAAAGTGTTATTAGGGAAAAGGGTGTTATTAAGGTTTTACTTGACTTGTTTTGATTATTTTGGTTATATATGTAAAAAAAGTCACTTTCTTTTGTAAATAAATAAAATATAATCATGTAAAATTTCACCCTGATTCAAGCAGAAGCTGAAGAGTAGAGAAGAGATATATTTTATAATATTTTAAATTAATTGGCCGGGTTGGTAGAAAACAGTCCTATTTCAATCCAAACTCCTTTAACATACATACTCTTTCACTATAAACTCGTCATGATCAACTTTTTTCGTATATTTAATATATATTTATAGTAAGACGCTTGCTTTAATTATACAAATAATGATTTTCTTTTAATTTTGCCTTAACTCTGCTAGGTACAAACAGTTCGTTACTTTTAATGTTGTGTCTTTTCTAACTCCGCCATGTGTAAGTATTTAGCAATGTATACGTACTTAGCAGTGTGATTTTATAACTTATATTTAATGAAAAATGTAAGGAACTTCGTTCCTAACTGGTGTGCCACGACACCACACGTATTTTTTTTTTTATTTATTTTTTTTTTTTAAATATTCCGAGTGACAGGAAATTTTTTGGGGGAATTTGCGCCATGGGCCTTGTGGGGTGGGGAATGGTTATCCCTGCCGTTCATAGCAATGAGCGGTGCACTCGTATCAGTGATACCGAGATAGCTTTAAGTGGAGCTATTTAGCTTAAATTTTCGGATAAAAAAACCATTAACAACGTTTACCTATAATATAGTTGATTTTTCTGTAAACTATTAAAATTGTACACGGAAAAAAATCTAGAGTAACGACAACGCTTGAAGCTATACGCCGACTCTACTGAGGGGTTCAATTACCACCAATCCTTGTAGAGTCTATAAAACATTTTTTTAGAGTTAAAATTTGCCGGGGTTTACTCAACTTCACAAGAGTTGATAATCCTCTAATTTTTGAAAAGTTGAATTTACTCTAAGACCCTCTTAAGGTTGAATCAATTCTTATAGCATTCAAACAACCGTTGTAGAGTTACAGCAATACAATCAATAGAGTTGTATGAACTCTTAAGAGTTGAAATAACTCTAACTTTGTTTTCTAAATACAACCCCAAGCTTTTTCTTAGGGTATGATCTAACTCTAAAGGGGTTTTAACAACCTTTAGGAGTTGTAACAACCCTACAAGCGTGTTAACAACCCCTTTATTATGGGGTTATAAGAACTCTATTAACGTTTTTACAAAGCAGAGTTCGAGTTGAAACAACTCTAATTTTTCTTCTGGAGTAAATACAACCCCATTTTAGAGTTGGTAAAAACTATATATTCTTTTTTTCAACTCTTGCAGTGGCCCATATAACCATTCATAAAGTTTATACAACCTCACTTTAGAGTTGATAAAACTATATATTCTTTTTTTCAACTCTTGCAGTGGTCCCCGTAACCATTTATGAAGTTAATGCAACCCCACGTTAGAGTTGATACAAACTCTACATTCTTTTTCCCAACTCTTGTAGTGTTCCTTCAACCCCTCCATATAGTTCTTATAACTCTTGTAGTGTTCCATTAACCCCTCCATATAGTTCTTACAACTCTTGTAGTGTTCCTTCAACCCCTCCATATAGTTCTTACAACTCTACGTAGTGTTCCTTGTACTCTTATTAGAGGTTGTCCCAACACTGTAATAGTGTCACTTGTACTCTTCGATATGAGTCCCTTCAACTCTAAGAGCTTTCTCTTTCCAAGGAAAAGCATGTCCTTGGGAACGCATCTGCTGGGACACTTTTTGAATCATTTATCAACATTTATTTTTGTTTAATGTTGATTAATGATTCAAAGAGTATCCCAGCAGATACGTTCCCAAGGACATGCTTTTCCTTGGAAAGAAAAAGCTCTTAGAGTTGAAGGGACTCGTATCGAAGAGTATAATATAGATAATTATACTCTTTGAGTATCAGCCTTTTGATATTTGTTTAATTTAAATTCCTATAATGGAACTAAGTTAAACAAGCCGCATAAAGTAAGCAAGGGTTACAATTTTAAGTTATTGTAGCCTTTGCTTGCTAAATGTGACAACACTGAGGAAATAACAAAGCTTTTACGTATAATTTCGTTTTTTTTTAATGGAAAAAGTTAAAAAGTTATTAGAAGTAATAAAATCATCATCGTGTACAGTTACTGAATATACATAGAAGCTTCATTATTTACTCATTGCAATCACATATAAGGGAAAGGTTTTTCCGAAGTAGATGAATTCAAAGAAATAAATATATGGTACAAAGCAATATATATTTAAAAAAAAAAAAAAAAAAATTACATAGAACATGATACATTAAATTTAATTATTTGCATTTATAATAAATATGTAGTATTACAAAACAAGAAAGATTTTTTTTTTAAAAAAGTGAATTAAAAAAAAATAATTACATAGAACATGATATATTAAAATTAATTATTTGCATTTATAATATATAATTAGTATTACAATACAAGAATGATTTTTTTTTTTTTTTAAATGAATTAAAAAAAGTAATTACTTAGAACATGATATATTAAATTTAATTATTTGCATTTATAATATATATTTAGTATTAAAATACAAGAAAGAAAAACTTTTTTAAAAAATTGAATATTTACAAAAAAATCATACAAAAGTATAATGTCAAATCTTTATAATATATTTCTATAATGTAATAGCATGTAATAGAATATGTTTCTTATGTTCCAATAAATGGTTATTCATGCATTACAATGAAATATCAATATATTTAATGAATGAAATAATTATTCCAATAATGTCTTTATATTATTTACAAAGGAGTAATACATTAATAATAGTAATCCCCCCCCCCCTCACCCATCTGCACCAGGTAAAAGGAAGTTTGTTTTCATGCACTTTTCAACTAGGGGCAACCACCCTACTTGCCACCAGACCACCCAAATTAAAAATTTCAAATTAGAATCTTATTTTTGGCCAGACTTCAAATCTGGCTATCAAAAATACAGATTCCAATTTGAAATTTATGTTGGGTGGCCTGGGATGCCTCTAGTGGAAAAGTTGCTTTCCTTTACATGTACCATCCGGTATGACAGTAATATTAATACAAACCATTTAACCTAATGACAATATATAACAATTAAAAAGTAAATCCTAGTGTTTTGGTCTAAGGGCATAAGCCACAGCACTTATTTATTTCATTATTAATTTAATTTCCTTTGATTTACACAATATTAAATGTGAAGGTTTCGCTCTTTCACCAAAACACCATCACCACATTTTTAAATTATTGGTTACATGCAATTTATATTGGTGTAATATAAATTTGTTACAATAATTATTTGATATATATACATAGAGTTAATTAATCAATTAATTCTATTCCCATCGAGGAATATAGTAGCCCCCATCGTTTGCGTGAACTATATTAACAGGACGACGGTTAAAATTTGAGGGCATGTAAGTGCTATGAGAATTTTGGCAAGAGACTTCAAAAGAGGCTAAATGATCATCAAAACATATATTCGTGTAGTTATCTACAATGAAGCATACACAATTATCTTTTGTTGTGGTTATGTTTAGTATTTTTCCAAATTGGGGTTCTCCTTCATTCATACGGACAACAATGGCTTGACCAGGCTTAAATTTTATACCTCTGATTTCTACCCAAGCAAATGATTTTAATGGGAATCTAAAATTTTCTAGGTTCTCATTAGCTGGGAGTAGTTGATTTTTTTTTAAATTTTTCTTAGCAGGACCAAATGTGAATGAATCGTTGGGGATGCCACTATTTGCAACCAGTGTGTAGCACATTTGTAGCTGACATTTTGTAGCTAAACTAAGAGGTATATTTTTGTGACAAGCAATTGATGTGACGTATCTTTTCAATTGCCTATGCTTTCCTTCGAACCTCATGCACCAGAATTGCTTAAATGGACCCATGTAATCAATTACTTTAGGGTAGTGAGTAAGTAAATGATGTTTTGGCTTCAAAGGGGTTTTAAATATTGAAAGGTATTGTTGGTGATGTGACCTGACCAAACTTTTAAAATATTGTGAACTACCTGGTGGAAGTGAATCTAATAAAACAAACTCTACAATATTTCTCAAGATCAAGAACATAGACCACACTTCGTTATCTTCTGGAATCAAGTCACCGATAATGAGTGGAAAATATTTAATTAGAGTGCACATCTCAGAGGCGGACATAATGATACAACCTTTCTTGAGGTGTTCGGACTTTATAGGGGGTGGTATACTGTCACTGTCAACGCCGTAGTCGAAAAACAACATTCTATTGTTTATAGTAACCAAAGTAACGACTTTGACAGATATAAAGTAATGAACTATTTGGCTCATTTCATATCTGCAAACACCCTCGAGCAAATCATGCATAGGGTCTACAACAAAATTAGTGTAGCAATGAAAACTTTTCAAGTCGTTCCAATAGCAATATTCCTTAATGAAGGTATCACTTTCGTCAAGTTCATTGTTTGGACCGACATTATATTCACATATTAAGCGATCCAAGCTTGGAACCGCTGTAACTAATTGTCTGGTTTGTGCTTTCGAAGCTTTACAAAATCGGCAACAATTGTTCGCCGAAAAGCTTTCTACAAAACCAAGCATAGAATGGAGACCTAAATTATCTCCGACAAGTGCTAGCAGTATGAAATGTACAGTTAATTGTTCACCGGAATTTGTAATAGTTAATCCTTCACGTTCAAGTTTTTGAATTTCAGATATGAGGGGACGAAGTATAGGTTCATTACCGTAAGTGTAACGGTCTTTCGTTTTGAAAAGAGCCGCGACATTGATGTTCTGTAATTTTGATATCAAATAGGGTGGTAAAGCGGGACAAGTATAATAGATAGCACCCAACTTCTGGGAACCAGCATGAGATCCTAAGGGGTTTCCAGTCTCAAAATCATCAAAGTATATAATGAGAGGATACACTTCTTTTGTACCGTAATTGGACTGAAAGTTGTTAAGTTTACTTTTCCATAAGTCACCTTGTAACACTGAAACCTTGAGCTCACCATATTGACTCAAACTAGAAACATTAGTACGCATTGATTGTAAGATGCCAGGAGTTTGTAGAAGTTGCGTCAATGTAAAAGTAAGGGGTATATATTGAGCTGTAGACGAGACAGACTGAACAATTACAGCTGCATTTTTGTCAATTTTTTTTTTTAAAGACTCACCGATGACATAACTGACAGGAGGAGCATACATTGAGCTGGCTTTAAAGTGCTTTATTCTCAAGTAATGAGAAGACAACTGACTAAAAGGATCCTCTAATGTTTTTAATTTTGTATTGACTTGTTCATTGGGCGGCTCCAAATTGGTGCCATAAACTTCCTCGAGTAGCGGGAAGTACCCTTCTTTAATGAAAATTGTTACTTGGTCTATAACTTTTTGAACAAGATTATTTGGGAACGAAGGATCACTGTAAAGATTTGCACACATTGAAGTAGCAGATTCTTTTAACCTTTTGAGGGGAGGCTCTGAGCATACTATTGCTAGGCCAGAAGATAAATTATCATTCACTGGTACAATGTCATTGTTCACAGGTACTAAGTCATTAGATAAGGCACTATCACTGTTACTTGTATGAGCTGTCACAGTTTGGGTGTAGCAACGTTTCAAATGCCTCTTATAGACATATACAGATTGAAATGTTCGGTAACAACTAACATTCATACATTTGTAAGCATTATAGCCTCTATTAAAGCCATGTTGGAACTTTAAGTGAACTATGAAATTATCTAATGACATTAGTTCCATTCCACAAACTTGACACTTATATAAGTGGTCCATTACTTTGGGTTAAGCTCAAGGTTTAATGTTACTGAGTAACTTTACAAATTTACTAACCACCGGAAAATAGTTCGAGTTGTCCTCGTCTATATCGAATATACCTTTTTGAATGAATGTCCAGACTCTCTCACATGCCTTTGGGTAATGCGCTCGAAGAGAGAAGAATGACTTAAAGCAAATGTCCAATGCCTTTCTGCAGTCCTGGAATGTGTAGACTGTCTCGTCTATGACGACGTAGGCGCACTCAAATTTTGATGGGTGAAATCCCTGGACGACTAAGTAAGGCTGTATAGTCTGGCCTTTGCTTAAAGCTTCCTCCCTTTTCTTTTTTATCACCTCCTTCAGTTCATTAGCAGCCTGCGTAACAAATAACAAAACAAAAATTAGAAATTATTATAGCTACTGTAATAGCATGCGGTGTTGTAGTTAATACAACGCCCCCCCCCCCCCCCCCCTTCAGAGCACTTATAATGATTAATATATAATTGGTTGTTTTGAGCGAGATTTTGTGGTAGCACTTCATTATTATGACTAGAGAGGTTAATAAAAGTAACACTACAATATTGTCACCACAATTTTATATTGTATTTATTTATTTATATTGTATTATTGTTTTTACACAAATATAAAATTGTGGTGACAATATTGTAGTGTTACTTTTATTAACCTCACTAGTCATAATAATGATTAATATAATTATTCTTAAAAAAAATTAACATCTATAGAAGCTTTGAGTTAAGGGAGAAATGTAGCTAAATTATAAGAAGAAAGGAGAGAGTGAATGTTTTAAACCATATAAAGGAGTATGAAAAAATTATTTATCTTAATAAAAATAATAAAAACCCTATCTTTAAAACCTAAAGGGCTTCACAACAAACAAATATTTTAATGAGATTAATCATTTGTTATCCATTTAATATCAATGTTATTTTTGGAATGAAATGTGATAGTTTAATAATTCAAACATCCCAGTAATTAATCTAAATTATTAATTACTTTTTAAATGTTTAATTAAAAGTTATCAACCTCAATTATTAAATATAATATATCTATCGAGATAGGCAGAGTAAATGTAAACAAGAGGTTACTACAAGCATAAAATTATTACTGGGTTCAATTTATTTATTTATTTGTTTAAATAAATAAAAATAAGAAGGTGGCCATATAATGTAGTTTGGTATATCCAAAAATGTTTCAATTATCAGGATAGATTAGATAGCAGAAAAGCAAATTAAAAAATGAAAATTCTGTTTACATTTACTCCACCTGACCCCACACTGTGACACTGACATTAATCACACATCGCTTAAAAATAGCATAGAACTAATTTTACCTTGATGATAGTGACGAGTGCGTTTTGGCTCTCAGAGATAGAAAATTTACACTGGGCTTTTTTCTTTGTGACGATGTCCTCTCTGGTGTCCGACTTCCCTGGTAAGATTAAGGCTGGTAAAAGTAAAAGTGTAGCACACAATTTTACATCTGTAAAAAGAAAAATCAAGTATTAATTAAATAAATTTTGTTTTTAATATCTATAAGTTTTTATTGGGGTGCATCACTTGTTTCATATTTTGGAGTTAAAAAGGGAAAACGTAAGTAATAATAAGAATATATAAACTGCATTGAGTATATAATAATATGAAACTCACTCTCATCATCGTTTTTTTCTGCCACAGGGACGAAAGTCAGACTGGATTTATCTTTTACCCTCTCCTTTGCTATCTTGATTACTTTTGTCGAAAAGTCCGGCCAACCATAGAGTAATTTGTACACCTTGTCCGGATAGATAAACTTGAAGTCTATATCCAACTGTAACATGAAATCGAAATACATCATTAATATGGTGGATAGATTTAAATTTTATTAAGTGCAGATTAATTAAAAAATCAAGCAAAGTGACACGTTCTTATGCATATGCAAGAAATTAATTAGTTAGTTAGTTAATGAGTAAGTCAATTTGCATACCAAGTTGTAGCCCAGCGGTTGTTTCAGAACCGGCAGTTCAGTGAATATCTCGTCTATTGTCTCGTAACTTTTGGTCAGTATCTTCCTCGCTTCACAGGTCTGCCCCCAGAGATCGACGACAGTTGGCCAGGGGTCCTTGCTGTATCTTAACTGCCGGATTATTGAGGTCTCCTCTTCTGTCAACGGCCTATCTTCAACATAGACTTTACCTCGGCGGCTTTTAGGCCCTAATGAGGAAGGGGAACATATGTCATCTTCACTTACGCTAACGACGGAACCCGACCTGGATCTTTTTGTTCTCTTTGGGGTAATTAATTTTGCTTTTCTCAAAATCTTGCCGAAGTTTTTGTATTTGTCGAACAACTTTCCCCTGGCATAAGTCTGCTCTTCACCAGCAGTGTACGGGGGCAAGTAGTATGTGCGCTGTTAAAAAACAAAAAAAAAAAAAGTTAATATTTGATTTTATATAACTTGAGCAAGATACTGTAAGACATAGAAGCAAGTTAATGTTGGAAATAATTTATATTATTAATATTAATACCGAATCTTCATTGGGGAACACTCGCACTATATCTTGTGCTAGCTGGCTGTATCTTTCGCCTGTTAGATGTACATTTGTTTCGTAGGCTCTTTTGACCAGTCCCTCAACCAGCATGGAGCTGGCGTCGTCAGAAAGGATTTCCTCAGTGTTTGACTTGAAGAGACCAATAATGATCCTCCCCTCGTAGGACCTTAATACAGCTCTAAGTAACTGTAACATAAATACAGAATAATAAAGATATTGAAATATCTACTCTCGATTTAGGAATTTAGGCCTTATGTCATTAAATTTACAGATAAAATAAATGTTGAAAATTTTAAAGAAAATGAAGTAAAAAATAAAACGGAAAATAAATAATATTTTAAAAACACTACTTACAGGATCAGTACATTTGCCTATAAGTGCTCCATCAACGTCGATTAAAGTGTCATCAACTCCTACCGGTACATCTAACACCTCAAAAGTTAATAGTTGATCACTGTTCCTTTGTGAAGTGGTGCCACACTCATCCGAAATCAACAGAGATTCATTCAAGATGATTGCCTGTTAACAATCCAACATAAATAATTAATGTTTAAATTGAAGTAAATTTTATTATATGATATGGTAGAAGGCAAATGTAACCGTAGATATAACAAGAAATAAGGAACCGTTTAAAAAAATTGCAAGCAAATCGGATAATTGTAAGATATAGATGAGCCGAAATAGGAATAAATGAAATTAAAACTAACTTTAAGCAATGTTAAATGTAAGAAAAAAAATACTTAAATGTAAAAAGTTAAATGTATAAGTCAATACTTTATAAATTTATATTAAAATTAAAATGAATAAATTAAATTTATAAAAATTAAAATTAATAAATTAAATTAAAAAAAATCAATTAATCAAATTTAAAAAAATTAAAATCAATTAATTTAATTTTGAAAAATTAAAAATAACATTTTTATATATATGTTTTAAAATTATAACATTGTAGACTTACATCACTTTCATTTGGTGCATTGATTGATACTGTCCTATCCTCTGACAAATATTTACATAATTTGTTGTGTAAAACAATTCTGTCCCTTGTATTTGGGACTAATTGTTTAAGTGCAAAATCCGACTTCAACAATTCAGGGATGAAATCCCTTGTTATGTCTGCAAAAAAAAAAAAAAAATAAAAAAAAAAAAAAAAATATATATATATATATATATGTATGTATAGTAGTTAAGATTTATAAGGAAACTACTCAAAAGTTATAAGTTGATATGCTTTAGGAAGTAATTTAATTTGCACAGGGCCAATAGCCTTAAGAATAATATTTAAAAATAATAATTAAATATTTGAAAAATATTAAAAAAGGAAATTAGGGAAATATTATTGTGTTTTTTTAATTTTTTTTAAAATTCTTTTTAAATTATTAATTTCTTAATTTACGTACCTTTAAAGTTCTCTAATAAATGAGGAAATCCCCAGAGAACGAGTAAGTCATCCATATTAACTACCGATTCTTTTGCACAACACTTATAAACCTTTCAACTAAAACTATAATATATTCGATCACTGCTAAAAAGTTTACTCACGGTTTTAAGAAAAGTAGCCACTGCTTAAGTAAGAACGCACAACTAAGTATATTGCTTCTAAAACAACTGTGACGGAAAATTTTGTAAAATATAAATATACTAGTATTAGTAATATAGGTTAATTGAGGCCGTAGCGTGAGCATTGGAGTTTTACCAAACCGAACTGTGATGTGAACTAGACTGATGTCTTGAAAAAAGGGTGGGGACGTATTTATAGGTACCCCCCCACCCCAAGACCTTTAGGGTAGCTGTAAAACTAGGTAGCCTAAACTTAACCCTTATTAGCGTAAAATCAACTCTAAAAAATAAAAAAACCCATTAAGGGTTGTTGTAACTTTATCTAGAGTTGAATTCAACTCCAAATAGTGTTGGCCTAGCGCATGACGCTATTACCACGTGAATATTATTATTATAAGTAATCAAGTACCAATTAACCAAATTTTACCTTAATTTTTAGTGAATAACAGACAATTTATTGCTTAATTCATTGTTTGCACACATTAATTCACTTAAAAATTAATTAATCACTTGATTACCTACTGATGCGTGTAAAAGAGCCTTTAACTGGGGCAAAATTTGTCATGTTATTTCTCTATTTATATACATGCTGCTTAGATCCAGAAAGGAAAAATGCAGTTGCGAGCTTCCTCGAAGTTCAAATCTAACATAATAAAATAAGCTCAAGCTGTTTTGCATCGTATAATGATCGTTCGTAATATACATGGGAAAACATATAGAATACTCTGAGAAGTATATACACATGGGCGGCTTTCATAAGCTTACCTCCAATAATTTTTAAAGGCAATAACGATATTGAAAGCGTATCTCTGCCATCATGCGATTTAGGGTTTTGCTGTAGAAAACTAACATAAAAGGGAGTCAAGGCTTTTTATCTTCATAATTATCACGTTTTAAAAACCTTAAATAATAGCATTGCATACAACAAATATTTGTGGATTTAGGGTGTTGTTACATTAGGACCTTCTTTTAGATAGAAAGATGCGTTTTTTTGGGTTCCATAATGGCTAAAAAGACGCTTCCAAAACACATGCTGAACATTTTCTGTGCTTAGCATAGCAGAGGTGTGTGAAATTTACTTAATTAAAAAAAGTGAATAAGAAGCCACATTTTTAAGACTGGATTTGAATTCTACTGTTAAAGATAAGAACTTTTGAAACTCCTGGAAATATTACGCTCCGAGCATTAGTTTACCGTCAGGAGAGCCCAGACATGCTAAAATTTAGAAGAGTTAAAAAGTTAATTAGAGTTTAAAAAGTTCTAATCTTTAGCTGTAGAATTCAAATCCAGTCTTAAAATGTGGCTTCTTATTCACATTTTTAGGGTCCGTAGGCAGAACCAAGGACCCTTATATTTTCCTGCTTTCTTTCTTTTCTTGTGTTCCTTGCTTAAACTATATACAGGGTTGGCTACGGACCCTCGCTGTGTGCTGACTAGTACACACTTGACCTGTTTATTTAATTATGTAAATTTCACACACCTCTTTTTAGCCATTATCGAAACCAAAAAACCACATCTTTCTATCTATGGTTCGGGAGATATTTCGCTGCGCCGTGCGTTAGCTGGGACACCCTGTATATAACTTCAAAAATTAAGTTATTCTGAGTATATCGATAAGGAAATGGAATGTATCGTTCTCCCTTTTTTCCCAATATTCAGTAAATATTATTAGTAAGTCTTACAACCTGCCTCAAGTTTTTCATCTTAATAATCGATAAATATTTCAATATTGCTGATACAACAATTTATTTTTCATTTATATGATGTTAGTTGAATGTATTTAATTAATATTTGATATATTTACTGAATCTTGTATCTATTTGCAGAACCGTGCTTTTAGGCTAAATTACTAAAATTAAGGTAATTTTATGACATGATGAAGCCTCAGAATAGTTTTAAACACCCGGGTATATATGTTTATAAATATTCCCCGTTTCCTCTCTTCGCAGGTGCATTGGTAATCCTTATAATAGGATGAGCCACGCACCTGGCAAAGAGTATACAGGGTTTTTTCCTGGTTACGATTTCGTCACCCTATGTAGACTGTATAATGGTTTATACACCAGGTAAAAAGATTAAAGATGTTGTCAAACTCACTCTGCAGTTGGTAAAAAACCACTTCAAGTCAACAGACTTAATCTATTGCCTTGAAACCCAGGTATAAGGTATATCACGCTTATAATAATCTCTACAGACTTAGATTTAAAGTATTTTTACAAATCTTATAACAATGTATATTTCAAAAAAGATTATAGCTGAACTAAACATTTATTTAAGTAAAATTGAAAGGAGTATATACCCTTAAAAATTTACAATAATAGTAATTATTATTTCTTTAAAATACTATATGGGAATAATTATATAAGTAACATTTTATTAGTAAAGTTGATTCTATAAGAAGTCAAAACAACTTCACCATAAAGTTGAAACAAACATTGACGATAGAGTTGTAATAAAGACTTCAACTTTATCGCGAATATTTGTTTCAACTTCATAGTAAAGTTGTTTATACTTCTATAAAAAGTCAAAACAACTTCACCATAAAGTTGAAACAAACATTGACGATAGAGTTGTAATAAAGACCAACTTTATCGAGAATATTTGTTTCAACTTCATAGTAAAGTTGTTTATACTTCTATAAAAAGTCAAAACAACTTCACCATAAAGTTGAAACAAATATTTACGATAGAGTTGTAATAAAGACTAAACACGTTTGTATTGACTTCAATAAGAGTTGTTATAATCCTTTATAAATAGAGTATTACAAATAATAATTAGAGTTAAATTAAAACTTGGTCTAGAATTGTTAAAACTTTGCATATTTTTCTAACAACCCTGAAATTGTTTATTTTTACTCAATCCAGGTTGTTACAACTCTAAATTAGGTTTTGTTACAACTCCCATGTCGTGTTATCTCAACTTTATCACTAGACTTGTTACAACACGTCAAGTGTTGTTATAACTCTTAAATATCTTATACTAACTCTAATTTACTTACTCCAACTCTAAAAATTGTAGTACTAACAACGCTAAAGCGGTGGTAAATCCAACTTCAGAGTTAGAGTCATTTCAAACCTAGGAAGTTATAACAACACTTAATGTGTAGCGCAGATCCTAAATTAGTGTTGAAACAAAGAAATGTGCCTCAACCCCCTATTAAAGTTGTTATGACACTACTCATTTTTTTCCGTGTAGGTTTAATTATTGCAATTATGAAGAGTTGAATTTAGAATTTTGGCCACCAGAGAGAATAATCTTTTCTTTGATCTTATCATAAGTGTAAACTTTCACTGGCATTTCAAGGCAGTAGTACAAGAAGTTCTTAATTTTTCTTGTTGTGCGAGTCATTGGTATTAAATGGACATGGACATATTTAGAAGACAATTTAGGTAAGAATTAAGAATATCAATCTATATAAATATAAAAGTCAACATATGTGTGTATGTTCTTTATACAAATCTACAATTTTTGTCCGAACTCGATGAAAATTTGCTCAATTGACCTTTAAAGCAAGTGGAAAATCACTGTCGACATGAATTTTCGAAATTTAAATTTTGAAATACGGGGTCAAAGACATGAACACCCTTCATGATGCATATGTTAAAAAGCTCTTTAAAAGTACAGTAATTGTTGTTATGTACAGTGTTGTCATATTTTCATTTAGAAGGGAGATTTCATTTATTTTTTGGTATTTGCAAATTATCTTATCAAAAAGGAGGGGGTATAGAAATAAGTGGTAGGGATAGAATCTAGATATTCTCGTACAGTAAAATAATTTAAATGTTTCTTGATGGTAGTTTATAAACTTATCAAATTAAAATAACGCTCCGTAGTGAAGCACGGGTATCCAGCTAGTATCATAATAAATTATATGATGACAATATGTTCAACAAGGTTTATTTCCTCAGTAAATTTGACCTCATTTAAGAATTATAAATAGTCTATATTATATTTTTACGGTTAGTTTTCCGAAAGTATTCACGTGTCTATAGGTGTAGATTATCTACTAATCTACTTGTAACTGTTGAAAAGTGTTAATTACTGGAATACCTGGAACTATATGATCAAGCATTCTGTATGAATGGAGGTATGATACTAACTGACATTAAGATGGAAGTATAAATAGCCACATACTTCAATTTTTCAAAACTTCAATTTGTTTCCAATATATACAGGGTGGTCCAAAAGTCTCCCCCCCCCCCCCCTCTTAACTTTTGAACGGTTTGAGATAAATTAATGAAACTTGGGGGATCTCTATCATGCAAAGGGAAGTTTGTTTTCATGCAATCGTCCACTAGGGGCAACCACCCACTTTGCCCCAGGTCACCTAACTTCAAAATTTCAAATTGGAGTCTACATTTTTAATAGCATATTTGGATTCTACGGTGAAAAAAATAAACTTTTACGTGTAACTTTTTTTTCTATCTCCAATATTTTGCCCCCTACAGGGGGGCAAAGATGGCAAAACAACCCTTCCGAAATAGTAAAAAAATAACACTTAGATCGTAATAAAATCTAAACGGTTAGAAATAAAGTAATGAAACTTGGGGGATCTGTACCATGCAAAGGGAAGTGTGTATTCATCCACTCGCGTACTAGGGGCAACCACCATTTTGCCCCCAGGCAATGAAATTTACCATTTTTATACCTATCCTCCCTATAGGGGGCAAAATATAAGAGATGGAAAAAAAAGTTAGAAGTAAAATATTTTTATTTTTTGCCATAGAATCTAAATCTGCTATCAAAAATATACACTTTAGGTTAAAATTTTGAAGTTAGGTGGCCTGGGGGCAAAATAGGTGGTTGCCCCTACTGTGCGATTACATGAAAACAAACTTCCCTTTACATGGTACGGATCCCCTAAGTTTCATTAATTTATCTCTAACCGGTTAGATTTTACAACGAATTATCGGAAGGGTTATTTAGCTATCTTTGCCCCCCTATAGACGGCAAAATATTGAAAATAGAAAAAAAAGTCCAAGTAAAAGTTTATTATTTTTCACGGTAGAATCCAAATATGCTATCAAAAATACACACTCCAATTTGAAATTTTGAAGTTGGGTGGCCTGGGGGCAAAGTGGGCGGTTGCCCCTAGTGGGTGATTGCATTAAAACAAACTTCCCTTTGCATGGTAGAGATCCCCCAAGTTTCATTAATTTATCTCAAACCGTTCAAAAGTTATGAGGGGGGGGGAGACTTTTGGACCACCCTGTATAAAACAAATATTTTATCTTTGATCAAGTTATATAATACAATTTTTTTAATATAAAAGAGTTCATGGAAAAAATAATGTGAAGGTCGTAAACAAGACAATAATTCCACCATAAGGAAAAAATTACAAATAAGTGAGAATTATTATTTTAAGAATTTCTCTTGTATTAGGTACTCTATATATTTAATAAATTGCATTATTAACAACTAAGTTCAATTTATATTTTCTAAAAAAATATAAATAAATTTATTGACTGCACTTTACATTTAAATGGACTACATTTTAGAATTTTTCAATCAAAATCATCGGAAACACCCGAGTTCGATTCCCCACCGAGGAGAAGTTATTTTTATGATAAATTTTAATGAAAAGTTCAATAATCATTAAATGAACCTACGAAAACTAATAAAAACACTGTGCTAAGTAATTATGAACTCGTGTAATATGGGAAAGTTGTTTGAGTTTTTAGGACCAATTTTTTTGCTAGGTAATTGCGCTCATGATATGTTTATTAGCTATTTCATTGTTTGTTTCGCATATTTTTTTATCTGTACATTGCATAAAGAAAGGATTTAAAATTAATGCAGAAAAATAAAATAAAACTTTGCCTCATTTTCATCCCTGATACTATCTATAATTACTTAAAATTTACTGCATATTTATTCGAGAGTATACAACTGTTTCCGTAATTAGTTCTTTTTTTCCTAAAGCCTGAATATATTTTTAATGACCATTAACATATCGTACCAATAAACGAAAATAACAATATGTTAATTAACAGCGTGTTTAATAGTCGTTTTTTAGTAGTTTTATATTCTTATGAAATGTGCAGTCAATAAATTTATGCCTCATATTCATTAATTTTACATCTTTTATTTTATATAAGTAGTTGGTTGTTTTTTGGAATGAAAGTCCTTTATTATATTTTATTCAAACAAGCTTTCGTCCAGGGAACCTGGACTTCTTCAGGTTTTGGAAATACTGTAAATTTAGAGAAACAAATGGTCAAAATGAAAACGAATTTTGGAAATGAAAGTCTTACCAAGTTAATTTTGATTGTTTTTATGTTTTTTTTTAAAAGAATTAATTTTATTTTTTTAACTGACATACCTAATAAAAAATGTTGAATTATTTATTTTTATTTGTATTAAATATAATATTTGTGTAACCTCTGCAACAAAGTAACATCGTATACCAAATTAACTGTAAACAATGCCCTGCAACATACATAGGAGAAACTTCACAACAATTCAAAAACAGATTTCATCAACATATTAAAGACATCTCAAACAACAACACTAACACAGCTATATCAGAACACGCACACAACACATTAGACACAGATAAATATAATATTCTACACACTGAAAAACACCACCAAAAACGACTTACACTGGAAATGTTATACATAAAATCAAATACTAACAACATAAACTTGAAACAAGACACCAATAAATTAAGCAACATTTACACAAATATTATATTTAATACAAATAAAAATAAATAATTCAACATTTTTTATTAGGTATGTCAGTTAAAAAAATAAAATTAATTCTTTTCAAAAAAAACATAAAAACAATCAAAATTAACTTGGTAAGACTTTCATTTCCAAAATTCGTTTTCATTTTGACCATTTGTTTCTCTAAATTTACAGTACTTCCAAAACCTGAAGAAGCCCAGGTTCCCTGGACGAAAGCTTGTTTGAATAAAATATAATAAAGGAATTTCATTCCAAAAAACAACCAACTACTTATATAAAAAAACCTCAAGTCCGCAAAAGAAAAACTTCAATCTTTTATTTTGTTTATATATACATAGATTCTTTCGTAATCAGTTATACATAAATAAACATTTACATGTAAAGATAACTTCAGAAAAACAATAAAAGTCTAACCTATGGACAGCATATAGAGGAGTCTAAATTTATTAAAACATAAAGTATTTAAATGTGAAATTTTTATTTAAATTACTCGTAAGTGAACATATTTGTTTTAATGAAAATCGTAAAATTTTATAAAAATATTTTATTTTACATTTTTTTAAAAAGTTTATGGAAGTTTTCTTAAAGATCAATTCATTTCTCGATTTTGTATGCATAAAAATAAATATAATGTATACAAATATAATAGATACATATAATATTAGTGAAAAAAAAAATAATATAAAGCAACATGCAATACAGCATTTACCCATTTATAAAATTAACGTTACTTGAAAAACATTAAAATTATTTATGTATAATAACGAACTATTAGACCAGAAGATAGCCCCAAAAAAGTGTCTGACTTACATCAAGCTAGAATTTTGTGTACAACTTAAGTTTTTGTGCATTTTAAGAATATATGGTCGGCTAAATTTGTCTGCGGGAAATAGTTTGGCAATTGGTATTTAAAAAAAAAACAGACCGGTGGAGAGCGGCCATGTCCCGCCATTTATGGTGGACAATGTGATTTTCATGATCCTGAGTACGAACTTAGTTAGTAGACCAAAAATCAAGTTGATCTTAGCTTGTCGCTTAATACGTGACCACTTTGATTTGGAGCAACTTTTGAGAACATATAAAGTGACGAACTAACATCAATTATTGATTTTTGAACTACTCACTATTCTTTTACTCGGGATCTTGAAAATCACATTGTCCACCATAATGGGTAAGACATGGCCTTTCTCTAACGGTTTGTTTTTTTCAAATCCCTATTATTGTCATTGTCAAGCTATGTCCCACAGACGAACTTAGCCGACCACATATTCTTAAAAGGCGTCAAAAGATTAACATATATACAAATTTCGAGCTTGATGTTAGTCAGACACTTTTTTGCACTTTATCTCCTGGAATATTATATTGTTTTCAATCGATAATTAAATAAAAAATATGTGTGGTGTTGTGGGACACCCGGTAGGAACGAAGTTCCTTACGCTTTATATTAAATATAAAAAAAATCACAGGGAAGTACTTGCGTCCAAGTACTTTTTAGGGTTTTGTAGAAGATTAAGCATGCCCGTTATGTAAATATGATTTTATTCTTCGATCTCAAGGGTCCGGGTTCGATCCCCCAGGGGGTCACAATGTTTTTCATCGGTAATAACAACTAGAAAAATTCATTTTTTCAGACCATTTCCATCGCTTCACCATAAGGTATAACCATGAATTATTTCGAAATTTTAGGACCACCCGTTATATAGTGGTTGGGGAGGGGGGAAATTTTTGGGGTATATTTTGACTTATAAAATTAATAAAGAATGAAAAATTTAAAAAAGCAAATATATATTTGAATCCTACTCTCCACCAGCTTTCATATGATACCCAACTCAAAATTTTAAAAAAATAAAATTTTTGGCGCACTTAAAATTTTCGTGCCCAAAATTGGCAATTTTTTAAAATTTGGGATGAACTCCCGGAATTTTCATCGCCCCACAATAAGGCATTAGCATGAATTATTTCGAAATTTTAGGACCAGCCGAAGTATAATGGTTGGGGGGGGGGAATTTTTTTTTGGGTATATTTTGATTTTTTTACCCAATAAGGGATGCAAAATTTAAAAATGTATATATAATCTTTGCGTCCTACTCTTCAGCAGCTTTCATTTGATACCCAACTCAAAATTTTAAAAAAATAAAATTTTTGGCTCACTTCAAATTTTCGCGCCAAAAATTGGCAATTTTTTAAAATTTGTGATGAACTCCCGGAATTTTCATCGCCCCACAATAAGGCATTAGCATGAATTATTTCAAAATTTTAGGACCAGCCGAAGTATAGTGGTTGGGGGGGGGGGGAATTTTTTTTTGGTATATTTTGATTTTTTTACCCAATAAGGAATGCAAAATTTACAAAAGCATATATATATTTGCGTCCTACTCTTCAGCAGCTTTCATTTGATACCCCACTCGAAATTAAAAAAAAAATATAAATTTTTGAGTTTACAACATTTTTGCGAATTGCGCATGCGCACATTTAATTTTGAACTTCTGTATATTTTTCCTGTGGTTGGGTCAAAAAGTTACACCAGTATTTCAAATTTCAGCTCTATAGCTTAAACGGTTCGGGCCCTATGATCCAAAGAGCGACGGACAGACGGACACATCACCCTCGGCATAAGGGTTTTGAGAAGAATCTACAAAACCCTAATTATATAATTACAGTGCTAAGTATATGATAATAACTACTTATACATGGCGGAGTTAGAATAAGAGACAAAGTTAAAAGTAACGAACTGTTTGTACCTAGCAGAGTTAAGGCAAAATTAAAAGAAAATCATTATTTGTATCATTAAAGCAAGCGTCTTACTATAAATATATATTGAATATAAGAAAAAAGTTGATCATGATGAGTTTATAGTGAAAGAGTATGTTTGTTAAAGGAGTTGGGATTGAAATAGGACTGTTTTCTACCTACCCGGCCAATTAATTTAAAATATTATAAAATATATCTCTTCCCTACTCTACAGCTTCTGCTTGTATCAGGGTGAAATTTTACATGATTATATTTTATTTATTTACAAAGACATTTTTGACCTATATAAAAAAAATAATCATAACAAATCAAGTAACAGGCTTCCTTATTAACACTTTTTCCCGTTTACGTGAGCGTTGCGCGTGGACGCTTGGGTGGATAACGTTTTCCGACGAACTCAGCCTGGGCATTGGTAAAATGAACATGTGTACCTAATTTCATCAACTCGGTGATCTTTTACTCAAGTTATCGTCATCTGTAGATTTCGTGGCGGATTTTGCGTGACGGTGATTTTGGTCGTTTTTTTCGAATTCACTCCCAGGCTCCAGAACGTGCCATAAGGAACTTCGTTCCAAAACATATAATACATAAAACAAAAAATAAAATAATTTGATTTTCTCTTCAAGATATTTTCCTATGTTAGCACAAAATATAATAACTTGGAAAATATAGCGCCCTGTAATAATCCTTTGTTTTTTTGGTGGTCTTGACTTAAATAAATAAGAAGAATATCTAAACAAAGAACGAATCTAAAAGGAGAACTTAAAATCGATGTGGAATAGAAAAAAAACCGAAAGCTACCTATTACAAGAAAAATTGTGACCACGTAACTTACTTTACTTTATTATTCTTTCTTTTAGTTGAGAGTTCAGTAAAGAGCAAACAAACATAAGATGGCAATGTTAAAGAGAGGAAATATCCAGTGTCAGTTGCATTTACGACTCCGGTAAATTTACTTCGTTTTTCCTTTTTACACACCAAATTTATATGTTTTCCTTTTAAGTAAGAAAATAAAATAAATTTAAGGAGTTAATATAATTTTTTACTTATGTTAAAAAAATCCATTTTGAAAATTAACAGATAAAAATATTACAGAATAATAGAGTTCAAAACGGGTAAAAGAGATATTTAACGGTGAAAGTAATTTGCAAGGGAAGTAAGTATCGGTGTTTTACTAGCTTAAAACTTTCTCAAAGTGACCTTATAAGTAAAGAAAAGGTAAGGAAAAACAACGTAAAGTAAAACTTGTATTTTGCTTTTAAACAAAACAGGAAGTTATTACTGCCTCTACCTTAGACTTAACAGAGGTCTGGAGAGGTCTGCACAAGTGAAACGTATTAGTATCTCTTACTAACCCGTAATCAACCAGGAGAAACCATGGAAAACTTTACAACTAACATAAACCCTTCAAAAAGTTACCCTTTATAAGATATAATAATAAGAGAGAAGGTCTAAAGGGTTTTTAGGGTGGATGAGAATGTGTAAGCGGAGTTTGTTGGAAGAGATATTTCAAGTTCTCGAATCATAAGGGTTAAAAGAAGAACGAAATACATGAGACAATACAGAACTTCAGTAGACTAACCTATGTGTTTCTCGTCTCTAACTTTTTGATTGAGGTCATTTTATCAAAGGTCTACCATTTCTCATTGATTGAAAGTTCCAGGAATTTTTTTTGGAACGAAGTTCCTTATGACGCGTCACAGCGTCTTGAGCCCGGGAGTGAATCCGAAAATAAACAGGTCAAGTGTGTGCTAGTCAGCACACAGTGAGGGTCCGAAGGCCACACTATATAGTGGTTAACTGTAAAGTGTATAAACAGTGTTTTTTAAAAATGCTAAAAGCTTACTTTGAACTATTCTAAGGGTCTGATATTCTCAAAACACACTCTGATAAAGTATTTTTTTGCCACTGAACCGGACTACAACCATATAAATACATCGAAAAGACCAAAATTATAAAAAACGTATTTTGTCAATAAAAAATAAAATAATATTTTTTTAGAAATTTCCAAAAAGTGTTAGCTCTACTTTTGAGCAAAGAATGTTCAGGATTTTTTTCAGATTTTTTGCACTTCACATAAGCGAGATAGAGGGGGGGGGGGGGGCACGTTTCACACCCACTTCAAACTTGCCTACACTCGCCCTATCAAAGTTATAACCAAAGAATTATAAATCTTTGTAATCAGCTAGACATACCATTTCATATGATACCCCTGGCCCCTGACAGTGTCGGAAAAAAAAATCAAAAAATGTTAACGCTTAAGTTTTTTTACGTTATTATTTAATCCAAGATGTTCTAGTGATTCACCTGACATTAATTTAGCGTAGATTTTCTTGAGATGAGGGTCTGTTAAAGTGTCTTTTGCAATTTGAGCCCTGTTTATGTTTAAAGTAAAGTTGGCTTATTTGGAATTTAGCTGAATCGTCCATGAGTTGTGCACTTGGTGTCTCAAAAGGAAATCTGGATAGATAATCTGCATTTCCATGTTGGCTCGACTTGTTATATTCGACTGTGTAATTAAATCCGGATAAAAAGAGGGCATAATTTAATAACCGTGATGCTGATAGTGCTGGTAGAGAACGACGTGGGTGAAATATAGAAATAAGGGGCTTATGATCGATTAGTAACCATGATAAATTTCCTTCCGTAAAGGTAAGTGAAACATTTTTTTAGACCCCCAATAAATAGCAGTGGCCTCTTTGTCGATCTATTATCTAATGGAACTTTGTTCCAGTCAAAAAAAAAAAAAAATAAATAAAATTAAATAATTTCTCTGGTATAGTTGTATACTGTATACCTCCTTATGTATACATAAACATTTAAAATATTTAAACATTTAACCTATTATCTACTTCAGTTAATATTAATAATTTATCAGATTTAAATAAATTTTAATAATTTAGTAAAATGTGCTTTTAATACGCACCTTTGTTTCTTTAGTAGTTCTGTCATCCTCGTCGCCAATTAATATGTACAAAAGTTACTTGTTGAGTCATTTATTTCTAAACACAATCTGATTCATATATAAAATGTAACCGTTAAGAAGGTTTCAATCAGGTAAGTAATAACAATAAGAAATGTCCCTAAATAATATAAATAAATATGTATCACATATATTATTATAATTAAACAGTAGGACAATATATATTTTTTCTATCTTAAGGATACTGTGAAGAAGGAGTTAAAATAATCTATGAATTGAGCAATTTATTAGATCCGTGAGATAATGATCGTATTAAAACCAAATGATTAAATAGGATAAAGAGAACCACCAAAACGTTTCTTTATTTCAACCAAGAAAACGTTAGCTGATCATATATCATGTCTGAAACATATTGGGATGGAAAACATTGAGTATGAGTTAGGGTTAAAACCAGAGATAGCGAATCCAATCAATACTGGAAAGAACCAGGATATTCAACCACACAGCGGATATTCAACCACACAGCGGACATTCAACCACACAGCGGACATTCAACCACACAGCGGACATTCAACGCAGAGTTGAAATTGCGGTTGGACCTAAAAAGAGAAGAAAATTGTAGAAAATAGAAAACGTAAAAGAACAATAGAAACTAAAGCTCAACAAAGAAATGTACTCTTCGAACAAAGAAAGGATAAATTCTAGAAATTAGAAGCAGCCATAATACGGCCGCAGTCATGAACAATTATATAAGACAATTCTAAACTAAGAGCTGGTGTGCTAGTGAGCATACACTCTAAATATATATATAAATCTATATATATATATATATATTACTGGCTAAATTACCGTGCTTCGCTACGGAGTGTATGCATGAGGAGGTATACAATATACAACTATACCAGAGAAATTATTTATTTATTTTTTTTTTTGACTGGAACAAAGTTCCTTATGACAAGTTACAGCATTTTGATCCAGAAAGGGAATCCGAAAAATCGACCGTCACGAAATCGGCCAATGACGATAACATGAGTAAATGATGACCGACTTAGTTGAAATTTGGTACACATGTTTATATTACCAACGCCAGAAACGAGTTCGTTGAACAACGTTATCCACCCAAGCGTTCGCGCGCAACGCTCGCTTAAACGTAAGCTTTAAATTTAAAATTGAAATTTTAGGACAGTAAAAATTTTAACTTCATCCATTCAATGAGACAAAAATATTTATATTTGTGTGTATGTGTGTGTTTTTTTGTTTTTTTTTTGTATACTAAATTACAGCATGCTCCACCATTAGTACTACATGCGGTTAAAGGTCAAAATTATATTTAACAATTGGCTTAAATAAGAAAATAGACACCGATAACAACAATGACGGTAAGATAGATAATAAAACTTACAGCAATTGGAAGTTACTGTAAGCGTATTGAAAACAAGTTAGTAACAAATAACAAGAAAAGACAAAACTAAAATGAATATAGGAACTTAATTACAAACATAGTTACACGCAAAATTATCACAGTTACAAGAATATTAATGTGCATAGTTTTAAAATAAATCAAATAACAAAGGGTTGTAGTAAATATGCTTATTAGAAAGATTAATAACTTAACAAAGTTTAACAAATTTAGACTAACAAACAAATTAACAGCTATATAGTCAATCAAAATTGGTACAGAGAAATATACTTCAAAATTAATGAGCTTAATGAATTACTCAATAGAGATAAAAAAATTATGAAAATATTGTAATAAGATAGGAGCAAGTGTGTGTGTGTGTGTGTGTGTGTATGTATATATATATATATATATATATATATATATATATATATATATATATATATATATATATATATATATATATATATACATATATTATACACTCACACACAAATATAAATAAATATTTAACAATATTTTAACTGGAGTAGGCCGGGACGTAAGTGGGTTAGGGACTCACTCTATTACAACCATCCTCATTAGCTATCAACGTATCATGATTATCTATTTTCTCAATATTCAATATATATTTATTGCAAGAAGCTGGCTTCAATGATAAAAAAATATGCTTTTCTTTAAATTTTGCCTTATCTCCGCTAAGTACAGATAGTTAATTAATTGTTGTCACTTTTCTAACTCCCCCATGTATAAGTAGTTACCATCGTATATTTAGCAGTGGGATTTTATAATTTTATTTATAAGCGTAAGGAACTTTGTTCCAAACGGGTGTCTTGCCACACCACACGTATTTTTTAAATTAGTAATTTTCTCTGACTACTGAGGAAACTGTTTGAAAAGTTAACCTTCAGGAAAAGCAGGGGTAAAAGCAATGTTCAAACATCAACCAACCAGAGTTCGATTCCAACAGAGTTTAAGAATTTGCCACAAAAGATCATATTATAGAATATAGAAAATAGTAGCGTGTGCTTTGAACACATGCTGCAGACCTGACAAAAGCTGTGTTTTACAGTAACATTTTTCTCTTTTCAAAGGGAGGATGATATGCAAGAGTAAAAGATGCATTTTCACCAATCAATTTCCTGATGCTAAATCGGAAATTTCCCACTTCTGTTTGAGGACACACTGTTCTCTTATTGTAAAAGGTCCGGAGTCCGGGGGTTGGGGAAGGTAGAGATCACGGCCGGAACGAATGGTCTGCAATTAAAAGTTATCCGGTCTCGGTGGATTAGATCGCCTGATTAAGTCAGTACGTGACTTGCCTCTGTGATAACAGCAAAAAAGGCGATCCACTCAAAAGAAAAACAGCCAAGTTTTAGAGCCACTGTAAATAATAATAATTATACAAACCTCCCGACTAAATAATAATTATTGCAATTAATACAAACTTTCTTCATTATTCCCATTGTTATTTCTATAAATTAAACTTTTATTGAACCTAGCAACATAATAGCTATAATAAATAATCTAAAGATAATTTTTATTTGTTACAAAATAATGATATAAGTAGATAGAATAAAACGAAAATATCGCTTTTCAAACCGATTTCATTCCAAAAATTTTGGGACTTAGGACTTAAACGTTTTCGTACTTCAAAACGATTACAACGCTTCTAATAAATTCGGGAAGTTCGAAAGCTAAAATACAATGTTCTTATACAGATTCGAAGAGACATAAAGGTATTAGCAATACCAAAATGTATGAGCAATACCTAAATGTATGAACAATACCTAAATGTATGAACAATACCTAAATGTATAAACAATACCTAAATGTATGAACAATACCTAAATGTATGAGCAATACCTAAATGTATGAGCAATACCTAAATGTATGAACAATACCTAAATGTATGAACAATACCTAAATGTATGAGCAATACCTAAATGTATGAGCAATACCTAAATGTATGAGCAATACCTAAATGTATGAGCAATACCTAAATGTATGAGCAATACCTAAATGTATGAGCAATACCTAAATGTATGAGCAATACCTAAATGTATGAGCAATACCTAAATGTATGAGCACAATCAAACAATGTAGTCCATTTAAATACGAATCTAACGATATAAGTCCCGGGAAAAATCTAATTCTCGATAAAATAGCTTTAAACGCGAACGCAGAGAGGTTCAATTCCCCGCCGAGGATAAGTTATTTTTATGATACATTATGATAAAATATTAAATAATAATTAAATGTTCCAACGAAAACGAATAAATGGAAAACTCTGGGCTAAGAAATTATAAACTTGTATATGAGAAAGTTTGTCTGAGTTGTCTCTGACCGATTTTTTCAATTTTGGCAATACTAGCTATACTCATACTTTTAAAAAGATATGTTCTTTATTGTAATTAATGGGCGAATCTAAATTTAAGTGTCTGCTTACTGTGGTTGATTATAAATTTAATCAAAAATAGAAAATAAATCTTTTTTTTGCAGGAAAGACCCTTGAAGAATGCTTGTAACGGATAGGGTCCTTCATAGCAGGGCTGCGGACCAATGTAGAACTTTATCCTAAGACTTTCTTGTACAAGCCCTTTTTTCTTTACAGAATTCAGGAGTTATAAGGCGAAGAGAGAACAGGCACTCCTTTCTATCATAAAAAAAAAAAAAAAAAAAAAAAAAAAAAAAAAAAAAAAATTTGGTCAATTCCAGTTTTCAAAGAAATGTCATTAACTGGGTGGCGAAGTACTTACTAAAGTTTTTTCCTCCTTCTCTCTTTCTCTTAAGACCCCTTTAGCTTTAAAGTCTCTGAGAACATGGAGTGTCTTGGGGGAAGGGGGGGGGGGGGGGTGAGAGAGTTTTAAACCATCTTAAACGGCGAGAAGTGAACAAGCCACGGTTAAAATCCTTTCGACAAAATTATTGACCTTATAAAGAATAAAAAAAGGAGCAGCAAGATATCAAATTCAACTTTATCTTGCAAAAGTTGAAAACAAGAAGTATCCTATTAAAAGAATAACATGTTCAACATTTAGAACATGATATTCTTTGCCACAATATTCACCTTGGAAATCATAAACAGCTTTAAGCTATTAGAGGCCGACCAAGAAGTCATGGAAATAAGAGGAGTGCGCTAGTGTCGTCATGTACAGTCAGTTTTTAATAAAATAGAACATTGTCAAAAAACACAGTGTTGTTCTTTTGTTATTAATCATTTTTTTTTTTTATAACTTCTATATTTTTTTAATATTTTTTGCAACAGGCAACACTGTACCTGATAAGAAATCACTAATAATATACGATAATATCTTTATATTATTATTTATTGATTATTCATAATAATATTCTTTAAATCTAAATCGATTTTTATATATATATATATACCGGGGGGCTTTTTACACCCGAAGAGGCAGGCCACTTAGGTGGGCCCATTCATCAAACCCGGGTTAGGGACCGAAATCTTTTCACTGTCGTGTGAAGATATGGTCGTCAACCATGACTCCCCTCCTAGTTGTATTACAACCAGGAGTGTCATCGTCATGGTTTCCAAGCCGAAACCTGGTGGCGCCACTCTTTCGAGGAGCTTCCCACTTGTTAAAACAATGCTGGGTGGACATTGAGCGGGGTGCCTGGTCCGGGAATCAAACCCAGAGCTGCGGTCACCTTCTGACCCGGCTCGATGCTACTTAACTTGCCTTATCGCAAGGCGAGCGCTCTAGCCTCCGAGCCACCCAGGCCCCCTTTGTCTGGTACATAGTACCAACTTAACAAGGTACATACATAATCCGGGAGATAGAGTGTATAAAAGTGCCTGACTAAAATCAAGCTAGAATTTTGTGAATGAGTTAATTTTTTGGTGTTCAAGAATATATGGTACTTGAATTTTTGGTCTACTAATTTTGTAGTGAGGTTCATGAAAATTACATTTGACAAAACAAAAATAGATTGTAAAAGCATAAAATCAATAAAAAAAAAGTATATATGAAGTAGGAGGAAGCTATCTGCCACACTAATTGGCAGGCTATTTTTATTATTTTATTTTTTTTTTTTTTTATAACACTGTTTAGAATTTAGTTTTAGAGTTGAATTTTCATAGAATAAAGGCGAAGCAATTTTATTTAATTAAATTATCAACATTTTTGTTTATTGTTTTTATTAGCAAGACAAAAATTAAATTTCATAATAATTTTTTTTTTTGGAGGCACAAGTAAAAAAAAAAAAAAAATGTATAAATAAATCTATCTAGAGTGGGATCGATCTCAGGTTATTTCCATACGAACACTGTTAGCTCTGGAGCGAGCCCCGCGTTGAAAAACATATTAGTCCTTCCCAGTAACCCTTTCTCTTCCGCAAACAGAACGCTTCCCATAACTTGTTTTTTCAACTTTAAAGCTCCGAGGTAAAAAAACTCAACTATTTTTAAAACAATATACTAATGTATTTTTTAGACTTTTATTTTGAGTAAAGTAAACTAATAATTACGGATAGCAAAAGTTAGGTTATTATTACTTTTTGTTTTTGTGCTATAAATGTCAGCCCTCTAGGTCAGCAGAACATTTCTACAATTAATTAGGACTAACCTACAATATAAATTCATTTTCTGGTAACTTAATTGGTAAAATATTAGACTGGAATTTCATATACATATACACATATATTTGTGTGTGTTTGTCACTGTATGCTTACAATAGACAAAGCAACATACAAATCAATGAAAAATGCGAACAAGAAATAATCACATTGATGCCAAAATATTCGAGGAATTCGTTTTTTTTTTTTTTTTTTTTTAAATAGATTATTGCTGGTCTTGTTTTGAAGTCATTAGGGTGAAAAAGTCACTTTAAAAAAATAAATGTGTTTTTAATTCCCTTTATAAACAAGGTCCCTTCTCTCTCAGTTCTGTAATGGAATTTAAATTCTCTAAAATTACACTTTGTTAATTAACTACTTTCAACAACCAAAAATGCAAAATACGAGTTTTATTAAATAGAATTTCGAGATTTAACATTCTTTGTTTATTATTTTATGAGTAAAACATGTAAAAAGGAAATTATGCATGCGGTGTTTTGTAAATAGAGGAAAATAATTATTTTGATGTAGAAAAAATATCATGTTGCATGGAATTTTAAAACGCATAATAAATAGAAACAAACAATTTTAAAATAATAATAATGTGTGTGACTCTACTCGTTCTAAAGTTCCTCAGATTCATATGATTCGTGTTCAATTTTTTAATTGTTACATTACTTTGCGATTAAATTTAATTATTATTTGAAACAGTTTTATCTAAACTTCCTATACAAATATCAGGTAGGATAATAGATAAATCAAACGACAATCGCGCTTTTAGCAATTACCTTATTTTACAAACTAGACTATTTTCAGGTGTACAACCTGATTCTGGATGTATGGGAGCAGGAGGTATTCCCTCAGTCCTATATCCATAAGAAAGGTGACAAGGCGAGCGGCAGAAACCTACAGAGGAATTAGCCTACTAAGCCTTTGCTAAAATGTTTTTGCAAAAATTACCCAAAAACGTTTGAGCCCTGTTTCTCTTCTAGGAGAATATCAGTGTGGTTTTCGATGTAATCAATAGTCAAACAAATCTTCTCGGTCAGACAAATCCTAGAAAAATGTTACAAGTTTAATGTGGATGTGCACGAACTCTATATTGATTTTAAGAAATCCTATGATAGAGTCCATACAGGGAAATTAAGAGATACGCTCTAGGAGTTCATTGTTCCAAATAAATTAATAAGACTAATAATGCTAACGCTCAAGGGAACAAGAATCAAGGTTAATATAGATAGGTGTTTTTCGCCTTCTTTTGAGGTTGGACGAGGGCTGTGGCTGGGTACGTACTGTCAGCAAATCTTTTCAACCTACCCGCAAATCTTTGCCTTCTCGTGTTGGAAAGAGCAGTAAGGAAAATACCTGGCAACCCAGGAAGAACCTTGTTCAACCGACAAACCCAATGTCTTACGTATGCAGATGAAGTCAAGATCCAAAAGAGCCCTAGAAGAGCCTTACACGCTATTGAAGCAAGAAGCTGCTGAACTGGGACTGAATATTAACAAAAATAAAACAGAGTATATATGCTCATTACTCGCAGAGTACCTCCTGAATAAGCGCTGTTAGGAGGTGACTTATTTAAACCGACTAAAAACTTCAAATATTTAGGAACCCAAATCACCAATGACAACATAGTGTATCGGAGGAAGTAAGAGAAAGACTAACGGCAGGAAATAGATGCTACTAATGAAGGTACTAAAAAGTAAATTCTTAAGTCGAGAATTGAAGATCAAAGAGTATCTAACTATCATCCGACCTATTGTATAATATGGATCGGAAGCTGACTCTTACAAACTCTGATGATAACTGATTACGGAGTTGGGACAGAAAGCTATTATGAAGAATTTTTGGCCCTGTGAACGAGGATGGAAGATGGTGACTTTGGTGGAACGAGCTAAATATTCTCTTCGGATAACCAGACCTGGTGGATAAAATTAAGAAAAATAGGCTGAAATGGCTAGGTCACGTTGAGAGAATGCCAGAGAATAGGGCGGCTATAAAGTTGCATGTTGGTAAACCTGGCGGAAGAAGACTTAGAGGGCGTCCAAGACTGAGATAGCTGTATCGATCTGAGGAGGATAGAGGTGAGAAGATGGAGTGCTGAGGGACCTCTGCTGCTGGAACCTCTGGAGTAGCAAAGTGCTGCAGGCCCAGGCTCTCCGAGATCTGCAGGCCCAAGCTGTCCGAGATCTGCAGGCACAGGCTCTCCGAGATCTGCAGGCACAGGCTCTCCGAGATCTGCAGGCCCAAGCTGTCCGAGATCTGCAGGCACAGGCTCTCCGAGATTTGCAGGCCCAAGCTGTCCGAGATCTGCAGCCCCAAGCTGTCCGAGATCTGCAGGCCCAAGCTGTCAGAGATCTGTAGAGCCAAGGATGATTATGATGTTGATGGAGTCTTTGTCAGGGAAAGCAACTTTAGTTCGTACTTAAAATTACTAATATTTTAACTTTTTAATTCGAAACTTTTAAGGGCATTCTTAATAAATAAACATTTTTTCACGACTTCAAGAAAACCTAATCGCAATTTCCGTATTTTGCTATTTTGTAATGGTTTCGACTAGAGAAAACATTTTCTGGACTCAAAATTAAAATAATTCCCTACCACAATACTTTCTTTTTGTAAAAATATTTTGGGTAAGTAAAATAAAAATTAAATTAATAGGGTGGATGCACTAAACATATAAGACATAAAGTTGCAAATTTATCACAAGTAAAGTTAAAGTATACACAGTAACACTGAAATTTTAAAGTGAATTTTTAAAGTGATTAGTAATACAGTAGAATTAAATAATTAAAGTGCAACTGGTAAGTTAATGTATGCAAAGTATAATATGTATAGTTGAATTATGCACAGGAGGACAGTAAATTAAAGAATGCAAAGACTGTGAAGTAAGTACATGCAAAATAAGTATGTAAAGACCGTGATACCTAGAACGATTTGTACGGTACTTTAGAAATGCTTAATAGAAATAAATATACAAAGGAAACAATAACAGGCTGATGCTTTAAACAAATAACGTACTTTACCATAATAGTGCATTTTAATAGGAATTAACGAGCAATTGAAGAAGATTAAGGTGGGGGTGAAGTGGCAATGTTTTAGTAATTGGTGTTGAAGGCAAAGTGTTAAGAACAAGGCATTTGACTGGATAAGTTAGTTAGTGATTTCACCGCCAGGTAGCAGTAGTAGAACAAGCCGTCCTGAATAGCAATAGGATTTAGACTTGGCACTCAGTACCGACACAATGCCTTGCACACGATTCTCATCTATCTGATTATACTAATTCAACTTTGCCTACAGTATTATGTATGTGACGGTATATGGGAGATAATAGCCAAACAAGAAATATCATCATTTACTAACCATTGAGTTTCTTCTGGGTGAAACAAACCAGTTTTCAGAGGGTAGCGCCCCCCCAATTTAGAGCTAAAATTTATTTCTCGATTTCGTCTCAACTAAATGATTTTTCTCAACATGTACGATGTACTGTACGTCTCATTTCTTCAAAATTGACCCAGTAGTTTAGTTTCCACGCGTCTGCAAAGACGACAGACAGACATTTTTGAAAAAAACAACACTTTTTTGACTCGGGGGACCTTAAAACGTGAAAACCCATAAAAAATCTCAAAATCGAATTTTTATCACAATAATTTCTTATAGATTTTGTAAAAAATTATCACCTGTTTAACTTAATTCCTAAACATTACTCGCTCAAAAAAGAAAAGAAAAACAAAAAAATAAATAGGTAAAGCAAAAAGTAACAGCGAGGTGAATGTCCTTTTGACTACACATAAGCGGGGAAACAATAAGGTAGAAAAATATTCAACGAATTTCTGCGAATAAAGTAAATTCCTGGTGAAGAAGAAGAGAATGTGGCTGAGTGACAGAGTGGAGGGTGTTGTTAAGAAACAAGCCAAGTTGTTTCACATTCATCCTGCTCGCTGTATATTCACTTACTTCTCAACAGAGTTTAGGATAGGCCCAACAAAAGGAATTCCACTTTATTTTATACCCTCTGAATTACACGTCTATGCTAGAAAAAAACTGCTCAAATAAATGTATAACATGTAATACCGTAGCTGTAATCACAATTAATTATATAGCATATTATATTCTCAACCTAAGAATAAAATTATTTGATGAGGGTAAGTTTTTGATTTTAAAGAAACCCATTTTTTCCGGAGGACAAACTAAAGTACAACGTTACCACTATTGTGAAATTTTAAGCCAACTAATGTAGCGCGTATAGTTTCCTCGCATCTAATCACTGACAGAATTGTAAAATTAGACTAAAAACTAAAGTAGCGCGGATAGATTCCTCGCATCTAATCACTGAACGAATTGTAAAATTAGGCTAAAAACTAAAGTAGCGTGGATAGATTCCTCGCATCTTATCACTGAAAGAATTGTAACAATAGACTAAAAACTAAAGTAGCGCGGATAGATTCGTCGCATCTAATCACTGAAAGAATTGTAACATTAGACTAAAAACTAAAGTAGCGCGGATAGATTCGTCGCATCTAATCACTGAAAGAATTGTAACATTAGACTAAAAACTAAAGTAACGCGGATAGATTCCTCGCATCTTATCACTGAACTAATTGTAACATGAGAAAATAATGCAGCGCGTATAGATTCCTCGCATCTCATCACTAAACGAATTGTAACATGAGAAAGTAATGCAGCGCGTATAGATTCTCCGCATCTTATCACTAAACGAATTGTAACATGAGAAAGTAATGTAGCGCTTATAGACTCGTAGCATCTTATCGCTGAACGAATTGTAACATGAGAAAATAATGCAGCGTGTTTAGCTTCCTCGCATCTTATCACTAAACGAATTGTAACATGAGAAAGTAATGCAGCACGTTTAGCTTCCTCGCATCTTATCACTGAACGAATTGTACCATGAGAAAGTAATGCAGCGCGTATAGATTCCTCGCATCTTATGACTGAACGAATTGTAACATGAGAAAGTAATGTAGCGCGTATAGATTCCTCGCATCTTATCACTGAACGAATTGTAACATGAGAAAGTAATGCAGCGCGTATAGATTCGTCGCATCTTATCACTGAACGAATTGTTACATGAGAAAGTAATGCAGCGCGTTTAGCTTCCTCGCATCTTATCACTGAACGAATTGTAACATGAGAAAGTAATGCAGCACGTTTAGCTTCCTCGCATCTTATCACTGAACGAATTGTAACATGAGAAAGTAATGCAGCGCGTATAGATTCCTCGCATCTTATGACTGAACGAATTGTAACATGAGAAAGTAATGCAGCGCGTATAGATTCTCCGCATCTTATCACTAAACGAATTGTAACATGAGAAAGTAATGTAGCGCTTATAGACTCGTAGCATCTTATCGCTGAACGAATTGTAACATGAGAAAATAATGCAGCGTGTTTAGCTTCCTCGCATCTTATCACTAAACGAATTGTAACATGAGAAAGTAATGCAGCACGTTTAGCTTCCTCACATCTTATCACTGAACGAATTGTAACATGAGAAAGTAATGCAGCACGTTTAGCTTCCTCGCATCTTATCACTAAACGAATTGTAACATGAGAAAGTAATGCAGCACGTTTAGCTTCCTCGCATCTTATCACTGAATGAATTGTAACATGAGAAAGTAATGCAGCACGTTTAGCTTCCTCGCATCTTATCACTGAACGAATTGTAACATGAGAAAGTAATGCAGCGCGTATAGATTCCTCGCATCTTATGACTGAACGAATTGTAACATGAGAAAGTAATGTAGCGCGTATAGATTCCTCGCATCTTATCACTGAACGAATTGTAACATGAGAAAGTAATGCAGCGCGTTTAGCTTCCTCGCATCTTATCACTGAACGAATTGTTACATGAGAAAGTAATGTAGCGCGTATAGATTCCTCGCATATTATCACTGAACGAATTGTAACATGAGAATGTAATGCAGCGCGTTTAGCTTCCACGCATCTTATCACTGAACGAGATGTAACATAAGTAAGTAATGCAGCCCGTTTAGCTTTCTCGCGTCTTATCACAGAAATATTTGTAACATGAGAAAGTAATGCAGCGCGTTTAGCTTCCTCGCATCTTATCACTGAATGAATTGTAACATGAGAAAGTAATGCAGCACGTTTAGCTTCCTCGCATCTTATCACTGAACGAATTGTAACATGAGAAAGTAATGCAGCGCGTTTAGCTTCCTCGCATCTTATCACTGAACGAATTGTTACATGAGAAAGTAATGTAGCGCGTATAGATTCCTCGCATATTATCACTGAACGAATTGTAACATGAGAATGTAATGCAGCGCGTTTAGCTTCCACGCATCTTATCACTGAACGAGATGTAACATAAGTAAGTAATGCAGCCCGTTTAGCTTTCTCGCGTCTTATCACAGAAATATTTGTAACATGAGAAAGTAATGCAGCGCGTTTAGATTCCTCGCATCTTATCTCTGAAGAATTTATAAAAATGATATATTAATTAGAACCACTGTAACTTAAACTTTAAAACTATAAAAGAACTAAAAAATAATATAAAGAATGAATCAATTTACAAAAATAAATCAACAAATCAATAAATATGTAAATAAGGTGCAAATTAATTCTAATAACCACACTTATTTCTAATATCCGTATAAATTTATATTTGGAAAGGTAAAACTTATAACAGTTTTATTTTTGTTTAATTATTGTTATTTGTTTTAAAATATGTATTTTTTTACTGTCGCGTTATATAATATATTAGTGTTAAGGAATAAACAAGTTAAAAGTGTAAAGTAATATTAGAGACATGGCCCTCTCTCTAGGTGTTTAACACTTACTTAGGGCCCCTAGTGGGTCCCCTATCAGGACAATATGGGCACAGAATTTAAGTATAATCACGTACGATGTCAAACAGTGACTGATTCTCTTGATAAAAGCACCTCTAACCACCTCTGGTAAAAGCAAGTAATGTAGCTAGGAAAATCCCTAGATTCTAATCGCACCCACATCTATCTCAATTTCAACGTTATATCTCAAATTTAGGCCTCACAGGACCACGCGTTCCTGAGGGTTAAGTACTCAACACTTCCGAACTTAAAAAGAATAAAGGTCGAGAAAGCGTTCGATTAAAGATATAGAAAAAGGTCTGAAAATTCTTAAGATCAGAAAGTGGCAAGAAGAGGTGAAAAGACGAGATGAATGAAGCCTTGGGCCAAAAGAAACCAAAGTATAACATGGGGGCTGTAGCGTTGTGGACCCAAACAAAACATAGTTTTATGAAAACAAAGTCTACTTAGACTATGTTATAGGCATATAGCTCCCTTACATTATATACTTTTATCTACGATTGATACGAAATATAAACATTATATCTCTGTTTAGATGCGTAGAAAGTGATCATTTACGTACTTGCATTCATTGCGCATGCGCGTCTCATAGTTCTGAAGAATTCCTCTTCTTTACCACGCTAGTGCGGAAAAGAAGAGGAATTCTTCAGCTTTACGCACGATTAGCGAGTTTGTTTACATTTAACAAGACTAATTTGCTGTTTGTTTAATAAAAGTAACTTTTATATCGAGTTTTTTGTGAAAATCAATGAGTGATTTAAATGATTATGACGAATATAAGGAGAATAATACGCCCCCCGAAATAATTCGGCACAAAATACAACTAATGAATTAATGTTATCTTTATCAAAAGAGAAATACGAACTTGTATACTGGAAGTTTATTTTTTTCTGTATTTATTATTTAAATCTAATAATTGTAGATAAAGTACGGTACGCAACTCGTGCGAAAACGGCATTTTGCATTGCTCGTGTGTCGTGTGGTTTTACTACCCTCGCTGTCGCTCGGGTGCAAACTCCACACTCGCATGCAAAATGCTACTTTCCGCACTCGACGCGTAATGTACTATTACAGTAGTTAAAATTAGTATGAAATAAAGCATAATCAATATAATATTTTACGCAATCAATTGACATTATTGTGGGGGACCATCTGTGCTTACAATCCAAATTTCATCTAAAGTTTAAAAAAAAAAATGTTTGAATCTGTAGGCCAATAATTGTTTATTTCAGAATGATCACCATACTCCTTCTTGGAAGCAAAAATAAATTTTATGATTAACAAAGATGATTTTTTTTTTTTTTTTTTTTTTTTTTTTTTTTACTAGTATTTGATGTAAATATGTTTAATCTGTAAATATTATATATATGAGAATCTACATGAGAGAATGAACTTCATTCTCTCATGTAGACTCGATGAGTGTGTTGAGTGCTACGAGAGACTTGGACTCTGCTGATGATGGCGTTTAGCCGAAACCGGTCCAGTGATCTCCAGATCAAGCAAGTATCAACGGTAGGGATATCCTCATTTGATATATACTATATACTATATTGATGTAGTATAGGTCCAGAGTTGGGTGGGCATCGTCGGGCCCCTGATGAGTCGGACGCGACGAAACGATGCAGGACATAGCGTAATGCCGAGCCAACATCTTAATGACGTTATGTCTAATGTTGGAACAGTTCCTATGTGTCACGCTTGCGTGGCACATCCCTTGGTGTCTCTCGCAAATTGTGTAGCCTATTGCAGTGTGCAAAAACACGGTATTACTCTGCTGATATATATATATATATATATATATATATATATATATATAATGACATTAAAAAGATCATAATGGTTTAACTTGGTTGTGGTCCAATATTTAGTAAAGAAATGTAACTTCATTTACCCCTCCCCTGATAAATTATACAAATCAGATTAACATTTTTTTTTTTTTTTTTTATTATTATTACTTAGTACGATTTTCTTAGAAGGAGCTTAGGGCTTTCCTTTTTACAAAAAAAGAGAAGAAAAACAATTAATTATTGTCAAAATTATTATTCTGTTGGAGCAAAATAATGAGGACTATATTAATTTGTACGTAGCCAAAATAAGATAAATACAAATGGAAAAGTGAGAGGAGTATGAGAAAAAGAAAATAAAATTCAGATTAAACTAATCAATTTCAAAATGGATTTTGTCGCTTTGAAAACCTCTCTTTTTTTTTCCTTATTATATCTGCCATCATTATTTTCTTTTTAATATTCCAACGTTATCTATTTTGAATGGAAAAGAAATACGAAATAAAATATTTCGATGATATTTAATAAAATTCAAAAGAAATTACTTATTCGGCTTGTACTAATAAACCACAATAATTAAAATTGAATTTTCTTAACTCAAATAATTAATTATTAAAAAGAATATCTTTTAATTCATTATAATCATAAATAATATTTGAGCTATAATACAGAGAAATCACTAAAAGACTCAAAATAAATTAAATAAATAATTACAAGATAAAAAAAAAAATGTTATATACTACGTTTTTAAATTTTCTCTTGAATCATATGTAATGTTGATAATATAATTTTCATTGTTATAATATAATGTTAGTGAAAAAAAAAAGTTTCGAATTAATTTACTTCACATAAATGACAATCATCTAGAGAGGTGATGTTAAACCTAAAAAAGGACAAATCTTTGTACAACGGATCTCACCAACACCGAATCAAAACCGTGTCATTGATATGCCTCTGTGTAGGGACAGTAATAGAAGAAAAAGAAAAATGTGCTACCTGCCCCCCCCCCCCCCCCCGTCTCACTCTCTTCGCTTCTCGCTATCGTTTCAGTAGTCCCACGCTCGTCCCTGCGGCTTCCCTGCGGTCCCTGCTGAACTTCTGTTCTACTGCTCCGATTTGTATCGGACAAACACTCCATAACACTTAAAATTCTATTCCTAATAAACTTACATACACAAAAATTTATTTTTGCTCAACTATAATTTTTTGCTTTTATTATAAAAATATGGGTGAAGAAGCTAAAAGATTACTTCTTAATAAACTGGAAAAGAAGAAATGTACTTTATTTCTTCTTGCACTACATATTATGTAGTGCAAGAAGAAAGAAAGTACATGTTTGATTTAATTCCTAATTTAAAAACTCAAGAATCTTCACGCTCGAATTTTTTGACATTTTCATGTCTTTACTTCGGCACAAAAAACTCGAAATGCGTTACCAAAAAATAACACCAAAAAGCGTTCCACAAGTGTTACCAAAAAACGACACCAAAAAAAGCGTTACATAAAAATATCTCACTGTCTTGCAGACTTGTATGCAAGCAATTTAAAAGATAACTATTTTGGAATTTTTCTAACTTATTTTAATCTTAACTAATTTTATTTTATATTTATAATATTTCTTGATCAAAATTACCTGTTATTATATAGTACTTATGTAGCTTAATTTATTTTTTATTGTAGGCACTGATGATGGCCGAGAGGCCGAAAGCTACAGTTTTGTGTTAAAAACATTATTCTGTGGAGAGGCTTTCCAGTATTTAATTATTCTATTGATATCTACTCTACTTGCACTCTCAAACTTTTGAAATGTTGGTGTTTATCCAGCATCTCTATATACATATGGAGCTACTCCAATGGATATGTTTTTTATTAGATTAATCATATTATTGCTAACTAATTTGTAACAGTGCTAAGTTAGTTAAAATGAATGGATATTCATTTAATATATCATTTAATTCCAGGTTTTATTCAGCAATACTCAAACTAAAAGGTATTTAGAGACTCAAAGTTATCTTCGTTTAACAGAATAAACTAATTTATTTTATGAAAGCAAGTTTATATAAAGTGAAACTTTTTTTCATTTCAGAAAATATAAGAAAAAATAGAGAAAAATGAGGAAATAACAGTAAAAATATAGCAAAAAACAAAAAGCGTTAAATATCTCCTTCTTAGTGATAATTTATAGTAAAAATAAAGCTATAAAAGGAATTTTTATATAAAAATTTACAGGTTTTACTTTTAAAAAAACACACACAAGAGGCATCATCTTATTGAATAAATATATATGCAGACACTTGGCACAACACCTCATTCCTTATTTTATTATTTATTTTACTTTATTTAGAGTCTTTTTAGAGACTTCTCCGCACTTATTCTTTACGGTCACAATAAAGAATTTACTGTTTTTCTATATCAGTGAAACACTTCTGAATATTTTAAAGTATTAGATAAAGAGTTTTTTTTCTCTCCCATGAAAGCTTCAGATGTGAAACGAAATGCTGTTATCTGCGCTTATAAAGAAAAAACAAAATAAGAAATAAAAATATTATTTTCTAAAAAAAAAAACAAATTGTAACTGTATATCGATATTTTTATTTATTTATTTATTTTAAAAAAGAACTAAGAGAAACAAAAACTGAATATGCCGATGAAAAATAGGTTCTAAACCCTGAGACTTCTATAAAACAATTCCCTTATGACCATAAGTATATAAACACATTATGGTAATGTTACACAAAGGTAATACTTTTATACAAACAGAGGGGAAGAGAAGCACAAAATAATCCCGAATTACCATAATGTCAGCTGCACTTTATTATGATTTGTTTTAAGAACCTAGTTAATGTAATAGGGTAAATAAAAGAATAAAATTGATTCAGGTGCTATGCTTCATAGACTTTAACAAAGCTTTCGATTCTCTGGAACACGATGAAATTTGGAAAGCACTGAAAGATGCGAGTGTCAAAGAAACTTATATTGAAATAATTAAGAGTATGTATGAGGATTCAAAGGCTTTCATAGCATTGGAAAGGAACGGAAAGAAATTTTATGTGAAACGAGGTGTCAGACAGGGATGTCCAATTTCAGCCATCCTATTTAATTGCGTCCTGGAGAAAGCATTTAGGGAGCTGATACGACAAAATGGGATTAAATATTAGTGGTAAAATGTTAAATAACTTAAGATTTGCTGACGATATCTTGTTACTAGCATCAGATACGCTTGAAGTTAAGAGGATGTTAGACGAGTTAATGGATTTATGTAAGAAATATGGTCTAACAATTAATTGGTCCAAAACAAAAGTCATGGCTAGGGAAAGTAAAGATCCACTAATACTAGGAGAAGGTACAGTAGAGAATGTAACTGAGTAAATATATCTAGGTCAGTTAGTTTCTTTTGATGATGTTTTGGTTAGCGAGGTAAATAAAAGAATTAGACTTGGATGGAGCAAGTATTGGGCATTGAGCAAAATATTTTAAGGAAATGTCTCGCTCAGTATCAAGAGTAAAATGTTGCAGAGCTGTGTTTTCCCTGCTGAACTGTATGGATGTCAGACTTGGTCCCTCAAACAGAAAATGGATCAAAACTTGGTATCAGCTCAGTGCAGCATGCTCAGAGCGATGCAAAGAATAAGCAGGAGGGAAATAATTAGAAACAGGAAGATAATTATGAAGAGTGGAACCAAGAGCATGATGATTCAAGCACATGCATTGAAATGGAAATGGGCTGGGCATGTGTATAGAATGAAGACAGACAGGCGGGCAAGGATGGCAACAGAATGGACTCCGTACGGCTGTAAGAGAAACAGAGGGAGACCGTCTAGAAGATGGATGGGGAAAGAATGGGAGGAGTATGGAACAGAACAGTCATGGAAAGGCAAGCGTGGAAGAAGGCAATATCTTTGTATCTGAGTGTTTAAATTAAATTGTTAATCCCTAATAAGGGAAGCTTTTGCTTCAAAACGAAGTGTCAATAAAGCAATAATAATAATAATTATTATTATTATTATTATTAAATAAAAGAAAAATTCTAATAATTGTTACTTAAGATTATGTTAGATTTAAGAAAAATTGGGAAACACGACATTCCTAAAGCATTGATTCTTGCAGAGATAAGATCTCTTTGACTAGACAGGGAGGTAAATTCCACCATTAGACTGAGATTGGAAATCCGACCACCAACGTCGACATTGGAGAACTTACAAATTTTAAAGTTCTGTTAAACCCCCCATTCACGATCCGATTTTGTCGTACGTCACCGTCGGATGCAGCGGTCGGATCTACCCCACACACGGTCCTACGAGACTTCCAACCTCAGTCTTACTAGTGGAATTATACTAGAACGTTCTTATAAATTCATGGTTTAATTCTTCATTTAATATATACGTACCGATATAACAACTATTATTTATTTAATTTAAACTTACTTAACCACTACATTTTAGCAATTTCTTTAACTTCATAAGTTCACGTTTGTTCTTGTTCATTCGAATCATTACACTGTGTTCGTCGTTTAAAGTATATTTTTCCTTAATAAGTAATATCTAACAACTAAGGTTTAATATAAATATTTTTGTGTATTTATTTTCAAAAATAAATTGTACACAACGTAAAAAATTCGGTCAGAGACAACTCAGACAAGCGTTCTCATATACGAGTTCATAATTTCATGGCGCAGTGTGTCCATTTATTAGTTTTCGTTTATGTTGGTACATTTAATTATTATTAAACATTTTATCCAAATATATCAAAAAAATAACTTAAGACGGGAATCGAACCTAGCCTCTCTCCCTCCGCGTTAAAAGCCATTTTCTCGGGAACTAGATTTTTCCCGGGAAAAGGCTTATATCGTTAGATTCATATTTAAATTAACTAAATTTTAGAATTTTGTTTTTTTGGGGGCTAGCTCCTCCAAATTTGGAGGTAAAATTGATTTTTCGATTTCACCTCGGGGTATGATTTTTCTGAAATATTTGGAGGTAAAATTGATTTTTCAATTTCATCTCGGGGTATGATTTTTCTGAACACGTATTTGGCAAATTTCGTCGAAATCGGCCCAGTAGTTAGGCTCCAGGCGTCTACACAACAGAACAGACAGTCATTGTTCAATATGGGACCTCATAATGTGTAAATCCATCAAAAACCTCAAAATCGAATTTTCACGCTATCACAATACTTTCTCATCGTATGAGAAAGTAAAAAAACAGAAAGTGGTTACTTGCCTTTTAATAGTTTCATTATAGAAAAAAAAAAAATAAAACCTTAAACCATTAAAAAATGCTCCGGGGGAAGGGTTGTAGTTTTGTTGGGAGCGGGGGACGTACTACAGACCCATTCACGGTCCAACTTGTCGGTCGCGGGTTGGGGGCGTGGCTTGTGGGATCCGTGTTGGATGCACGGGGAATCCGACTTGACCTTGTCGTACAACATGTTGCCAACCACTCCACTCACAGTCCAACTGTGGTACCACATTAGCTCGTCGGAGTCCTGTTGTACGACCAAATCGGATTGTGAATGGGTGGCATTACATACCTGCTCGGATAGACCAAGAAACCAGACAACGATGCCTTCCGCACAAGGGTCGATTTGTAGTCTTCCCGAACTCAATGTGTTATGTGCGTCAAGTACGAAATACTCGTCTCAAATGGAATGCCTCAGCACAAGGGTCAATTTGTAGTCTTCCCGAACTCAATGTGTTATGTGCGTCAAGTACGAAATACTCGTCTCAAATGGAATGCCTCAGCACAGAGGTCGATTTGTAGTCGTCCCGAACTCAATGTGTTATGTGCGTCAAGTACGAAATACTCGTCACAAATGGAATGCCTCAGCACAAGGGTCGATTTGTAGTCTTCCCGAACTCGATGTGTTATGTGCGTCAAGTACGAAATACTCGTCTCAAATGGAATGCCTCAGCACAAGGGTCGATTTGTAGTCTTCCCGAACTCGATGTGTTATGTGCGTCAAGTACGAAATACTCGTCTCAAATGGAATGCCTCAGCACAAGGGTCGATTTGTAGTCTTCCCGAACTCGATGTGTTATGTGCGTCAAGTACGAAATACTCGTCTCAAATGGAATGCCTCAGCACAAGGGTCAATTTGTAGTCTTCCCGAACTCGATGTGTTATGTGCGTCAAGTACGAAATACTCGTCTCAAATGGAATGCCTCAGCACAAGGGTCGATTTGTAGTCTTCCCGAACTCGATGTGTTATGTGCGTCAAGTACGAAATACTCGTCTCAAATGGAATGCCTCAGCACAAGGGTCGATTTGTAGTCTTCCCGAACTCGATGTGTTATGTGCGTCAAGTACGAAATACTCGTCTCAAATGGAATGCCTCAGCACAAGGGTCGATTTGTAGTCTTCCCGAACTCGATGTGTTATGTGCGTCAAGTACGAAATACTCGTCTCAAATGGAATGCCTCAGCACAAGGGTCGATTTGTAGTCTTCCCGAACTCGATGTGTTATGTGCGTCAAGTACGAAATACTCGTCTCAAATGGAATGCCTCAGCACAAGGGTCGATTTGTAGTCTTCCCGAACTCGATGTGTTATGTGCGTCAAGTACGAAATACTCGTCTCAAATGGAATGCCTCAGCACAAGGGTCGATTTGTAGTCTTCCCGAACTCGATGTGTTATGTGCGTCAAGTACGAAATACTCGTCTCAAATGGAATGCCTCAGCACAAGGGTCGATTTGTAGTCGTCCCGAACTCAATGTGTTACGTGCGTCAAGTACGAAATACTCGTCTCAAATGGAATGCCTCAGCACAAGGGTCGATTTGTAGTCGTCCCGAACTCGAAGCTTAAAGGAACAAGTTATGTGACGCGAAAAAGCAATTTGCCACACTAATTTGGCCATAAACATTTGTTTTAGGCACTTCTTTAGATTGTTACTAACATTATAAAAAAACAAAGGGGAGTAACAATCTAAAGAAGGTGCACTGAATGTTCTTTTTTAGACTTTTACTCCCCTTATAAAAACAGTAGTGGGATATTCCTTTTTCCTAAAGTACATTGGACTAAACATCCCTTTGTCTTACAAGTTATTTAGTCAAAGTCATTTATATTTTACAAAACATAGGGGAGTAACAATCTAAAGAAGTACCTTGTTTTATTGGTTTTATACTTTTAGCATATTATACTAAAGTGATATGACGGCGATTTATACTAATGTAATCATGAAAGAGGTGTAGTTTAATAACTAAATAACGTCTTCATACAAAAAATGAGCCTTGTTCAATATTAGGTTATATTTCCTGAACTAAAGCTGATATTTATGGCATTGAAGAACTCCGCTTTTAGTAGCATATAATTTGATAAATGTACAACAGTTTATGTAAAGAATTATATAAGAGTCGTAAATGTAAAAAAAATAAATTAATAATAAAATTAAATAAGTTTAAAGTAACAGAAAAACAAATAATAGGTTATATGAAGAAAGTTTTGTTTCTCTAGGATTGCAAAGTTAAACCCACGAGAGCAGCAAAAAACTGCGAAGTGTTTTAACTATATCCTAAGCAATTGTTTATCTCCCCACCTTCTTAAAACAAAAGCAAGCAACACTATAAAAATAATACATGTATATAGTAATGTTTTCTGCTACTACCATAAAAACAAGAATATATTATTAAATTGTAGCTTTATATAAAAAGGTTGTAAAATTATACGGATATTGCAACTTTACGCAACAAAATGATACTTGTTTCTCCGAATAAAGTAAACCATTTAGTGCAAAATAAAAAAATTATAGAGAACATAGAACGACATGCAAACCAAAATGGGATTATAATAGTATTATTCTTGACCAAATAGAGTATATATATATATATATGTATATAATACTTACAGATTATACATATTCGCATCAAATACAAGAAGTTTTAGTAAAAATTCTAATAATCTTATGACGGAGAGTAAGCCCTCTTTATTTGTTTATAAATAAAGTCACGAAATGTTTTAAAAGAAAAAGGAAATTAAGTGTAAGAAAAGACAGAAAAGCAATAAAAAACATTATTGGTTTTGGAAGAGTAATATTATATCATTTCTAGGAAATATATAGGAAAAGAGGAACCCAACAGCTGTGTGTCACGTGTTGAGGTCAAAACCAAACAGACCTTATCAGGGAAAGCAAGACATAACATTTCAGATTTATTTTTAATTGAACTAGTGTATCGATGGCTAAGAAGTGATACCTCGTAACTACTAAAATGGTGATTTTAAGGTTTTCATTATATTACCTTGGGAGGCTTGTCTGCAATAGTCCAGGAGATAGACTGCAAAAAAGAACGTGACTAACATCAAGCTAGAAATTTGTGTATAAGTAAATCTTTTGGTGCCATTTAAGAATATATGTTCAGCTAAGTTCGTCTGCGGGACATACCTTGGCAATGGACATTTGAAAAAAACAAACCGGTGGAGAGGGGCCAGGTCCCGACCTTTTTGTGGACAATGTGATTTTCATGATCCTGAGTACAAAATTAGTTAGTGGACCAAAAATAAAGTTGAGGATAGTTGGTCACTTATTAGGTTAGTTAGTCAAATATTTCTCCAACTCAAAGAGGTCACCTATTTATTGAAAAACTAACATCAACTTGATTTTTGGTCCACTAACTAATTTCATACTCAGGATTATGAAAAACAACTGTCCACCAAAAAGGGAGGGACCTGGCCGCTCTCCACAGGTTTGATTTTTTCAAATGCCTATTGCCAAGCTATGTCCCGCCGACGAACTTAGCCAACCACATATTCTTAAAAGGCGCCAAAAGATTTACTTATACACAAAACTCTAGCTTGATGGTAGTCAGACACTTTTTTGCACGCTATCTCCTGGACTACTAAGTACATGCGAGATCTCGAAAGTGAAAAAAAAAAAATCCTTCACATAGAAAATGGTCAGTCATGACATGTCGAATCAGATTCGCAAACTATTTGTTATGTGGTAGGTTGTAACTACGATAGACAGGTGAAATGACCCCTCGTATGTGTTTTGGTGAAGGTTACTGGTGACACCTCATAACTGAGCTGCTAATTTGAGATCTGCTAATTAAGACCTCGTATGTGTTTTGGTGAAGGTTACTGGTGACACCTCATAACTGAGCTGCTAATTGAGATCTGCTAATTAAGACCTCGTATGTGTTTTGGTGAAGGTTACTGGTGACACCTCATAACTGAGCTGCTAATTGAGATCTGCTAATTAAGACCTCGTATGTGTTTTGGTGAAGGGTACTGGTGACACCTCATAACTGAGCTGCTAATTGAGATCTGCTAATTAAGACCTCGTATTAAAAGCGCTAATATTTATTGTTATTTATTAAAATAATAAATAAAATCTGTGAAATGGACGAAAATGTGTATTTCTTCCTACTGGAGATAAAATATTGTATGTACCTCGTGAGTAAAGTGCCATTATTCCCAGCGCGATAATTATCTCCCTCGGCTGTGCCTCGGGAGCTAATTAGAGTTATTCCCTCGGCTGCGCCTCGGGAATTAAAGAGTCTAATAGGAATCACTTCTTAGCCATCAGTATATAAATTCAACATTTCAGGGACTTGTGATTATAAAAGTTTGTTTGTGTGTTTGACTAATGATACCACGTAAAAATTGATGGATTTGAACAAAATTCGGCACAAAGGCACATCTCAGCATAAGTGATAACTATATAGTTTTTGGAAAATGTTGTCTCTTTTCAAACTCTTTCATGTATAAGTAGTTAGCATTGTATACTTAGCAGCTAGATTTTATAATTTATATTTAATGAAAAGCGTTAGGAATTTCGTTCCTAACGGGTGTCCCTTGACACCACACGGGTTTATTTTTTTTATGTTAAGTACCTACTTGAGAAAGTGCTTAGCATTTTTTCTGTAGGTGCATCAGATGTGTAGTTTTTTTCAGATGTGTAGTGTTAGTTTTCCCCCCTTCAGATCGACAGACCGACAGACCAGAACTAAAAATGTTCCCTGATGTCCGAAACGGATTTCTCTCTTGGAAATTTTGAAATCGGAGACCTAAAATGTATTCGTTTTTCAGAACGATCACATAGCTTCCGTTACCTTAGGTAAGCTCGGAAGCAAAATATAGCACACGGGCCTCAGCAGGTCTAGTTCCGTCTCTGGCCTACAAGCCATAGTTTCCGACCTCAGAACTAAAAGACTGCTGCTTTGGAGAAAGGTATGTTAATGAGGAAAGTGTGAAAGGGGCCTGAGTCCATCTCGGATTGTAGAGCCAAAAGTAAAGAGTAGGTGAATGCCAAGAAAGGAAGTAAAAAAAATGCTATTATCATTGACCTCCATATAAAATAGTCCAGAAATATAATGATAAAAACCAGCCAACTACAGTGTTACTATAATAACTCACTTCTTATCATAAATAAAAAAAAAAATGCTTTAAGTCGGAACATCTCCTTGATATTTCATAAATATTAATTTTGAACACCTGCATTTTAAAAAATTAGTTGAGTTTATTACAAGTTGGTGCATTATAATTTTTCAAAAAATTATAATTTTGAAATATACAAAAACCAAGAACATCTATAAAAATTAAATTTTTAAATTACAGCATTATAATATCTAGAACATTTTCATTTAAGTATGCGAATTAGGTTAATGATATTAGAAGCTAACAGAGTTAAAATAATATTTTATATACAATATGTATATATATATAGAGTTGATTTCGGAATGAAGAATCCTAACGACAAGTATCCACTTCTGAAAACAAGTACAATTTGTAATGAATAAAAAAAAAATAGTCTGCCAATTGGTGTGGCACATAGCTTCCTCGCGTCCTTATCCACGTACTTTATTGATTTTATACTTTTACAAACCATTATTGTCTAATTGGTTTAACTGTTTTCCCCGTTTGTTTTTTTTAATCTGTCAAAATTGTTTTGATTTTTTACACGAATTAAAGTATCAATTTAGCCAAAGTTAAAGAGCGCAGACGGTTCAAGTTAATTTGGGGCTATCTTCGAGTTACTTTCGATATACTATAAAAGTTTCATACAAATCAGATAAGTATTTTTGAAGCTATAGGTAAAAGTAAATTGTATATGTATGTGCGCATTTGGAAGAGAAACAAATAAGCGCAGAAGGTTGACCTATATAGGACCAACAATGGGCTAATTATGACCTACCATCCAAATTTCATTAAAATTTGACTTGTAGTTTTTAAGATATGTTGGTTCTCAAAAACTGAACGACAGACCGACAGGCAGACACGGAACCAAAAATGTACCCTGATGTCTGAAACGGATTTCTGTCTTGGAATTTTTGAAATCGGACACCTAAAATTGTTTCGTTCTTCAGAACGATCACATAGCTTCCATTACCTTCGTTATGCTCGGAAGCAAAATGAGGTTTACAACCTGAGAATATATTTTATTTATTTGGTTCAAAATCGAAAGTAGCACTGGATTACTGGATAAGCGGAATTATTTATGTTTTTAAAAACATAAAATTGTCAATGGTTATTAAAATCGATAATAAAAGCTTGCCATACCCGTTTTACTGCTACAAGGACAATAAAGTCATTATTATAATATTATCATAGGTTTTAAAATTAGGTATTTCAAACAGAGGGGAATTTTAAATGAAGCCAGCTCAGTTCATTTCAAGTTTAATTGAAGTCGTTTTCCAGATTGGTTCGTATTTGTGGCTCGGAGTTAGATATAAATGCTTGTATATTAGTACTTGCTGTTATCCATCCCTTACAAAGCTTTTTCAACATGAACCACGATAGGGATATTAGAATATAAAACATATCTCTTTTCACTTCCACTAGAATCAACATGATAGCCTTACTTGATTTAAACAACCTTAAATATCGTTTTGAACTTTTAATGATCCTAAATTTCAATAAAGTTAATAAAGCATATTTCTGGATAAAACTAAGTTAAGTAAAAAATACGTGTGGTGTCGCGGGACTCCCGGTAGTAACGAAGTTCCTTACATTTTTCATTAAATTTAAATTATAAAGTCCCACTGATAAGTACGTATACGTTGTTAACTACTTATACATGGCGGAGTTAAGGCAAAATTAAAAGAAACAAGAAGCATTATTTGTATCATTAAAGCAAGCGTCTTACAATAAATATGTATTATATTTAATATAAGAAAAAAGTTTATCATGATGAGTTTATAGTTAAAGAGTATGCTTGTAGTATATAGCCTGAGGGAAAAGAACTATTTTCTACCTACTCGGCATACCAATTTAAAATATTAAAAGATATTTCTCTTCCCTACTCAAAAACTTCTGCTTGTGTCAGGTTGAAATTTTACATGCGTGTTTCAATTGGACGATGTATAAGAAGTTTTATTATTATCGTTACGTTAGAACGTAAGATATCGGTAAAAACGTTGTTTTCTTTATTTTTAGGTCCACTTTAATAAATTTAGCGTTCTTTATCACTTCATAGCAGTGCCGGTGTTCATTTTACTAAAAAATAATTGTTAAAGGTTGTTTGTCTCTTTAAATAGATGAAGTTAGAATTTTTCCCAACCTAAAATTTTAATTTTAAATTTGAAGCTTACACAAGCGTTGCGCGTGAACGCTTTGGCGGATAACGTTGTCCAACAAACTCAGCTTGGGCATTGGTAAAATGAACATGTGTACCAAATTTCAACACACTCGGTCATCTCTTACTCAAGTTATCGTCATCGGTAGATTTCGTGACGCTTGGTTTTGAGACGATGATTTTGGTCGTTTTTTTCGGATTCACTCCCGAGCTCCAGAACGTGCCATAAGGAACTTCGTTCCAAAAAATTAATCATCATGTTTGGGTGTTTATCCTTAAAATTCGCAAATACTACCATTTTTTTTACAATAATACACTTTAAAGAAAATCTTGTAGAGAAATCTATCAGAAATAGACAAATTTATTACTCCGGTTTCAATTCCCCCCCCCCCCTCGAGAAAATAAACATCGAGACATTTCGGTGTATAGGTACTCGAACCAATACGAATATATATATGACATCGTATTACTCGCCCACTACATTTTTTCTTTATGTAATATGATGTTAATGTATCCCTAGTTATACTTAAATCGGTAAGCTCTCTTATTATTTCTTTGACTATGTCTTTAGTTTTATGTTTATTATTTAATTATTTAATTATTCTTCCATGTTTACATTTTCGGTTGTTGTAATTTTTAACTGTTTTATTCATTGTTAATTGTTACTCATTATGATTAATTATCGTCATATTTAGTTTTTTGTTAATCTTTTCTTACCTTTTTGGTGGTTTATCTCTTATTTTGTTATTAGCTTTTATTCATTTTCTTGTCTTTTCAGTTTTGTTGCTTGTTAGTAGATTTTTTAAAACTTAGTGTTTGTTCATAGGACCGGATGATGGCTTTATAAAAGCCGAAAGCTGCTTTAATAAATAAACAAGTATTTTCTTCCGTGGAGAGACTGTTTCTTTTAATTCATTGAGATGACCTCCATCAACGCTCTTATTTCTCAAATCAATACGAATATAGGTTCAAAACACTTTATTCTAGTTTCAAAACTGGTAGCACTTGCTTTACAAATCATAAGCTCATATCACTAACTATAGATTTACCTCTAAGGTTTTAGATGAAGAGGAGATTAATGCAAAGAAATATCTCAAGTTAGAGTGCACTATCATATATCATTGCTTTTACAAACTTGTAAGCATTAAGTTTCACATCCTAGCGAGCTAAATCTAATAATTAATTGTTCACGATACGACTACATCATAATATTACTTTATTGATCCAGAGCACTAAAGGAACAGAGTGTCTAAAATATCACAGTTAACTAATAATTTCAACTATTGTACGACTAAAGTAACTTTAGTCGATATTCCTCCCCTACTCCGAGTACTTACTTTAGTGCACATTAAATAAAACTCAAGGAGATTCCTTAAGACATAAATATTTATGATTCGGGAAGGGGGGACCTTTTTTTTCTTACAAAATATGCGACGTATGAAAAATTCCTGACAAATCTTCTTTATTTTCTAATAAGAATAAATACAATTTTTAAACATAGACTGCCAATAAGCTGTGGCACATTTCTTCCTCGCATCCTACCATGTACTTTATTGATTTTATGCTTTTTATGATTTTTTATAGCATTTTAAGCCCTTATTGTCTAATTTATTTAATTGTTTCCCGTTTTTTTGTTTTAATTGTTTTGATTTTTGCTTCCGAGCTTACCGAAGGTAACGGAAGCTATGTGATCGTTCTGAAAAACGATAAACTTTTAGGTCTCCGATTTCAAAAATTCCAAGGCAGAAATCCGTTTCAGATATCAGGGATCATTTTCGGTTCCGTGTCTGTCTGTCGGTCTGTCGTCCAATTTTTGCGAACCAACATATCTTAAAAACTACACTTTTAATGAAATTTGGGTGGTAGGTCATAATTAGCCCATTGTTGGTTCCATATAAGTTTCAACCTTCTGCGCCTATTTGTCGCTCTTCCACATGCGCACAAACATACATTTATTTACACTTATAGCTTCAAAAGTACTTATTCGATTTGAATGAAACTTTTATAGTTTATCGAAAGTTACCCGCAGATAGCCCCAGATTAATATGAACCGTCTGCGCTCTTTAACTTTTGCTAAATTGATACTTTAATTCGTGTAAAAACTCAATTTTGACAGATTATAAAAAGGGTGAAATAATTAAACAATAATGGCTTGTAAAAGCATTAAATCAATAAAGTACGTGGATAGGGTGCGAGGAAGCTATTTGCCACACCAATTGGCAGTCTATTTACATGAATTTAAGTACCAATTTAGCAAAATTTAAAAGAGCGTAGATGGCTGAAATTAATCTGGTGTGATCGGCGGTCAACTTTTGATAAACCATCCAAATTTCATAAAAATCAGATGAGTACTTTTGAAGATATGGGTGTAAATAAATGAGTGTTTGTGCGCATGTTGAAGAGAAACAAATGGACGCAGAAGGTTGAATCTTATATGGGATAAACAATATGGTATAAATATGTCCTACCGTACTAATTTCATTAGAATCAGACGTATGGTTTTAAGATATGTTGCTTCACAAAAATTGAGCGACAGACAGACTTAGAACCAAAAATGTTCCCTGATGTGTGAAATGGATTTCTGTCTTGGATTTTTTGAAATCGGAGACCTACACCTAAAAATTTGTTGATCTTCTTGGTAAGCTCGGAAGCAAAATAGAGGGGGGCACTAAATTGTAATTTCCTAGGACACATAACACAGAGATAAATTGGTACAAAACTCGGCCCATCGGGCCTCGTTGGGGAGGACCCCCAGGCCCCCCGGATTTTATTACTTAGAGCCCGTGGCTAAAACTCAAGAAACATGGAACATGCTTTAGCCGCTTGGTTGTACGAGGCAAATCGCTGGATTCTGGATTAACCATCCCAAGGTGGTTAATCCAGAATTAACCCCACCCCCCAGAAATTCGACAGAAAATCCCCCCCCCCTGGAAAATTCGACAGACGTTTAATCTTTGTGTGGTGTTGCCAGGTGAGTCGTCGATCAAGGTGAAGGCCAAGGTAACTGACAGTGCTCGATTGAGGAATGAGGACTTGGTTAGGAATGACTTGAGGACAGGTCCTATGTCAAAGAGTAAAGACAAAACTATATTTACAGGACATTAGTGTGCTTTTAATGTTTAAAGGACCCTAATTCTACTTACTGATAATTTCATTCCTAAAATGTTGGAAACCAGCCTATATTAGATATTATAAAGCCTAAATATAAAACTATCTTATAATTATATGAAAAAAAAAATGTGTGAGACTCTCACGCATTTCATGTGAAAATTAAGTTCTAAAAACAGTCGATTTTATGTTCATTCCTATATATGTATTAATATAATAAAAATATATAAATATGTCATACATATAATAAGGAGTTTAAATCGTTCCTAGGAGAAGCACGAACTCAGTTTTACTCGAATATCAAATCAAATTGCAGCGCTTATACAGTATGTATGTTCATTGAAATGAGGATTTGTTGGTTCCAGGATAAAGAAAACACTAGAATGATTAAATTTTTATATAGGAGGCCCGTGGTTTGAATCCCGGCGCTGGAGTCTATTTTTCTCTGTCTGTCTCCCGTTATTAATAATAATTATAATTTCATTTAAACTAGAATTATTGTTATTACTTAAGATTTAATTAATAATATAATAGCACAATAAATCTCATTTATGTAATACATATTACATAATTAATTTATTAAATACGCAACATACATACATAAACAAGAGTTTACAATGCCGCCGCAGTCAGATAACTTCTCAAATAAGAAAAAATGTCAATTAATAAAATATTTGCATAACATTTTAGCGAATAATGAAGAACAAACATGAAAACATCATTTATATTATATTATTATAATGTATATAGTATTACGATTATATACACATTCAGTGTACTTAATAATAATCATCTAATTCAATGGTACATTGGATAGAGCGTCAGCCTGCTGAAATAGGGGTCGGAGGATCGAGACTCGTCAACAAGAAAGATTTTTTTCAGGGAAATCAACTGCCGACATAAGCCGGCTGTTGATAAAAAAATAAACAGGTCAAGTGTGTGTCAGCACACAGCGAGGGTCCGTAGGCAACCCTGTATAGTGTATAGTTTAAGTAGTACCCTATTGATGGTGCTTTTTAAAATGTTAAAAAGCTTACTTTGAACTATCCTATGGGTCTGATATTCTCAAAACACATAAAAAAACTTCTGATAAAGTATTTTTTGCCACTGAACCGGACTACAACCATATAAATACATCAAAAAGACCATAGTTATAAAAAAACGTATTTTGTCAATAAAAAATAAAATAATATTTTTTTTCGAAATTTCCAAAAAGTGGTATCTTTACTTTTAGTTGTAGAATGTTCAGGAATTTTTTCAGATTTTTTGCACTTCACATAAGCGAGATAGAGGGGGGAGGGGCCAGTTTCACACCCACTTCAAACTTGCCTACGCTCGCCCTATCAAAGTTATAACCAAAGAATTATATATATTTTTGTAATCAGCTCGACGTACAATTTCATATGATACCCCTCACGGTGACGAAAAAAAATAAACAAATTTTAACCCTTACGTTTTTTTACCCTAATTTGTTTGAAATATATATTTTTTAAGTCGCTAATTTTTAGAATATGTAGGTAGCTACAAGACACATACATGCCAAATTTCAAAGTGATCGGACAAAAGGTGTAGCCGTGAGAGCAGGCGACAGGACGGACGGACAGACACACGCAGGAAAATATAAAGGGTCCTTGGTTTTGCTTACGGACCCTAAAAAATAAAAAGGCTGAATCAAAACGAACGGTGGTCAGTGTTATCACAGTTTTGGAACTCCCAAGATATTAAGCTCCCCTTAGTTTGCTCTAATCTTGATTAATTATTAATTTCGTATAACTTGTTGTTACAGACTCTCCCGTATAATCAATAAAACTAGACAATCAATCAGGTAATAGATAACAATAAATGATACTAATTAATTATTAAAACTTTGAACATAATAGTAAAGAGGGTGGAACTACCTCGGTCGGAGAACTCTGGAAAGAGACAAATGTAGCAGATCGTCCGTGCACTAACTCGATGCACCTGGTTATATTTTTTTAAACACCCTATTGGTGAGCGAGGTTAGATGCATTGTCCCAATCCGATGCAATAATTCACTGTACAAATAAAGTATCCATGTTATTTTTTCATGGTAGTCCGGAAGCTGAATCCAGTTTGGGTGGGTGTGGTATTTATTAGGAGATTTAGGCCATAAATAAATTAGAGGATTTAGAATGTCTGAACCCTTTTCCCCCTTTTTTTTACATCATTACTTATAATCGCCCTTGTGATAAAACTACAAGCTTAATCTACACCCTTAATTTATGTAGAGCAAATTTAAACATAAGGACTTATCTGGAATAAGTTTCAGTACTCCGGTTTTCCCAATATTCTTTTAAAATGTATTAATTATTTACTTATTTTCCTTTTTAATTTATTTCTAAATTGACACAAATTTAAGTGATAACAAGATGAACACGCATATATTTCTACTTGTATAAAGCAAACCTGGCAGACTAATTGGACAGAGAGTAATGCAAAATTAAAGCACATTAAACCCGTTATAGAAGACTGGACAACAAGCTACAGATCTGACAGACATGAGGAGACTGTACTTTGTAGACTTAGAATAGGCCACACCAGACTAACGCACAGTTATTTGTTTACTAGAGAAAGAGTCCTCCCTAGATGTAGATATTGTAACGACATACTGACTGTTCCACACCTACTTATAGACTGCCCACAGCTAGAACTTTTACCAAAACACCACAATTTACCAGAGACTATGATACAGTTATTAGGAAATGAAAGCAACACAGTATTAAAAGTTTTACTATACCTTAAAAACACGGATTATTACAACGAAATATAAATTTTTAAGTAAGAGGGGCTATTAGGACGTTTTAATGTTATCAGCATTTCTATATAGTTAGGTTTGAGGGAACAATTAGTTCCCTAACATGATCAGGGTGTTAATAACCTTAGCCATCAAACACCCATTAATAAAACAATAACAATAACAATAACAAGATGAATGGATTAGTCGCTTACACATAAACCCTTAAATAATAAATAGATAATGCGTGTTTGAAAAATGGCTCACCAATTTAGGATTCAAACAAGATATCTCAGTTAGAGTATGAGTTTGTTAACCACACACCTACGTTGATTAATCCAAACATTTTTATTCATATCATTTTTGCTTACGAGCTTACCGAAGGTAATGGAACCTATGTGATCATTCTGAAGAACGAAATGTTATTATGTCTTCGATTTCAAAAAATTCCAAGACAGAAATCCGTTTCAGACATTAGGAAAACATAGAACATTTTTGTTTCCGTGTCTGACTGTCGGTTTAACTGACTGTCACTCATTATTTGCGAACCAACGTTCAACGTCCCCAAGTAGCTCGACTTTGTCCCCCCCCCCCCCCCCAGGATATCCACAGGACCAGTCATTTGGTCCATTGACACATCCTGTGGAGGGTAACATTTTTGGTTCTGGATGTCTTATATGGCTGATCCGATGTCCACCCTTCTAACGTACATGGGATTCCAATAGCATATCCAGTACAGTAGTAACATATTCTGGATGGTAAAAATGTATTATTTTTAAAATAATGAAGAATTGGGACAATATTCAAATGTGTTATCAGCTACGGCAATTACAGTATAAATCCTTATTGTTGACCCCCAATGTGAATTCTATATTTGAAATTTTAGTACTAGAAATTTTATGTTATCCTTGCGAGATTTAAACTCAGTACCTCCAATGTGTCAATCTTATGCTCTATATCCACTCGGCTAAGAGTCATTTCCGATTAAATGCAACTCAAAATGAATAGTTAGACCTCACCTATTTCTAATTAAATTAACACACACAATAAAATACCATCATATCAGATTCCATTTATACTTAGATTGTACAGAATCGTACAAGTCTACACCAATATATCTGAAACAATACAACTACCAGATAATGTTGTTATAATGTGCAAGGTAGATCTTATTAGTTTCAATTTAGCAGTCTAAGAGTGACCATAACTAAAATGATACCCAAAGGACCCCGCAACCACACGTCCAGGATACCTTTAACAGGATATCCCACTGGGGATATCCATAGAACACTTTTTACTAAATGTCCATAGGATACCCCCAACTGGATGTCCATAGGATACCCTTAACTGGACATACCGTTAAGGTATGATAAGTTACAGTATAAATCCTTATTGTTGACACCCAAAGTGAATTCTAAATTTTAAATCCTAAGGATTTTTATCATCCTATATATTATCCATAGGATATATGGGATATATAGGATATCATCCTAAGGATATCCATAGGACATCCTTAGGATGATGCAACTGACATTGTTATGAATAGTTTTTTACTTTTCCTTTTCCTCACTACTAATAGTGGGAAAAGTATTGTTTTTGACCAAACATTTTTTTTTCGAGATTTCAACGGAATTATCCGTTTTAGGTGTTTTTAAGACCTCCTGAGTGGTTTTCAGCATGACTTTTGTATGTGTGTTATCATCGTAGCGCCCAAGGTATTTAACCTAGAGAGTTGAAACGGCAGAAAAATCAGTCCTGACCTGGAGTTGTGCCGCCCGGAAAATCAACTTTTTCCGCCATCTTGAACCCAGTTTGCTGAGTCAGCAAACTTTTATCAAAAATCGTAATAAATCGAAAATGGTCCTGACCGAGTTGAAATTTGGTTCGAAATTTGTACCTCTCTGTATGACAAACAAGCCCACTAAATTTCATTTTGATTTTTGCCGCCATTTTGAAGTTATACATTTTTAAACTTTGACGGTTAATAATACTGAAATTACAAATAGGTTTTTGACTTATAGCATATCGTTGGAAACGGAAAAAATTAAGGAACAAGTATAAAAAAACCCGATGAAATTCTATTTATTAGTTTAAAAGTTATTAGTAAATATAGTTATTTATTTGTGCGATAATATTGATGACGTCAAAGTTTGTTTACATCTGTCAAAATACCGCCAAACTTCAAGTAATTAAATAAAATACAGGTATTAAAAATAAGGGTTTTTTTGAAGAATGATAATAAATCAGTTTGTTTAGAACGGTCACCCATCCAAGTACTGACCACGTCCAATGCTGCTTCCTCCTGCAGAGGAACTTTTCCTCACACCAGAGGCCACTAAAGTGGCCTCTGATGTGAGGAAAAGTTCCGAGGTACCCTGTACCCGATTTTTTTTATATAAAATTATTAATAACTGGTTTACTCAATATTATTAATAAAGCCTCCATAACATGCGCAACATGCTTCCACTCACCTCTACACAGAAATAATAATAATGATCGATTTCGTTGTCCTGTTTTGCGCCTATAAAGTCTGACTAGTGACGTTAGACAGACAAAACTCTAATTTTTTTTGTAGAGTCCCAAAAATATAACGCAAGACTTGAATTAAATATAAAAGGTTTTAGTCTTTAGATTGTAATTTTTTTATTGAATCATAAAGTACATAGGATGGGTTATTTATGTAATAGTAATAACACATCGGGCAAATGACCTCCACGGTTTTGCTGGCACATATGCACTATTTTGTCAAAATTTTCCATGACCATTTTGTATAAATAGATAGACTTGTAGACCCATATATAGATTTTTGACAATGACCGAATGAACGGACCAACTTTATTCTTTGAACTTTATGTCACATTAATAAGTTTCAAAATCTCGTAACGCAATATAGCATTCCAATATAAATTACATTAAAACGAAATAAGGAAATCTTCGCTAAACTAATTTATGGTGAAACCACAGCTCAGGGTTTAAGTAGCGCACGATATTGAAAGGAGAATATCATCTGATAATAATATTGCGAGCAAATCTGATAACTCATGTTCTACCTTCAACAGGTCTAAACGTGGAATTTCATGTGACTGACAGGGAGCCTAGATAACTCAATTATCCTTTAATCAAACCAGCTTAATCAGCATTGATAAGCCTCGAGGGAAATCAAGTCATTACTACCTAGTTAAACCGTTACCACGCAATTTCCGTTAACCGCAGTCAACAATCAAGCATGCGCAGAGCACGGATCAGCCTCCCACATAGATATCCTTATAGGCAGAGTTACACAACAATCAAGTGGCCAAATTTTGATATCATATACGTAATTAAATAATATGGTTCAATTTTCGTACACATATCATAATTTTGTTATCTTTTAATAATTATTGAATACCTTAAGTAACCGACATATAATACTTTAAATGGTTAATTAACGAAAAATATTTTAACACACACAAAAACAGACTGGTAATTAGTGTGGCACATAGCTTCCTCGCATCCTATCATGTACTTTATTGTTTTATTAACGTTATATTACTTTATTGTTTTATTGTTTATTATGTAAAAACTATTAATAGTTTTTAGCGATCTTTAACACTTCATAGCGGTGTCGCTGTTAGTTTTATTAAAAAATTGTATTTGAAAAAAATGTTTGTCTCATTAAATAGATGAAGTTAGATTTTTTTCCCGACTTAAAATTTCAATTTTAAATTTGTAGTTCACGTTAACGCGAGTGTTGCTCGTGAATGCTTCGACGGATAACGTTGTCCAACGAACTCGTCCTGGGCATTGGTAAAATGAACATGTCTACCAAATTTCATCAAAATCAGTCGACATTTACTCAAGTTATCGTCTCACGTTTCATGATTCGCGGACACACAGACCGACAGACAGACAGTCAGACAGACAGACAGACGCGAGACCAAAAATGTTCCCTGATGTCTGAAACGGATTTCTGTCTTGGAATTTTTAAAATCGGAGACAAAAGTTTTTCGTTCTCAAAAGTGAACACAATGCTTCCGTTACCTTCGGTAAGCTCGGAAGCAATATGTGTGAGACTCTCACGCATTAGAAGTGAAACTTAAGTTCTAGAAAAAGTAGATTTCATGTTCCCTCCTACATATTAATATAATATAATTATATATGTCATATATATAATTCAGTGTTTAAATCGTTGCTAGAAGAAGCACGAAACCCAATGTTTCTCGTATATCAAATCAAATTGCTCCACTTATATACTATGTTCATTGAAATGAGCATTTGTTGTTTCCAAGACAAAGAACACAATAAAGACTGTTATTACGTAGATCTAATTAATAATGAAATAGCACAATAAACCTAATTTAAGTAATGTATATTATATAAATCATTTATTAAATACGCAACATACATATATATAAACAAGAGTTTACAATGCCGCTACAGTCAGATAACTTGTCAAACAAACGTAATTTCAATTAATAAAATATTTTCATAAAATGTTGGAGAATAATGAAGGAAAAAACATGAAAACAACAAGGTCGATGGTTCGAAACTCGCCTATGTGAAACATTTTTTTACATATAAATCAACTGCCGCAACTTAGACCGGCAGTTGATAAAATATCTCTCACTTGGTGGAGTTTCAAAACAAAAACTTACACCTTCACATCAAAAATGTTTCACTTGGACAAGTCTCGAAACGCGAACTTTGTTTCACGATTTCGTTTCATCCAAGCCAATTTACTCTACCGCGGCTACACAAGTTTCGCTTCAAAATAATAATAAAAATCGGGTACAGGGTACCTCGGAATTTTTCCTCACTCAGAGGCCACTAAAGTGGCCTTCTCCTGCTGCTTCGCAGCAGGGGGAAGCAGCATTGGACGTGGTCAGTACTTGGATGGGTGACCGTTCTGAACTATCCGATTAATTATCATTTTTTTAAAAAAGAAACATATCTTTAATACCTATATTTTATTTTATTATTTGAAGTTTGGTGGTATTTTGATAAATGTAAACAAACTTTGACGTCATCAAAATTATTGCACTAATAAATAATTATATTCGCTGATTAACTTTTAAACTAATTAATGGAATTTCATCGGGTTTTTTATATTTGTTCCTTAATGTTTTTGAGTTCCAACGATATCCATATGTCAAAAACCTATACTTTCGGTATTATTAACCGTCAAAGTGTGAAAATTCAAAAATTGATAACTTCAAAATGGCGGCCAATACAAAATTAAATTTGGTAGGCTTGTTTGTCATATAGAGACGTACATTCGTGCCAAATTGTAAGTCGATCAGGGGACCATTTTCGATTTATTACGATTTTTTTCAAATTTTTGCCGACTCAGCAAACTGGGTTCAAGATCGCGGAAAAAGTTGGTTTTCCGGGCGGCACCACTACAGGTAAGGACTGATTTTTCTGCCAAGTTTCAACTCTTTAGGTTAAATACCTTGGGCGCTACGATGATAAAAAACACACATACACACATAAATACACACATATGTACATACACACAGACGTCATGCTGAAAACCACTCAGGAGGTCTTAAAAACACCTAAAACGGATAATTCCGTTGAAATCTCGGAAAAAAATTGTTTGGTTAAAACAATAATTTTCCTATTATAGGTAGTGAGAAAAAGTAATAAAATTATGCACTTAAAAATAAATAGTTATTTATGTCACTAGGCAGCAAAATGGAATTTTGCTGACAAGTTTTTTAAGTTTTAGTTCCGAGCCGAAGGCGAGGATAGGCTAAACAAATTTACTGCTGAGGCGAAGCCGAGGCAGGAAATTTATTATTTTACTGACGAGGTGAAGCCGAGTCAGGAAAACGTTAATTACCTGCTGAGGTGTAACCGAAGCAGGTAATCTTTAAACGAGTCAGGAATGTTTCCTTTGCTGCAGTTACATACAATATTTTATCTACTAACGGCAGAAAAATTACACTAAAGATTTTAGTACCTGATTTAGAGGGCAATAAACTTTCCTTGTATGATGTTGCAATATTTGCAATTTCGGGTGGCGTGTTATCAAACAAGTCTTCAACGTCTTGCACATCATTATCATCCATATTTTTATTTAATCTTCTAAAACCTAATTAATAAATTTATCAAAATGATAACAGAAAACTATTAAATTATTATCATCTTTCTTTGATAGATAAGAGATTTAAAGCAATCAAAGTTGTAAAAATCGAATTGATGACTCGAAAGTTTGAGTAAGTGTGATGACTCGAAACTTAAATCAAAACAAAGACAAAACAATCAGTGTTGCCACTTTGTTTATTAACAGCTGTTTTTTATCTCAATTTTTAGCGATTTTTTAAAAATAATCACTGTAAAATAATAATATTAGTTTTATTATTATAATTTTTAAAGGTATTTTCAAAAAACATATAAATATTTAGCAGAATATTACGCTTAAATATACAAAAATGAACAATGTGGGAGAGTTCATAACCTGCGATGTAGTAACTTTTTCTTAAGATTTGGCAGCCTGTTTGTTATTTTGCTGACACTTTGATATTTTGCTGCGTGGTTTTTTGACATGTTACAAAATAATCAAGAAAAATGACATTTTGCAGATTGAAAACAGTACAACAATGCCTAATTTTGCTGCCGTGAGTAGATAAAATAACAAACAAGATAGCTATAGGTAATGTTGGAATAGCATATATTGCTTCAAAAACAATATTTTTAATTTTACATACTATAGTATTTAAATGTATAATATGCTTACATATACTAATTATACTGAAAAAAATTAGTGAAAAACTTTTTCAGGACTTCCCTGTACTTACAATTTCGCAACTATACAAAAAAACATGTATTACTTCACCTGTTTAAAATTACTAAACATATTACCAACCACCCAGACACGATACAAGACAAACAAATAAATTATAAACCAGTCCTACCACTCTAATTTACTTGAGAACCACAACCTCGCTTGCACAGTAGCCTCTACTAAATATTTTAACTAACTACCAAAACGAGCAAGAGACGACTATGAGTGATCATGAAATGTATAAAACAAACAAGTGTTAAAGCGGCTTTCATCCTCTATAAATAAAAATATTACTTATTAAGGAATAAATTGCTAATAAGAAGTATTGTATGTGTGTGTATGTATGTAAGTCAATATGTGTATGTATGTGTATATTTTTATGTATAAAAATAGAAAAATAAAAAAAAATAAAAATCCAGACATGCACCATTACTTAATGAACGAATTTTCAAAGAAATCTGCGTATTATTAGCTTATGATAATAAAGGAAAAATTTTATTAGAATTCGGATGGGTGAAAAAAAAATGTTGGTACACATGGGTACGGGTTACAAAAGTCAAAATAGTATAAACCCTTCAAGATGCATGTCGTTGGAAAGCTCTTTAAGGGTAAAGTAATTGTTGTTATGTATAATTTTGTCATATTTTCATATAAGAAGGGGTAAAATGGAAAAAACATGTTTTTATGCTATTTTTGACCCTATATGGTAAATTTTTGGCCCTAAATAGTCAAAAATTGACCCCTAATTAGCACACCGAAAATTCTGGCCCACGAACTCATCTTTTCTTTTGATATTATTGACATTTTAAAATTTGTTTGGATTTTTTAAGTGCATCCTAGCGTGCGCCTTATGAATAATATATATATGTGTATATATATATTATACATACATACATAAAAAAAGTGTTAAGTTTCAGGAATCGATCCAGAATGGTCTATAACGGATTTCCATGGAGAAAATTTTGAAGCCATTGCAATAGCTTAATTTTCTTCTAAAAATGTGCTAAAAAAACTTTTTCAACACATTCATAATATGCGACGCATGAAATATTCCTGATAAACTTTTTTTGTTTAAAAAAAAGTAAATACAATTTTTTCGATGATGTGGTAATAATTGACTGCCAATTAATGTGGCACATAGCTTCCTCGTATCCTATCACATACTTTATTGATTTTATGCTTTCACAAGCCATTATTTTCTAATTTATTTAATTGATTCCCGTTTATTTATTACGTCAAAATTGTTTTGATTTTTTACATAAAATAAAGTATCAATTAAGCAAAAGTTAAAGAGCTCAGACGATTGAAATTAATCTGGTGCTATTGGTGGTCTACCTTCGAAAAACTATCCAAATTTCAAAGATATAGTTGTAAATAAATGTGGGCATGTGGAAGAGAAACAAATGGGAGCATAAAACTTATATGGGACTAATTATGGCCTACTATCCAAATGTCAATAAAATATAACAACTAGTTTATAAGATGAGTTGGTTCGCAAAAATTGACAGACCGAAAGACCGACAGACCGACAGACAGACACGGAACCAAAAAAGTTGCCTGATGTCTGAAACGGATTTCTGTCTTTGAATTTTTGAAATCGGAGACCTAAAAATATTTCGTACACATACCTTCCGTTACATTCGGTAAGCTCGGAAGTAAAACTTCAATCGTAGTTTTGTTTTTCCTCTTTACAGGGCCGATTTAACTATAGGGGCACGATGGGCACGTGCCCAGGGGCGCAAGTGGTTTGGGGCGCAACTCAAAATGTTGGGAGGAGGCATGGCTTAACTTTGTAAGGGACAAAATATAAATGGGAATATTTTTAAAGTAAACTAAATATTCCTTATCCTAGAAAAGTCCTATGTTAATTATTATTTCCAGCTTTGTCTCAATGAATCTACACCAAAAATCTAATTTTATTAGGCTAATACTTTATAAATTGATTTATTAAAAATCTTACTTATTTATAATATACTTATACATATAATATAAGCTGAAAAATAGCTTTAATCCGCTTAGGGCATCAAATATAAGTTTGCAAAATGTTTCTGAGGTGAGCTAAAATTTTTGGAGCCAAAAGCTAAAAGATAGGAGTGTTCTAAACGCATAATTAAATGCTCTACAACTTTAGTTATATGACATTCTTCACTTGGAATAACCATTTTTGAGTTACAGGCGTATAAAACTGAGCATAACACACATTTCAGGCAAAATAGTAAAATTGGCCTATTTTATTACTACGTTTTTATTAGCTTGCATTCTTGTTTGTTTGTTTGTTTGTCCGGTACAAATCTGGCAATCGATTTCTAACTAACTTCCCGAATAGCTAGACATTTGAAACTTTTAGCATACCTCAGAACACGATGACAATGCATTATTTTAATACTTTTAGCCATCTTTCAGCAGAATTTAATTAGTTTTCAGCATATTTTGCTGTGCGGAAAGTTAGTTCGGAAAAAATCCGCAAGTTATTTTATTTGTTTTGCCATATCCAATATTTACGCAATCTTCATTTTGACGGGTCTCAAATTTGTGATAGATAAACATTGAATGACAGCAAAACAGGAAATATCGATTATATTATTTATCGATTATATTATTTCAAATATATCGATGGCACGCTTAGATTTGGTGTTGGGGAGATCCGTTGTACAAAGATTTATCCTTTTATAGGTTTAAGATCAGCTCTCTGGATGGTTGTCATTTATGTGCAGTAAATAAATTCGGAACTATTTTTTTTTCACTAACATTATATATTATATAACAATAACAATTATATTATCAACAGTACATACGATTCAACAGAAAATTTAAAAACATAGTACATAAAAAGTTATTTTTATCTTGAAATTATTTGACTTCCGATTCTGACCACCGCTGTACTAAATGACATTTTTCATTTGGAATAACAGATTTTGTGTTACAAGTGTATGAAACTGAGCATAACACACTTTTCAGACAAAATCGTAAAATTTGCCTATTTTCGACTGCTGATTCTGACCAAATTCAATGTTTTAGGGGATCATTGGACGCACAATTTATTGTTCTTTAATTTTTGTAAGGACATAATTTTCTTTTTAATGCATCCTGATGTTATTAGTGAAAAACTGAGAAAAGTGCAAAAAGTACGCAGTTTTTGGCTCCCGAAAGTTTAGCTCACCTCAGAAACCGTCGCAAACTTATAATACTCTTATTTGGGATGCCCTAAGTGTAAGTGGATTAAAATTATTTACAGCTTTGTCCCAATTAATCAGAGGCACGGCTTTGTTTTGGTCTAATTTTACTGGGCTATATTTATTAAAAAAAAAATATTTTATATAAAATTAGCCAAACATATTAGGTGTTTTCATAGAGCAAGCACGATTTTAACATAAATGTAGCTCATAAATCGTATGTGCGGATCTGCCTTAAGACAAGGCAAGATGACCAGAGGGGAGAAGGCGCATCGTGACGGGGTGCCCAGGGCGCAGCGAATGTCTAAAACGGGCCTGCCTCTTTATAAAAAGGAGATAAAGAATTGGCTATTAATTGCAGATGCATATCTTGCATCCACACCTTAAGCAAACTTTTTACTATCATTCAACACAGTAGACCTACGACCTACATACAATTGTAGAGCATGGTTTTAGACCGGGATATTCAATAGTAGACCAAATTTTTGAAAGTTGATGTCTGGAGGTCAAAAGGAAATCATGGGTAGGTAGACTTGAAGGAAGGAAAAGTCGAAGGAACAGGTTCTGTGGAGAATATCTTGGTAAGGGAATGGAGTAGAAGAGATAAACCAGGGAGCTTCATACGTTTCTAAACCTCCCTCTTTGCTTTGGCTTACGTACATGATCCGTTGGGAATTGCATGGGCGAGTTTAGGAAAAGGGCATCAACATCAACTCAGCCTTTTCCCTCAGGTTTTACTTCAACGCTATAACCTTTCCTTTCTGGACCTTCTGTATTATACAGGGCACCCTTTCAACTCGCCTTCTAACTTTAGCTAAACCTTGTGAAAATCTCAGGGCCGAAAACTCCTGCTACGAATATCATTCGCACACTTTACATAATGCAATTCTGACAAAACTACCTCTACCTTACTCTTCTCACTTCTTCTAAATTCAACACGCGTCCAACAACTTCACCGACGTAACAACACCAAAATAAACTTTTACACTTTTTTTTTACTTTCACAAACATAAATAAAAAAAATTTATTATTTACACAACAATAGCCCTTAATACATTTTATCATTACTTATTTATTTATTTTGCAGTCAACTCCACTGGGAATAAAAATATCTATTCTACTCTACTGTCGGTTAAAGATGAATTATTTTGTACAACAACATTTATATAACCTAAACACAATAGTATTTACAAAAGAATAACATAAATGTTGTTTAATGCATGAGAGATAGTAAAATGCTTGTTTCCTTCACTTACAACCTTAAAAAAAACGACACCGAAATAACATTATTTCAAAGCCGGACCCGCTATATTTACAGTTGTTATAAAATGACAGCTGGGATTTTATTTTATTATTCTTCTTTTATGGTAGGGGGTGAGTGAGGCTGGTTCAGTAAAACGCAAAACGGGTTTCGTCGTACAAATAAATAAAGTAACGCTCAGAGGAAAATAATCTAAACGTAGATTTGTAGGTAATTTTTAGGTAAAGAGACACTAGTATATTCACTGCGCGTTACGAATGAGGTGCAATAATAGTAATTTACAATGCAAATTCACATACAGAACATAATTAATGTAAAGACCATTTAGTTTAATGCAATGAAAATTCTTTTATGACTGTAGGTATATGAAAATTATTATGAATTATTATGGCTACTTTATTCATACATATCTGCATTAGTTTCTCATTAGCTAAGCACTAAGTAATAATTTATTTCTAACACAGTTGTAGCTCTTTGTAAAACACCAAAGAGCAACATTTTTATTTCGATGAAGTTATACACTATTATGACTAGAGAGGTTGGTAGAAAGTTACACAACAATATTGTCACCACAATTTTTATTACACATAAACTCACAAACGCGTTTCGACAAATAACATCATCTTCAGTGTGTGTTAACTTAGTAAGGGTTAATTCTGTACTAAGCTAACTATTTTACAAACATGTATTATAAACTAACAGTACAAGGTGGGGGTGGACTAGGGTCATGTGGGTAGAGGGATTACTACGAAAGGAACGAGGTAAGGGATATGGAGTTGACATCAAAGTCGGAAAAACAATTAAAGGTAAAAGGTTCAGGTAACATTTGGTTTTTCAACTGCTTGTTTTTCAACTCAAGTTCATAATTATTAACATCAAATATATGATCGGTTTCTAGAACATGGTTGGCAAAACTAGATACGTTAACATGTTTTTGGTGTCTGTCATTTGATATTTTCTGCCATGATTTATAGTGCTCTGCAATGCGTGTACCTATTTTCCTACCGGATTGTCCTACGTATACTCCTTTACAGGTCGCGCATATCAGTTTGTAGACTCCACATTTATCTTTAGTTTTTAGGCACCATTCTTTTTTTTTAGGCACCATTCTCGGCACAGTCAAACAACCTATCAAAACTAAAGATAAATGTGGAGTCTACGAACTGATATGCGCGACCTGTAAAGGAGTATACGTAGGACAATCCGGTAGGAAAATAGGTACACGCATTGCAGAGCACTATAAATCATGGCAGAAAATATCAAATGACAGACACCAAAAACATGTTAACGTATCTAGTTTTGCCAACCATGTTCTAGAAACCGATCATATATTTGATGTTAATAATTATGAACTTCTACACTCGTGCCAAAAAAATAAGAAATTGGACCTCTTAGAAAACTTAGAAATTCAAAGAGCTATCCACGACACAAGTATAGCATGTTTTAATGAAAAATCAAATCTTAACAACTCTGCTCTTGTAAAACCTATAAAAAATATATTTTATCTACTAGCGGCAGCAAAATTAAACATTTCTTAACTGTTTTTAGGCTGGAAAGTACTATTTCCCTGATTTGTCATTAAAATATTAAAAACAGGCAGGAAAGTAGTTAAAACAGTCAGGAAAATACTTTCTCTGCCTAGGCAGGGAAATATTTCCCTGCCTAGGCAGAGAAAGTAACAGTGTTTACCACTGCGTGTCATAACCTCTTATTTTGGCAAGAACAGTTTATACTATTATCTCTATCTTATAACATTATATATTATAGTTAAATAAGTAATATTTAATAATAAATAAACGTTTTCATAATAAAATAATTTGTCTATATTTGTTAATTCTGTTAAATAAGTTCAATGATTAGTAGATCTTTAATTTAAAAAATAGTAGAGTCACTGGCTATACTGCAGCGTCATGTAAACATTGAACATCCATATTATTTTTATTATTGAAATCTTTCTAGATTAAACTAGCTACTTTTCTTGATTTATCCTAGTTACTTCTTTTCTTTTAAGCAATAGAAGATATCTTTAACACTTTTATTAATTTTTTAGTAAAAATATAAATAAATATTTTATATTCGTGCATTATTCATTCAGAAGTTATGTGTGTTATAAAGGTGTGTTTTGTATTTTGTTGTTATAGATTGAGTTTGCTTATCACTTATTGTTATTATTCCCGTTTCTTATTTGAACATTAATTTTAGTTAATACATATGTTATTATCTTTATTAATATGACACATAGTTATTAACTATGTTATATTAATAAAGATAACATTTTAGCAGCTTCATTTTACTTCCGCAAGTAGATAAAATATTGTATGCAACAAGGCAGCAAAGGAAACATTTCTGCCTCGTTTATTCATTGCCTGCCTCGGCTTCGCCTCGGCAATCAAATAGGTAAATTACCTGCCTCGGCTTCGCCTCGGCAGTTAATTATCTTAGCCTGTCCTCGCCTTCGGCTCGGAGGCTAATCTAATCACTCGTCAGTAAAATTCCATTTTGCTGCCTAGTTACATAAATAACTATTTTTAAATAATGTAGTAGTTGTAAGATATTTTAGTCATAGCATATAAGAAAGTATTATTTTAGCAGTTGAAAAACAAAATGTTACCTGAACCTTTTACCTTTAATTGTTTTTCCGACTTAGATCTCAACTCCATATCCCTTACCTCGTTCCTTTCGTAGTAATCCCCCTACCCACACGACCCTAGTCCACCCCCACCTTGTACTGTTAGTTTATAATACATGTTTGTAAAATAGTTAGCTTAGTACAGAATTAACCCTTACCTTACTAAGTTAACACACACTGAAGATTATGTTATTTGTCGAAACGCGTTTGTGAGTTTATGTGTAATAAAAATTGTGGTGACAATATTGTTGTGTAACTTTCTACCAACCTCTCTAGTCATAATTATGAAGTGGTACCACAAAATCTCAGTCAAAACAACTAATTATTTATACGATATTTATACATTTTCGGAATTCAGACTTCTGACTAAAATGGTAATTAAAACTAAACAAGTTAAGGCGCACTTCACGTAACAAGCGATAATCGCCGGTTTTAATAATTAATAACTTTAACAATTAATAATTTAACTTAATCGTACAGAAACCGGCGATTACTTGCGGCGATTAAATAAAAATGCTTGCATACGAGTCTGCAAGACAGTGAGACATTTTCATGTAACTTTTTGGTGTCGTTTTGTGGTAACGCATATTGGTGTCGTTTTCAAATTAATGTAGAGCTACTGCACGCTACTTTCGATAAACTATAAAAGTTTCATACAAATCACATCAGTACTTTCGAAGCTATAGGTGTAAATAAATGTATGTTTGTGCGCATGTGGAAGAGAAAAAAATAAACTCAGAATGTTGAAACTTATATGAGACCATCAATGGGCTAATTATGATCTACCATCCAAATTTCATTGAAATCAGACTTGTAGTTTTTAAGTTAAGGTGGTTCTCAACAATTGAACGACAGGCCGACACGGAACCAAAAATGTTCCCTCAAATTTGAAACGGTTTTCTGTCTAGGAATTTTTCAAATCGAAGACCAACATTTTTTCCCTTCTTCGGAACGATAACATAGCTTCCGTTACCTCCGGTAAGCTCGTGAGAAATACCATACAAAAATATACATTTTAAATCAATCAACAACAAGAATCAAGCAGAGAGTTCAAAAAAGTATTCCGGGTAACAATTATAATGAGGAAATAAAGAAGGAGGGAGGAAAAACAGAGTGTGACAGAGATAAGGAAAGCTTTGAGACGAGCTCTACTCGGAGATCTAAACTAGTTTGATTTTTAATGTTAGTTAATCGTTAGTATTAGTTAGGTAGTACTAGTGTTAGGTAGACTAGTAGTAGGGAAGAGCGATGGCTATAGGGCTAGAATGGGGGAGATCCGAAAGTAGCCGAACTACATGTCGCGTCCTCGGTTACCTTCGAGTTAGTTTTTTCCCTCTAACCTAGTTCAACGTCTAGTGCAACTAGGACTACCTCCTGCTACTACCTACTTCCCTGGTACCAGTGGAACTCTTTTCGACTTTCTTTGCCCTGCGAAGCGTGGTAGGGGAAAGGCTCTACAGCTGGAGACTAGATTGCACCACATCCTATAGCTTTTTAACTCCCTGTTACACTTTTCTGAGTTTTTAAGCTAAAAGTAACGTAACGTTTTTGACTTATGTTCCATAGCCTAAACATGAAAATGTCAAAAACGCGCCTTACTTTTTTAATTTTTGGTTTCTGCTTCTGTGCGAAATACGAAAAGAAACCGTATTTAACGGCTTTGTCTGTCTGTCCGTTGGCATGTTTCAATTCATAAACTACTCTACCTACGAACTCTGGAACATGCAATTCTGCACACAGGTCTATCTCGGCATTTGTGACAACTGGACACTTTTTCGATTTTTCACACTAAATATTTTCAAGATGGCGGCCAATATGGCGGGTGACTAAGAGAAATGTTTTTAGTCACCATGACATGTTATACATCAAATTAAAGGTCTTAAAGTGTAGAAAATGAAAATGCAACTAATAAAATTTTACACTTAATAATTTTAACTTAATCGTACAGACACCGGTAATTATCGCCTCACATACTTACGTGAAGCACGCCTTACTTGTTTTTATTTCCGAATCTCTGAATTTTGCCGAGATATTATTGTTTGGCCCATCTATTTCACTAATTTTCAGGAATTTTAACTTGATCAATTATTTATAAAATGTTGGGCGTGTAGGGTTCCGTTCACCTTAGAATTTTTTTTTTTTAATTATTTTCAAAATTTTGTTCCTTTCAAAATACATTTATGGCCTTACATCACACTTACATTTAAATACACTTGCCTTACACTTAAATAAAGATTCAATATTTCAACAATATCCATGGTAGACTAGACTGCCTAAATTTGAGGCCTAAACAAGTTAGTAATAAAGAGAAAAGAACATTTTTCCTTCGAAACAAGAAGCGTGTTATATTGGATGAATTATTTTTTTTTCAGACTTTTGGTTCGAAAATTGAGGTGCGTCTTATATTGGTGGCGACTTATATTTAAATTAATACGTAGATTACGACTTTCTATTATTTACATTTTTTTAGTAGCTACATATTTTTTAATTTTACTGTTCATTTTTTAATCATTCTTATTATGTGAGTAATAATCATTATTTGTTAATATCTTTTTGGGCGAAGTTTCTTATGGCACGTTCTGGAGCCCGGGAGTGAATCCGAAAAAAACGACCAAAATCACCGTCACACGAAATCTACAGATGACGATAACTTGAGTAAATGCTCACCGAGTTAGATGAAATTTGGTACACATGTTCATTTTACCAATGCCCAGGCTGAGTTCGTCGGAAAACGTTATCCGCCCAAGCGTTCACACGCAACTCTCGCGTAAACGTAAGCTTTAAAAGACGGGAAAAAGTGTTATTAAGGAAGCCTGTTACTTGACTTGTTTTGATTTTTTTGTTATACTTGTCAAAAATGTCACTTTGTTTTGTAAATAAATCAAATATAATAATGTAAAATTTCACCCTGATACAAGCAGAAGCTGTAGACTAGGGAACAGATATATTTTATAATATTTTAAATTGATTGGCCGGGTAGGTAGAAAACAGTCCTATTTCAATCCAAATTCCTTTAACAAACATACTCTTTCACTATAAACTCATCATGATCAACTTTTTTCTTATATTCAATAAATATTTATAGTAAGACACTTGCATTTATGATACAAATAATGATTTTCTTTTAATTTTGCCTTAACTCTGCTAGGTACAAACAGTTAGTTACTTTTAATTTTGTCTCTTTTCTAACTCCGCCATGTATAAGTAGTTAGCAATGTATACGTACTTAGCATTATGATTTTATATTGTATATTTAATGAAAAATGTAAGGAACTTCGTTCCTACCGGTGTCCCGCGACACCACACGTATTTTTTTGACATGTAAATGTAATTGTTAATTTTAAATTTAATTTAATTATCATTATTATTATTATACTTACTTGTTACAAAAAGAAAAAAGAATTTAAAATCAACTTGAAAAGTTTGCCATATTTGGCTATTAACCAACAAAATTCCCAATGAAAATAAAGTAAAAACTTTTGTTTTCCTCAGAAATAAAAAAAAAATCGAAATCCGGGCCAAACTTGGCAACAGGTGACCAATAAAAATCCTAAGAGTTTAGTTTAGCTTTACTATATACAAGGGAAACAATTAGGAAGTAAAATCACGATGTTTTCTCAAAAGGTTGTTGGTAATACCAGCAACTTTTATTCTCTTATTAAGACTCATACTTTATGAGAAGATACAAATTCCAACATTTTTCATAAAGACAAAACCAAACAACTTATTTTGAAACAAAACAATATTATATTAGTTGCGTACAAGTATGTTCATATATATATATATATATACAATTTGTGAGAGACACCAGAGGGATGTGCCACGCAAGCGTGACACATAGGAACTGTTCCAACATCAGACATTACGTCACTAAGATGTTGGCTCGGCATTACGCTATGTCCTGCATCGTTTCGTCGCGTCCGACTCATCAGGGGCCCGACGATGCCCACCCAACTCTGGACCTATACTAGATCAAGAAGATCAGCAGATATAGGGCTTATCAGAGACGAGCGTGCTCTCATACCGCCATACTTGCTTGGCTGGCAAAACACAACAGCAATGTAATACCGTGTTTGCACACTGCAATAGGCTACACAATTTGTGAGAGACACCAGAGGGATGTGCCACGCAAGCGTGACGCAAGCAAGTATGGCGGTATGAGAGCACCCTCGTCTCTGATAAGCCCTATATCTGCTGATCTTCTTGATCTGGTATAGGTCCAGAGTTGGGTGGGCATCGTCGGGCCCCTGATGAGTCGGACGCGACGAAACGATGCAGGACATGGCGTAATGCCGAGCCAACATCTTAGTGACGTAATGTCTGATGTTGGAACAGTTCCTATTTGTCACGCTTGCGTGGCACATCCCTCTGGTGTCTCTCACAAATTGTGTAGCCTATTGCAGTGTGCAAACACGGTATTACATTGCTGTTATGTATATATATATATATATATATATATATATATATATATATATATATATATATATATATATATATATATATATATATATATATATATATATTTACCGAACTAAAATTTATTATTTTCTAGCATATTGAAAACTTTAATGCTTTCTAAACAATATTCACATTAAATAGAGAAATCTACAATATTGTACTTTTAATAAAAGTAATATTGCACATTTACTTATTACTTTTTTTTACTGTTAAAATTTTATTAAAAAAAAGGAAATAGCTAAAATGCTGAACGAGGTAGAAACATTGGAAAATAACTAGATTTTGTTTAAAAACTTTAAATTTATAAAAATATGTTTTCCTTGTTCTATTCTAACTTGACTAAGTTACAATTCTTAACGTAAACAAAGTTCCTTTTTTTTTAAAACGAGATTTTTTTTTTTTCAAATGTTATGTCAAAGACCTCCAGGGGATTCTTAGAACAGTGATACAGCTGAATAGAAACTTTATAATAATACACATTGTTTTAAAAAATAATTTAACTTTAAAATATAAGATTTTTATAACATAAATATAAAATACACAACTTTAAAAAAAATTGAATTAATAATATAAACTAAAAGAAGCCTCATTTACTACACATTTTAGTTTGTATTTTTCTTTTATCTCTTACAAAATAAGAATAAAGCTTCAACGAAGCTCAGAACTATATTACATTGTCTGTCCTTTCACCTGGATTTGAGAACAAAATATTGTTAACGCAATATCTTGCCTTTAATGATTCATTTTTAAAAGAAAATGAGCTTTTCTATGAAAATTACATGATATTATAATAATTAGATAGTATATAGGTAACTCTTTGTACACCTTTATGTTAAAAAATAAAGTAGATTACAAAAAATAATTGTTATCATATTTTAAATGACTGAGTCAAAAGCTCTTCTACTACTGCAAACAAAAAATAATACGTAAAAACTGAAGATAAATACAAATTTTGTCGCATTACAAGAGTTTTGATAAAAAAATAGTCTGCTAATTATTGCGATTTTCATTAAAATTTAATGAGTACTTTTGAAGATGTGTAGGTGTAAATAAATGTATGTTTATCCGTATGTGGAAGAGAAACCAATGGGCCCAGAAGGTTAAAATTTATACAGGACCAATAATGGGCTAATTATGACCTACCATCCAAATTTCATCAAAATCGGACAAGTAGTTCTTAAGATATGTTGGTTCTCAAAAATTGAGAAGGCAGACCAACAAACACACGGACAACCAATAATGTTCTCCGATATCTCAAACGATTTTCTGTCTTAAATTTTTGTTTTTTTTAGCTTCCGTTACCTTTGGTAAACTCAGAAACAAAAATAGATTTCAATTCAAGTTCAAATGCAACTATATACATATTGCACTTTTTTAAAGAATGTTATAAAAGCTTGAGATTGATCACTGACTTAAACTCTAGGTTTTAAACAAAATCTGTGTCACCTCAGAGAGTTAAGAAAATATTAAAGGAAAAAGGAAACGTAAGAGAATCAATGAAACTGAAAAAGAAGTATAGTAGCACGATTCGGGTTGTGTAAGCAACATCTAAATCACGCATCCACCTTTCATCTAGAATAAAGGGTTAGGGATGTAAAGCTTTGAACATATTGTACTGCGAGAGAGTCAAATAGATATAGACTAAATGAAATAGATTGCTATATTTAGAAGAAAACTCTTTATATAGATATCCAAGTCATAAATAGTCCTGAAGGAAACTGTCGGTCTGAAATAGTCGATTGTAAGGAACGCTATCTAAACTTTACCTGGTACATTACAGTCTCTAGTCTAGGCAGGGACTGCACCAAACATCCCTTGTTTCAAATAAATTGCAATAAATATTGCAGTACAAAAAAACTCGAAGGTAGAATTTAGAGTGGGAGCAGGTTAGTTGTTTTGTGACAATGTGAATAAAAACAAATTAAATATAATCTTGCTTCCGAGCTTACCTTAGGTAACGGAAGCTATGTTGTGAAAAAGGATTTTTTTTTATGTTTAATTTAAATTTCAAGACCGAAATCCGTTTCAGACATCAAGGAACATTTTTAGTTCAGTGTAGTCAGTTGCGGTCTGTCGCTCATTTTTTGCGAACAAACGTATCTTAAAAAATACTCTTCCGATTTTAATGAAATTTGGATGGTAGGTCATAATTAGCTCATTGTTACTCCCATATAAGTTTCAACCTTCTGCGACTATTTGTTTCACTTCCACATGCACACTAACATACATTTATTTACACCTATATCAACAAAAGCATATTATATCTGATTTTTATGAAATTTGTATGGTTTGTCAAAAGTAGCCTGGAGATGGACCCAGATTAATTTCAACCGTTTGCGCTCCTGAAATTTTGCTAAATTCATACTTAAATTAATTTAAATAGACTGCCAATTGTTATGGCACTTAGCTTCCTCGTATACTATCCGCGTACTTTATTGATTTTATGCTTTTACAAGTCATTATTGTCAAATTGGTTAAATTGTTTCCCCCGTTTTTTTTAATCTGTCAAATTTGTTTAGATGTTTTACCGAATTAAAGTACCAATATAGCAAAAGTTAAAGAGCGTAGACGGTTCAAATTAATCTGTGGGTTAATTTCAATAAACTATAAATGTTTCATTCAAATCAGATAAGTACTATTGAACGTATAGCTGTAAATAAATGTATGTTTGTGCGCATGTGGAAGAGAAACAAATAGGCGCAGAAGGTTGAAACTTATACGGGACTAACAATGGGCTAATTATGATCAACCACCCAAATTTCATTAAAATTGAACGTGTAGTTTTTAAGATATGTTGGTTCGCAAAAATTGAACGACAGACCGACAGACCGAGAGACAGACCGACAGACAGACACGGAACCAAAAATGCTCCCTGATGTCTGAAACGGATTTCTGTCTTGGAATTTTTTAAATCGGAGACCTAAAAATGTTTCGTACTTCGGAACGATCACATAGCTTCCGTTGCCTTCGGTAAGCTCGGAAGCAAAAATCAAAACAATTTGGACAGTTTAAAAAAAAAAAAGGAAAATTAATTAAATTTTACAATAGGTTTTAATAGTATAATGTAATTAAAGTATACAACATAGAACGCGAGGAAGCTATGTGCCACACTAATTGGCAGAGTATTTTGGTTCCGTGATTATCTATCGGTCAATTTTTGCGAACAAACGTATCTTAAAAACTACTTGTCTGATTTTAATGAATCTTGGTGGCAAGTCATAATTAGCCCATTGTTGGTCCCGTATAAGTTTGAAGCTTCCACGCCCATTTGTTTCTCTTCCACATGCGCACGAGCATACATTTATTTACCCCTATATCTTCAAAAGTAGCAATCTAAATGTTAATAAATTTGGACGATTAATTTGTCGAAAGTATAGCCACCGGATTAATAGTCCCAGATTAATTTTAACCGTCTACGCTAATTAAATTTTGCCAAATTAATACTCTGTTTATGTTAAACTCAAAACAATTTTGACAGATTTAAAAAACGGAGGAAACAGTTAAATAAGACAATAATGGGTTGTAAAAACATATCATCAATAAAATATGTGCTGGTATGCAAGGAAGCTATGTGCCACACTAATTGGCAGTCTATTTCATAAACTTTAACAATTTAACAATAAAAATTAGTTCTTATATTCCTCAGGCCACCATAAGAAGTGAGTCGCTGATTGATAAAGTTTTCTTACCTTATGGAATCGCTTATTTATGCCTTGTCCACCGATAAATTGGGTATATGGCAACTGGGTGCTAGGCCATTTTTTATTGTTGACATGCCAAACTTGCCCTTCTGCGGGAACATTGAAAAGAGATAGATAAAGTTTTGATTTTCACAGGATCGTTTAATTATATTATTTCGAAAACAGTGGTAAAGGTGGCCACCGATACGAGTGGGCCGTTTTCTTTTCAACGTCCCCGCAGAGCGATATGTTTGGGGCGGTGGCCACCCCAAACGGCCCACTCTTATCGGTGGCCACGTGTACCACTGTTTTTTAAATAATTTAATTAAACGATCCTATGAAAATCAAAACTTTATCTATCTGTTTTCAATGTTCCCGCAGAAGGACATGTTTAGCATGTCAAAAAAGAAGAAATGGCCCAGCGCCCAGTTGCCATATACCCAATTCATCGGTGGACAAGGCATAAATAAGCGATTCCATAAGGTAAGAAAACTTTATCAATCAGCGACTCACTTCTTATGGTGCCCTGTGGACTATTAGGGTTTTTGTTGTGAAATTTCTAAAACAAAAATGTAACCATTTTTTGAGAGCTAGGGAAGGCAAAAAGGAAATTTTACACCAATAGGAGGCTATTTAATTTAATTTGGTTTTTCCTGATATCATTCCGATTCTACCTTATTTGATATTATTGTTAGACCCCAATCTCTTTTTTTTCTTCCAAATAATTTGAAATTGTTTTGGTATTTTTGTTGCGGAAGCGTCTGAGAATTGCTTGTACGTTGTTCTAGGATTTTATCCTTATACTACTTTTTTTTATTAAAAGGAAATTCAAGTCCACCACATTTATTCCGCAGGTCGATCGATGTTAAAATTGATTTTTCTCTCCTTTTTCATTTAACTGTTCAATGTTCAACCAAAGTTTAAAGGATTTTCACTTAATTTTTTGTGAAAATGTAACTACATTTCCTTGATTTGGATTTGGTATTTCTAAGAGGATTTTGTTCATATATTAGAGTTTACTGTTTAAATAAGGAAATAAAAAATATTATTATTTTATAATTATTACTAGATGCTTTATTAAAAAGTATTTATGAGTAATAAATATAATATAGTGCAGGCTTCTGTAATAGGAGGGGGGGTGGGAGAATCATTATGTACTCATCATAAAATTCCCTTACTTTACTGTCTGTACTTTGCCGTCTGCTCAAACGCATAAACTTTAAATGACTGGAACTGTTTTGGTGAACTTATACATAAGTATACATAGTCCAGAAAATTAAATAATAAATCAAGAAGTTATTATTATATTTAAATTTGACAAAACTGTTTTTTAAATGGAAAAAACACGTTATGCTATTTTTTACCCTAAATTGTCAAAATTTAACCCCTAAATGAACTCAGGCCAACGAACTCATCCTTTCTTTTGATGTTATTGACATTATAAAATTTGTTTGGATATTTTAAGTGTTTCCTAGCGTGAGATATCGTCTGGAGTGACACATACATATATACATACATACATAAAAAAAATGTTCCACTTTAGGAATCGATTCAGAATGGTCTAAAACTGATTTCCATGGAGATAATTTTCAAAAATTAGCATTACAAAAATTTTGAAGCAATTGCAATAGCTTAATTTTCTTAAAAAATTCGCTAACTGTTCAATATTTTTGGGGAAGAAACATAAATATTCTAATACTATTAGGCAAGTCAATACCATTGAAACTTAATAAGATTACTGGGCCATAACCTCATGACCATAAACATCATAAGATTAATACTGCAGAATTGGAACTGCCACGATAAACGAAGATGCCATAGGGTAACAATACTGCAGAATTGGAACTTCCACGATAAACGAAGATGCCATAGGGTAACAATACTGCAGAATTGGAACTTCCACGATAAACGAAGATGCCATAGGGTAACAATACTGCAGAATTGGAACTTCCACGATAAACGAAGATGCCATAGGGTAACAATACTGCAGAATTGGAACTTCCACGATAAACGAAGATGCCATAGGGTAACAATACTGCAGAATTGGAACTTCCACGATAAACGAAGATGCCATAGGGTAACAATACTGCAGAATTGGAACTTCCACGATAAACGAAGATGCCATAGGGTAACAATACTGCTGGATTGGAACTGCCACGATAAACAAATATGCTATAGGGTAACAATACTGCAAAACTAGAACTGACACGATAAAGGAATATGCCATAGGGTAAGGTTGCTGTAGCAATAAAAATACCTTAATGAGTAAATTTTTCTTCAACAGAGATTCCATAAAATTTATAGAATTTGATAGATAATTATTTGATACATAATTTGTAGAAAATGAAAAACACAAAACAATACATACCTCAAAAAAACACTTACGAAGATCTTACAACAACAAATACTAAAAAATGGACATAAAAAAAAAAAAAAAATTATAATAAGTTTTTGCAGCAAGATCAAAATGTAATACATTTCTTTTGGAAAAGCGTTCCAGAATCTAAAACACAAAAGAAAAATGCGTAGGTTGTTTTTGACATTGGTTTCTCAATCTAATTTTGATCTCATTTATCTCTTAAATCCAACAACTAAGAGATGTATTTATCAATCTTGTAAAAACTGAAATAATATATTTTCTTTATGTTTACATTACTTCAAGGTTTGTAAGAAATTTATAATCTGTATTTTATAAAAACCAATAAATTTACAAGACTACAGTTTGTAGTAATAGGAAAATAATTGAAATTCATTCTTAGTATTGTATATCTTTTATAAAATATCACGTGGGTTCCATATTACATTAAATAAATTTATTAACAGTAAAAATTTCACTTTACTATATTAATAAATGAGGACTAAAATAAATTTCAAAGATTTTTTTTTATATAATATATTATAAGTAAAGGTTATTTTTATTATTTTTTATATATAATATAATATTAGTGAAGGTTATTCTTATTTGTCGTAAAAAAATAATATATATAATGATATATGGAATGCAAAAATCATATTTCTATTTCATTTAGAGTGATTTGTCTGAAGTGACAAACGTAACAGGAGATGGCGTGTTTTAGTAAACAGCTGTTGAGCTCATTTTTCATTTGTTACATTCATACGTATTCGTTAGATACGATAGTATACAAAGCAACACGGCAGCGTGTTTCAGTCATAGCTAAAATATAATGATAAACGATTTTTAAAAAGAATGCTGCACAGGGTGCTTGTAAAGTAGTATATAAATATATATATATATATATATATATATATATATATATATATATATATATATATATATATATATATATATATAGATAATATTGTGAAGGATAGATATGCACATTTGGAGCTAAAATTATTTTACCACAAATATGTCGAAACTTTTATAATACCTAAGTAGAATTAATCCACTTTATCATTAAATATTTTATCATTGTTAGTTATCTTTTAATATCATTATTTTACTATAGAACTTACTGCTAAGGAAGTGTAGTCACTAGACTACTCCTTATTCATGTCTTTCCCCCCACATAACCTACGTAATATCTATTTAAATTTGTAGTTAACACAAATAAAAAAAAATCAGGTACCTTGGAACTTTTCCTCACTTCGGAGGGCACTAAAGTGGCCTCTTTAAATAATGTTTATTTTACATTTTATTTATTTTATTTTATTTATTCAGTTATTTGCATTTTGGTGGTATTTTGACAGGCATGTAAACAAACTTTGACGTCATCAAAATTATCGCACTAATAAATCAATATATTCGCTTATAACTTTTAAACTAATTAATGGAATTTCATCCGTTTTTATATATATATATATATTTGTTCCTTAATGTTTTCCGGTTCCAACGATATGCTATATGTCAAAAACCTATTTATTACACTTTCGGTATTATTAACCGTCAATGTTTCAATCAACTTAAAAATGGGGGCCAATATCAAAATGAACTTTGGTGGGCTTGTTTGTCATACAGAGAGGTACATTCGTGCCAAATTTCAACTCTATCCGGACCATTTTTGATTTTTTGAAATTTTTGCTGACGCAGGAAACTGGGTTTAAGATGGCGGAAAAAGTTGATTTTCCGGGCGGAATCACTACAGGTAAGGACTGATTTTTCTGCCAAGTTTCAACTCTCTAGGTTATATACCTTGGGCGCTACGATGATAACATACATACAGACGTCATGCTGACAACCACTGAGTCTTGAAAACACCCAAAACGGATAATTCCGTTGAAATCTTGAAAAAAAATTGTTGGGTGAAAACAATACTTTTCCTACTATAGGTAGTGAGGAAAAGTAAAAATAGGTTATTACTGTGATCATAATAAACACTAAAATAAACTCTTACATTTAAATCAAGGTTTTCTATTAGTTGAATTTGTTTCTCTAGACTAAGTATTTGCCATTAATCACCTTATCTTCATATAAGCTGGGTAATTCATATGAAAGGTATTTTTTAGGTAGCAGTTGATAAACGTTAGTTAAAAAAGGATTTTGATGTGCTTTTATTCCGTTTGATGTAGTCATTTGAGACGGTGTATGGGAAGCTGTTATCTCGTGGACTGTATAGACTTGATGCATTCAAGTAAAGCCTACCAGTATGAAAACACAAGTCTTGCGGTTGTCCCCTCTTCCTACAACTTTGTCCTCACCCTCGTTAATCTTGTTGAGGTTTTAAGGATCATTCTTGCGTGAAACCTTCCTTTAACCTCTTTTTCCTCTTTGGACTACGTGTTTTTAAAACCTTTCAACAGGTTACTCCCTACCTTCACGCTCATCTCGTCAATACACCACGAGTAAAAGCGGAGTTTTCAAAAAACATTTATCGAAATCAAAAGATAATCAGAAGAAAATTAATACTTCTTTAGCACTCTTATAAATCTTTTTAGCGAAATTTAAATAAGTAGATTCAATCCTTAAGTATTTAAAAATAAACATTATTAAAAATTATATAAGTTTAAATTAAAAGAGAGATAATAATTTAAAAATAAGTGATAATAATATTAATCTTTAAAGATTATGATTAATGCATTTTTAACCCTAAACGCTAACCATATTTTTTAACCTCTTAAGACTAACCTTGAGTCATATTGACTCCCAAATCTATTATACCCACTTTTATTAAAATATAAAGGCCTAATATGTACAATATTTTTTTAACACGTTTTAGTGCTAGTTGAAGGGACACTTGGTGCTTTGTTTCCCATAAAAAAACATTTTTTTTTCCTTTTAATTCCGGTTTTTCAATCTGGACTACTATTACATATCCGGTATTGTTATCTACCGGAGTGGTTTTATTTACTTTTTTTTATGTAACTTTTTTCTTTCCTTTCCTTTGGTGTTTCTATTTCGTAAATTGTTTCAATTAATTTATCATTTTCCTCATCATCGCTGATGGGATCAAAAAAGGCATTTTCCATTTTCAAATCAGGGTCCAAATCACAACCGTCACCATTATTGTCGAATACGCTATTTTTCATAATCGGTATCCGAATCGGTCATTTCCTTCATCAAGTGATAAATGTCGTTTAGATCATTGTATTTTTTCTCCATTATTTGACTATATTCATATTCTATTAACTATATAATTTAGACATATACGACAAAAAAAAAAAAATATATATATATATAAATTTATACTTATAAATGAATAAATTACAATTATATTACCTTTAATATGAAATAATTATTGAATTAAAAGTTATATAATATTTAATTTATAAGATTTAAAATGCCAAAATAAACAATAACACGACATACAATTCTAAAAAATACTATTCTGCGTCAAAATGACCTACAAAATATTTACGTGTAAGACTAAACAGGAGTCAAAATGACTCCGTGACTGCAGAAAAACAAACGATATGTCCTCTTTAGAATCTGAATGTGAAACTGATAGAAGTGTAGAAGGGTCACTCAAGGGTGGGAGATAGCATAGCTAAGATGTGGGAGTTCTGTGTTTTACAGACACCGTGTATTCGTAGTTGAAAAAAAATGGGAGTCATTTTGACTCCAGGTTAGCTTTCTAGGGATAAGGTGAATAATACAAATCAATTTGCTATGAAAACAATAAAACCTTAACAGTTTAAATAAATTTATTAATAGTAATAGAATCAATATTAGTAACTAACAATGGATTTAAGTCTTTGTGAGGTTACCAGGATTAGAAAATATAAGAGCCAAATACTGACCGAACATTATAATACTTTGTGTGAAGTATTAAGATCTTAATTCATAAAGTAAACTAATATGATAAAAGTATATTATGTTACTAGGCTGTGAAGTGAGTTTTTTCTTTACCGCGGCAATTACATTTACTGTCAAGCGAAGCGAGACAGTAAATATTGCCAAGGTAAAGATAGCATAGCACGCGTAGCATATGCTACTTTTTCCGAGGTAGCAGACAATGAAAAAACATTAAATATTAATCACTAATCAATATATTAATAACAAATATTAGTACATACTTAATATTTAAAAAAAGAAACCTTAAAAAGAGGTTACACTATAAGAAAAGATAAATAAAACGCATTGACATCTAGCGGATTTTAATCGTACTAGAAGCATTTCTACAAAGACTGCAGAGCTACTAACGGAAGTTTTGACAACTACCCTCCGGAAAATAAAAATATTTTAGTTCCTAGGACGTAAAAGATTTTTTCTTTACAGCTAGGAGTAATGAAAAGATTTTTTAAGTCCACGTAATGAAAAAATGGATTTTAGCTATGTTTTTTAGGCTCTAAAGTTACTATTTCACAGCCTACCACGGAAAAATAACTATTTCCTTCCTTAGGGAGAAAACATTAACATTGCACCCTAGTTTATAAGGAGGATGGGACCCATACAACCTAGTTGTGAAAATGAGGGAGGAAAGTAAGTACCCATTAGCTTAAGTTAATAATACTGACGTAATTTTAAGAAATAATAAAATAATAAGATTTATAAACAGTAGAGCCAACTTATTTTTCTTTACAAACAATCAGTGTTGCACGAATTGCACATGTAATTATCAATAGTTTTATTTTTACTATAACATTTTGTAAAACTTATTTCTTTGTTTTAATACAGTTTTCTTAAAATTAAAGGTATAAAAATTTGTAAATTTAGTTATTAATACCTAAAGAAATAGTGAAAATCAAAATCTTTGGTTTTATTACTGTTATTTTCTCCCTTCTTCAGGAATAATCTTGTACGTATCACGGGAGCAATTAGTCATAGTACCCTCGATATAATTAACTCCCTCGGCTGTGCCTCGGGATTAAACTATATGGTTCTCTCGGCTACGCCTCAAGAACCAACAAAAGCGCTCAGGGTATAATGACTTTGTTTCCTCCCTTAAGCCTTGTTCGGACTCGGAAAGTAATTTAGTCGAGTGGCGAGTAGATTAGTAACTAAACGTGTCTGAATGGCAACATTTTAGTCAAGTAATTTAGTAACTTACTAAACTACTAGACTAAATACTCAATTCATTTCACTCTATTTTTCCGGGCGAGTAGAAATAGATATTCTTACGTTGAATTTGTGTCTGCACTTTCATTAACCCTGGAATGCTAATTCCAGATAAGAAAAGTCGAATCGACGAGCACAGTTTGAACTTTAACCTTTTTCACTCATATGCAATGGTGATTGGTGCCCTATCCTTCTGCAGTGCTTGCACTGGTTAGTAACACACCTGCTAGTGTAGCGGTTGTAGCCCTTTTGAGCGTACACACGTTTTCTGGCAAATTCCCGTCAAAGCTACTTCGTCGATTCGACTAACGTTTAGTAATAAACGTAGGGAATTAATTTGTCGTCAAATGAGCCTATAGCCTGGGAAAATGGGCCTAGGGTAAGGGGCAATAGGCCTAGGGGTAAGGGGCAATGGGCCTAGGGAAATTGGGCTTGGGCCAGAGACCAATGGCCGATAATCTAGGGCCTGGAGCACTTAGCAAAGGGCCTAGGACTTTTGGCCTGGGGCATGGAACCTGGTGCATTAATGTTCACACAATTTCAGATTCTTCTGATGTTCCTACTAAGTTATTTGTCATCAAATGTTTGCATATCTTACTAAAAGATTTAATAATGAGTTCTTAATAGTTTCCTCTTTAAAAAAGTATAGTTTCAACCTAAAAAATCTATTTTCTGCAATGTTAGTCGAATTGACGAAGGTTTAGTAATTCCAGCCATCAGCCATCCAATTAGCATTAGCATTTAAGGGTTAACAGAAAATAAAACAATTTTCAGTCATTCTCAAAGTTCCGAAGTATTCTTTAGGATCTTCTAATACTAATTCTTTAAGAAGAGAAGTACCTCCTAATTCATCCCTTCTATGAGTCCATTTTCGTTTCCATATTTTTTTTTAACTTTTGACGTACTAATTTCTTCTTCAACTTCTTCAAAAATAGACAAGGCAATAAGCTTTATTAGCTTATTTACTTTTGCTGCGTTGCCTGTCCATCTTGCAAATACACTAGCTACTAATGTACTGGACAGATTAGTAAAGTGCACGTGTGAACGATTTTTGGTGAGTTGCTACTAGCTCAGTTACTTAATTACTCGCCACTCGACTAAATTACTTGTTAAGTGCGAACAAGGCTTTAGTGAGTAAATAACTATGTTCTTATGTTGAAAATGTTTTGTAACTATGTTATATAACAGGTTATTGTAACATGTTACGTTAAGCCGATTCATCAAGTTGTAAGTTGCAATAGAAAGTTACATTTAACATGATTTTGTAACATAGTGTGAACCAGGCTAATAGAGAAAGAATTAAGTATAGGAGTTCTGGAATCTGACGGCACTAAAGATGACCACTGACCACTAGTGGTTTAAAGCAAACTTTGCTCAAGAAAGTTTCTATTTGTGAAGATAAAACTTTTATTATTTCTTAATCAGCGTGTAGAAGTTAAGACACTTTTTTCCAGAACGATATTGTAGAAAATAACACATCTTTAAATTTCAAAGACACGTCCCAAAACATAATACATGTAATGCTCATCGTATTAAAATGAACTATTTACATGATCTTGTGCAATTTATATTTAATTTTGAAAGAAAATCATTGTATAATTTTAAAATAGGTTAAATTTATGAAGCACCTAAATAATATGTACTACGTTTTATACCTATATATAACTAAATTTTTCCCCACGCATATAATGAATCATTGTACCACATACAAAGAACTCATATATATTTAGAAAATAGTTTTAATTAAAAAAAAAAAATCTTTTTTAAATTTTAGCTTTTAATTCCTCTCTCTTATATTTCTAACTTGCCTTTTAACCTACGTAACGGGTTAAAAAATGATTCGGAAACAATCCCACGTTAGAAAAATAAAAATAATAAATAAAAAATAAAAAATAAACAAAACTAAAACTAAAATAGTTAGTGAAGATGGTCTGAGCAGTGTAGTTGGTAAGGTAAGGGGTCGCGGGATTGTCTTAGAATAGTGTTCAGGCTGATAGAGTGCCAAAGTGTTTCAGAGTTAAAAAAAAAATAATAATTTTTTCCTCAGTCTCTCCGCTTCGACCGTTAACCGAACAGCTTATATCTGTAAGTATATAAGAGTGAATGGTTTTAATTTAATTTTGATTAATTTTAAAATTATCGGTATCACATTCCAATTGATCAAGTTGGCTATTATTCAATCAAAAAAATAAAATAAAATTATGGACAAGTGAAATGAATTTGGCGAGTAGGAAGTCCAAGTCTATACTATGGTTTATATTTGTGTCAAATCTTCACCCTGACTTACACGTGTCTGTTAAACAACTCTAAATATATCATAAGTATAATACTATAGAATTTTATGTATTTTTATTTAGATGCTTACTGAACATAAATGATTAATTTTAAAAATCTTTTTATACATAAAATAATTAACTTGAATATAAGCTTTAACATTTCAAAAGAAAAAAAAAAATGTAATTCTGGTAATTATTATTTAAAATATTTTCTATTTTAAATTAATAATTTTAATAATTAATTTTTAATTAATCATTTTAATTTTTTTTTTAAATTAATAATTTAATAATTTTTAATTTAAGGCTTAATATTGTTTACTTTAATCGCAGTACCAAACAATGTTTATAGCTAGTTATGTTTAGCTTATGGCTAAAATTAAAGTGTGTATATATATATATATATATATATATATATATATATATATATATATATATATATATATATATATATATATATATATATATATATATATATATATATATATATATAATATATATATATATATATATATATATATATATATATATATATATATATATATATATATATATATATATAATATAACTCATTCTCCATAATTTAAATTAAAATTGAAGAGTATTTAATTGTTGCAAAATAAGAGATAACAATAAGAAAATATATTATTATGCTAATAAAATATACATAAATCCTAATTATAAATAAATCTTATATATTATGTAATATAATTATAACAATAATAATACATAATAATAATAATAATAATAATAATAATAATAAATTGCATATTAAAATATTTTCATATACTGATTTTTTGCATATACTGATTTTCTTGAATAAAACATTCTCATATGCATAATGATTCAGAATTTTAATAATGACTCATTATAATTCTATAATATCTCATTATAATTCTATAATATCTCATTATAATTCTATAATATCTCATTATAATTCTATAATATCTCATTATAATTCTATAATATCTCATTTTAATTCTATAATATCTCATTATAATTCTATAATATCTCATTTAATTAACTTATTATTAAACATATTTAAAAATAGTTCAACATCTGATTGTTTACATTTCGATTACGATTATCAGCTAAATCAGATTTATTATTATTAATATAATATGATAATAATAATAATATTCTAGATTCCAAATTTACCCGGGAAAATGTATTTAATCAAATACTAAATATTTAACAAACTTTAAATATTAAATATTTATTTCTTAATTAATATTTACTAAATATATGTATATGAATGTTCACTAAACATTTAATTATACTAATTATTTAACTAATTAACCAAATATTTAGTTTAACTAATTTAGTTGATATTTAGTTTTCTTTATATTAACTAAAACATTTATATTTTTACACGAGTAACAAGTTGAATATACTACATTTTATTATGTATAATACATTATTTCTATAATAAATATATAGCCGTTAGAAGATAAATAATATATAGAAAGTGAAATTATTTTATACAAATTATAAAATATTATAATTTCATTATAAATATGAATGCATGAGCATGAGCATGAGCATGTATAAGTATGGGAGAATAAGCAATATTACCTTACAAACACATTAAAATTTATCTTAATCGTTAACAAATGAATATTATTATTTTATTTAAATATATAAATTTTGTTTCCAATAATTTATTTGTGAAATGTTGGCAGCAGATATGATTTTCTTAATAATCTTGAGAATATTTACATTATCTTTTTTATTTAATTAAGCGTGATCTTTGTCAAGATGAAGGCTTAGAAAGAGACCTTAATCTGTGTAGAGGACATTTATTCTTACATCTATTAACCTTAGACTATTAATGTCAGAAAGGAATCCGTTATTAATCACCGTAAAATAAATAACTAACGACAAACCGGTATCACTTTCAATGAACGCTAAAAGGGAGATGATTGGGACGCCTTGGCCCAACAATTATATAGTTACAACATCAAATAACACTAACTCGTGCACTTTTATATCCGTGTATAAGACAAGTGGACAATTATAAAGAGCCAGCACGATTTATTTTAATATTAAACTATTATTATTTCACTGTAACACGACCTAACTATATAACTTTGGTTGTTTTGATCTATATTTAGTTGAGACAATATGTATTAAATAAAACTCGATGAGGATGACTTAGCAAATTCACAACTCAATATAGGCCAAACACTAACACATCTTGGTGATGTTTAGAATCCTAGAAAGAACCATTTCAAACTGATTATCATTTACTACGTTTCCATGAATTTCAATACGGGTTAAATACAGTTCTTGGATCCAAAGTGTCCATGGAAACCTAACTTCAATACGGATTGAATACGATTTGGATCCAGATATGATACACTAAATTCTGGGATCGTATCTGGATCGAGTCTCATGGAAACACCTCAACTCGATCCTGACATGCGCAGAATGTGAGTGTCCCGAGCGGATTTTGTGGTGAAACAAATTGTCAAAGCTGTCAAAATACCACTCCACTAAACCAAAAAACATAACCTTAAACCTGGTTATAAAAGGCGAAGGTTACAAAATTATTTATAACCTTTATCAAAGTAACCTAGTAAAGGTTGGTGTATTGAATACGGATTCAATACAAATCATGGAAACACTTAACTTTTTAAATCCCAAATCAGGATTCAATCCATATTTAAACATCATGGAAACGTAGTAATATTTAGTAGTTGCCGTATTATCTGCAAAATAAATATAATTTTCCTTTTTTTTCGAATAGCTTATACAGAGCTTGACAACGTATATTGAAAATAGTAGAGGCCCAAAAACGGTCTCTTGTGGTATGGAAAACGATGACTGTTTGGGCAGCCTAAAGTAATTTAATGTTTTAGTTACTTGTTCTCTGTTGGCTGGTATGATTTAAACTAGCTAAGAATATTTCTTCTTGTGCCTATATTTTCGAGTGACAATATAGCCTAATGAGGGACTGAATCAAAAGCCTTTATGTCCAAAAAACTGCTAAATTTTACATTTTCTTACCTTAAAAGAAATAAAATTGTTTCCATCCAAAGAATCCGAAGCCAAGATTTAAACGGAGTCATCTGTTTCCGGTGTTTTTCCGCCTTTCATTGAGACTTGCACTAATTATACCTCTTTATAAGACAACACTTACTATTAAATTTCGTTTTTTTAAGATATCGAATTTTGAACTTTTAAACTTTAAAGATAAATAATTTCTGAACTGTTTTGACAATTGTGCGGGAATTTGCTCCAATGATACCTTTCTATAATATGAGTAAGTCATCCATATTTTATCTTAATATCTGCAGCCATATTGAAAATATCAACTTTTGATTTTTATACAGGAAAGGGTTTGTTTACATTTTTATTATTACGTTTTTATTAGCTTGCATTCTTGTTTGTTTGTTTGTTTGTTTGTCCGGTACAAATCTGGCAATCGATTTCTAACTAACTTCCCGAATAGCTAGTCATTTGAAACTTTTAGCATAGCTCAGAACACGATGACAATGCATTATTTTAATACTTTTAGCCATCTTTCAGCAGAATTTAATTAGTTTTCAGCAAATTTTGCTGTGCGGAAAGTTAGTTCGGAAAAAATCCGCAAGTTATTTTATTTGTTTTGCCATATCCAATATTTACGCAATCTTCATTTTGACGGATCTCAAATTTGTGATAGATAAACATTGAATGACAGCAAAACAACAGAAATATCGATTATATTATTTCAAATATATCGATGGCATGCTTTAGATTTGGTGTTGGGGAGATCCGTTGTACAAAAATTTATATCGGACTTCACTATTAACAGACTAACGGGATTATAATTCACATAATAAAATACTCTACCAATTAGTGTGGCACATAGCTTCCTCGCGTCCTATTTCGTATAATTTAATGATTTTATGATTTAAAAATCTATTTTTTGTCAAATTAATTAAATTATCTCCCAGTTTTTAAAATCTGTAAAAATTGTTTTGATTTTTGCATGAATTAATGTATCAATTTAAAGAGCGCAGACAGTTAAAATTAACCTCGGGCTATCTGACGGCAACTTTCAACTTCTTATCAAAATTTCATAAAAAGCAAATAAGTACTTTTGAAGCTATACTATTGTAAAAAAAATGTATGTTTGTGCGCATGAGGAAGAGAAACAAATGAGCACAGACGGTTTAAACTTAAATGGGACCAACGATGAGCTAATTATGACCTACCATTCAAATTATATTAATATCGGCGGTAATATATTATGTTGCTCCGCAATAAATGAGCGACAGACAGACAAGCAACCAAAAATGTTCATGTCTAAAACGGATTTCTGTCTTGGAATTTTTGAAATCAGGGGCATAAAAAATGCTCCTTCTTTAGAACTATTAGCTTCCATTCCCTTCGGTAAGTACGGAAGCAAAAATATGTTGTCATTTAATAGGTTAATGTTTGGTAAGGAACAGTTTCGAGACTCCTGTTTAATTTTATAATCTTGGTTATATTTGAAATCATAAAAATAAACCACATATTTCCCATTTCTCTTTTTAAAGGGCGGTTTTTTATTGGTACATTTTTTCTTTTTATACAGTAGGGTGATATTATATACATAATTAATAATGAAAGGTCACATTTTAGCTATCAATAAAAGTGACCCTTATCACAGGAGGTCGTCTTGTTCAAGTGAATTTCTTAATATCCGTTAATTAATCTGTCAAGGTCGTTTTCAAGGTCGTTGAAAGTTGTTTGTCAATGCACTCCTACCTAGCTTATGAATGTCTTCTCCAATTCAACTGCCTTTAATTAAACTATAAGGTCTGCGGTAAACATTAAGCTAAGCTCCATTCTCAAAATACGGGGGGGGGATCGAATAACTAGGGGGACTTAGTCCATTTGTGACAAGCACATTAACTCATAATTATGCCCAGCTCAGTTGGTAGTTGGGGTGGGTTTTAAGATTAAATTGAAGAAAAAAAAATTAACATAAATAAAAGAAAATATATTTTAGAGCGCCAGGTTCTTTACTGACTGGGGATAAGAACCAACCCCACCAAAATACATAACATAAAATTGGCTGTTGAAATAAATTTGTATTATATGTATATTAGACACTTATATTGTAACAAAAAAAAAAGTTTTTGACGAGATGGTTGGATGCTGTTTTGATGAATTCGGCAAATTCGGCCCTGGACCAACCACCCTTCACTTGAAGGGTTCGGATGTGGTTTCTACATGTTGTACATAGTTAGGAAATAGATGATTTGGGAGTACCACTGATATTCCTTACTTGCAAAACTCAAAACTAGTTAACAAAAAAAAACACTTTTTCTTTATAATAGCTTAGAGGTCTGGCCTCACGGCCAAAGCCGCCGGCCGCCACGCCGTTCCAAGAGCCTCTCCCTGGACAAATCCAACATGGCATCCTCAGACCACGAGAAAACCCTATACTGTCTAATTAATAAAAATTATTAAAGGTTAGAGAAACTAAACTTATAAAAAAACTTAAAATGGTAGGAAAAAAAGAAACAAGTGATTGGGATTTCTTCAAACCCACGAAATCAAAATTATAATGAACTACCTATAGCAAAATCATAAGTGGTCAACCTGTACAATTTTCCACACAATTTAAACCAAAAATTGTTGATAGAAAATTCACCCAGATTACCAACCGTTACACATTCCTCGTTAACTCTAATTTTCACTTCATTGCGTATAGAAAATGAAAATAGAATCAAGACTAAGTAATCCATTTGAAACTAAGTAATATAGTAATAAATTACAATGCTACAAAAAAATATAATAAATGAGAAAATAAACGTAGTCAAAACCAATTAGACTAGGAAGTCATTGAACAACCATCAACCATTGATGCATTAATTTAATTACCTGTCTCTTCATTCAATGTGGCAGATGTACCAGTAAATAATTAATAACTCTAGTTCAAGGACAAATTAAGAAAATAATCAATACTCGATTTAAAGAGCATTAGTGTGAAGATTGCATCCCAATCAGAAATTAAATCGGTCAACAATTGCGGACGCCACCATTACAGCTCAAAGTCAAAAATTAAAAAAATATTAAATTTACTATTTAAGGCAGAACCGATGGAGGTACGACAAAAAGTCATAGGACCAAAGTTGTAGCTCTTTTAAAATCAGATACCGCTGGTGCAATCTGCTTTTCGATACAAGTTACCGTTTAGCCGCAATAAGCCTCCAAATAACTTTAAAGTTGCGTCCGGCATCTTTATTTTTTTAAGGGGAGTGAAACTATTTATTTTTTAACTCTTCGGATATTTTCAGTTGACTTGGGCCAATTTTCAACCAAACGCAAAAAACTGTGAGTCTCTAGGTGGTCTAGAAGTACCCAAACATTTTGATTAGCAAGTCTGTGGGTTTTGGTTATGGTGGACCAACTTAATTTTTGTATGGCTGAAACTAACTTTTAAATGAACTTGATAAAGCTGGGCCGATTATGCTGTTTAAAGAACTCGACCTATCTGTTAAATTGGCTACGAACCCTTTGGTTGTACTTAAAGGCACATACTTGGCCAATTTATTTATCTTCTAAATTGGAGCTCTCCATGCCAATTAATCAAAATGACACAAAAACAACAACATTAGGTCACTCTTTAGATAGCCATGAGTTCTTGGTCGGAATTTAGAGGTTGAAACCCGGATTTACCCGGGCAAAAGTAAAACTCTTTTTGTCGATAGACATTTTTTCTTGAATCTAATAAACTAAAATTTTATACTTCAAGAAATCACATTCCACAAAATCACGTTCCTATATAATGTTGTAAAGTAAAAGGCTTTTACAAAAGATAAAATAAAATTGCCTGGTTTAAATAAATTTGTTTAATTTTATTTAATCGACAACCGTCTTGCGTGATAAGTCACCCAAGAAACTGACACATCATATTTTTATAATTTATATTTTTAAAACCAATCTATTCGTAGATTGTGAAAAGTTAACCTTCTTTTGCTTTCAAGCTATAATGATGCTCATTAAAATACAAGGGCTGATAATTTATTATCTCAATATAGTGAGAAATATAAAGCTTTGATGTTTCCAATATACGTTCGTCTACCTTTTAATCTTAGGTATACTTATTAATAGCATGTCAGTTATTAATTTATAAATCAGTTTATAAAATCATTTTCTTTTACCTAAGTTTTCTGTTATATGACCTTTAGCTGTCCTAAACCTATGATTTATCTTTAAATATAGCAAAAAGACCTTTTTTATATTTAATTTTTAACCAAACACGATATAGGCAGCAATAAAAAATTAGCAGTAATCAAAGTAATTCCTCAAGTAAATTTAAGTTAAAGTAACTTAATCAAGTTTTAGGTCTAGAGATCCCTATTACTGCTAACTTTCAAATTTTCTTTTGTTACATTTGGCACTGGATTTTGTGCTTTAAAAATCAATTTTTTTTGTCAAATTAATTTAATTCCCCCAGTTTTTTTTTAAAATCTGTCAAAATTGTTTTGATTATGCATGAATACAGTACCAATTTAAAGAGCGCAGACGGTTTAAATAAACCTCGAGCTATCTGCGGGTTTCTTTCGACGAACTATCAAAGTTTCATACAAATCAGATAAGTACTTTTGAAGGTGTAAATAAATGTATGTTTTTGTGCATGTCAAAGAGAAATATATGGGCGGAGAAAATTGAAACTTGCGTGACACTAACAATAGGCAAAATATGACCTATCATCCAAATTTCATTATGATCAGAGTAGTGTTTAAGTTATGTTGGTTCCCAAAAATTGAGCGACAGACAGAAACGGAACAAAAAATGTTTCCTGGTGTTTGAAACGCATTTCAGTCTTAATTTTTTTTAAATTGGAGACACAAAAAATTGTCGTCTTCAGAAGATCACATAGCTTCCGTTGCCTTCGGTAAACACGGAAGCAAAACTTGGTGGACTTATTGAAGAGAAACCAATAGCCGCAGAAAACCGCAAAAGGAATTATGTCAGTGTGCTAGTTTACTTTTTTTCTAAATGATTCACTGCCTGTCAGAGGAGTAATTGTTTTAAAAAACACTAAAATCTGTAATTCCAAATTGTTACTATAATCATATTTGTTCAGTGATAAAATAATTTGAGTTTTCTTTCTTCTAGTCCCTAATGTATAACACTTATTTGGAGTAGTTGGGTCTTTTAGAGTATAATAAGTACAAATTTACTGTCCAATTATGGCTATATTTCGACCTACTTGGTCATCTTCAGGCCTAAAACATCGAAACATCATATATAATACACATGAGATTTATATAAACAATGTTTACACTATTATTACGTCAAAAGCTACAGTAACTAATAAATCAAGTTTTTTATTGTAATCGATTTCAAATGAAATATAAAAAATAATAAAATGTACAACATCTTACCTAGATTGAAAATGTAATTTTTTTTTTTTTTTTTTTTTTTTTTTGAGTCATATGTTGGAAAGAAAGTTATTATCACCTTTTTGGTTCGTCATTTACAATAAAATACATCACATTATATCACATAACATTAACAATTAAACCATTAACATTTGTCAAATAAATATTTAAAAAATATAATAAATTAATAAAAGGCATGGTAAAAGCGGTAACCTGGATGTAACCTAACCTACTTTAATTATATAATATATTTTTATTTTACGTAATTATCAAAAAATATATAATTTATAGTATTATTTTATCCGTATGTTTATAATTAAGAACTAGTTTTTGTTTAATTGAAATAATTTTGGTTCATTTATTTAGTTATTTCTATATATTTGGCGGGAATTATGAATTTTAAAAGTTAGGTATTATAAATATGTTTTTAGGAGTTTGAGATCATTTTGTAAAAATTTTTTACATTTTCAATCTACTACAACATCAAGATGTTGTACATTTCATTATTTTTTCTATTTTATTTGAAATCGATTACAATAAGAAACTTAATTTATTAGTTACTGTAGCTTTTGACGTAATAATAGAGTCTAACCTTAAGAGTTCTAAGAAGTGTAATTTTTGAGTCTAAGCTTGCCATAGCGTACTTTTAAACTCCGGACACACTTGCTACTCACAACAAAGATATCTAATATGGGAATCAGGACATTAAGAATTTGAATGAAATAAGATTGCCGACCAATTTGCTAAAGAAGGTGCAGTGTCTCAACTCATCTGTTAAGAGCCAATTTGTGGAACAAACCGTTGCCACATAGAGAAGGCATTGCTTGGGAATCTAGACTGAAGGCCTCGCATTCGGAAAGTGTCAAAAATATGAATCTCTAACTCAGCAAACAGGAACTGAAGCTAGGATAGGCGTCCTTACTGGACACGGACACTGCCCTCTTAAATATTACCTAAAAAGTATGTCCGTACTAAGTATAACACTTGCCGCCAATGCTCTGAAAGAGCAAAAAGTGTAGGAGACATTTTAGGTAACTGCGAAGGAGGTTCGCGAAAACGGCTGCTAATATTCTGCAAGTTTATCTTGGAACCAACCGACGTATGGAAAGCAGCGCCCAAAGATATCCTAATAAGCTTTGCTAAAAGTTCGAAAATTGACTGGGCATTAGCATTATTACAAAAATTAATATAATTAATTAAAATAATAAATAGGTAGGTCTTGTCAATAGATCACTTTTGGTCTCAGTAATAAGAGGTACTAACAAAAAAACCATTAAATTTGCCCATATGGTTTAAATGAAAACAGGCCCATCTGTGGGCTACATTCGACAAACCGCCCAAATTTCTTAAATATCTGATAAGCACTTTTAAATATAATGTTGTTAAAAAAACAACAACTTTGTACGCATGCGGAAGAGAAACTAATGGCCGGAGAAGGTTAAAATAATATGGGGACCAAGAATTGGCAAAATTATGACCTACCAACCAAAATTTATTAAAATCGGACGAGAAGTTTTTAAGATATTTGGTTTATAAAAATGTTCGTTCTTCAGGACGATCACATAGTTTCCGTTAACTTCAGTAAAATCAGAAGAAAAAATAGACTGCCAATTAGTGTGGCACATGGCTTCCTCGCATCCTATCATGTACTTTATTGTTATTTTAACATTAGCATTATTGTTATTGTTTATTTGTTAAAGCTATTAATAGTTTTAGCGCTTTTTAACACTTCATAGCGGTGTCGCTGTTGGTTTTACTAAAAAATAGTATTTGAAAAAAATGTTTGTCACATTGAATAGATGAAGTTTGATTTTTTCCCGACTTAAAATTCCAAATTTAAATTTTAAGTTCACGTCTACACGAGCGTTGCGCGTGAACGCTTGGACGGATAATGCTGTCCAACGAACTCGTCCTGAGCATTGGTAAAATGAACATGTCTACCAAATTTCATCAAAATCGGTCAACATTTACTCAAGTTACCGTCACACGTTTCATAATTCGCGGACACACAGACCGACATGCAGACAGACGCGAGACCAAAAATGTTCCCTGATGTCTAAAACGGATTTCTGTCTTGGAATTTTTAAAATCGGAGACAAAAAAGTTTTTCGTTCTCAAAAGTGAACACAATGCTTCCGTTACCTTTGGTAAGCTCGGAAGCAAAAATATGATTCGTAAGTTAGATATCACAAAAGAAAACCTTTTATATACTAGGCATCGCGTGGCTCTATCATTGAAGCGAGCGTATTGCAATTAAATACTGAATATTGAAATTTATTAATCATGATGAATGTCATAGTTGAAGATAAGTGGAAGAGGGTAGTGTAGGGAAGAGTGGGGGTACTCGGTACAAAGCTTTACTTCCTAAACAAACCTATACACTATACGACTATAACAATCTTCACCACCCGCGGTAGCTTTTAAACAATTATTATAAATGTATCTCGTCACTACGCAAAGAATTTTGCTTGTATCAAGTTGAAATTTTGCATACCTGTTTCAATTGTGCATTAGATGGCGTATATGAAGTTTTATTAAAATCGTTACGTTAGAACGTAAGATATCGGTAAAAAGGTTGTTTTCTCTATTATAAACGTTTAGGTCCGCTTTAATAGTTTTAGCGATCTTTATTAAGTCATAGCGGTGTCGCTGTTGGTTTTAGTAAAAAATGTTATTTGAAAATAATGTTCGTCTCATCGAATAGATGATAATAGAATCTTTTCCCGTATTGAAATTCCAATTTAATTTTTGTACCTCTACGTTTACGCGAGCGTTGCGCGCGAACTCTTGGACGGACCACGCTGTCCAACGAACTTAGCCTGAGTATTAGTAAGAGGAACATGTATACCAAATTCCAACTAAATCGGTCAACTTTTACTCAAGTTATCGTCACACGCGTGAACGTTCTGTACTGACAGACAGACAGACAGACAGACACGGAACATATTTCGTTGAATGTAGGAAGCTCGCTACGCTCGCTTCAATTAAGTATAAGGGTTCAAATGATATATAAGCTGTATTTCTTTGGATCCTAAAATGTACGATGTTTTACAAAGGCAATTCTCCTGGATAGCATTTAACTAACAAGGTGTTTTCTTGTAGCTTTTAGAGGCAAGTTTATTTAACTTTAAGTGCAAAGCTCGCTTTTCTCCTCGAGCCAAGAGTTAAGTCTGAGGGGAGTCAAGCCGAGTGTTGCTAATTTTAAGGAGAAGCGTTTAGTAAGCTATGAGAAAACTCAATGAACCAATCAAGCATTTAACTAGCTCACTTTACGACCAACCTACTTTCCTTTATCACGTCGGCTTTCAATGAAAAATCAACAATCCTTTCTGCCTTCGACTCGTTCAGTCGAAAAATTTAAATTAAATGTTCAAAGAAGTGAAAAACTACACTGTCTTAAGAAAGAACAAATAAAATAAAATAAAAATTAAAAATGAATTTTCTCTTTATGCATAGCAAGATTCTATAAGGACCTAAATCATTTTTTTGAGCATTCTAAATTTTTCATCGTTTATAAAGCACTGAGGTGTCACAAATCAAACTTTAAAATGAAGAACTAAGATAAAGATAAAGATAATTTATTTGCTATAAGTACAATTTTTCATTATGTACAATAGTAAATCGTCAATTATTGTATATTGATGAAACATAAATGTTGACAGTTTTAAAACAATACATCACAGATTACTGCTTACAGGTGTCAGTTTAAAATATTTATCCTTTAATTTAATTAACTACATGCTAATGAGACAATACAAACGATAATAATTGACATTTAAATCATTTAACAGGCATATCACAGTTTTATAACTTGGTAACAGACAGGACAAAACAAATTAAAAATAGAACAAGTTTATAAATAAATAATTATTTTATAAAATCACTAATTGTGTATAAGGGACTAGACAATACTGTCTGAATAGTGGATGGGTTTGAACCTCGAATCAAAATATGTAAGAAAAATGGAAAAAGGAATGCATCATAAAAAAGGAGTAGTTCAATAATCAAACAAAATCTTCACACTAAATTATTAGATAAAAAAAGAATTAATTCAGTGTCTCAGTTTTGTTTTTCTCCAGATGATACACTGCCTGTCAGAAGAGTGATTTTTTACATTAAATTCTGTTATTCCAACTGATTATAATCATGTTTTAGCGCATTAATGAATATCATGCAATATAATCATATTTTTACTTTTCCTCACTACCTATAGTAGGAAAAGTACTGATTTCACAAAAAAAAAAATTTTTTTTCGAGATTTCAAAGGAATTACCCGTTTTGGCTGTTTTTTAGACCTCCTGAGTGGTTTTCAGCATTACATCTATGCATGTATGTATGAGTGTTATCATCGTAGCGCCCAAGGTATTTAACCTAGTTTTAACTTGGCAGAAAAATCAGTCCTTATCTGTAGTGGTGCCGCCCGGAAAATTATTTTTTTTCCACCATCTTGAACCCAGTTTGCTGAGTCAGCAAACCTTTTTAAAAAATCGTATGTTCAGGCAACTGAACAAGTTTTTATGGTTTATTGTATATATTAGGTAGGCAAACCAGCGCTTTGATGGACCCGCAACACGTCCTCTAGTTTCGTCTGGTTCTGACATCTATAGCCCCATAATTGGAGGGCTATTAGGATAGATCTCCGTTTAGGCCAACGATATACTGTCAACCCTGACAAAAACCGTTACCTTAAAAGACGTATGAACACGCTAAGAAGAACGCTGCACATTGCACATGGTTTAAGACGCTACAAGTGGAAGTCCACAATATTTCACACTACAATTATTTCAATTAAACAATAACTTTTGGATATCCAATACTTTATTTAATTTATATTATCAGTATCATTTATCATCAATTAACGTTATTATTATCATGCAGTGCCAGTGAGAGACATTTACCACAACACAATTACCGCTTCACATTCACCTCGCTCACACACACACACGACTACTTTCATCACATCACATTTCATCCGTTCATCTTAGTTAGGGATTATTATTATTACATCTCTTTCATTTATCTATGTAAGTTATTTATCTCTATAAATTATATTATATTCATCATATCATTCAATCACCTTGTGTATTTACTTATTTTATTACAATATTTTTAATACCCTATCTTACCACCCTATATCTACAGTCCGCTCAATATCTTTATTTATAGACCCGGCAGCGGAATCAGGCGCAAGCCCTTCCGTACCGACCATATGGTCCAAGTGGGCCGAATATTTTATTATATTTGGTCACCTATCAAACATTATTACACTTCCACACAAGGTTCTATTTCACTATCTTTCTATGTTCACTTGTCCCTTTAATTTATCCCGTTATACATTATCTTACGCTTACATATATATTATCTCATTTACATTATCATTTATTTATATATATTATCTCATTATTTAATTTTATCAATTTATCTCTAATATCCGTCATACTCCGTTTCACTTCCAAGTTACCCATTCACTTTCTAGCCCTTAATCTTAATTATAATTATCAAAGACTCTATTTACTATTTATTTTGTTTTTGTCTTTGTTATCTTATTTATATAAATTTATATATTTATCACGTTATCTAGCATTTATAAGCCGAAAATTAATTTATTATATCGTACATAGTACATAGTAACCGTCTAATGTTACCCTCTTTGTTTTGTTGATTATTCATATTATTTATTTTGTTACGTTCAAATTATCTTTTACATAAGAGTAATAATTGTTATTCATTGATAATCAACCGCTATATGTAGTTTAATCAGTTAAATTTTATTGTAATTTAATTGTTTCAAGAAGGTAAACAAAGAAACCTTCCCTTGCAGTTTAGAACCGGGGGTTTCCGATTTGATATCGAACCCAGGTTCAATATCTTTATTTATAGACCCGGCAGCGGAATCAGGCGCAAGCCCTTCCGTACCGACCATCGTAATAAATCGATTATGGCCCTGATCGAGTTGAAATTTGGCACGAATGTACCTCTCTGTATGACAAACAAGCCCACCAAATTTAATTTTGATATTGGCCGCCATTTTGAAGCTATCAAATTGTTGAATTTTTAAACTTTGACGGTTAATAATACCGAAATTATAAATAGGTTTTTGACATATAAAGGTTTTTGAAAAATTAAGGAACAAATATAAAAATTCCGATAAAGTTTCATTAATTAGTTTAAAGTTATAAGCCAATATAATTATTTTTATTAATGCAATAATTTTGATGACGTCACAGTTTGTTTACATCTGTCAAATTGCCGCCAAACTTCAAATAATTAAATAAAATATAGCTATTAAAAATAAGGTTATTTTTGAAGAATGATAATAAATCAGTTAGTTCAGGACGGTCACCCATCCAAGTACTGACCACGTCCAATGCTGCTTCCTCCTGCTGCTTCCTCCATGCTACTTCCTCCTGCTTCGCAGCAGGAGAGGCTACTTTAGTGGCCTCTCTACGGTCAGTACTTGGATGGGTGAGAAAAGACCTTTGAAGTGAGGAGGTACACCGTACCCGATTTTTTCAATGATAAAATAGTGTTATTAAACCATTATTAAATTAATATGCCAAAACGAAATTCTCAGTACTCCAGATACTTATAAAAGATCAAATATAAAAATAGTATTTCAATCGGTGGGGCACATAGCTTCCTCGCGTCATGTTATTAGACTGGTCAAACGAGATTTGGAATGATTTAGATTTTCAGTTACACTTATTTTAAAGCAATATTTATTGATTGCAGACGGTTTCAATTAATAATGAATTGTCTCTGAGCTACTTTCAACAAAGCATCCAAATATTTTTTAAATAGTATCAGTATGTTTAAAAATATTGATTTTAATAAAACTAAGATATTGTTTCGAACTCTGGTGCTATAAGCTATAACACTTACTTTTTATGAAATATTAAATGTACACTGACAGTTAAAAGTAATATAGTATAGTATATATTGTAGGGCCAACAATGGGCTACCATCAAAATCAGATGAGCAATCGCATTAAGTTATGATGGTTCGCAAAAATGGTGTCAGAAAAACGTTCTCCAAAATGATCGCAATGCTTACGATACCTTCGGTAACTTTGGAAAAGCAACATATAATATATGGGACCAACAATGCACTAATTATCACCTATTATACACATTTCCTTATATTCGGAAGTGCAAATGTTAAGATTTGTTGGTTCGCAAAAATTGAGCGACAGGCAGGCACGGAACCAACAATTTTTCCTGATGTCTGAAACGAATTTCTGTCTTGTAATTTTGGAAATCGAAGACATAATAGTTATTTACGCACCAAGGGAGGAAAGCACCCCGAGCGATGAAGTTGGTTCCTGAGGCAAAGCCGAGGCAACCATAACGTTCACTCCCGAGACGGAGCCGAGGGAGTTAATTATCGCGAGGGTGTAAGTGATTTTTACTCCCAAGGTACGTACAAGATTCTACCTCCAGAAGGGAGAAAAAAAACATGGAAAGATTTTAATTTTAAATTACGTTATTCAACAAAAAATACATTGGTTTATATTTATTTTTAAAAAATATAGTTAGATATAATATTAACAATTCTCTAAATAAGTTTAATCACGTTAAAATTAAATTATAGATAATAATTATTTGAATTTCAATGGTAAAATTAAATGGGAGAATCAGCTGGAAGCTAAGTCGTGTATTGAATGGTGTTGATATAAGACTGACTGATGTATTTAAATATGGATTAGTTAATCTACATTTAGAAATTATGTTTCCACTTTTAACTTGTTTGTTTCTTTTACTGATGAATCACTATGGCAACCGTTGTGGAGGTCACATGACATGTGTGAAGATGACATTATAGATTTCGACATTAAACAAAAGTTAGTAAATGAAATGTGTATTAGCACCAAGCTTATTTACTTGTGCTTTATCTAGGGCAACACTGGAGGGAATCATGAGAGTTCATGATTCCCTTATTTTTCATTACTCCCTGTTTAACCTGACCGGGTGCAATGAGTAACTTCCCTCCCTGTAAACTAGGGAGGAAAGTTCACTTTTTCTCCCCGCTGAAGTTAAATTAGTCTGTTCTTCAGAACAATCACAAAGCCTCCGTTACCTTCGGTAAGCTCGGAAGCAAAAAATGTAATTATATTATAATCTTTGTCTACTATCGAGTAAGTTCAACAAAATCTAGGTTTAAAACATTAACTTATTACATAGATTGAAATTAGGGATCATAGAGATAAGTAAAGTGAAAGCTCAGAGAAAAATTAGTGACAGATTCGTCTCCCCATCCTTAGTGAATTATAAATCTGAGAAATTTCCAACTTCTTAATCATACGTTTATTTTTTCCTACAGATAAATAGGAGGGGATACAGGCGTTTGTTCGGTGCAGTATTTACGAATTCTCGAGACGGTTAGCATACGTGGCATCTTGATAATTCCATTTCCGTTCAATCAATGAGGGAGGACCAAGATTGAGTTCATGAAAAATACTTTATCTTGTTCCACAAGTCACCAAATGTCAGGTTAGTTAATGTAGAAAGTCACAACTATTTAATGAATCTAGTCACCCTGATCAACTAAACTAAAGATCACCGAGGTACAATCCAGTCGTTCATTCCGTAGTAGTCTAACTTTCTAATTGCACCTGGAAGTATGACCTTATGCAAAATATTTCTAAATTTTATTCAATTCTGTTCACTTGTTTAAGCTCCGAAATCCTACACCATGGATTATATGTTATGTATGTTAGATAGATTTCTGTTAGCAAGATTTTCCTAATCTCTAGTGTCACTATATATAAGGAATACACTTAAAATCTTTATTTCTATGTTTGTTTATGCTTAGCTAACGTATCATAGTCCAGGAGACAGCATGCAAAAAAGTTTCTGATAAACATCAAGCTAGAATGTTACATATTAGTTGATCCGGTGGTTCGTCTGCGGGAAATAGTTTGGCAATAGGCATTTGAAAAAACAAACCAGTGGAGAATGTCCATGTCCCGCCCATTTTTGTGGACAATGTGATTTTCTTGATGATAAGTACAAATTTATAGTAGTTAGAAGATAAAAATTTTTTCAAGATAAAAAGAACTTTTTATATACTAAGTTTTTAAAATTTCTGTTGTAATCGCATGTAATGTTGATAATATAATTGTTATTGTTATATAATATATAATGTTAGTGAAAAAAAAATAGTTCCGAATTTATTTACTTCACTTAAATAACAATCATCTAGAGAGCTGATCTTAAACCTATAAAAGGACAAATCTTCGTACAACGGATCTCCCCAACACCAAATCTAAACCGTGCCATCGATACATTAGAAATAATATAATCGATATATTTCCTGTTTTGCTGTCATTTAATATTTATCTCTTATTTAAAAAATCACAAATTTGAAACCCGTCAAAATGAAGATTGCGTAAATATGGGACATGGCAAAACAAATAAAATAATGCGGATTGTTTCCGAACTAACTTTCCATACAGCAAAATTTGCTGAAAACCAATTAAATTCTGCTGAAAGATGGCTAAATAAAAGTATTAAAATAATGCATTGTCGTCGTGTTCTGAGCTATGCTAAAATTTTCAAATGTCTAGCTATTTGGGAAGTTAGTTAGAAATCGATTGCCAGATTTGTACTGGACAAACAAACAAAAAAGAAAGCAAGCTAATAAAAACGTAGTAATAAAATCAAATTGATGTTAGTTTGTCACTTGATAGATGACCACTTTGATTTGGAGTAATATTTGAATAACTAACTTATCAAGTGACAAACTAAAATCAACTTAATTTTTGGTCAACTAACTAATTATGTACAAAGGATCATGATAATCATATTGTCCACCAAAATGGGCCATGGGGACGAAGCCGCTATACACCGGTTGGTTTTTTTAAAATTCCTTTTGCCAAGCTATACCCCACAGACGAACTTAGCTGACCAGATATCCTTAAAAGGCACTAAAAGATGAAGACACAGGTCCAATTTGTTTACAAAATTCTAGCTTGATGATAATAAGACACCTTTTTTCACGCTATCTCCTTGACTAATCAGTGGCACTTTTCTAGGCTTATACTGGACCGCAAGATACTTAGAACTGTTTAATGTGGTTCTCAATGAAATTGAGTTGGACTCTTTGGTTATTTAGCATAGTATAATGCCATATTAGCTTATGGAAGAAGTTCACGTAGTTTTATTTTATTTTATTTTATTTTATTTTATATATTAGCTGCGTTGCCAAGCTGTTTGCTTGGATGCAGTAGGTCATATAATAGTACAAAAAAAATACAAGAAAACTTAAATACATAAATACAAAAACTTAAATACATTGAGTATTAGGAAGGATATAAGTATAAATTATCAAAATATATACAGTGATAAATTTGATAAGATCAGAAAAAAACAGACAATCAACTTAAACATAGAATAAAAAGTAAAAAATATTAATCAAATAAAACATATATTTCAACATTCTTCCTGCATATATTCTTGAACACTATAATATGCCTTTTTTTCCAGAAACCTCTTTAAACTATTTTTAAATTGTTTAGTTGTGGCATATTGTTTCAATGAGGCAGGTAATCTGTTGAAACAAGCCACTGCAAAGTTGAGGGGAGATAATTTATATAGACTTGTCCTACACTTTAATGGGTATAGATAGTCTTTGTGCCTTGTGTTCATGTTATGTGTGTCACAATATTTTCTAAATTTCTGTGGATAATTGGCCGCATATAGGCAGGATTCTTGGATTAAAATTGAATAGAAGGTTAGGAGGTTATGTTGCATGAAAAGTTAACTAACGAGACTAGAAGCCCCTCTTATACTAATATGTAAACAAAAAATAATCCAGAAATCATTCCATCTTCAATTTTACTGACACTTTATACGTCAATATTTAAACATTCAAATTTCGACACATCCCTCCTAAAACTAAAATAGGCTTATTAGCATCTCTATTATGACTAATATATAAGCGGACCTAGACCTGCATACCGATTATTATTATTGGTATAGAAAGGAGAGGGGAATATATCAAATTTAAAACTCGAAAATCCCAATCTATTTTAATTGTGGATTTAAAAATAGCGTTAAGCTAACGTGGTTCCGATGTTTAAAATAGAATTTGTTGGGCTGTGATTATGGGCTGAGGTCCAAGAGGGGCGGCTTCCCCCTTTTTATTATATCCTCCTACCCCACTCCAAGTCAGTCTCTCTTAGTCATACATTCCTCGCTTCATCTCATAACCGACTTCTTGGATTCGATACAACTTCCAACTGCACTTTAATGAAATACTGAGATTTCCCTTTGAGATATTTTCCCCCGTTTTATTCCCTCTTCTTTGAAGATGGAAGGCTAAAGTAAACCAGTTAATAAGGTTTGGGATTTTCCGAGACAGATTCAAACACACCGTGAAGAAAGTGTGAAATATTATGTCACACTTGTTATTAAAAGTGAGAGAGAGAAAAAACAAACCAAATCTTTTCATAAGAAAAATTTATTTTGATCTTCAATTATAAAAAGGTTAGACTGGTGATTTGTAGAAAAATAAAATGCCTATGGCAAATTGTTCTTATTTAAACTAAGATTTTATTAGACTGAACACGTTAAACATACAACGAAGATTTATCTTGGATGGGTCTTTTTTTAATTTTAAAATGATTAAGATGAATTATGATTAAATTAACTTTCTGATAACCGGAAAGACATGTTATTTCAACCTAATTTAGTAAATATTGGTTTAGAAATAATGTTCATGTCACATTACTTCCTTTATATTTTATACATAATAGTAGATTACGCGTCGAGTGCGGAAAGTAGCATTTTGCATGCGAGTGTGGAGTTTGTACCCGAGCCACAGCGAGGGTAGTAAAACCACACGAGCAATGCAAAATGCCGTTTTCGCACGAGTTGCGTACCGTACTTTATCTACGATTGTTAGATTTAAATAATAAATATAGAACAAATAAACTTGCTGTATGTAAGTTCGTATCCCTCTCTTGATAAAGATGGATTAATTCTTGAGTTGTATTTTTTGCCGAATTAATTATTTCTGGAGGAATATTATTCTCCACATTTTCGTCAATGTCACTTGATTCACTCATTGTTTTTCACTAAAAACTCGATATAAACAGTTACTTAAACAGTTCTTCAATAAAAGAACAGAAAATTAGTTTTGTTAAATGTAAACAAACTCGGTAATCGTGCGTAAAGCTGAAGAATTCCTCTACTTTACCGCGCTAGCGTTGTAAAGAAGAGGAATTCTTCAGAACTATGAGACGCGCATGCGCAATAAATACAAGTACGTAAATAATCACTTTATACGCATCTAAACAGAGATATAATGTTTATATTTCGTATCAATCGTAGATAATAATATGTTAATTCCACCCAAGCAGTGTACCGTCCACGGGCATGCACAATGGATAAAAGCCGTTCCAACCCGACTTGTGTCAGTGTTTTGTACCGTCCTCCAAACTTTTCCAACACACGCTGGAGTCGTTTGCGAACCGTTCACTGCACGGTCCAAACGATCCTCTGACAATACCAAGTACTGGGTTGTATGACATGCGCAGTTATGTAAATAATTTACATATCAAGGTTTCAAAACCCGTCAACTTATTCTATTGAAGTACCGTGTAAGTGCATGCGCATAAAACCTTTCCTAAACGATTCCGGAACGATCCAAGGGTAATAAATCCTACCTATACATAAACAATATATAATCACAGGCACGCGAAGTAGCGGCCATAGAGCCGTCAACCTATAAACAGTTTATCTTAGAACTGTTGCTGATGAGGATTACCTTACTTAACCTTCTCCCACACTTATTCGTTCTTGTTCGCCCGTGATTGTTTCTTGTATGTACCTACCTACCATGTGTATAGTTATTGTGAGTCAAGTTAAAACATTTATTTAAATATACGATCTCATTCAATTGTAGTTAGTATTTATTCGTTACCATTATATTATTATCATAGAGACTAACTGAACAAACCACGAATAGATGAGGTTATATTTTTAGTTATTATTATAGAGAGAATGGCTCTTAAGTAAACATATTTATACTTACTTTTACTTTTGCTTTTGAGGGCTTCTCCACTTAGCAGCAGTTACTCTATTCCCATCCTCCGCGCAACACGATCTAAACAGTCTTCATCCTGTATGTTGCGGACTCTCATCACTCTGGCCACAATTCCTCTCCGGGTTGCTCTTGGACATCCTCGTTTCCTGCGACCAGGCGGTGACCAATGCAATATTCAGTGAGGCCATCTTTCTTCTTCCATCCTTTGGACGTGCCCATACCACTGAAGAGAACGCTCCTCAATCCTTCCGAGAACTGATTGCTCAGCCTCCATCTGTTGCCTGATGTCCTCGTTTCTTAAACGCTGCAACCTCGACACTCTCAGACTCGATCTTAACCCATCCATTTCAACAGCTTGCACTCTTCCTTTCTGCTTTTCTGTTAATGTCCAGACCTCTGCGCCATACTAAGGATACTTTCTACTATGTTTGTAAGTATACCTTTCTTTGTTTCTCTTCTAAGAGTTCTGGACCAAAGTACACCATTAAGCCTTCTTATTGCTTTCCTTGCTTGTACAACTCTTGATTCAATGTCGGCTTCACAAGCTCCTGACTGTTGAATCAATGATCCTAGATACATAAAACTGTCAACTGCTTTAAAAACTCCTTGGTCCAGTACAATGTCCTTACCCTTGCCTCCAACAACCAGATATTTAGTTTTCTCCATACTCATACGCAGGCCTCCCTTCTTCAAAAACCTCTAATAATTTTCTAAATATGTACTTAACATCTTCTCAATCCTGAGCAATTATGACTTGATCGTCTGCAAAAAGAAGTCTGGAAATATTTATATTTTTCCAAATAAAAGAATTATTATTATTAGTTAACATGAAAATATTTAAAGGCTATTGTTATTACCTCGGCTAACCATAAAGCTATCCTCAAATCCATGTATCGACATGCACAATTTGACAGTTTATGGAAGCGACAAATGGTCGCAGTCGTTCATCTTCTTTACGACACACGAATCGCTGACGAATTGCCAGCGACTCGTTTCAGAATATTACTGGAGTAATAGTGGCTGTTCTTTCATCGACTGCTATTTGCCTCGGCTGTCGCGATTTCCCAGGTGTTAGCTCCTATCTCTTCCAAAGTATTTGTGAATTGCCCACTCTGTAACACTACGACAAGCGTATTTTTCTATTTGTTTACGGGTTTTCTGCGCATTTTATAGAAAGACTATAATATCCTATTTACAATTATGACTAGACAGGTTAATAAAAAGAAACACAATATTTCTATTTTATATAATAAAATTGTGGTGACAATATTGTTATTACTTTTTATTAACCTCTCTAATACATAATAATGAAGTTGTACCACAAAATCTCAGTCAAATCAACCAATTATTTATCCTATTTACGTTAATTAATCTCATTGAACTTTGAGTATAAATATAAAAATTCTCTAGATAGTAAAAAATAGTTTGGAGGCCAAGTCATTGTTCAATTGTTGACCAAGTATATTGATATTGATTGTATATATATGATTCTATACTCTTTTTACGATTAGTATTAACTTTTGACACGCAGATTGGCCAACCTATACGAGGAAAAAAATAAAGCCCCTAGGCCTGTGGGAGGGGTGAGGCCAGTGACATTTTTATTTGCCTAGTTGGCCCGACCTATTCGAATTCAAAATACAATGCTCTCATTGGCTGCACTCCACATGTTTTCGATTTTCCCGCGCTGTCAAATATTTTTACTAATTTTAAAAAGAGTAGGTATATATTTAGGTTTCCCTAGGTGCTCAGCTCAAACCCTCCAGGGCTTACATTTCTTGTTCAAGTTATATTTTTTAAATATTATATACCAGAGTTATATCTCATGACGAATTTTCTTTTTACCTTTAATATCCGTGCCCTTTTACGCTTTGAATAAGGATGTGGTCCCTTTTCCTATATTGTCCCTGGAACGTGATTTATTTACAGGGGTCTAACGAATCGACAGACTATACTATAAAAGAGGAAAACGATATCTTCACACAATAGTTATTCTTTATATTGTATATCTACATACAATAAATCTAACTACCTAATCTTTACCTTTAAAAGGATATTGTAATTTCTTTTTTGTGATGCATACAATTTATGAAACTTAAAATTAGGTTAGAGAAATAAAGAAGGTTTAAATCAAATTTGACCGAAGGTTTTTGTCGCCTATTGTCATAAATACAAAGTCTAGACACAAAAGAATCTAGTTTAGGTCAGAGAAAATTTACTACTCAAGATAAATACGTATCCACGTCATTCCAATTTTTCATTTTTTGATACGTTCACAAATTATTACTAGAATTACATTTTGCTTCCGAGTTTATCGAAGGTAACAGGATCTTTGTGATCGCTCTGAAGAACGGAACATTTATTAAGACTCCGATTTAAAAAATTCCTAGGACAGAAATCCGTTTTAGTCATCAGGGAACATCTTTAGTTCTGTGTCTGATTGTCGCTCAATTTTGCATCTTAAAAACTACTTGTCCGATTTTAATGAAATTTAATTGGTAGGTCATAATTAGCCTATTGTTGGCCCCATATAAGTCTCAAGCTTCTGCGCCACATGCGCACAAACAAACATATATATACACCTACATCTTCAAAAGTACTCATATGATTTTTATGAAATTTGGATGGTTTATCGAAGTAGCCCACAGATGGCTCTAAAATAATTTCAACCGTCTGCTTTAAAGCCGCGTCTACACGGTCCAAGTTGACTTGGACCAAATCAGTTTTGACTCTATTTTGACGCTACTTGGATCGTGTAAACAGGTTATCAAAGTCAACTTGGACATCCAAGTTGAGTTAGACGTTATTTGATCTAAGTAGACTTGGATGATAATGACTCAACCATATGATAATGACAAGAAAGCTGTCAAAAATGAAAAAAAGCCGTGAAAAGTTGTGACGGATTTGTTTATAAAAAGGGTATTGACAGCTTGTATTTATTTTAAATTTTTGTTTTTTTCCTTTGCTTTTAAATTGTTTTTTTGACAAGTTCCCCTACTTGAACCAAGTATACTTGGATCGTGTAAACCTGCATCAAAATTTCATTTTTACTTTGACCAAGTAGATTTGATCAAAATTACTTGGTTCAAGTCTACTTGGATCGTGTAAGGGTTTACACGATCCAAGTAGACTTGAACCGGGTCATTTAAGGCGGGTGCCTTAAATGTTGCTAAATTGATACTTTTATTCAGGCAAATATCAAAACAATGTTGACAATTTTGAAAATGGGGGAAAATTAAATAAATTTGACAATAATAGGTTGTCAAAGCATAAAATTATTAAATTGTACGAAATAGGATGCAGGGAAGCTATGTGCCACACTAATTGGCACACTATTTTTATACATCTTAACAAATTACTATTAGAATTAAAAATGTGTGTGTACAAGTACACACTTATATGTTACATTTTACATTTTAGAGTATTAAGAGTTCTCTTACATTTTATCCATGTGTATTATTTTACTTAGTGTGGAATGATAATTAATGACTTGAATTAAGCACTGTATTGCTATTATAATAGAACAATTAACTAGTTAATAGGAGGCAAATGTATTACCACATATTACTAATAAATCTACAAAATGTAATGCACATGCAAGAGAGGTAAAGCCCGAGCATAATATACGAATTATTAAGTAAATGTTATTTTTAAATTCTAAATAAAATACAAAGGTAAAATTAAAATTTGGCACAAATTGCTTGCACGTGTCACATAATTCCACATCCAGTTCTTCAATTTAGGAAATCTTGCATCATTACCTCACTACAGACACGAGTCAATCTTCATTTAAATTTAACAGAAAAAAAAATTGTATAACTTAATGTTTGTTGTATATATATATATATATATATATATATATATATATATATATATATATATATATATATATATATATATATATATATATATATATATATATATAAATATATATATATATATATATATATATATATATATATATATATATATATATATATATATATAGTGTTTTAAGATGGCAGCCTAATACTTATTCATTTATGTCCCCTCGATAACAAAATTATCACCACTTCTTTGAAAATTACAAAAATAAAAAAAAAGTATGATCACTTCAAAATCTAAATATTGATGTTTGCCAAAAGGGGTTTTCTAGAAAGTTTTATCCCTGAGGGAGGTAGTAGGGGCAAAGTATAAAAAGGCGGGGAATTAAGCCAAGAATAACCTTCTGAAGTTTGGAAGTTAATACTTGGGAAAGGCTTCTTTTTAGGATGTTGCATATATGGGGGGGGGGGGGGATGATATACACAAAGAATAAACCCCTGCTAGTCTCGGAAAGTTAAAGGGAGAATTGAGTGGAATTAAGAATTTCTTGCTTAGTAAAAATTATTTTAATTTTACTCAACAGTAATTTATAAACCCATCAAATTAAAAAAATAGACTGCCAATTAGTGTGGCGCACATAGCTTCCTCGCATCCTATCATGCTACTTTATTGTTATATTTGCGTTCTCTTCTTAATAACAACTATTAATAGTTTTAGCGATCTTTAAAACTTTATAGCAGTGTCGCTGTTTGTTTTAATAAAAATTGTATTTGAAAAAAAATGTTTGACTCATTGAATAGATAAAGTAAGATTTTATTCCCGACCTGAAATTCCAATTTTTAATTTGAAGTTCACGTTTACACGAGCGTTGCACGCGAACGCTTGGCCGGATAACGTTTTCCAACGAACTCGTCTTGGGCATTGGTAAAATGAACATTTCTACTAAAATTCATCAAAATCGGTCTAATTTTACTCAAGTTATCGTCACACGTTTCAAAGTTTGCAGACACACAGACCGACAGACAGACACGAGACCAAAAATGTTCCCTGATGTCTGAAACGGATTTCAGTCTTGGAATTTTTAAAATCGGAGGCATACAATTTTTTCGTTCTCAAAAGTGAACACAAAGCTTCCGTTACCTTCGGTAAGCTCGGAAGCAATATATATATATTGAATGAACACACTCCCTAGTAAAACATGAAAATTGAACTTGATTCAGGATTGCGGCCAAATAGAAACCAATTCCCTAATTAAAAATAACCATATCAACACTTCTTTAATAAGTACGATGATAAAAAAAAAAAATTGTATTTCGTATGATTATTTCAAAAATATTATTCATATCTGGCAAAAAGGGATTGCCCAATATTTTTTCCTAATTCCTAAAATTTTTTTTTTTTTACTTTCTTAAATAAAGAGAAAGTATTGAAATGTCGCGAACATTCAATTTTGTTGGATTTATACGTTTTGACATCCCCTGAGTCCAAAAAAGTGTTATTTTTTTTCTTTCAGTCATCTGTCTCTCGTTTGACTGTCATCTGTCGTCTGTGCAGACACGTGGAGTCTATACTAATTGGCCGATTTTGACGAAATTTAGCCTAGATAATTGTTTCTTGATAACGGTTCCGACGATTTATATTAAATTTTAAGAAAATGTTCAATAATATGTAATTAAAATTAATGTACCAAAAAAAAAATGGAAAACACTGGGCTAAGTAATTAGGAACTTCATACATGAGAAAGTTTGTCTGAGTTGTCTCGGACCGATTTTTTAATTATTATTTTTATCTAGGTAAAATCACATTACATCAATATTTTCCCATTCATTTAAAAAAGCCTTTCTGTTTCTAAAATTAATAATAAAATAGTAATATAATGTTACAAAAAAAAAAAGATTCAAGAATATTTTAAAGAGTTCACAAGATGATTTCATATTCTTAACTGATTCTAATTTGTATGATTTTAATAAAAAAAAATTAAAAAAATGAGAGAAAATAGCAAAACAATTTGTTTTAGGAGATGATGCGTTATAATATAATGTTAGTTAAGTTTTTATTTTATATAAAACGTTTGGTTCATTTAAAGCGTGTGTGTCACGTGATAATGGGACTTGTATCTAATGAAGTGTATCACCCGTATCGAAGCGGCAGCTAGAGACGAGTTTCTTGGCTTTACTTCCACACCGTCTTGCTATTATCATTGGCTCGATTTCAAGAAAAAATCACACTGTGCATCCATGCAAGTCCGCTTTGCTCATTAAATTATAAGTATGAAATACTGACATACAATCATCATTTACCTTTATATTATCGTCAGAGAAACAAATAAGTTAAATCATATTTAGCACGTGGTGAGCGTTACAGACTTATCTCTCCACAAACATGAACCTTTTCATGAGCGAATTAATATCCCGATTTATAGAGAATATAAATCGGTCCGACAAATTAGAAAATACTTTTATCTACGATTGATACGAAATATAAACATTATATCTCTGTTTAGATGCGTAGAAAGTGATTCTTTTTGTAGCTCTATTCATTGCGCATGCGCGTTCATAATGAGGTGAAGAATTCCTCTTTTTTTCCGCCCTAGGTCGGAAATAATGAGGGATTCTTCACCTCAACCCACGATTATCGAGTTTGTTTACATTCTAATTTGGTGTTTGTTTAATTATTAAAGTATCTGTTTATATCGATTTTTTAGAGAAACAATGAGTGATTTAAGTGATTATGAAGAAAATGAGGAGAATTATACGCCTTCCGAAATAATTAATTCGGCACAAAATACAACTAATAAATTAATATCATCTTTTAATCAAAAGAGAAATACGTTCTTACATACAGCAAGTTTATTAATTTTTTTTCTCAATTTATTATTAAAATTCACAATCGTAGATAAAGTACGGTACGCAACTCGTGTGGAAACTGAATTTTGCTTTGCTCGTGTGGTTTTACTACCCTCGCTGTCGCTCGGGTGGAAACTCCACACTCGCATGCAAAATGCTACTTCCCGCACTTGACACGTAATGTACTATTTCATACAGAATTTAATTAATTATATTTAATTTAATAAGCTATGCGAGTTCTGGGGAAGGAACATTTTTTATGTCTCCAATTTCAAAGACAGATCTCCATTTTTTGAAATCAGGAAACATTTTTGCGAACCAAAAAAGTAATCAATTTTTATTTTAATGTAATTGTTGGTCCCATATAACTTTTAACCTTCTGCGCCCATTTCTGGGTTAAAATTAGAATTACCTTTTATTAATATTATATGTTTACATCCAAATTAGGAACCCTTTCTAAGTATTAACTTCCTGAATTTAGAAGATCAGTCTGGGCTCAGTTCCCCTTTATTTCTTACTTTCTCCCTACTTCCCCTTACTATTTATGAACTATTGTCTTCCTGATTTGTTTTTTAAAAAAAATCTTAATATGTTTTGACAGCGATGGAAAACATTGTCTGTGTTTAAATATTGTCTGAATTCTTCTGTAACTTTGGATAGATGAAATTTTTTACAAAACAAATTAAATTAGAAGCCCCGTTCTCTGCGCCATATTGAGATACCAAAAATTGTATAGCCTACATCATCCCCAGAATTGAGCTTAACATTGTACCCAAAAACCACCCAAATTTGTCGCCGTTTGGACATTATTGATCACAGACACACATACAGAACATTTTCTAAACTTAAATTCGTTATCAGGACAACTCAATTAGAGGAGATACAAAATTTAAGCCCTATTGGATTAATGAACAGACACCACTCCAATCTTATATGTAAATATATTTAAGATTGTCGTATGAGATCAAGTTAGGGGGAAATTTCGACTAAACTGATGCAGTACCTAACTACTCGAATTTTCTATATCTATATTAGTCACTAGGTACCCAATACTGCAAAGTGCATGTTTCCTATCGGACATTTACAATTCTAAAGTAATTTATCAGATTTTTATAAATTATCTGAATTGTAACTGAACTTGTAACGATGCATTAAATGTATGTACATTGTGTATTGTAAATTCTCTTTAACATCCAATTTTCTATTCTTTAACGAGACTAAAAAGGATTTAATTGTACTTAACGATACGAAAAAACAGAAACAGTAGTAACAAAATAAATTGCTTGGATTGCGCAACCGATTATAGAAGCGGAAGCTTGGAAATAAAGGCAGAACATGGCTGGCTACTATATAACACATTTCCAGGTGTTTAATGGAAAAGCAATAAACACGTTTTAAGTGATTTTCCACGAGGTATTAACGTTTTATTATAACATGAAAATAGTCATTACCACACACAAATAGATTTTGAATGAAAAAAAAAAATTGGTAGTGTGTGAAGTCTCACGTAAAAAGGGTTTCGTTGGTGTTGTAAACATGAAATTAGTATAAGAGGTGGGGGGGGGGGGGGGGGGCAAATTTTGATGTTTTTTAACAAAATGGTATGGAAAATTGAACTCTCTGCTATTCTTATTTTTTCTATGACCCCAGCAGAACGCACATTTTGCATACTTTTTCATATTTTTAGAAACAGCGGAAATATAGTATTAAGGGGGGGGGGATGTTCGGTACGGAAGGGCTTGCGCCTGATTCCGCTGCCGGGTCTATAAAGATATTGAGCGGACTGTAGATATAGGGTGGTAAGATAGGGTCTTAAAAAATAAAGTAATAAATAAGTAGGTACACAAGGTTAATGAATGATTGATAAAGATGATATAATTTGTATAGAGATATATAACGACTTACATAGATAAATGAATGAGATCTAATAATAATAATTCCTAACTATGGTGAGCGGATGAAATGTAGTGTGATCTGGGATGAATATGTGTGTGTGAGCGAGGTGAAGTGTGAAGCGGTGAATGTGTTCGGTAATGTTTCTTAGTGGCACTGCATGATAATAATAACGTTAATTGACGATAAGAGTATTACTTTAACAAAGTTTTGGATATCCAAAAGTTATTGTATAATTGAAATAATTGTAGTGTGAAATATTGTGGACTTCCACTTGTAGCGTCTTAAACCATGTGCCCTGTTCTTCTTCATAGCGTGTTCATATGTAACGGCTTCGTCAGGTTTGCCAGTATTTCGTTGGCCTAAACGTAGATCTAGCGTACTAGCCCCTACATTATGGGGCTATAGATGGCAGAACCAGACGAAAACTGTGGCTAGTGTTGCGGGCTCGTCTACCCAGGTGTGTGGTGATGAAGAGCTGGTTTGCCTATCTGATTATATACATTAAAACTTGTTCAGTGGCCTGAACATACCGCCTACCTAAACGCATGTTTACTAACTATGGTAACTTGATAATGTTTAAATAAATAAAGGTTAGTGTTAATGTTAGTAGGATACAAAATACAATGTTAGTTAAGAAAATGGTTAATAAGTTAAGGTTAGTATAATAAATTAATATAGTGATAGATAACTTATGATAATCAGACACACATGACTAGATAATAATAAATTATAATGATTAATAGCAATAATAATAAATGTATAAAAATGCTAAATAAATAAAGTTCCCTACATTGATAAATTAAAGTAACCCTAAATGCAATTAAATCTGAAACAAATAAATAACAATATAAAGAATTTAACAAGGAACAAAAAGAATTTAAATAAATGTATAAATTAAATCTAAAGTGAGCCCACAGCAATAAATTAAATGGTAACCAAGGAGCAAAATCATTGATATAGTTTTGACTAGAATAGAATGGAGTGATCAAATACCTTTTCCCGCCTACCATGAAAGAGTCAGGTGTAAAATTAACAGGATTAATACAAGTTGGATTTGTAGGACCCGACATGCTGCTACTACCGTCTCTAAACATGGTGAAGAAAATTTTATTAAGGAAGGACTCTGTACTATGGTTTTGAGGAACAGTCAAATATTCCTTTCTGAAAGAATAAGCAAATGTTGAAGATTTCTTCTCAGGGCACTGATTTATGTCAGAACTAAATTGCTCAAGAACCTTTGAAGAATGATGAAAAGGCGACCTCGGAGTTGTAGAGATCACTGGTTTCTCCAGTGGGCAGTCGTGAGAAGTGGGCTCGGAACTTACAGTAGGGCGAGCAGTGACTAGCAAAGTTTGAGATGATGAAAGTATTGGTGTGTCTGAAATTCGACCAATGGCTATGTGTCCAAATATTGTTCCTAAAAGCTTTGGCTGGCTAGGAGCTAATGAAATAATATCGCCGGTTAGAATTTCTGCAAATAAGTCTCCTCCTAGGAGAAAATCGACCGGTCTTGGATTCCAAAGATCCGGATCGGCTAAAGGATATCTTGCAAGTGAACGCTGTAGATGCTCAGGAATTGGAGAACTCGGAAGATCTGAGGTAATGCAGTCAACCACGAGAGCGTTCGTAGAGACTTCAGCTTCATTTAAGCGTGAAATTAGTCTGCAGTGAGTCTGACCAGTGCATCCATTGAATGGTGTTTGGCCAATACCCATGATTTGGACGTTGTTACTTTGTACTGGGAGACCAAGCCTGTCAGCAAAGTGGCGACTTAAAAATGAAAACTGACTTCCTGAGTCTAAGATAAGTCGAATCTTGTGTTTATTGCCTGTAGGGTCGGCAATGAGGCATATGGCTGTACCCAATAAAACTTGGCCGCGTGTAGAACTATACGATGTAGTGTTTAATGATTGAGTGCACGGGCGAGGTTGGATGTAAGGCCCTTTAGAAGAAGAAGGTTCTAGAGGGACAACTGTAGATTTAACTATTGCTGAATCCTTGTGCAATAAGGAGTTGTGGAAGCCACGACAAAAGCGGCATCTTCCTCGGGACGAGCAATTGTTGGTGAGGTGCGAAGAGTACAAACAATTACGACACCCTTTCCAATTTGTTAATGTGTCAATCCGTTGTTCCACGGACATATTTTGAAACTTATGACATTTAGCCACATCATGGTGCTCTAAGCAGATAGGACAAGGTGTAGTAGAAGCTGATGGCGATACAAACAAGGATGTCTTCATCTGATGCCTGTATGAAGGTCTGGACTTATAATCGAGTTTAGAGGAAGGTTTAATATCCCCCGCGGCTGTTGGTGTATCTATGCCAACAGCTAACTCTCCAGCTGTACACCGGTGACGCAGAAACTTTATAAGGTCTGTATAAGATGGGAATTTTGAATGATCCTGCAGCTGTTCAAAGGCTTCTCTTGTAGAATAATCGAGGCAGCGACGCGCTAAATAAAATAAAAGAATGTCACTTTGCTCTTCGATTTCAACTTTCTTGAAGGCAGCAATTCTCTCCGAAAGGTTACTAGTAACTTCCTTAAGCTCTTCGATGGTAGGTTTCTTAGTCAAAGGCTTCATACTTAAAAGTTGATCCAAGTAAGTTGTAGCAAGAAGCCTTGGGTTATCATAAGCTGCAATAAGCTCCTGCCATGCTATGATAAAGTTATCTGCTGTTAATGGAAGCTGTGCTATGATAGCCTGAGCGGATCCCTGTACTGAAGAAACCAAATAATGGAATTTATCTATTGGTGATAAATTTGTGTCATTGATGACCAAGGACTGGAAAGTGTCCTTGAAGCGTTGCCAAGTTGAACGTTGGCCATCGAAAGTAGGAAGGCTAATTGTAGGTAATTTAGCCTTCGAGCGGTTACAAGTGTGAACAGCAGACGGGTTGTTAGAATTAGAGGAAAGATTTTTGCGCACATCTTCTTCAATACAAGTGGCTTGAAGACACGCGCCGTAATAAAACCCTTTTGCTGCATGACGTAGGTTGCGATACTCTACAGGGAGTTCTTCAGAGCCAACAGCATCACTAAGATCATTAAAAAGTGTATTGAAACGTTCATAAAGCGTATTAGCACTTTTAAACATACCCCTGAATAAATTAATTTTAGATGGGTCTTCAGAAGCAGCTAGACCAGCATCATTCATTTCCTCCAAATCCTCGAGGACAATACGGATTTTACGACGAAGACTAGATATATAAGGATCGTCAACAACATTTTCAGGTTCGGTATGTTTACTAGGATGACCTCTATGTGTGGTAACATCATTCAACTGGTCGTCCATAACGTTATCCTCAGACCCCATCATAATAAATTTAAACAATAAACTGCGTAAAAATAAAAATAAAAGAGCGTCCTAAACGATGGGCAAACTAACAATCAATAAATAAATAACGTATAAATTAAAATACTGATAATGTTTAAATACAAATTAAAATAAATTAATGTTAATGAAAATAAATTAATGTATAAATTAAAATAATAAATAATAATTAGGATTAGTAGTGTTAGTATTGTTAGTGTATTAAATTAATAGTAATAGTGTAATAAATAAATAATGTAAGTTTATAACAGTAACAACCTAACAACAAATGTATAAAAATATTTGCTAACATTCACAAGTCTAACAAATAAATAAATAATTTAACAATTTAACCTAATAGTGTATGTTACCATTCACAATAAAATAAAGACCTAATATATAACGAGAATAAATAATAAATAATTTATAATAAATAACAATCTAGTAATAAATAAAGAATACAATATAAATAAATTTTAACAATGTATAACAGCCGAATAACAATCTAAAAATAAATAAATCTATAACTAAGTTTAATATAATAAATAAATTAGAAAATATAGCACCGTCTATATAAATAATTAAATTAAAATAATAAATTATAAACCCTCAACACATTAATAAAGCCAGCATAACAATAGGTAACGAAATAATTAAAGGCTAGGATGAATGAACCTGGGTTCGATATCAAATCGAAAGCTCCCGGTTCTGAACTGCAAAGGAAGGTTTCTTTGTTTACCTTCTTGAAACAATTAATTACAATAAAATTAAACAGTAATAAACTTATGTGATAATTTAATATTGATAAATAATAATAATCCTAGCAGATATATGCTCTAAATTGAAAGTAACAATGAATATATAAATAATCTAAACAAAATAAAGAGGGTAACATTAGACGGTTACTATGTGCAATATAATAAATTAGTTTTCGGCTTAAATACTAGATAACGTAAATAAATATATCGACGGCTTGGAAGAAGACTGTCACAAAACCGTGTTTTCAAATTTTACAGGAGAAGCAAAAGAAAAAAGTGACTATTTTTGATGTCGAATTTATTGACCTTATGGTTGTTGGATTTGCTTTATATTATAATAACTTCTTCTATATACTTCAGAAAACCTAGCCATACTACTACTTTTTACATATTAAGCTCAGTGCTTAATTTTTAGGCAATTTTTCAATTAAAATCAGTACTTGTGACGATATTCCATAAAAAAGAGTAAGCAAATTGCATATTAGTACATAAGGGTTTATAATAATTTGGTAAAACATTTTACAAATTAACATCATTTATATACTAAAATTAAAAGTACAAAAATCAAAATCATACATAAACTATATAATATGTCTAATAAAACGAGATCAGGCACAATTCTATTCAGTCTTTGTCTTTAGTTAGTAAATTCAGTGTTGAAAGAAATAGTAACTGTAAGTGACAAGGCTATTGCATTTAGACAAGTAACTTATTTTTAAATGTTCTTTTGTTTCATAAATAAAGACAAAAAATAATAATACTGAAAATCAATTGACTTAGGTTCTTAGTCTATATAAAAATAATAATACTAAAAATCAATTGACTTAGGTTCTTAGTCTATATAAAAATAATAATTCTGAATCAATTTGTTTTTGTTTATAAGCTGATGTTAGTTTAACCTTTTTTATTTTGGTTGATTTCCATCTTGCTGCTAAACTTTTGTCTTGCAAACAACTTAAATTGATAATAATATCACCTTCACAAGGCCACGGAACAATCTAATCCAGGTATCCCACGGAACAATCTACTGCCTCCAATTAATAGACTAGATTAGAGGGTGCTCAACTCCACCCCAATGCTGATAAGAAAGTTATAATCAAAATAACATACACATGAATGACAATAGTCACTAGTCCCACGCGACCACTGCAGGGTTAAAACTCCGATTGGTAAATAAATATAGGGAATACGCCGGAGAACACATAGATAAGAAGTAGTAGGGTTAACGATTTCGTGAATGACGAAAGGTTACTAATCTACGGTTGACAATTCTAAAAAATAATTGTTATAAAATTATATTTATTAATTTAAATAAAGCTTTATTTTAGTGGAAAACTGTTATAAAATAATAATATTGTTACAAAATGATATAAATGTAGATAACATTGTATGCAAGAGGGTCACTTTTTTAAAAAATAATTGTTTTAAAAAAATAAAAAAAATAATTGTTTTGATCAAAATTGTCATAATATCGCACATATGACGTTTTGATCAATTCATTTAATAAATATTTTATGGGTTAAATAGTCATAAAAGCATTTGTGTCGTTATTGAACAAAAATGAGATATAAATGTCTTCTTACCTTATTATGAAAACTGCAAGAAACACTTTTGTGACAGTTTATTAAAAAAAATTCGACATTTCCAATTAGATGCCAAGTTGAACACTGATTTGTTACAGTTTAGACCATAATACTAATACAATCCTCTCTAATGTCAGACTGGCATTTCACTCATTCTGGCGTTCTGTGTTTGTACTAGAAATATGACAATATTCTACATAAAAGTTCTACTCCTTAGGAGTGTTTTGGTATAAAAAAAAGGTTTTCTCAAAAAATCGGTTTTGTGACGGTCTTCTTCCAAACCGTCGATATGTATATAAATTAGATAACAAAGACAATAACAAATCAAAATAAATAATAAATAGTCTTTGATAGTTATAATTGAGATTAAGGCTTAGAAAGTGAAATGGTAACTTAGAAGTGTATAACGGAGTATGACGGATATTAGAGATAAATTGATAAAATTAAATGTATATAAATAAATGATAGTGTAATAGATAAAGATAATAATATTATATATATTATGTAAGCGTAAGATAATGTATAACGGGATAAATTAAAGGGACAAGTGAACATAGAAAGATAGTGAAATAGAACCTTGTGTGGAAGTGTAATAATGTTTGATAGGTGACCAAATATAATAAAATATTCGGCCCACTTGGACCATATGTTCGGTAAGGAAGGGCTTGCGCCTGATTCCGCTGCCGGGTCTATAAAGATATTGAGCGGACTGTAGATATAGGGTGGTAAGATAGGGTCTTAAAAAATAAAGTAATAAATAAGTAGGTACACAAGGTTAATGAATGATTGATAAAGATGATATAATTTGTATAGAGATATATAACGACTTACATAGATAAATGAATGAGATCTAATAATAATAATTCCTAACTATGGTGAGCGGATGAAATGTAGTGTGATCTGGGATGAATATGTGTGTGTGAGCGAGGTGAAGTGTGAAGCGGTGAATGTGTTCGGTAATGTTTCTTAGTGGCACTGCATGATAATAATAACGTTAATTGACGATAAGAGTATTACTTTAACAAAGTTTTGGATATCCAAAAGTTATTGTATAATTGAAATAATTGTAGTGTGAAATATTGTGGACTTCCACTTGTAGCGTCTTAAACCATGTGCCCTGTTCTTCTTCATAGCGTGTTCATATGTAACGGCTTCGTCAGGTTTGCCAGTATTTCGTTGGCCTAAACGTAGATCTAGCGTACTAGCCCCTACATTATGGGGCTATAGATGGCAGAACCAGACGAAAACTGTGGCTAGTGTTGCGGGCTCGTCTACCCAGGTGTGTGGTGATGAAGAGCTGGTTTGCCTATCTGATTATATACATTAAAACTTGTTCAGTGGCCTGAACAGGGGACATGCAAAATTTTGATGTTTTTTGACAAAACGGCGTTGAAAATTAAACGCTTTCTACAAGTGTTATATATTTTTGTAATCTACTCTTCAATACCTTTCATTTGATACCCCACTCAAAATTTAAAAAAAAAAAATTATTCGCGTGACGTGTGTTATCCCCCATTTTGGATTTGAACAGCTGATTATTTTGAGTTTGCTATATTTTTTCTGTGTGCGCGTCAAAACTATCTTTAATATTGGAAAGTTTCATGTTTCTATCTCTTTTGATTCAAAAGTTATTGGAACCGTACAGAGTGACAGACAGACACATGAACGAAACTATAAGGGTTTCTTTTTTTGGTTTTTCCAACGAAACCCTAAAAAGGAAGATCTTTAACCGAAAATTCTAATAAGGTATTTTGAACGAGCATAGTGTTCTTCATTTCAGAGACTTGGGATTGGAATAGTTGTGTTTGTTTATTCAACGATAACTGAAGTAAAAATTGTTGAATTTGAAATTTGGCCCGACACACAGACGCATCTTAGCATTTGTGACAATTGTATAGTTTTTGGAAATTTCACACTAATTATTTTCAAGATGGCGGACGACAAAACAAAAATATTTTTAGTCAGCTTCACGTTTTATGCATGAATTTAAAGGTCTTGAAGTGTAGAGAAAGAATATGTAACTATTCCAGTTTCCTTAATTTTTCAAAAAATGGCGGCCAATATGGCAGACGACTAAACCATGTCATACACAATGTTTTGAAGGTCATGAAGAGTAGAAAATAATATGTAACTATGACTTAATTTTCAAAAAATGGCGTCAAATATGGCAGACGACTAAACCATGTCACACACAATGTTTTGAAGGTCTTGAAGAAAATAAAAGAATATGTAACTATTACTCGGGTTATAAAATTTTCATTCTTTGACGCCGTTGAAAACAAATATGACCGAAGCATGGGTTTTGGAAAGAAGGCAATCCTTATTATAGATTGTCACTTGCCGTTTTTAAGTTCTTTTCAGGTATAAAAAGTTTATATGGAAAGCATTTCAATGTAAACACAATGTAGTACATAGATTAAAGATAAGTACAGTGAATAAATACTTTCTCATTCAAAAGTAAGAGGGAAAAGCATTACTTTCGACTGATTTACACTTTAAGGGCTTCAAATGTAAGATTTAACAATTTACATATCTAAACTAGCAATTTATAATTTTTATATGTAAATCAGAATAAATGTTTTATTGTTAGACATTATTATAAATTAAACACTATCACATCACTATATAATAGTCATTGGTGCAACTAGTGTGCAAAGTGGCACTTTGCTGCACTCGAGAAAAATATTCACGCACGAGCCGAGGCGAGGGCGGAAAGGTTTCTCGAGTACAGCAAAGACACTTTAAGCTCGAGTTGCAAATTAAATTTTTTTAATCTGTAAATAAAATATAAAATAATAGAGTGTTCATAAACATGTAATAGTTATTTACGCACCAAGGGAGGAAACAAAGTCATTACTCCCTGAGCGTTTTGGTTGGTTCCTGAGGCGCAGCCGAGGTAACCATGAAGTTTAATCCCGAGGCGTAGCCGAGGGAGTTATTTATAGCGAGGGTGCTATGACTTTTTCCTCCTGTGGTACGTACAAGATTTTTCCTCTAGAAGGGAGAAAATTAACACAAATAAAACCTATGATTTCGATTTATCTATTTATTTAGGTATTAATAACTAAATTTACAAATTTTTGTTCCTTTAATTTTAAAAATGACTTTTAAAAGCAAAAGAAAAAGTTTTATAACATCTTGTAGTAAAAGAAATAATATGAATTAAATGTGCAATTCATCAATTCCATCTATGTTTTATTTTATTTCTATAACTACGTAACTCTAATAATAATTCAAATGTACTAAATGTACTAATACTACAAAATGACTAGCTGAATGATATTTAATTTATTTGTGTTTGACCCTAAAATACGAGAAATCAAAAACATAAATATAACCTGATTAGACGTAACCTACCTCTTTCGTATAAGTCTTGTCTTTTAAACTTAATTATGAAGTCATAAGAAATTTTAAAATGACGATAAAAATTAAAGCATCACGGCAATCAAAAGTACGTGTTATTTAAACTCTAATATTTTTTAAAAAAACTGTTAAGCAGTCGAGTCATTCAGTTAAAAAGAAACTGCTACTAGTTACAAAACAGGCAACACTGATTTTTAAACAATAATAAGTTGGCTCTACTGTTACTTTCCACCACGATTTTTACTTACCGCCACGATTTCTACTTTCCGCCACGATTTTCATAACTAGGCTGTAATGGGATCCTTTCCTCCCTATAAAGTAGGGGGGAAAGTTAATGTTTTCTCCCTTCTGGATGAAAAATGGTTTTACAATATCAACTAAACCAGCTGTTCTGTTTATAGCCAGTGTTGCTTTTTCTTTGCCTGATTCAGCAAACCTGGCGAAGCCCTATTATTATTTTTCATCGTAACACATACTTATCACATTTGATTTCTTTTTTTTTAGATTGCCTATCTTTACTTTTTTACATTTGATATAATATAGTGTTCAAATCATGTAGTTAGCTAAAAAATAATCATTAGTTGTCATTGTTATTATTATAATTTGGATTATTTAATCTTTGTTTAGATTATAGTTCTTTATGTTTGTAAGTTGGAACACTGGAGTACGGTAAAGTAAAATGAGTGCGGTAAAGTAAAACGAGTGCGGTAAAATAGTAAGTGCAGGAATGTGCTGTTTTGCGTACTATTTTGAGTGCGATAGCAGCCACTTTATCAGTGAACTGTAGGAAAAATGTATTTAAGAGCACAATAACATATGGTTTAATGTACTCAGTTTTACCACAAATAAATTTGAACAAAACTACCATTGATGAATATAATATAAATCGATGACAAAAGAAGAAAATTACATTAACTACATATTATTAGGAACATTAAACAGTTACTAATTGAGTTCAGCTAAATTGAAATAAACTTGATTTTAATTGGTTTTGTCCGAGCAAAGAGCAATCATTCTCAATTAACTTACATACAATAGACTTTATTTACTCCATGTAAATTATATTTACTGCAATTACATTTAATATATGAGTATTGACAAAATGCAATTAAGGAAAAACGTCTTAATCGTTGGAAAAAGGATTAAAGAATAATTCTCGAAAAACGAGAAACTTACTCCAATTTTTATTTTAGATATGTTGCAAGAAAATAATATAAGAGTTAGTTTAGTTTTATATATATATATATATATATATATATATATATATATATATATATATATATATATATAACAGCAATGTAATACGGTGTTGGCACACTGCAATAGGCTACACAATTTGTGAGAGACACCAAGGGATGTGCCACGCAAGCGTGACACATAGGAACTGTTCCAACATCAGACATTAACGTCATTAAGATGTTGGCTCGGCATTACGCCATGTCCTGCATCGATTCGTCGCGTCCGACTTATCAGGGACCCAACGATACCTACTCAACTCTGGGTCGTCTCTGATAAGTCCTATATCTGATCTTCTTGATATGGTATAGGCCCTGAGTAAGTGGGCATCGTCGGGCCCCTGATGAGTCGGACGCGACGAAACGGTCCATTTATACTGCAAACTTTCATATTTTTATCTCTTTTGATTCAAAATTTATTGGAACAAACAGAGTGACAGACAGACAGACACAGGAACGAAATTATAAATAAGGGTTTCTTTTTTTTTAGTTTATAGTCAGGGTGCCCATAGGCAAAAAAGTCAATTATACATACTCTTTCCAAACCTGTTTGTATGGCTTGTTTAAGCCAAGTCTGACACCGTTTTCCTCTGTGATTTTATTTGGTTTTGGGGCGTTTTTCATTATTTGAACCCTATAACTTTGACGCGTCAGACTGGAAAATCTGAAAACGTTCTGAGTCAGATAATATTAAAATGTTGACTTATAGGGTTCAAGTAATGTGTCTTGAGAAAATCAGCTGGATATTAATTAATAGTAATTAATAGTAATTACTATTAATTAATAGTAATTAATAGTAATTAATATTAATTATTGTCTGACGCAGAACTTTTTCTGATTTTCTATTCTGACGCGTCAAAGTTATAGGGTTCAAATAATGAAAAACGCCCAAAAACCAAATAAAATGACAGAGGAAAACGGTGTTAGACTTGGCCTAAACAAGCCATACAAAGATGTTTGGAAAGAGTATTTATAATTGACTTTTTTGCCTATGGGCACCCTGACTATTACCAACGTAAACCTAAAAAAAGATATTTTAATATTAAAATTAACTTTCAGCTCAATTATATTTTTTAAATTCTACAATTTAACGAGCTTCTAAAATAAGTCAATTTTATAGTGAAAAAGAATATGAACGAAAAAAAAATTTAGATATAAAAAGTATTTCTACGTATTTCTTTAAAACTTGAATACTACATTTTTTGAATGTGGGCTCAAATATAAGAGTAATATGTCCTTAAAAATAATTTGATAAAATACATTTTTAGAGAAAAACAGATAGTACAAATGCAAATTGAAAACGTGGGTTTTTGGTAAAGCGGAATTAATATCCAAGTGGGTGGTAGAAAGGAGAATAGAGTAATATTATACAATTTAAAAAATAATAATCACTGGTTTTAATTAATCCTTTTTTTGGTGAAGTAATTACTTGACAGAAAATTTTAAAATGGTGAAACATTTTAATTGTAATTAAACATTTTTATTAAAGAGATATTTTTATTAAATAAAATATTATTATTTTTTATTTTATATATTAGCTGCGTTGCCAAGCTGTTTGCTTGGATGCAGTAGGTCGTATAATAGTACAAAAAAATACAAGAAAACTTAAATACATAAATACAAAAACTTAAATACATTGAGTATTAGGAATAATATAAGTATAAATTATCAAAATATATACAGTGATAAATTTGATAAGATCAGAAAAAAACAGACAATCAACTTAAACATAGAATAAAAAGTAAAAAATATTAATCAAATAAAATATATATTTCAACATTCTTCCTGCATATATTCTTGAACACTATAATATGCCTTTTTTTCCAGAAACCTCTTTAAATTATTTTTAAATTGTTTAGTTGTGGCATATTGTTTCAATGAGGCAGGTAATCTGTTGAAACAGGTCACTGCAAAGTTGAAGGGAGATAATTTATATAGACTTGTCCTACACTTTAATGGGTATAGATAGTCCTTGTGCCTTGTGTTCATGTTATGTGTGTCACTATATTTTCTAAATTTCTGTGGATAATTGGCCGCATATAGGCAGGATTCTTGGATTAAAATTGAATAGAAGGTTAGGAGGTTATGTTGCATGAAAATCGGTTTGACTGAGTCGCGAGAAGAAAGATGAAATATCGTCCTTATTATTCTTTTCTGAATAATAAAATGTTATATTGAAACTACTAAAGTAACTAAATTACGTTATATTTAGTAGAATCAAATAAAAACCCTTGAAAAATATTTATAATGAGACATTAATTATAAACATTCTGAGTTATCCCGATGCTTTCGTTATACCTTTTAGAAGCTCGGCAGAAAAAATTCTCGTGTGGTTATTGCATTATATAATAATCAAAAAGAAATATGTGTGTCATCTCAAATAGATCAAAGTCAAAGGACAAAAGAGGAAAAACCAAAATGTTAAAAAGGTAAAAAGAAATTCAGAATTGGTTTAAAAACATACAAATAAATAAACAAAGACCCTACGCAAAACTAAATTAACCTGAACATGTATAAAGTATGAAATAACAGAACGTACGTTTCATTAAATTAGGGTTTTCATAAGGGTTTATTATATAAAAGAGAATTGAGGTAAAAAAAAATTGCCCTTAAAATATTACAATAAGGATCTGACCCTTTGCTTATCATATAATTTGGTGAAGACATCTTTCAAAATCAGTCCAAACAAAGAATGATCTCTTAATGAGACAAAACCAACAAAGAGTTACAACAAGGGGGGTAAGAAAGATGACAATAAGGCCACGAACATTCTTATCTCACACACTCTTGAAGTAATAAAACAATTTTTATACTTTTTTAAACTACACTCAAACGAGTCCTCATAGTAGAACACATTTAAAAAATATATATAACATAAGAATTTATTGTAATGATTGAAAGAAAAAATTAGTCTGCCCATTAGTGTAGCACATAGCTTCCTCGCGCCCAATTTCAAATACTTATGATTTTATGATCTATTATTGTTAAATTTATTTAATTTTCCAATGATTTTTTAAGAATCTATAAATTGTATTGATTTTTTACATTAATTAATGTATCAAATTATGTATAAATTATTGTCGGTCTGTCGTCCAGTTTTTGCGAACCAACATATCTTAAAAACTACACGTCCAATTTTAATTAAATGTAGGTGGTAGATCATAATTAGCCCATTGTTGGTCCCATATAAGTTTCAACCTTCTGCGCCAATTTGTTGCTCTTCCACATTCGCACAAACATACATTTATTTACACTTATAGCTTCAAAAGTACTTATTCGATTTGAATGAAACTTTTATAGTTTATCGAAACCCGCAGATAGCCCCAGATTAATATGAACCGTCTGCGCTCTTTACCTTTTGCTAAATTGATACTTTAATTCGTGTAAAAACTCAATTTTGACAGATTATAAATAGGGGAAACAATTAAACAATAATGGCTTGTAAAAGCATTAAATCAATAAAGTACGTGGATAGGATGCGAGGAAGCTATTTGCCACACCAATTGGCAGTCTATTTACATGAATTTAAGTACCAATTTAGCAAAATTTAAAGAGCGCAGATGGTTGAAATTAATCTGGTGCTATCTGCGGTTTACTTTCAACAAACCATCCAAATTTAATAAAAATCAGATGAGTACTTTTGAAGATATAGGTGTAAATTAATGAATGTAAGTGCGCATGTGGAAGAGACACAATTGGGTGCAGAAATGAAAACTTATGTAGGACCAAAAATGGGCGAGTTATATCCATCCACCTAAATTTTATTAAAATTGGACGAGTGTGTTCCCAAAATGGAGTGACAGACAGACAGACAGATACGGAACCAAAAATGTTCCCTGATGTCTGAAACTGATTTCTGTCTTGGAATTTTTGAAATTAGAGACATAAAATATATTCGTTCTGAAGAACGATGACATAGCTTCCGTTCCCCTCTGTAAACTTGGAAGCAAAAAGAAAAAATGACTAATAAAATTTCACCAAAACTTTGTGATTTAACTATTATAGGGACTTGATGTTGATGTACAAGTATAGATAATTAAAATGATATTATATAATGTACCATTAAAATTAAATAGTTTTAATTAACTAGTCCCCAACTTACTGTGGCACATGCCTTCCTATTATTGACGAATAGTCGCATGAGAATAGTCACATTATTTTAATGTGGGATCACATTAAAATTTCAATGATATATTTCCATAATCAAATGAGTAATTTTTAAGATATAGGTGTAAATAAATGTATGTTGAAGAGAAACAAATGGGTGCATACGATCGAAACTTATATGGGATTAACAATGGGCTAATTTTAATCTACCATCAAAATTTCATTAAAATCGGACGAGTTTTTTTTTAGATATGTTGGTTCGCAAACTTTTTTCAAAGTCAGATGATTAATTTTCAAGATATAGCAGTTAATAAAAAAAGATTCTGTGCATACGGAAGTCAAAAAATGTGAGAACGTTTAATATTAATATGACACTAAAAGTGGGCTATTAATAACATCGAAATTTCATTAAAACCAGACGAGTAGTTTTTAAGATATGGTGGATTCCAATAATGTTGACCGAAAGACAGATAAATGAACAAAAACTTTCCCTCATGACTGAAACAGATTTATACCCAACGACAACAATGCACGTTGCCGGAAGCAATACTCTGCATTTCCTCTGAAAAAAAATATAGTTACTAGTTTTTTATGAGAGAGAGCTGGGTAATAAAATTATTAACAAGTTTAAGGGATCAAAATGACAAAAGAATAGAAAAACCAAGCCTCATATAAACTCAAAGTAATAAAGAAAAGTTATTTCTTAGCTCAAACAAAACTCAACTAAAACTAAACCGCAAAAGCCATGCAGAAACAGCACCGACAAGAAAACAAATCATATTTTATATCCAATATTATAAAGTACCAAACTCTAACCTGTCATGTCCAATCCAACCGCTTATCTCTATCGAGTAAGAAAAACAATATAATATTAAGGAAACTTCCGAGATATTTCTTGCATTTTATTCTAGAAATATCATTTCCTTTTCTTAAACAGAAAAAAGTTTTAAAATATAACTAGCACAGATTTAATAAAAAGAGGCGATAAGAAAGAATGGTAAGACTGATAACAAAAATATCAATTAAAATGTTCTTTGCATAAAGTGTTATGTGTTAAATAAGCAATCAGAGATGCTGGTTAAAATTATCTTTAGAGCAACACTTTTGTACCCTGTTAACATTTATTTTAATCGAATGTAGTAAAAACGTACGTGTATAAGTACGTGTAATGATTTAAAAATAAATTTCTACACATGTGCGATAGTATAATGTAATGTGCAAAATAGAATAAAATTAATATGGGTGGTCATCTGTGGGCTCTTTTAAAATGAATACTATCTGAATGTCATCAAATTAAGAAATTAGTTTAAAAATGTTTGGGGTTTGCAACAATATTCACAAAACGAGCAAAGTAACATGAGACTAAAAAACTTTGTCTACTGTCTAAAACAAGCTCTGCTTTCAGATTTTAAATTTTGATAAATATAATTTAATTTGCTAGAATGATCATAATGTTTTCATTACCTTCGTTTATCGGAAGCAAAATATTGGCTGCATGGAAAAGAATGTATAGGCAATACCGCAACTCTTACATGCTGTACTGGTTAATAGCCTTTATAATTATACAGTAAAAACCTTTTTCATATTCTAAATTTAAAATTGAAATGATGATAATCCAAGCATTCATAATATAATTTATTCATTAGTAAATAATAAGAAGTAAGCCATTAATACCTACATTAACTGTTTGAAACAATGTTGATATTAGATTGTTTTGGGGTTCGCAATAAAATGTTTACTCTGCTACTGTTCTTAATAAACATTGTGACTCGTCATAAATAAAAACATTATACCTTCATTTCCAGGGGATATACCATAGTTTAGATAATGTTTTGACGGGAATGGGGAATAAAATCGAAATCCATATTTTCTAACTTTTGTTGCTTCAAAAAAAAAAAAAAGTTTTTAAAAAAATTAATTAAAAAAAAATTGATAAAAATAAGTTTCTTCAACTTTATTATACTGAATATTAACCATTTTATTCGTATGTACAAACTTTAAAGTTACTTTAATCTTATAATCTTCTCAAATTTGTTTTTATTTTAAAATTAAAATAATTTAATAGGTGCAGTAGATAATTTCACTATAATCTAGAAATATCAACAAATGGAGTAAGATCTCAATTAATTTCATCATATGTGTTCAATGAGCAATATAATCAAAACTTTTCTTTAAATTTACATATTTAATACATAGAATAAATAATTATTAATGAGTCAAAAACTGATATAAATGTACTTTTATATAACTCGAAAATCCACAATCTACACTTTAAAACATACATAATATATTATATTACGTATATTTAATACATATTATAAGGTAAGAAAGTAATTTTAAAACTACAAATATTGTCACTTGATTAAATGAGGAAAAACATTGCGATAATGATACGGAATACATATATACATACATATTTATGTGTATCAATATTATAATATATATACCTATACATATGTAAGAAAAAATGATTAATTTATACAATGTACTGCAACGATTCACGCAAAGAACTCATAAATAATATTAATCACAGCCTTATAATCAAATAAGTCAAGAATATTATAAAATTATATTTTTTTATCAGATAATAATAACAGCTGCCAAGATAAAAAAAGCATTTCTTCAAATACAAAAAAATTACATTTTTAATTGAAAAATTCAAGCTGTAAACAGCGTGTACCTTTATAATGAAGGTATTTTGATTTTCCGCATACATACATATAATTACTATATTCAAATTAAAAATGGAGTTGTGATTTAAGTTATATTTATTGAAGTTAGCTAATATATTTAATGTAAAAAAGTGATATTTTCAATTTTGGTAGTATTCATACTACGGAAAGATTAAATTTTAATTTAAATCAAATTATAATTATTATTAACTACAGGAAGCAGACAGAGAAAAATACACTCCAGTGCCGGGATTTGAACCATCATATAGAGGCCCGTGATTCAAATCCCTGCGCTGGAGTGTATTTTTCTCTGTCTGTTTCCCGTAGTTTATAATAATTATAATTTTATTTTAATTTAAATCAAATTATAATTATTATTAACTACGGGAAACAGACAGAGAAAAATAGACTCCAGCGCCGGGATTTGAACCATCATATAGAGGCCCTTGATTCAAATCCCCGCGCTGGAGTCAATTTTTCTCTGTCTGTTTCCCGTAGTTAATAATAATTATAATTTGATTTAAATTAAAATTTAATCATTCCGTAGTATGGATACTACCAAAATCGTAAAATATGAATTTATAATTTTATTTAAAATATAAAAAAGTGTTAACCCCTTCAGAAGACAATATCAGTTCACCAATACTGCAGTAATTGATTATACACTGACCAAATTTGCTATATTATGCTTCTTTTTACTTTTCTCAAAATTATTCTTTTTAGTTTTTATTATTATTTTTTTATTTTATGTTTATTGAGCTGAGCGAAGCGAAGCTCTTATACTACACTTAGCATTTGGTTGGACACATACTCCTCCTGAACCGATCCGCACAAAATTCGGCACGGTCATAGTGACCAACCACAGGAAGTGGAATAAGAAATCATCCAAATTGGTACACAGTAGGATACGAAAGTTGAAATAGTATATGCCCTTAAAGATGCATGTCTTTGGAAAGCTTTTTAAGAGTACAGTTATTGTTGTTATGTTCACTTTTGTCATATTTTCATTTAAGAGGAGGGTAAAATAGAAAAATAGAGAAAAAATTATTTTTAATTAAAAAAAAAAAATTAGAAATATTAGTGTTTTCGATCCGATTTCAGCTGATTATAAATAAAAATGTTTATTGTTAAAGATTAAAGTGCACACTCAGCTCACTATTGCAAGCAGACAACTGCATTACACACCTAGTTTTATTTTGTTTAAGTAGCCTAAGTAAGATTGCAGTATTATGTCTTCGGTGAACAAAGCATTCAATCTTTCAAATCAAATCGCAAAATATCCTAGAAAAATAATACTCAATAAGAATAAAATTACAAAAAAATATTAAATAAACTTTTTGTTTGACACTACAAATTCTAAATTTTAACATCCCCAAATAAAAGAAAGATACAAATTAATTGACCTTTCAGCCGTTCAAACGTTCCACTTTCTTTCAAGTCATTGACTCGAAAATAATTTAGAATATAGAGTTAAAAAAATTGTAACCATAAGTTAATCTTTATTTTGTAATCAGTTCAAATTAAAGTATATTAATTTTAGTTTGAACAAATTAAAATAAAACTGTGCATTTTATGGTATGAACGCATATATATGCGTGTATGAGCCAAAATGAATATGGAACATTAATAAGTTAGCAAACTTTATCATTTATAATATTCAAATTTTATCAAAATCAAACAAGTAGTATTAAAATGATATTTTGGCGATCTCAAAAATGTTGACTGATTGACAAACAGAGACGAGACCAAAAATGTTCCCTGATGTCTGAAACTCATTTTGTATGATAAGTTTTGAATTGAGCTTTAGCAGAAAAAAAGTTCAAGGTTATGGGCCCAAAAGAGATTCTTGTCAATCCCCTTTGGAGCAGGCCCTCATCCACAAAAGGGCAGAGTGGGAATTTGAAAATCCTAGTTAAAAATCCTCTACCCAGGGCACCATGTACCCTAGACCGGGCCTGGAGAATGGGTACAATGTCAATAACATATTTATTAGTATATATAGTAGGGGTGGGACATAGATGTAGATATATCGAAAATATTGATAAATCGGGTCAAGAAATATCGTTATTTTATATTGATTGATCTTTCGATACATTGACAACATCGATATTGTCCTGAAAAAAACATCGAAAAATATAAAATATGACTTTAGAACATAAACAAACCCTGTAAGAAGACAGAAAAAGATCGACCTCGTAAGGAAAAATCGTCAAACATTTTTTTTTTTTTTTTTTTTTGGTCGTTGAGTTTGATTGTTTTTTTTTTGGTCGTTGAGTCGTTGGTTTGATTTGGTCTCGATGTCGCTATTTGGATGTATCGATATTTTCTTTCGATGTTTTGGCTAACATCGATGTTGGTCCACTCGATGTTGATACATCGAAAATATCAATATTAAGTTTGGATATTCCAACTCTAGTGTATAAAATATAAAAGATATTTTTTAAAAGTTTTTTCAGATTCCTGTGTTTTTCCATTTCCTCATTTTATATAACTTTATCTTATCCAACATTAACTCAAATGCCAGAGAGATTTCAAACAGTTAAAGAAATGTTGTTTTGCAATTCACATATTATATTGTTTGTTAGAGGCCTGGCCCTATGGATTCAGGGACCCGTGGCATTACGCCATCTTGGCCACCTGGTATTTCCGCCAGCTGTTCTTAAATCCTTTTACTTCTCTCTAAAATAATTCTGTGAATTTTCAATAACTGCGCTTTAATTTGAAAAGCTTTCAGGTGTTAAGCACCAGCTGTCAGAGATGGAACAATGTTTTCAAATGTTTTCAAAGCTTCGTTGAGTCACAAGCGATGTTTTAAATAGTAATTTAACAGAAAAAAATGCCACTAATGAAAATTTAAATTAACAATTACAAAAGAAGTAATACCAATTTATAAATTTAAGTGAATACATACAGCGATCTATTAGTTTATTGAAAGTAGGCACTTCATTTCACAGACTTCGGCTTTTAATTATTGCTTGTTAACAGACAAACAGTTGTTAACAAATAAACAGGTCAAGTGTGTGCTAGTCAGCACACAGCGAGGTTCCGTAGGCCACACTATATAGTGTTTAACTGTAAAGTGTATAAGTATATAAACTGTGTTTTTTTAAAATGCTAAAAAGCTTACTTTGAACCATTCTAAGGGTCTGATATTCTCAAAACACCCTCTGATAAAGTATTTTTTGCCACTGAACCGGACTACAACCATATAAATACATCGAAAAGATCATAATTATAAAAAAACGTATTTTGTCAATAAAAAATAAAATAATTTTTTTTTCTCGAAATTTCCAAAAAGTGGTATCTTTACTTTTGGTCGAAGAATGTTCAGGAATTTTTGCACTTCACATAAGCGAGATAGAGAGGGGGGACACGTTTCACAGCCACTTCAAACTTGCCTACGCTCGCCCTATCAAAGTTATATCCAAAGAATTATATATTTTTGTAATCAGCTCGACGTACCCTATACCCCTCACGATACCCCTCACGATGTCGAAAAAAAAAAAAAAAAAAAAATTAACCCTTAAGTTTTTTTACCCTAATTTTTTTGAAAAATAATTTTTTTAAGTAGCTAAATTTTAAAATATGTGGGTAGGTACAAGACACATACATGCCAAATTTAAAAGTGATCGGACGAAAGGTGTAGCCGTGAGAGCACGCGAGAGGACGGACAGACAGACACACGCAGGAAAATATAAGGGTCCTTGGTTTTGTCTACGGACCCTAAAATTACCAATTTTGAACGAAATTTAGCATGCAGGAGAACCTCAGAATTTGTTTTTGGAATTCTTACTTAATATATTCAAGATAACGGAGACTAAGCAAATATGTAGTTATTTATGTAACTAGACAGCAAACAGCAAAATGGAATTTTACTTGACTACGGAGGCAAGGACAGGCAATGAATTCACGAGGTATAAATGATTCCGTGCTGCCTTGTTGCCTAGAATATTTTATCTACGGGTGGCAGAAAAATATGAGTAAAACTGCAAATATTCCATCTTTATCCATTAACTATGTTATATTAATAAGATAATAATTGTATATTAAGTAAAATAATTTTGCTTCCGAGCTTACCGAAGGTAACGGAAGCATTGTGTTCACTTTTGAGAACGAAAAACTTTTATGCCTCCGATTTTAAAAATTCCAAGACAGAAATCCGTTTCAGACATCAGGGAACATTTTTGGTCTCGTGTCTGTCTGTCTGTCTGTCTGTCTGTCGGTCTGTGTGTCCGCGAATTATGAAACGTGCGACGATAACTTGAGTAAATGTCAACCGATTTTGATGAAATTTGGTAGACATGTTCATTTTACCAATCCCCAGGACGAGTTCGTTGGACAACGTTATCCGTCCAAGCGTTCACGAGCAACGCTCGCGTAAACGTGAACTTCAAATTCAAAATTGGAATTTTAGGTTGGGAAAAAAATCTAACTTCATCTATTCAATGAGACAAACATTTTTTTCAAATACAATTTTTCAGTAAAACCAACAGCGACACCGCTATGAAGTGTTAAAGATCGCTAAAACTATTAATAGTTTTTACACAATAAACATTATAACAATAAAGTACATGATAGGATGCGAGGAAGCTATGTGCCACACTAATTGGCAGTCTATTTTTATTTAAAATAAAAATTAAATACTTAGCTTTGGAATAATGACAATAGGTGAATAGCAAACTGAACATACAGGGTGGAGCGCGGCAGACGTATGAATTTGAAGAGGGGATTGCTCCCTCCCTATTGGTCCTATACGTTTGAGAGTAGGGTCGTTTGAAAGAGGGGGACGGGAAGTTTATGTTCCACGTTTCAGCAGGACAGGGCCACAGCCCACACAGCAAAGGTTTGCGTAAACGTTTTGCAAGACAGATTTCCCGGGGGTCTCATCTCCTTAAGAGGCGATTTAAACTGGCCAGCAAGATCGCCTGATTTGGCTCCTTGAGATTTTTTTTCTGTGGGGATACCTTAAATCCATGGTGTACAGCGATCGTCCCAGAACCCTGGAAGCCCTCAAGAAAAACATTCGAGCCAAAATTCCTGTGGAAATGTTCGAAAGAGTGCACAAAAACTTCAAAAAAAGGGCTTTATCAGTGTTTGGAGTGTGAGGGGAACCACTTATCCGATACTTTGTTTAAATCTAGGTAAATTTAAATTTCCCATGTTATTTAATCAGGAAAAAATTTTTAAAAAAATTTATTTTGTAACATTCTGTGAAAATGTAATAATCAAATTCATACGTCTGCCGTGCTCCACCCTGTATAACAACATTGAAACAACAAAAAATAGTCTGCCAATTAGTGTGGCACATAGCTTCCTCGCGTCGTATCATGTACTTTATTGTTATTTAGCATTAAAGTTTAATTAAGTTTAATTAAGGCCGCCATCTTGAAAATATTACGTGTGAAATTGTAATAGTTGAATATTCTTTTTCTTTATTTCAAGACCTTTAAATTGATATATATAACATGTCATGGTGACTAAAAAGTTTTTTTTTTAAGTTGCCCACCATATTGGCCACCATTTTGAAAATATTAAGTGTGAAAAATCCAAAGTCCAGTTGTCTCAAATGCCGAGATGCACCTGTGTGCTGAATTTCATGTTTCTAGCTATAGTAGTTTATGAATTGAAACAAGCAACGGACAGACAGACAGACAGCCGTTATATAAGGTTTCTATTTGTACTTTGTACAGAAACCTATTAACTTTAGTTAGTTTGATTTTTATGGAATTTGTGTGGAACGCCAAAATTAGCCTACAATAATATAGTTACACAACTTGTGAGAGACACCAAGGGATGTGCCACGCAAGCGTGACCCATAGGAACTGTTCCAACATCAGACATTCCGTCATTAAGATGTTGGCTCGGCATTACACCATGTCCTGCATCGTTTCGTCGCGTCCGACTCATCAGGGTAATACCGTGTTTATGCACACTGCAATAGTACACACGGTATTACATTGCTGATGTGTTTTGCCAGCCAAGCAAGAATGGCGATATGAGAGCACGCTCGTCTCTGATAAGTCCTATATCTGATCTTCTTGATCTAGTATAGGTCCAGAGTTGGGTGGGCATCGTCGTGATGAGTCGTACGCGACGAAACGATGCAGGACATGGCGTAATGCCGAGCCAACATCTTAATGACGCAATGTCTGATGTTGGAACAGTTCCTATGGGTCACGCTTGCGTGGCACATCCCTTGGTGTCTCTAACAAGTTGTGTAGCCTATTGCAGTGTGCATAAACACGGTATTACATTGCTGAAATAATATAGTTCTATATTAATTTTAAAATTGTTTTTTAACTAAACTATTAAATTTTTATTAAATATTTATACGGTTATACTATAAAAATGTGCCAATTCGTCCTGGGACCGAATGTGAAGAAGCAATGTGGCTCACTTATTTGTTTTCTAATTTGAAGTGCATTCACGTTTATAGATTACTTTTTTTCTGTGTAATTATGGAGTATTTTGCAAAAATAATTAATATCAGAGATTAAAATTTAATTAAATTAAAATAAGCATCGAGTTTTCTACATTATTTAGAAAATCGTGAAACGAGCAGGCGAGCGAATTAAACGTAATAAAACTTGTGTAATACATTCAGGAAAAGCCCTAGGGATTCTACATACTACATTACACAAGCGTTAAGCGGGTTTAGTTGACCAAAAGGATGCAAAGGGGAAATTCTATTTATAAAGTTTCGGATAGACACAAAGAGGGGAAGGCAGGCACATGAAAACCGAATGAATTTAAACCTTGTATGTACGCAAATAGTGTTGCTTTTGAAACTCAGCTAGAACTAGAATACATATTATTATATAACACTCATTACATAACAAATATAAAGCAATAATCCTTCAACATAAAACTTTCCTTTGAATTTTACAAAACCAAACACAGATAGATCGACGTTACATAGATTATTATTAAAGAACCTTCTCACCGAATAATACTAAGTGAATAAGTAAAACAAACTCAAGTTTGTAAACTAATGTGTCGCAATCATGGTTCTTCGAGTAAAACTATATTTAAAAAATAACTTATTATAATCGTATTTGTTAAAAATAAAATGTATTGAAGACTATATAAAAAAAAATTATAATACTCTTGAAGAAATGAATTTTAGCTCCAAATTTGAGGGCACTACCTCCAAAAACTCTAAAAGAATTGTTTCTCGAAAACGGTTCCGACGATTTTGATTTAAAAAAAAAATCTAAAATCCATTTAAATACCAATCTAACCATACAAGCCGTTTTCCCGGAAAAAAAATCTATTTCCTGAGAAAATAGCTTAAACACGGACGGGTTCGATTCCCCGCCGAAGAGAGGATATTATTATGATAAATTTTGATAAAATGTTCAATAATAATTAAATTTACCTTCAAAAACTAGAAAAACTTATAAATGAAAAACATTGGGCTAAGTGATTATGAACTCGTATATGATGAACTGTGTCTGAGATGTCCCGGATCGATTTTTAATATCAGGTTTACAAATCTGTGATACACAATATTGTAATATAAAAGGTTATAATTACAGACAAAGGTATTTACATTTACGGTACTAATTGGTCCAAAATATGTCACGAACAGCTTTAAAATATACCCGGAATAATGTATTATTGCGTTGTAATTTGGCTAATGAAAAATATGACATATATACATATCTAATTTGAATGTAATTTCTTTCTGATTTCAGAACCCATATTGGATACAAAATGATAACGGATAGGTGACAAAAAGCCCTTTAGGGCCTCGGATAAAGGTAAACAAATTATTATATAATGTACTCTAAAAGAGCAGGTATTATTAAGTCATTTATATACTTCAATTAATTATTTCGTTTTTCCTTTTTATTATATTTTCTTTGTGATTTATCTATATATGTACTAGTAATAGTATTAATAAGAATTATTAAACATTGCTTCCGAGCTAACCAAGGTAACGGAAGCAAACTGTAATCGTCCTAAAAAACGAAAAATATTTAAATCTACGATTTGAAAAATTCCAAGACAAAAATCTGTTTCAGACATCAGAGATCATTTTTTTGGGAACCAAAATATCTTAAAAATTACACATCCAATTTTATTGAAATTTAGATGGTAGGTCATAATTAGCCCATTGTTGGACCCATATAAGTTTCAATTTTACGCGCTTATTTGTTTTTATTCAAATTGCACACAAACATACATTTATTTTCACCAAAAGTTGTCGCCTCACCATCTTCGGCGTACAATTGATTTTTATTTTTGCCCTAGCTCAGTGGAGATGGGAGAGGGTTATTGTTTCTAGGAGCTACAATTAATTTTTGAGCGCCACGTTATTTTATAATCTGGGAAGAAATAACGAAACCCAAAGTCCTCGTCGTGAGAAACAAAACTTTTTATTTAAAAGAAAAACTACTTTTATAAAAGAAAAGCAAGGAAGGTTGCGACCACGCAAAATAAATAAATTTAAGTATGCTCCAGCAAAACTAAATAAAAAACTAAACTCCAAAAAAAACTAAAAGGTTGACCATCATGCCCAAGCAAAAGAAAAAAAAAAAATCTATATCATAACTTTACTCCGGAAAAAAACTAAATGTTTCATGATCACGGAGACGGCTCGATCAAGCTATATCGAGGCACATCCCGCGACCTACCACAACACTCGACTCACACCGACTCACCCGGCACGTGCCAACCACACCAACCTTGAACCACGCTAAAGAAACATACCTTATCACTATTACCATATAAACAACAAGCATAACATTTCTCCTACCACTAGATCTAAGCGTCCCCAGATCTAGAGGTCAACATTCACAGAGCCAAAGGTATTGGGAGATGCGTCCATCAACCAATAACAAAGGCTCTAATGCAGCGGTATAAAAATAAACCGCTACAAAGTTTTTATTTAGTACAAAAGTACTTATCTAATTTTTATGAAATTTAGATGATTCGCCGAAAGTAGCCCGTAAATAGCCAGTTTAAATTTTGCTACATTGATTAAAATATGTAAAAATTCAAAACAGTTTTGACAGACTTAAAAAACGGGGTAAAATGAAATAAATTGGATAATAATAAGTTTTAATAGCATAAAATCATTAAATATTTTGAAATAGGACGCGAGGAAGCTATGTGCCACAATAATTGGCTAAGTATTTTTTTTATACATAATGGTGGATATCTGGGTAAATACACATTTTAGGATATTCCGTTACCGTTATATAAACGGTTTTTATTATCCCGAAGTTTGTACATTTTTTTACACCATGCATATATTACTATTTATAATAATATTTTACTATAGATTAGTGAGATAGCAAAGACAAAAATAGACTGTCAAGTGGTGTGGCACATAGCTTCCTCGCATCCTAGCATGTACTTTATTGATTTTATTCTTTTACAAACTATTATTGTCTAATATGTTTAATCGTTTCCTGCGTTTTCTTTAATCTGTCTAAATTTTATTGATTTATTACATGAATTAAAGCATCAATTTTGCAAAATTTAAAATGCCCAGACGGTTCAAATTAATTTGTTGTTTTGTGCGGGTAACTTTCGATAACCTATAAAAGTTTCATGCAAATCAGATAAGTACTTTTGAAGCTATAGATGTAGATAAATGTTTCATTGTGAGCTTGTGGAAGAGAAATAAATGAGCGTAGAAGGTTGAATCTTATATGGGACCAACAATGAGCTAGTTATAAACTAATACAGAAATTCCATTAAAATCGGACGTGTAGTTTTTAGATACGGAACCAAAAATGTTCCCTGAGCAATTTTTGCTGTATGGAATGTTAGTTCGGAAAAAATCCGCAGGTTATTTTATTTGTTTTGTCGTATCCCATAGTATTTACGATCTCCATTTTGACGGGTTTCAAATTTGGGATTTTTTTATTAAGAGGTAAACATTGAATGACAGCGAAAAGTAAACAAAGAAATAAATTAATTGACGTGTGACACCCAGGTTTGTTTACACTTGTGTCCTAGGTATAGGTTTAATTTTTCTGCATCTGTACTTCTCTAGTTGTACACATTTTTCTTTTCTTACTGTCCCAACACAGGGGCATATCAATGGCACGGTTTAGATTCGGTGTTGGTAAGATCCGTTGTACAAAGATTTGTCCTTTTATAGGTTTAACATCAGCTCTCTAGATGGTTGTCATTATTATGCAGGGGTATCCAACTCCAGTATTCTAGAGGTTTAAGACCACTAGCGCTGGTCGGGCAGATGGCGGATAAAATTAGGTTTGTTCCAACTACACCTCAAACTAGTTCCAAACTAGTTTCAAACTGTACGACGCATGTGCATTAGCAATAAACGTTCAAATGTGGTCCGATGCGCATGAGTCGGACAGTTCCAAACCAGTTTGAAGTGTGGTTGGAACAAACCTATTGTAAACTACTTATGATCTTTTGACATTCCTCGAATTCTAAAATATAAACAAATACTGGTTTTCAGACATTTGTACTATTTTGTAAATAAACAAAATATAAAAAAACCAGCCTCAGTGGCTGTGTGAGATGCGCGATGGCTCCCAATGCGAAAGCTCCCGGGTTCGAATCTAGTAAACTGACAAATTAATTTATAAATTTATTTCTTTGAATTAAGAAGCTCGAAATATTTTGAATGGTGTAAAAGATTTAGTTACAATATTAACCGGCAAATTCCCGTGAAGCGCTAGTAGTCTAACACAGGTAGATAAAGAGGGGAGTTGGAAATCTTTCCGTTTAAGGATTCTATGATCGCTGTTATTGTGTGAAGTAAATAAATTCGGAACTATGTATTATTTTTTATCTACGATTGATACGAAATATAAACATTGTATATCTGTTTAGATGCGTAGAAAGTGATTCTTTACGTACTTGTATCCATTGCGCATGCGCGTCTCATAGTTCTGAAGAATTCCTCTTCTTTACCACCCTAGGGCGGTAAAGAAGAGGAATTCTTCAGCTGTACGCACGATTAGCTAGATTGTTTACATTTAATAACACTAATTTGCTGTTATTTTATTAATGTAACTGTTTATATCGAGTTTTTAGTGAAAACCAATGAGTGAATCAAGTGACTTTGACGAAAATGTATAGAATAATTCTCCTCCAGAAATAATTAGGCAAAAAATACAACTCAAGAATTAATGCCACCTTTGTCAAGAGAGAGATACGAACTTACATACAGCAATTTTATTATTTTCTGTATTTATTATTTAAATCTAACAATCGAAGATAAAGTACGGTACGCAACGCGTGCGAAAAAGGCATTTTGCATTGCTCGTGTGGTTTTACTACCCTCGCTGTCGCTCGGGTACAAACTCCACACTCGCATGCAAAATGCTACTTTCCGCACTCGACGCGTAATGTACTATTTCACCAACATTATAATATATAAAAATGACAATTACATTATCAACATTACATATGATTCAACAGAAACTTTAAAAACGTAGTATATAAAAAGTTCTTTTTATCTTGTAATTATTCATTCTTCAGAACGATCACATAGCTTCCGTTATCTTCGGTAAGCTTGGAACCAAAAATACTCGTTAAGAGTTAGATCATTTTAGAAAGGAAAAAAGTAAAATCTTTCTGCATTGAATCGGTTTTTTTATTTTGATTGAAAAGGCACTGTTTAAAACTCAAACTATTGAGTATTGTTCGTAAAAGCACTATCTCTTTTATACCTTTCTCAATCAGACTCGAAACTCCCTCCTTTAAAAACCCAGTCCCCCCCCCCCCCATTAAGGGGGGGACTGGGTTTTTCACACTGAAGAAAAGGATCACAGTCAATTTGAAGCATTGTGTCACTGGACCAAAAGAGGAAATCTATTGTACAAATAGTTAAGTGGATGGCAGTTCTTTCTTCTCAATACCAAATGCGAAATACAAATGAGAATCAATTTGTACAGAAAATGAAATTACATTTAGCGAGAAGAAGGGGGGGGGGGGGAAGAAAAAAATATTTAAAAAAATCTATACCAGTCTAGATATTCTCAAAAGTATCCTTTTAGGAAAAAAAAGAAGGAAAAAAAGGTTGACGATCATTTTATGAATAAAGGAAATGAATAAGAGCTCAAGACCTTTTTACAATTAAATAAAAAAGGTTTTTAAATAAGACACCCCCCTAAATTTAAATTTAATTTGAAATACTTTCATTTAAAGTGTACATATTTGAATTGAATGTGAAAAAAAAAAAAAAAAAAAAAAAAAAAAAATGCACAGAAGTTATTTTTTATAAAGTTTGGAGAAATTAAAAACATTTTAGACCTCTCATATTCTTTTTAAATATTGGAATAAATTAAATTATTTTACTTTCTATCGTTATTTATAGATTCCAAGTTGTTTTTTTTATTTATTATTTTTAATTATTTAAACGAACTATACAATATACTTTGATTTTGCCAATTATAAGAATATAAATGTAATTTGATTGATTTGACAAAAAAATGTTCAAATTTTTGTCTAAGTTTGTCTGAGTTGTCTCGGGCCGATTTTTACTTTCTTATATAAAGAGGAAGTATCGTGATGGCGCGAAAATATTGAGATTTTGATGGATTTACACGTTTTGAGGTCCCTGAGTCCAAAAAAATAGATTTTAAAAAATGCTCTGCTTAAGACGGCATGCCGTCTGTGCAGACGCCGCGCCGCAGGAGCCTGAACTATACTGAGCCAATTTTGACGAAATTTAGCATACATGTTCAGAAAAATTACAACCCGAGGTGAAATCGAGAAAATTAATTTTAGCTCTAAATTTGGGGGGGTGTTACCTTCCAAAAACTAAAAAAAGTGAAAATAATAATTTTTCGAAAATGGTTTTGATTTAAACCTTCTAAAATGTAGTCTATTTAAATAAAAATCTAACGATATAAACCGTTTTCCCGGTTTTTATGAACTCGCATAGGAGAAAATTTGTCAGAGTTGTCTCTTTATTTAATGTTAGAAGCTCGCTTCAATTATTTTTGTCCTAATAGCAGTTTTGATTAAAACGGCTGTTTTTGCATTTATTTTAAATACAGAAACAAAAAATTAATAATTACTTAAATGATATTTTATAGCTGACTTTACTTGATGATATAATTGCAACTACTTTGTTATTGGGCGCACTAATGTATGATAATAACAATTCTAAATTACGAATTTCCTCCTCAAGTTATTTAGAAGGATTAACAAATTACTAACTTCTAATACGGGATAACTACTAAAATGCAATATCCTCCTAAGTTTAGTCCCCCTCGGAAAGCACTTTTTTCAACCCTAACTATTATTATTGTACCTAACAGATGTTTAAATTTCATACAGCTAAGGAGGGTGGTTTTATGAGTCTTTAATGGACATAATGGGCTAATATCCAGAGCTAACTGCCGATACCTACCTACTTTTGCCAGTTGTTAAAATTAAAATAAACTTTTTTCTTTTTTCTTTTACTAAACCGTAAATTCATTTTAATCGCTTAAATAGCCGTTTCTGTTTATACTTTTAAAAATAATGTGCAGTGTAAAAAAAAAAAAAAATAAATAAATAAAAAAAAGGTCCTTTTATGCAAATTTTAATGTTAATATCTATTCATAAAGGGGTAGCGTCAGGGTTTTTTTTTCAACTCATGAAAGTAGTTCAAAAAAGAAAATATAACTACTAATGGGTGTATTTCTACTTTTTCAAAGGGTTTTATAAAAATATTTCTTTAAAATAAAATACACATAAAACAAAAAGACCTATTTCATCATTAACAAAGAACTAAATAAGCCAGTGCACTATTAAGCTAAAATAAGCTATTAGTAATATAAATGAAAAAAATAATTAGTTAATTATTTTAATAATTAATTTTAGTGGTAATTCTAAATGAAAAAAAAAAATATATCGATTAATTGCTGAGGTAGAAAAACAAAATTAACAATTTTTCGCTCACTTGCTTAATCAAAATAGGTAAATTTATTTGATGGATCAAAAGAATATTATTAGTAATTTGTATGAGATAATACAAAGAAATACATTATTAAAATAAAAAATGGTTGCTTGAGAGCTCACGGATGTATTGAGCTCACAAGGTGTTCATTCAGAAGCACGGTTATTTCTATAAATTCGTAATTTTGTAACAGAAATACGATCCAGAATCAAATAACATTTTTCATCTCGAATTAGTCTGAAATTGGTTGGCAAGCTTCCTCGAGTATACTGTAATTTGATGTTTTGTATTTACAATTATTCCCCCCCCCCCTTTTCTAAAATCTATTAAAATTCTTTGTAGATGTGATATTTGTATATTTTACATGAATAAAAAGTATCAATTTAGCACAATATAATAAGCGGATACGGTTCAAATTAATCTGGGGCTATCTACAGGCTAGTTGCAACAAACCGTCTAAATTTCTTAAAATTTAGATGAGTACTTCTGAATAAATGTTACTTTGAGCTTGAGCGCATGTGGAAGAAGTTGAAACTTATCTAGGCTATCTAATCACCACCTACTATATACATTTCAATAAATTCGGACGAATAAATTTTAAGATATGTTAATTCGTAAAAATTAAGGAAAGATCAACATTCACGGACTAAAACGGAATTCTATCTTAGAATTTTTGAAAACGGGAACTTAAAATGTTTCGTTCTTCAAAACGATCATATATCTTCCGTTACGGTAAGCTCGGAAGTAAAACATTAACGACGTGCATAACGTCTGAGTGTGAGTGGAGAGTGGGCATCGCTTAAGCTATGGCGTGAAACAACGTCAAACAATCTCTAACTAAGCAACAATAAACTGTTCCTGAACACATTTTGCAGCCCTTACACGATCAAGCCGCTTGATCATAACATCGCGTCAAGCTGATTGACACGACCTTCAAGCAGCCTTTGAGCGCATCAAGCACACCATCAATCTTTTCATCAACAGTCATTTGTAGCGGAGTTTTCAACTAGTGAACTGCTGCTCCTGGACTGTAGTGAATCAGTATTGTTTAGATACCATGGTTTCCAATCAGGATTTGGGATGTCGAGCAGGTGATTGACATAATGCTTGATCAAAATTGCTCTAGACTATCAAGCGCTCCGTCAAGCCGCTTGGCTCATTCAAACTTTCCATCAATCTCCGTCAAGGCTTGACTCAAGCATCAAACGGGTTCCTAGACTATCAATCATGCTTGACACCATTGCTTTACGCGCTGTTTTGATCAAGCGGCTTGATCGTGTAGGGGCTGCTTTACACTCACTAAAAATAAAAGAAGCATCTTAGTAAAGCTTCATGGCATCACTCGACGAATGATCACATGTAATTTAATGTATAACTAGGCATCGCATGGCTCTATCATGGAAGCGAGCGTAATGGAATAAATCTTAGATAGTTAATCATGATCAGTTGATAGTTAAAGAATATGCTAGTAATTGAGAGGCGTGTAGTGGGGGGAGAAGGGTTATTCTACTATTCCTTAACTCTTGTACACGTCCCGGCCATTCCACTAATTATTATAAAATATACCACTTCACTACACAAAAACTTCTGCTTGTATTAAGTTGAAATTCTACATGCCTGTTTCAATTGTGCATTAGACGATGTATATGAAGTTTTATTCAAATCGTTACGTTTTAACCATCTTTATTAATTCATAGTGGTGTCGCTGTTGGTTTTACTAAAAAAATGTTATTTGAAAACAATGTTTGTCTCGTCGAATGGATAAAGTAAACATTTTTTCCAGTCTTAAGATTCCAATTTTAATTTTGAAGCTTACGTTTACGCGAGCGTTGCGCACGAACGGTTGGGCAGACAACGTTGCCCAACCAACTCGTCCTGAGCATTGGTATAATGAACATGTGTACCAAATTTCATCAAAATCCGTCAACTTTTACTCAAGTTATCGTCGTACGTTTCAGACACTCACACAGACAGACACGGAGCATATTTCGTTGAATGTAGGAAGCTCACTACGTCCGCTTCAATAAGGAAAGCAATGGGCATAGAATGAAAGGAATCAATAATCATTTCTTCTACAACCATCTACATTGGACATAACATTCAAATGTTATCAAATTTAAACTAGGTGTGCGATGCAGTTGTCGCCTTGCAATATTGAGCTGAGCGTGCATTTTAATCTTTAACAATAAACATTTTTATTTATAAAAAGCTGAAGGATCAAAAATAGTAATATTTCTTATTTTTAATTAAAAAGCATTTTTTCCTGTTTTTCTATTTTACCCCCCTCTTAAATAAAAATATGACAAAAGTGAACATAACAACAATAAACAGCTTGGGTTTCGGGTGAAATCCACTTCACGAAGGTGTTGAAGTCCTTGGTTTCGCTTCCACTACTGAAAGCATCTTCAGAGGTGTGGTGCATCGTGATGTTGACTCGAAGCAAACACAGGATATACACCGAGTCAACATCACGATGCATCACACCCCTGAAGATGCTTCCAGTAGTGGAAGCGAAACGTCGGATTTCATCCCCTTCGTGACGTTGATATCACCGGAAAGCTGTTTATGACGAATCTACCCGCGGAAGCCTACGCACCAAGATAACAACAATAACTTTACTTATAAAGAGCTTTCCAACGACATGCATCATGAAGGGCATATATACTATTTTAACTTTTGTACCCCGTACCCCTGTACCAATTTGGGCCATTTCAGATTTACACCTTCCTATGGTTGGTCACTATGACCGTGTCGAATTTTGTGCGGATAGGGCCAATTCTTCTGAGCCAAATATGTATTCAAGAGTCTCAATAAGTAAGAATTAAGGACAATATCGTATATAAACGTGGTATAATCAGTGAAAAAGGACTATTACTACCTACTTTATTTTAGATAATTTGTACGTTTTATAAAGGTTTATTATGCCCAAGTTTCGACTTTTGTCAAATAATTAAATAGTAAAAAGTAATTTAAGCTTTTGATTAAGGCGATGAAAGGAGAGAAAAGGGAACCCAGGCAAAGGATTGGTTTAGCCTTTCACTAACCTAGGTCGTCTACCTGACTAACATCAAAGGAATTGGAAACCCTTCCTACACAGTTAACAACCTGTCGAATCAACAAACTCCCATGTTAATAGGCAAAACAACAAATTCTCTTCATAGAGTAAAACTTAAGCCTAGTTGAGAGTAAAGTAAGCAACAATAATGAAGTTTCATATGACACGTAAAGTTTCGTGCAGGTAATCTGATAAGTACAAAACTTAACAGCTTAATTTACCCAGCAATACGTCTTTAAGACACATTAGTCTTACAGTGAAGTCTGACATTCCGCTCCCACTCCTACTTCTAGAAGAGAACCACCAGGCGTGATATCTGAAGCCAACAAAGTACTGAATAATTAGTTTCAAGTACGTGAGATAATAAACCTCGTTCTGTAATAACCCCTATGCTGTTGATCGGGACGTAAAAAAAATAGACTGCCAATTGGTAAGGCACATAGATTCCTCGCATTTACAAGCCAATATTATACCCCTGAACATTATAATACCCCTTTAATTTGTTTACTTGTTTCCTCCATTTTTTTAATCTGTCAAAATTGTTTTGATTTTATACTTGAATTAAAGTATCAATTAAGCAAAAGTTCAAGAGGGCAGACGGTTCAAAGTAATCTGGGGCTATCTGCGAGCTACTTTCGATAAACTATAAAAGTTTCATACAAATCAGATAAGTACTTTTGAAGCTATAGGTGTAAATTAATGTATGTTTGTACGCAAGTGGAAGTGAAACAAATGAGCGCAGAAGGTTAAAACTTATATGGGACCAACAATGGGCTACTCATGACCTACCACCCAAATTTCATAAAAAATTGGACGTGTAGTTTTTAAGATACGTGAGTTCGCAAAAATTGAACGACAGACCGACCGACAGACAGACACGGTACCAAAAATTATCCCTGATGTCTGAAATGGATTTCTGTCTTGGAATTTTTGAAATCGGAGACCTAAAAATGTTTAGTTCTTCAGAACGATCACATAGCTTCCATTACTCTCGGTGAGCTCGGAAGCAAAAAAGTTTTATTTTGTAGCGTTCAGTTTCTACAAACGAAAGATAAACATCGGCAAAACAATTAACCTAAAAGTTAAAAATATTAATTATTCTGCAAATTAAGGTGGCATATAGCTTCCTAGCGTCCTATTTCGTTAAATATTGATGATTTTATGCTCTTACAGCCAATTATTGACAAATTTATTTAATTTTCCTCCCGTTTTATTAATCTGTCAAAATTAAAGTATGAATTTAGCAAAAATTAAAGAGGATAGACGGTTGAAATTAATTTGGCGCTATCTGCCATTTGCAGGCTACTATCGACAAACCATCCAAATTTCATAAATATCAGATAAGTGCTTATTAAGATATAGGTGTAAATAAATATATGTTTGCACGGATGTGGAAAAGCAACATATAGGCGCAGAAGGTTCAAACTTGGACCAACAATAGGCTAATTATGACTTACCGGTAAATTCATATTGTACGTGCCAGGCCGAGATTTAGAGCCACCTCTAACCACCTCTGACCATCTCTTACCACCTCTAACCACCTCTGACCACCTCTAACCACCTCTAACCACCTCTTACCGCCTCTAACCACCACTGACCCCCTTTGACCACCTCTAACCACCGTTTAGGAAATTTCACTAGCATGTACAATATAAATTAGCCGACTTACCATCCAAATTTCATTAAAATCGAACGAGTAGATATTAAGATAATATAGGTTCACAAAAATTGAGCGACAGACAGACACAAGACCAAAATTGTTCCCTGATGTCTGAAACAAATTTGTGTCTTGAAATGTTTTAAATCGAAGAAATAAACATTTTTCCTTCTTTAGAACGATCAACTAGCTTACGTTACTTATTGCTTTACAATTTGTGACTGCATTATTATCAGAAAAAAAAAATTCACTAAGTGTTACAAAATATCTATAAAGCTATTTGATTTTAATTAAGATTCTGATGTCATTCAACTGCATTTAACGATAATAGCTGAGTTGGCATTTTGTAACAAAAATACTTACTTTATTCAAAGAACGATTTTATTGCAAACAGCTTTAACTGGAAGAACATTTGGCCCAAGGATACAATTTAAGAGGTAAAAAAGATTTTATGTAGAATCTTGGGTACAATTTCGATAATATGACGCTTGTAGAAAGAATACTAGGTAGTTAGTTAGGGAATTGTGGGAACTATGCCAGGGGCATTCTGAATTTTAGTGAAACAACCTCACCTTTGTTCCAAATAATTATGCAAAAAATTTTGCAGAGCTAAGGATTTTCAGGGCCGATTCTAACCTATCGCTTTTAAGTTTAAAACGAATTCCTCCCCCTTTCAACCCGGTAGATTTTTAATTGACAATAAAGAAACAAAATAAAACAAGATAAAGTACAGACATTTTTAATAAAAAATTATGACGTCGATGTAATTTAGTTTTAAATTAGAAAAACGAGTTTTTTTTATCGCCTTGGCTGCAACTAACTTCTATCTGTTTTTTAGTTAAATTAATAATGTAATAGTTATTAACTTTTATAATAAGGGAAATATATAAAAGTAAGAAGAAACATTATTTTAAACAAAAAACTAATTAATACATTCAGCCAAGCATTAAACAAAATTAAGTAAAAAAGTCAGCAAAGTGAAAACACAGCGTACAATGTAAGATATTAGAAAGATGCCCGGTTATTTAAGAAACTTGAATTTAACAAAAACGTTACTAGTATTATAAACGAAGCCTGTTTCTCAATTTATCAGCCGTCAAATAATGAAATACATAGTCATACTAAATACTCGTATACATTTGAAGTTATTGGGATCAAAAATGTTTAAATCGAATATACCGAAATTAAATTCTTTCCGTTTTATTTAATTTGTTAAAGAGGTGTTATTTTCAATCAAACTTTTATTACATTGATGGCTAATAAGTTATACCTCGTAACTACCAAAATAGAGATTTAGAGGTGCCTTGGGAAGCTTGTCTGCAAGTACATGCGAGATCTCGTGCATGAAAAACAAATCATTCACATAGAAAATGGGGAGTTGAGACATTTCGTATCAGATTCGCAAACTATTTGCTATGTGATAGTTTGCAACTACACCTCGTATGTGTTCACTTTATTATAGAAGTGACATAGTGAGACCTCGTAACTACATTATTTTATGAACTGTTAATTTACCAATGTTTCATAGAAGGGTTACATGTTATACAAATTTATAAAACACTTAAAAAACTTAGTCAGTTAAAGTAAATTTATTTTTACTTTCTCATATAAAGAGAAAGTACTGTGATGGCGCAAAAATTCGATTTTGAGATTTTGATGGATTTACACATTTTGAGGTCCTCTGAGTCCAAAAAAGTGGTTTTTAAAAAATGTCTGTCCGTCGTCTGTCGTCTATCTGTGCAGACGCCTGGAGCCTAAACTACTGGCCCGATTTTGACGAAATTTGGCATTCATGTTCAGAAAAATCATGCCCTTAGGCGAAATCGAGAAATTAATTTTAGCTCCAAATTTGGAGGCGCTACACCCCAAAAACCCTGAAAAAACGTGAAAAAAAAATATTTCTCGAAAACGGTTCTGACGATTTTGATTAAAAAATTCTAAAATGTAGTCCATTTAAATACGGATCCAACGATATAAGCCGTTTTCCCGGGAAAAATCTAGTTCCTGAGAAATAAGCTTAAAACGCGGACGGAGAGAGCCCGGGTTCGATTCCCCAGGAGATGTTATTTTTATGATACATTTTGATGAAATGTTCAAAAATAATTAAATTTACATACGAAAACATAATAAATGGAAAACACTGGGCCAAATAATTATGACCTCGCATATGAGAAAGTTTGTCTGAGTTGTCTTGGACCGATTTTTTTTAAATAGGGTTTTGTTCCTCCTATAAACCTTGAAGATAAGAGGTATCACTTATTAGGCTTCGACATCTAGTATTTTAGTGAATTTAATATCCACAAGGAACCCATTGAGGAATAATTAAATTATAATTAATAGGATCATTATTGGTTCAAATAGGCTACGGAGAGAGATTGTTATTTAGTAATTTGTTAAACAACAAATCTATCTACTACAACTAATGAAGTAGTCCTTTTCTGATGCTGAACATTCTTGAATACTAGATATCTAGTAAGTCAACATAAACACAAAACAAACCATATTTTTTACAACAGTATAAAGTTATTGAATCATAAGTTTCCGTCTACAGTATGGTTGAGAGGAGGAAAATATTAAAGAAACGAGAGGAAATTTAAAAATGTTTATGAAAGGTATTTAAATATAATACTAAGAATGTATTTAAGTCTCCGAATCGCCACCGCAAATATTCCTTTCATATTTTTTATCGTTTCACCGGTACTGAAGATTACAACTTGATATTCTACAACTCTCTCTAATATTGTCACTTTACGATTTTACATGGAGAGACAATTAATTCGTCAAGATGACCTTCATCATAGACCATCCAACAACATCTGACTAAGCTTAATATACGTATTATAATGATAATAACTTTCACGTTAATTCTACATTAAACGTTCATTCTTGATCCCACAGATGAGATTTGCAACTCTAATTTTAGAAATTCGAAACAAACAAATGGTTGGTGGTTTGCCAGGCAAACCACAAATCCTTAAAGGGTTAAATGGTATAAATATAAGCTATACCATCGTTATGAAGAACAAAAATGTTTTAAAAATTCCGATTTAAAAAATGCAAAGACAGATAGATATCCGTTTTAGACATCGGGGAACATTTTTGGTTCAGCATCTGTCTGTCGCTCAATATTTGCAAGCCAACATATCTTAAAAATGATTCGTCTGATTTTAATGAAATTTATATGGCAGATAATAATTAGTCTAATGTTGATCGCATATAAGTTTCAACCTTCTGCGTCTATTTGCTTCTCTTCCAAATGCGCACAAACATACGTTTATTTACACCTAAGTAGGTATGGGGGCACTTGGGCCGGATGCAAAACCCGCAATACACTTTACCAACGAGTCGAATTTGTAGCGATAGCGAGCAAACTCTAGATCTCGACCCTCGGATACCAAACCCGCATTACTCGACAATTATTAATTATTATTAATTAATTATATAAATTAATTTTATTAACTAATTATTTTAACTACATTAATTATTTTATTAATAATTACGATTATCTACCAAAAATATCCCTAGTCCGGTCAGATGGAATACTAAACATTATTATTAAAATTTTAGGTTAATATTACCGTTTTGTAAAAATTTTTAAATGTGCATACATGGGGTGTATAACAATTTCTCCGATACTACCGACGAGTTCACATGTGGATCAACATACATAAAAACAGTATTTAATAATTGTTTTAAACCAATCGACATCAGTTGCTCACAGACTAGATAATGGTTAACAACGTTTTATCTGATTTAATTACTGTCAAATACAGTTTGAAAAGAAGAAATTACAAGAATAAAATTATTAAGAATGATAAAATAAGAAGTATGATGGAAACCTATGTACCTTTTATTCAATTACTAGAATCGAGTTTGAAAGATAAAAATTCAATTTCAAAATCTGTAAATGCAAGTACCATAACAGAACATGCTTCTAAGAGTGTAGGTTCTCAGACAGAGACACCGAAAATTGAACAACCCAAATTTCTGGAGGATAATGAAATTGTGGAGTACACCCCGGAAAAATCGGTACAAGATATTTTTGCAGAACAATCTTACATAGAAAAATCTCAGCTGTTGGAAGACCTACCAGAGAATTCAAGACCCTTTATTGAAATGGTTCTGACAGATGATCCTACGCTAGATGAAGTATATGGAATAAGTTTAAATGAAAATAACGAGCTCCAAATCGGTCAAAGTGTTGTTGAGATAGGACGTTTAGACGGGGATATACTTCTTAAAAGAAATACAGAAGATAACAACGGATATACAACAAACGAAATTATTGGCGAGTTTGAAGGAACTGATGGGTTGTATTCACTATTATTTAAAAAGAACCCTGGTTATTACACTGAAGATGATAAAAATAATTATAAGACTATATTATATCTGTCAGGAGCAATTAAAAAAGCATACAAAGGAATTGACAGGTGCTCTCACAAATTTAAATCTGTAATAAATACGTTTTTAAACAGTTAATAAATATGTACTATAATGTTTGTTGCACCAAACTTACAATATTTAATAATGTACCTTACTAAATAAATGATTTACACTGTTGTAAAATAATTCGTTATTGTTTTTCATGTGGTAAACAATTGTAACTAACCGCAAAAACAGTGTATTGAAAATGTATTGTTTGAGAATAAATATATAAAATATTTGTACGATTATTGTTTTATTTATTAACCCCCGCATTACCTCATTTTATAAAAATGAATATTACAACAGGTTATATTAAAAAATAAAGGTTTTCTACTAGAATAAATAGGGAAATACATTAACATAAGATCTGGTGTATTATGTACAACTTAGATTATTGGGTCTTATTAAAAAACATAAATTATGTTTTACAAGACAAAATTTAAAAAAAAAATTTTTTCCTAGTAAGTATTTTTAAAATATAATTAATTGAAATGTTTTATTGCATGCCGGAGGTCATTGACCTGAAAATGTGGCACGTGGCTGTACCTTGTTGTTTTGTCAAAATATTGCTGATGTCGCAGATTTTCGTTGAATGGACACTTAAACTAGGTCACCGCCCCACCACATTATTTTTTTCTTTTTTTCTTTTTTTTTTTTTTTTTTTTTGGGCTGACATCCGTTTCAATTGTCCAGTTGTATTTCGACACTGAACAAGTCAACTACTACTAACCCCAAAACTTAAATTTTTATAAACTTTTTTTCTTTGTGAATATTAAATTTAATATTTAAAATGGAGAAAATTACAATCGTGAGTGAAGTTATGAAGAATGTACGCCGGTTCAACCTTCGTGGAAGAACAACAGAGTTTAAAATAAACCCTGTCCCCGAAGAGTCCGACGCTGTGGAATGGACTAGAGAGGCTATCAAGGAGATCGTCGAATATTCTACCGAGGATGTGATGCCGGATGACCAGGTAGGAATTTCATTTTGCTCGAAAGACTTTAAAAACGGCGAGGGTTGGTTAAAGTTTAGGAAAGCCTCTGAAATAACTTTTGATAATGTTTGGGAAATCATAAGCGGAATATACCAGTCCAATTCTTTAAGTCTAAATACAGAAACCTTTTGTCTCAGTGTTACGACTATAGCAATGCCTGTAGGGTTAGGTAGAGGAAAATGCTACAACACTTTTGCCGAAGAATGTGCAAAACGAAGGGGTATTTTAACTATAAATAATAATGATAATTTGTGCCTACCCCGTGCAATAGTAGTTGCGCAAAGCTTTATTGATAAGGACCCTGACCATAATAAAGTAAGGAAGGACACGGGAAAATTACAAACAAATAGATGTAACCAGTTATTGATAGATTCTAATGTAAATATTCCACAAGAGGGTGCCGGTATTCCCGAACTGGAATTATTTCAAAATTATTTAAAAGACTATAAAATCATTGTATACAAATACGGAAATAAGGGCCGCGATGTGATTTACGAAGGAAATTCCCAAAGTCAAAAACATATAAACCTCTTGTACCACGAAAATCATTACAATGTTATAACTTCCCTGACCTCTGCTTTTGTTTGCGATTATTATTGCGAGACGTGTCATGTACCATATAACAATATTAATAGACATAGGTGCGGCGGTACTTGTCCCGGTTGCCAACAATCACCACCTTGTTCTGGCAATGTCAAAATTAATTGCGATATGTGCAAAAGATGGTTCCGTGGTCAGACTTGTTTAGACAACCATAAAAAACCCGGTTCGCTTGGTACAAAATCAGTCTGTAGCGAAATTAGGTGTTGTGAAGAATGCTGCAAAACTGTGCGAAGCAACCGAACACATGTGTGTGGGGAGGCTTATTGTAAAGTGTGCGAAAAACACCAACCGTCCGGACACCTCTGTTATATAAAACCTGACCATGGTAAACCTAAATCAGATGACCTGCTCTTTATCTTTTACGATCTAGAGACAAGGCAAGAAAAACAAACACAGGACGGCTCGCTACTCCACGAACCAAATCTATGTGTATTCAAACAATATTGCAGTGAGTGTATCCAAAGTGATCAGGAAATATGCCAGAGATGTGGTATTCGACTACAAAAAATTGTATGTAGCGAACCTATATCACCATTCTTACATCACATTTTAGCTATAAGAAAAAAGTTTAAACGTGTATTAGTTATAGGGCATAATGCAGGCGGTTTTGACCACCAATTTATTTTAAATTATATTTTAACCGAAACCGATTTAACCCCCGAATTAATAACGCGCGGTACAAAATTAATATTAATGACCCTAGAAAACGTTAAATTTCTTGATAGCTTAAATTATTTCCCCATGGCTCTATCTAAATTACCAAAAGTCTTCGATTTGAACGAATTAAAAAAAGGTTACTTTCCACATTTATTTAACACTTTACAAAACGAAAATTATAAAGGTCCACTCCCGTCAATTGAATTTTATTCTCCGGACACTATGAAGTCGGAAGACAGAGAGAAATTCGTTAAATGGTATGAGGATAACAAAGGTAAACACTTTGATATGAAGCAAGAAATTGTTGATTATTGCGTTTCCGATGTTGAAATTTTAGCACAGTCTTGTTTGAAATTTAGAAAATTATTAATACAGGAGGGGGGTGTTTGCCCGTTTACTGAGGCCACCACATTACCGTCGGCATGCAATAAAATTTATAGGAGAAATTTTTTAAAACCTGAAACAATAGGTATTATTCCAAAAAATGGTTATAGGTGGAGAGATAACCAATCAAAAATAGCAATTCAGTGGTTACTATGGGAAGAGTTTGTTAGAAATATTGCTATAGTCCATGCAGGAAAGACAAGTGAGGTTTCTGTATTGGGGGTAAAGGTTGACGGGTTTTGTAATACCACTAATGATATCTTTGAATTTTACGGATGTTATTACCACGGCTGCCCTAAATGTAATACCCAAAACAGAAATATAAAACTACACGATGATCCATCAGATACGCCCGAAAGTCGTTATGAAGCCACACTCGCCAAAACACAGCGCCTACGAGACCGAGGGTACAACGTCATAGAAAAATGGGAGTGTGATTTCCGCAAAGAGTTGAAAGCAGACAAGACAATCTCCGACTATGTAGAACATCACCCACTGTTAGTACATTTACCTTTGAACCCGAGAGATGCGTTTTATGGTGGTAGGACCGGAGCTGTGAAGACATATCACAAAGTAACCGGTGAAGAAAAAATTAAATATGCGGATGTTTGCTCTCTGTACCCCTGGGTAAATAAATATGGGAAATACCCAATCGGCCACCCGCAAGTTATAATAGACAACATCGAGTGTATGCAGCTGGACTTGAATCAGACAGAAGGCTTAATTAAGTGCAAAGTCTTACCACCCCCACACCTGTTCCACCCGGTACTACCTATCAAAGCGAACGCCCGATTAATGTTCTCGCTTTGTCGAACTTGTTGTAATGCCATGGAGAATGGTTACACGTGTAACCATGACGAAGAAGAGAGGTCGTTAACAGGGACGTGGGTAATCGACGAGGTCAGGAAAGCAGTTGAGAAGGGCTACAAAATACTATATATTTACGAGATATGGAAGTACGAAGTAGTGCAATACAACCCGGAAACAAAATCAGGAGGGTTGTTTAGTGAATATATTAGTAAATTTTTGAAAACAAAACAGCAAGCATCCGGTTGGCCTTCCGACTGCAACACCCAGGAAGCCAAAGACAAATACATCGCAGAGTATTTTGAAAAGGAAGGTTTGTTATTAAACCCATCCGAGATAGCTGTCAATCCCGGCAAACGGCAAATCGGAAAAAATTTAATCACATCGTTCTGGGGGAAGCTTGGCCAGCGCGAAAACCAAGGGCGCACCAAAATAATTAACCAAGTCAAAGAGTTGTACAGACTACTCACCGACCCGGCTGTTTATGTTAATACCGTAACACCTATCAACGAGTATACGCTAATGGTGAACTGGGAGTTCAAAGAAGATTGCAACGAAATATTAACTACAACCAACGTCGTCCTAGCAAGCTTCACGACATCCTTAGCTAGATTAAAACTATACAGTTATCTGGAACAACTCGAAGAAAAGGTTCTCTATTATGACACCGATAGCGTTATATATATTTCCCGACCAGGAGAATACGAGGTACCACTCGGAACTTTTCTAGGTGAAATGACAAATGAGGTCGAGATTTACGGTAAAAATTCCTGGATAATTGAGTTCACATCCGGAGGTCCAAAGAATTATGCCTACATCGTCTACAATCAAGATGACAATAAATATCACCAGGTTTGTAAAGTCAAGGGAATTAGTTTAAATTATGTAACGTCCAATATAATAAATTTTGAAAAGTTAAGAGATATGATGGTAAAAGATGAACCACCGGTGTACATATGTTATAAAGCAATAAGAAGAACTACAGATCACCAGGTGATAACACGAGAGGAAAAGAAAATATACAGGCCTAGTTTTAAAAAACGTAAATTGATTGATAATTATAGTTCCGTTCCATGGGGGTTCAAACGAGCAAGGAATAATTAGTTTTTAATCTTTAAGTAATCTAATTTTGTTTAAAACAAAAAAACACCTCTCTTTGTATAGTATTAATCACTGTAGTTATTTTTTATAACTCATGCTAAATTGTATATATATAATAATAAGAATGAATTTTTTAAACATTTTTATTTTTTGTAATTTTTAAGTTTTTTTAAAAAAAATCCAGATCTGTTAACTAGTAAAATATTTTTAAACCTATTCTGTGTATAATATTGTATTAAAAAAACCTGTTAGCTGGTAAGATTAGTCATCACAATTTTTTGAAAACTTGTAATTTAATTATAATATGGTTTTTATTACTCTTTTTAAAACTAGGCCTGTTAGAATAACTTGTATATAATTATCATTAGTTTTTAATTTTTCTGTGATAATATAACTGTATATTTATGTAAAATAGGTCAATTGTTTAGTATATAGCTTTTAAGTATTTTTAATTATTAGCCACAGTAAATACTTTTTTTTTTATTAGGATTATTTAATTAGGTCTACCAGAATAACTTTTTTATGTATAGAGTCATTGTATTTTTATGTAGAATCTTTATTGTTAAAAATAGTGGATAATAATAATATCATTGCTAACTTTTTGTTTGGCTTATTAGTTTAATTTTATATATATTTTTTAATTTTTGTATTGTGTTAGTAAAATACGTATATTATAATAAGCACCTTACACTGCTACTATCCATATATGTTATCCATAAAAGTAATCACATTAACATCACTTTTAAACTAGTATAATTTGATTTTCAATAGTTTTAGAGTTAAAGAATAACTTAACGAATAAGAATCTGGTACTCGACTGAAGCCTGGTTCAGAGAGAGATTGAGATAAAACATATTGGTTGTCGTCTCTGGTTGGCTGGCTCACAGTGATGGCCGGCGCGTGGAATGTGATGTGTCTGCAGTTTTAGACGCATTCATTTTCTCATTTAAATGTATTAAACTTAGAATATTTAATTCTAGGGGATATTGGAATAAAAAAACAACAGTTATTAACAACACTTTTTATTGTTTAAAAATGTAACTACAATAATATATATGTAAATAGAAAATAAGTTGACGATGTACATTATTTTTATATTAATACAATTAAATATACTAAGTACAAATTAATATGTTTTTTTCATTTTGTCAAGATTTTCCCAACTATTATCTTTAGAAGGTAACCCCCACCATTTTATTAATACGTCCTTACCTTTCTTTTTTAAAATAGCTTCCACAAGGTAAGAATCGGGGTATTTAACAGAAGTCAACTCAGGTTCATAAAAGGAGCCGATTATCGGGTTTCCTCTGGAGTCTTGAAGCAGGTAGGTCACAGGTATAGAGTTTCTTTTTATTTTACTAACTTGAAATATCTCGGTGCTAAAATTCGCCTGGTAGCCTTTTGAGAATACACTCTTGAATTTTGAAATCCGCACATAGTCTCCAATAGAGAATTTAGGTGCTCTGATGTCAAGTTTTACTTTTCTGTACAAGTTAATTGGAGTCTGAGGCCCCACTTCAACGGGTTTCATTTTTGTTGTAGAATGGACAGTATTATTATATTCTGTAACTAACACAGGTAAGATATCTAACCATCTAAAACTTCCCTGGATAGCAAACCTCTTCCACATTTTAGTTTTTAATGTTCTGTTGAATCTCTCTACCATTGTGGCTTTTAGCCCAGAGTGAGTGGTATAGTGGTTGATACCGAGGCTGGTAATTAAAGCTTTAACTGTTTTGTTAAAAAATTCAGTTCCCTTGTCTGTATGGAGGTTCTTGGGGGTTTGTTCTTTAAATATTTTTCTAAACGCAGCAGTTACAAGTACACCCGATTTATTCTTGAGAGGTACTGCCCAGGCGTATTTGGAATATGCATTGATAACTGTTAGTATATAATTACACCGATCATTAACACGAACGTATGCGTTCATCTGGACCAAATCAGCTTCAAATAAATCATCAAACCCTTTTACTTTGACTTTACGTCTAACAAACTTTTTTCTAACAGGGCGATAAATTTCATTAACAATTTGTTCTTTTATGGCGTCCATCTGGAAATAGAATGAGGGTTATACTAATTACTCAGGTATTTTTATACGCTCAGTTTTGAATGTTATGTTAAACATACGTGACATAAATTTTAAAAATTCACCCCACACTATCGGTTGATTGTCATCAAAATTAATAATCATAGTTCTGTCTGTATTATCTTTTGCAAGAGATCGTAATCTTAAAAAATTATTATCCACATAATTCTTGGTGGCAGCATCAGACATTTCAACCGGATCTCCAGCATGACTCAGACGTTTTCCATTGAAGTCAACCGCATCATTCTTTATATACTTTGAATCAAATGATTCTTTAAGCAAACTGTCTTTAAGATATTCAAGATTAACGGCGTCACTGTTTTCTTGAGGCGTGTTCACATTAACAATACGTTGATGGTTTGCATCGATATCTCCAGAGTGGTAGTTCTGGAGATAATGACGTCCGTACTTGTCCACAGGCATTGTGATACTGATTACAATATGTGTACAACAATCCTTTTAATATATTACACCTAAATATCTGAGCCTATTTATAATACCATTTATTTCATAGGCATGCGAATTACCAGAGTGTTCAGAATTCCACAATAATTCAAGTCTGTATAACATGTCAATAATATTATTTGAACATGATTCAGTTTCTTCCAACTCCAGACCTCTCCCGAACAACGGTGCAATAACCTTTGAGTATTTGTAACCTCGGTTTGCGTTAATTGGTTTATCAACACTAAATGTTTTTTTGTGAGCGTTTGTTTGCTCTAATATACTTTTATAGCTGTCTAAGTCATCCTGATCGTAGTTTTTCGGTTTATTTCGAGTTAACAGCTGTATCAAACCCTCTGTATACTTATATTTGGAATCACCAATTCTGAAGTGTCTCTTTCCTAAACTTAACTGCGTGTCTCCGATCCAGAATTGACAGAAAACAATTAATATGGATACCAACCTAAGCTCATCATATTACAAAACAAGTTGTATATATTTTTACCCTCTAGTGTAATTTGTCTATGTTAGTGCTGTAATGTATAAAAAAGTTAGTTTATTGAATGTTGTTAGTTTTTAAAATGTTAGTTTATTGGTGTAATGTACATAAAATGTTAGTTTATTGAATGTTGTCAAATGTTTATTAGATAGTTTCAATTATTAGATTTGCTAAATATTAAATGGTGTAAAATATTAGACTGGGTGTCACAGGGGACCAATTATTGGTATGCCAGCTATCAACCGACCAATTATTGGTATACCATCTATTAGCCGGCCAATTATTGGTATGCCATCTATTAGCCGGTCAATTATTGGTATGCCAGCTATTAACCGGCCAATTATTGGTATGCCATCTATTAGCCGGCCAATTATTGGTATGCCATCTATTAACCGGCCAATTATTGGTATGCCATCTATTAGCCGGCCAATTATTGGTATGCCATCTATTAGCCGGCCAATTATTGGTATGCCAGCTATTAACCGGCCAATTATTGGTATGCCATCTATTAGCCGGCCAATTATTGGTATGCCATCTATCAACCGACCAATTATTGGTATACCATCTATTAGCCGGCCAATTATTGGTATGCCATCTATTAGCCGGTCAATTATTGGTATGCCAGCTATTAACCGGCCAATTATTGGTATGCCAGCTATTAGCCGGCCAATTATTGGTATGCCAGCTATTAGCCGGCCAATTATTGGTATGCCAACTATTAGCCGGCCAATTATTGGTATGCCAACTATTAGCCGGCCAATTATTAGTGTGTTAACTATTAGACAGGGTGCCACCATATAGTGTTTCTTATTTAATTATTGGTTTAGTGGCTTTCAATACGTTAGTATGTGAGTAGAGGCCGATGAAGAAACATCTATTAGCAGTGATTTTTTTTTTTTACATTTGTGGAAATTAGTGTTAAACAGTCTTGTTGATGACAATGTCTCGAAAGGTACACCCCCGGTGTTCATATTCCAATGAAGATTTAAGAAAGTCGTTGCATGAAATAAATAATGGAATGTCTATAAACAAAGCTTCAAAAATATTTTCAATACCTAGAAGTACACTACAGAACAAAATAAATAATAATAAAGTGCCAATGGAAAGAAAAATGGGACCTCAAACGATATTGACGAAGAGCGAAGAACTAGAAATAAGAAATAAGTTACTTAAAGAAATTGAAGTTGGATCGTTGTTACAGCAAAAAGATATTAAAAACACAATTAAAACAATTCTTAGTGAATTTCCCAGGAAAAATGTATTTGCAAATAACAGCCCTGGTGACAAATGGTTTAAAATGTTTTTTAAAAGACATCCGGATATACTAAAGAGGTGCACAGGTTTAATTTCAAAAGATTGTGATGCAGCGAGCAAAATGGACGCGAAACTACCCGTGTCTAATCAAGTTAAGCTACAACAGAGAGGGTTGCCGTTGGAAATAATCAACATGGATTGTTATAAACTAAATAATGGGGTCAAAGAAAGCAAGCAAGAAGAGTTGGAGTCAGACGCGGGGTTTTGTAAAGACACACGACCAGGAAATACATATCCAGCTATTGAAGATGATTCTGATTCATCTATATCTGACATGGAGCTGATACATTTAGGAGGTTCCAAGAATACTCTAAAAATTGATAATTCTAATTATGACCTAAATAAACCATGTAGTGTTGATAAACCATCTAGTTCAAATTACGACCCCTCTGAGGTTACTCAACATAGACCTCCAGAGTTAAGAGAAAACGAACCATGTTTTAATACTGTAATGGAAATGTTACACCGTCTTGAATTTCTTTGGAGTTCCGACCAAGAAAGCAACTCTCATGGAGAAGAGATACAATATATAATTACTTCTTTAAGAATTCTGGGTGTCATATATTAATAAATTCTTTGTACAATAATTGTAAATTAATAAACTAACTAGTTGTGATATATAAGTAGTCAAAACAAACAAGATCTTTTGTTTTTTGTAAAGCAGTTGTTTGTATTTTTAGAATCATTAGTTCTTAAGTGTTAAAATTTGTGTATAATAATGTATTTTTTTAATATATAAACATAAGTTACAAACCTTTGTATTTTTATATGTACCATACCCCATTAACCTTTACAATAAATATACAAGATTAGGTTTAAGACTTACAAAACAACTATTATTAACAAAGATTTTTTATTTTTATAATTATTTTATACAATTTTCAACAGATATAATTTTTAAAACGTTTTCATTCCTCCAGTGCATATTCGAAGTCAACGAGATACATTTTTCTGTTTTTATTTCCTACGTTGACAATCCCTCTGAATATCAAATCTAAAGTACCTGATGTTGAAGCTACAACACACAATAAAATATACATTAAATATTTATACAAATTATTATACAATATAATTTATACAAAAGTAGAGATTTTATTACAAAATGCTAATTGTACTCACTGTTATAATTATTTAGATCCTCTTTGCTAATTCTTGTCTCAAATCTGCTAGGAAGGATTACAGATACAGAACGTCCTCCATAACGTATTTCAGCTGTGACGTAAGGCCCAAATTCACCATCAAACTTCTCAAATCTCAAAATGGGGTAACGTATATTTTCAACCAAATCCACTATCTTCATAAAGCTAGGTCTGTTACCAACTTTCATATTTAATTTGTTAATGAACGAAGACATCTGCAAAAAATGAAAACACATTAGAGGAATATGGTGCACTTTTGTCTACTACAGAGCACGGTATTTAAATAGTAATACTTGTTTAATATTTCCAAATATATAATAAAACTGAATTAATTTAACTGATGATACTTATATGTACTACAGAATGAAAATGATTGTACATACCTTGTGTGAGAAATGGTTAGAGGTTAAAGATACGGCAGGAAGTGGTTGGTGGTGGTTAGAGATGTTCACAGGTACAGAGGTAAAAGACGACTAAACACACCACATGTAAAAACACAATGAGGTGCTGTGGTGACCTACTTACCGGTCAATGACCCCCACCTTATGTACTGCTGACCTCAGCATTTCCGGTCCACCTAAATTCTACAACCACTCAATTTGATAATTTAAATTCTTGTATATCTTGGAGGAACTACACAGATTCAGTTGTCATCCATAGACTGTGCTACAAACATCATGGCTCCAGTCAAGAAATCTTATAAATTTGCCGGTATGAAAGCCAAGATTGAATATTCCTATCCCTGGGTAATTGTTTGTCTTGCTTCTGTACCCGGACCAGACGAGTTGAAGTTCCCCAAAGAGTTGACTGTCACCACACCAGAAATGACTTTTCACTATATACTACGCATCCCCAGTAACATGGTTGAATACGATGTCGGTTACTCATATAAAAACAGATATAACGAGGTAAGACCTTACTCTACTACAAGCTTAACAAAATTCAATGAAACTCTACCGTTCCATGTGGACAAAGCCCGTTTTGTGTTTGCGCACGGTAACATAGAACTGATTGAAAGGATTGTGCAAAGACCTGTCATAAATATACACAACCTGGAAGGGTTTCAACAAATCTTTTCCACCAACCTAGATAATTGCACGTACCACACAGTTCACAATACTTATTCAATTTGTACGCGGGCTGTAGCCAAGAATCTTGCCGATTGGATCTACAATAATCCTAAAACCATTGCATTTGTAAACCAGAAACATTATACGGAAGAGGGTTTACACGTGGTAGAACCAGAGGTTTTACATATTACAGAACCTGTGCAAGAGATAAAGGAGGATGGTTTACAAGGACCAGACTCAATGGAAGCCTCTACAAATCAAGAATTAGAGTCTACAGAAGAGTGTATAAAAATGTTATTACGTCAAATAGATTCTATGAACAAGGGTATTAAAGAACAGACAGGGTGCACGCAAATGTTAACACAGGAGTTAGAGTCACAACAACAAGATCCACTCGATTTATTTGATTTAAAATTTTTATAACCTAGGAAAAAGGTTATATTTTGTAAAATTATATCTGTTGTATTTGTTAAATATACCTAAAAATTATAACACATGTTTTTATTGTGTTAATCCAGTTCCTTTACAAAACTACAGGGTTACATTCAGTTACCGTCTAAACACTGTACCGTAAGCATTATACTCGTAGCCAGGAATTCTTTTAAATTCCCCGGTATAAAAGACAAAATTCAATATTCCTACAATCTGGGAAGGTGACATGCACGAGATGCAGGAACCATGTACAAAATCTACAGAATTTGAGCCTAAGGAAGAGTGTATAAAAATGTTATTATCTATACAGTTTACAGCTGATTTTGATTTTTTAAAAAAAGTCATTATTACTACGATATTACTGTTTTTATTATTAATCTACTACTACTGTACAAATAAAAGGTTAGAAATAATTATTACGAACAGAATCTCTGAGTGAATCTTCGAGTGAAAAAAGACAATTAAAGAGGTGGAGCCTACAAAACACAAGATTTAATTTATTTTAAAAATTTTATAATCTAGGTAAAAAGTTATATTTTGTAAAATTAAATCTGTTGTTAAATATACCTAAAAATTATAACACGTGTTTTTATTGTGTTTACCCAATTATTCAAAAATACATTTTTTTTTTTTTTGTTAAGTAAGATGCGGGTGGGACATCTACACCACATGTGTAAACACATATTTAGGTATTTATATTTAAAACACATGTATATATTAAGAAGTCTGCAAAATTTGATTATAACCTTGAGTATAAACTATTTTAGACAAGGTATTAATAATTATTCTTAAATTTATTTATAAATTTTTTCCAGTAATTTTCCAGATAATAGTTTTATTTGTTAAGCCTTAAATACCCCCGCTACTATATTATTTATAAGTAGCTGTATGCGCGGGACAATTTTCAAAAATTATAAAAACAATTATTAAAATATATTAATTCTAAAATGACAATTTATATTAGATATAAATAAAGCGGGAACAGGCCTGAATTCAAAATAAAATATCATATTTAAACTATAAGAAAGAAAAAAGAATAACAAGAGAGAAAGAAGCTATTGTAATACCCCGGTAAAATGATTTAATTAAAATTAAAATATCCTATTTAATATTATCTGATTTCAAAATTAGACCTGTACCCCTCCATATGTGTGTGCGTTTGTAAACAAGCGGTAAAATGATTTAATTCAAATAATAAAAACAAAAAACAGATGTTTGTATTAGCTAAGACAAAGAAAAAATATTTCTGTTTAAAATGAAAAAGAAAATAAAAAAAGAGAAGGCCGTTTAAATAATATGTAAGAGTGAGAAAGAAACTATATAGAGGTGTAGATAATATTTTTAAATATAAATTTTCAAAAAGAGCGAGAGTAAGAAAAGTGCATAAGTCAGCAATATAGGCGACGGCACGAGCCCCGTTGACCTCCATAGCCAGACGCTGAGGCGTCAGTCACACCCTACCACTATCCCCTCCACGTATCTCTACAGAACGTGCCTCGCCTTATATTCTACTTCTAGGTTGTAGAATATCAACTGGTTCCGTAGCTCTGTGGTAGAGCGCTGGCTTCACACCCAGTAGGCCCGGGTTCGAATCCCTGGCAGTTCACATGGATTATTTACGAAATGTATAAAGCGATATGGCTTATATACTACTTCTGGGTTGTAGATTATCAATTGGTATGCTGGTGTAGTGGCTAAGGCGTTGGACTCTCACCCAGTAGCTCGGGGTTCGATACTCATCAAAGGCACAGCTTTTTTACAGGTATTTCTCTACAAGATGGTGGACAGGAAAAATGACCGGGAGATTTGAAAATTAAACAGGACCGCGAAATTTGAAAAATTCAAAAAACCAAGATGGCCGACACGTGACGTCAGAGAGTGGTACACCTGGAGGGTGGCAGGGGGTGGCAGACCTGGAGGGGGGTGGAGGGGGGTGGTAGACATGGAGGGGGTAGTGGGGGGAGGAGTGGGGGGTAGTGGGGGAAGGGGGGAGGAGTGGGGGGTAGTGGGGGAAGGGGGGAGGAGTGGGGGGTGGGCGTGGCCTCGAGGAGTGGGGGTATGACGTAGGGGGTCAGGAGTGGGGTTGGTCTCAAGTGACCCAATACCTACTCACCTATACCTTAAAAAGTTCTCATCTGATTTTTATGAAATTTGTATGGTTTGTCGAAAGTAGACCGTAAATAGCCCCAGGTTAATTTCAACCATCTGTGCTCTTTTCAATTTTGCTAAATTTACACTTTAATTCATGTAAAAAAAGTTGACAGATTTGAAAAAGGAGGGGGGGGGGAGATAAAATAAATTTGACATTAATAGGTTGGCAAAGCATAAAATCATTAATGTATGTACATACAAAGCTATGTACCACACTAGTAACCAAGGACCCTTATACTTTCCTGCGTGTGTTTGTCCGTCCGTCCTCTCGCGGGCTCTCACGGCTACACCTTTCGTCCGATCACTTTGAAATTTGGCATGTATGTGTCTTGTACCTACCCACATATTTTAAAAATATAGCGACTTAAAAAAAAAATTCTTCAAAAAAATTAGGGTAAAAAAACTTAGGGGTTAAATTTTTTTAATTTTTTTTTTGATACCGTGAGGGGTATCATATGAAAGGGTACGTCGAGCTGATTACAATAGTATATAATTATTTGGTTATAACTTTGATAGGGCGAGCGTAGGCAAGTTTGAAGTGGGTGTGAAACGTGTGCCCCCCCCCCCCTCAATCTCGCTTATGTGAAGTGCAAAAAATCTGAAACAAATCCTGAACATTCTTCGACCAAAAGTAAAGATACCACTTTTTGGAAATTTCGAAAAAAAATATCATTTTATTTTTTATTGACAAAATACTTTTTTTTTATAATTATGGTCATTTCGATGTATTTATATAGTTGTAGTCCGGTTCAGTGGCAAAAAAATACTTTATCAGAGTGTGTTTTGAGAATATCAGACCCTTAGAATTGTTCAAAGTAAGCTTTTTAGCATTTTAAAAAAAACACTGTTTATACACTTTACAGTTAAACACTATATAGTGTGGCCTACGGACATTCGCTGTGTGCTGACTAGCACACACTTGACCTGTTTATTATTTGCTTATACAGTATAAATGTTTTTAACAACCGTAGTATAAACGTACTTATGCACTTTACTTAACAATTTTAAAAGGTTGGAAAAAATAAGCCTTCGTGTTTACTACAGTCCGGGCTTTTATTTATTCAATCTTACCTTCAGAATTTTAAGATAGCATATATAAATGATAATAATAAGCAATTATAAACTATTATGAGCTTACTACATAATATTGCAGCGTATAATTTATAGAAAGTTTTAGACAGTAGGCAATCCCCCTCAGCTAGAGAGAGAAAGCTTAAACTAATTTACCGCAGGTTCTAGAGTTAAGTTTAGGAATAGTTGGATGAAGACTCAGCTATTAGATGTTAGCTCACGTTCAGCGTTCAGCGTTCAGTCTAAATTTAGATGAAGTGTCAGTAACGGGGGATTATTCTCAATTAGCGAGGATCCGGTATCCCGAGGTGTATTAGTCGTTCAACAATAAACTCGCAGCAACTTCATTAATAGACTGATTTGATCCTGTATTGATTTCCGACGAATGTAGGGAAGCCGCTAGAGATACCTCCGGATAATTGGCTCTACACAATGCTCTAATGTTTGATCCTCTTAATAAAGGGATGGATTATTGTATCTTGAATTAGCGATAAAACCACAAATCCAACTGCCCAACTTTTCGACATTATCAATGAAGTTAACAGAATTACTGTTAAGTGTTAAGTCGTACACAAAAATTAAAATATCATAATACATTCTATTTCTTACAATTAAAATAAAGTAGGGTACTTCTTTAAATTGTTACTTCTCAATGTTTTTTTAGAATATAAAAGACTTTAAGTGAATAACTATTATAATAATCGGTCCGAGACAAATCAGACAAACTTTCACGTATAAGAGTTCATAATTAGGCAGCTTTCTCACTGCGTGCGAGACCAGCGAGGCTGATTCCGCTTGAGAAACAAATACAAGTATTAGTATGGAGCTATTCACATTAAACGCTGAGCGAGACAGGGCAAAGTGAGACCGAGCCGACTCGCGCGTTTTTGCTAACTAAGCGTTTTCGGCCGCCGAAAAGCGTTTTCTGTCGCTGAAAACGTTTAGCTAACAAAAACGCTCGAAAAAAACGCGCGAGTCGGCTCGGTCTCACTTGGCCCGGTCTTGCTCGGCGTTTAATGTGAATAGCTCCATGCTAATACATGCATTTGCTTCTCAAGCGGAACCAGTCTCGCACGCAGTGTGAAAGCCGCCTTAGGGGGGGGTGACACACTTCACCACCCAGGTAGCGCCACCTGGGTGGCGCCCACCTGGTTGATGCCACTTGCTCCCGCCACCTGACTTGCGCCACCCACTTATATGAGGGATGCAGTCAGCCCCAGATTTGATTTCCCCTATATTTGATTGAAGGAGTGGGGGCTGAGTGGCGTGACTTGGATGGCGACGTGTGACAGGCTCAAATGAAAACAATGGGTTGACCGGGTGGCGCCACCTGTGGGTGGCGGCTAGACCGTCGGACGGTCGACCGTATAGTGCCACCCGGCAGGTGGCGCCACCTCGTGTGACAGGTTCCGTCTATTCTCATAGACGACCGGGTAGCGCCACCCAGGTGGCGCTACCTGGGTGGCGAAGTGTGTCACCCCCCCCCCCCTTACTTGGCCCAGTGTTTTCCATTTATTAGTTTTCGTATGTACATTTAATTATTATTGAACATTTCATCAAAATTTATCATAAAAATAATTTTTCCTGGGTGGGGAATCGAACCCGGGCTCTCTCCGTCTGCGTTTAAAGATATTTCCTCAGGAACTAGATTTTTCCCGCGAAATCGGGTTATATCGTTATAATCGTATTTAAATAGACTACATTTTAGAATTTTTTAATCAAAATCGTCGGAACCGTTATAAAGATTTTTTCCCGTTTTTAGAGTTTTTGAGCGCCCCCAAATTTGGAGCTTAAATTAATTTCTCGATTTTTCCTCGGGGTATGATTTTTCTGAACACGTATACCAAATTTCGTCAAAATTGGCCCAGTAGTTTAGGCTCCAGGCGTCTGCACAGACGCCAGACAAGCGACAGACGAAAGACAGACAGGACATTTTTTTATAAAAACCACTTTTTTGGACTCGAACGTGTAAATCCATCAAAATCGAATTTTCTCACAATACTTTCTCTTTACATGAGAAAAAGTAAAAAGGGATGTTAGTGGTGCAATTTACACTATTTTCCTTACCTCGTTTTGAGAAGTAGTGGTGCAATTAACACGGTTTTTGTTACTTCGTAAAACATTCTTTTTTTATTTATTTAAAAAAATGGTGCAATTTACATACACCCCATAAAACTTATACTAAAAATAATATGAGAGAGACAGTATCTGCAAATCCTGTTAAATGATATAAGGTAATAAATAGGTCTTTTATATAACATGTTATGTAAAACTAATGTGTTCTAAAACCTTGCACTAATGTCTGGTTGGTCCGTTTATGTGTAATGTCATAGCTACAGGTACTAGGGGTGCTTACATTACAATAGAAGCCATATAACGGTGAAAGTTACGACTTGCTCCGTAACATCCCCAAGCCGTTACGATCCCTTTCTTAATTTACAACTTCCTTGACAAAGGAATTAAGCGATTCAAACTATTGGACGCTGCGGCCAGACAGGGCAAGATGATGGGGGGTCCGCACTGCGGCCATTTTATTAATGCATAGCTATGTCCAGGATGACAATCTGATAGCAGACTCAATGCTATGAATAAACTATGAATAGGGTGGTTGTTAGTCGTTGATAACTGAAAAATATAACAGGACGAGGGAGAAAAAAAAAAATCTCCTCATGAATTGCTTCAAAAGCAGAATTTAAACCGGAGAAAAATCATCGTCAAAATAGATTCCCCTTCTTGTTTCACTTTATAGCTTGAGCGTTGAAACAAATAAAGCTAAAATAAAACTCAACGCAGATATAGAGTTAAATTTAAAGTCTATTGTCGATGCCACTATATGATAGTGACTAATAAATTATATTTTATCTGCTATGTCACATGTTAACACAGCCGGGAAATGAAAATATACAATGTGTGTCGAACATAGTTAAATATTTGCTTTGATTTCTTTTATTTTTTAAATAAATAACTCGTTTTTTTCATTTTATAACTGGATTTTTATATGAAAGTAAATTATTACTTAATTCTATATCTCTTATAGAAAAAACACTAACCAAAATAGTGACTACGATTACTTTAATCTATACAAACATGCTTTAATTATGACAAAAATATTATAAATATTAGAAACATATAGGCACAGAGAAATTGTGATTATAAATATTTCATTTTAAATATTAACTAATACACTTAAAAAGTATTACTAAGACATAATGTATTTAATTTTCATCTCGATAGTACCCAGTTCTTTCATTCATCCAGAGAGAAAATACTGTTTCTATGCTTGATTTGCTGGTAAAAGTCTTATCTACGTGGATTTAACACTAAAAGAAAAAGTGTAACAGTTATTCCATAATAACGAGACCGCTGAAATCTAAGTAACACTAAAGAGGATTCATTTTCACTAAAAGAAGGAGATTCAAGAGAATTAGAAATTCATATTTTACGATTTTGGTAGTATTCATACTACAGAACGATTAAATTTTAATTTAATACTACCAAAATCGTAAAATATGAATTTCTAATTGATTGTACGAGGTACAGGTACTAATTGGGTACTTTATAATTATAAGCGTTATTTCTCGGTCTAGTTCTTTGTCATTAATGTTGACTTCTCAGACTTGTGGAAGAATTGAAAGCTTTAAATTCGGGTCAAGGTATCATTAACGTCAGAGAAATTCATTCTCCTGCGTAGCTTAGTTGGTTAGAGCGCTATGCTGGAAATATAGAGGCCGGTGGTTCAAATCCCCGCGCTGGAGTCTATTTTTCTCTGTCTGTTTCCCGTAGTTAATGAGAATTATAAATTGATTTATAAGTCAGGAATGCGATTTAAAAAAATCTTATTTTGGACTAAGAAAAAAAGTTTAAATCTGTCAACATTTCAAATTGATTTTTTAAGGCAGCTTTAGACGATCAACTTGGTTGTCAATACTTCATGTTGAAGTCAATGTTTATCGTATCGTTGGAAGTTGAAATTTTATGTTGGTCCAAAGGTCAAAGGTTGATGTAAAAAAATAAATATTTCGAGTGGGACGAGCCTCTTTTTCAAATAATTCATGATAATAACTATTCTTCGCTCATTTTAAACCCAATAACCACCCCCAACAAACTTTAACAAGGTGTTGAATGGTAGACAACTTTATAAAAAGTAATGTGTTGATTGTTGCCAACTTAAATTTAAAATTGTTTAACAACCAAGCTGATCGTCTAAAGGCACCTAAATAATACTTTTAATTAAGCTAAATATAATTAAAATACTACAGTTAAGTCATCTACATTATTTTATTTATTTATTTTATTTATTTATTTTTTTTTTTGGTGCGTACATGACCACTAAATATAAATAGCTTTAATGCTACAATTATAGGTTAATTTATGCCCATATATATTTATTTGATGTTAATTTTAAATTAATAATTTATTACTATTAGCCACTTCACTCCTAAATAATATGTACTTTTAATTAAGCTACCTAAATATAACATCAAAATACGACAATAAAGTTATCTATGATATTTTGCTTCCGAGCTTACCGAAGGTAACGGAAGCATTGTGTTCACTTTTGAGAACGAAAAACTTTTATGCCTCCGATTTCAAAAATTCCAAGACAGAAATCCGTTTCAGACATTAGGGAACATTTTTGGTCTCGTGTCTGTCTGTCTGTCGGTCTGTGTGTCCGCGAATTATGAAACGTGCGACGATAACTTGAGTAAATGTCGACCGATTTTGATGAAATTTGGTAGACATGTTCATTTTAGCAATGCTCAGGACGAGTTCGTTGGACAACGTTATCCGTCCAAGCGTTCACGAGCAATGCTCCCGTAAACGTGAACTTTAAATTTAAAATTGGAATTTTAGGTCGGGTAAAAAATCTAACGTCATCTATTCAATGAGACAAACATTTTTTTAAATACAATTTTTTAGTAAAACCAACAGCGACACCGCTATGAAGTGTTAAAGATCGCTAAAACTATTAATAGTTTTTACAAAATAAACAATATTACAATAAAGTAATATAACAATAATTGTTATAGTATATGATAGGATGCGAGGAAGCTATGTGCCACACTAATTGGCAGTCTATTTTTTTTTTTTTTTTTTGTTTATTTTGCTTCCGAGCTTACCGAAGGTAACGGAAGCATTGTGTTCACTTTTGAGAACGAAAAACTTTTATCTCTCCGATTTTAAAAATTCCAAGACAGAAATCCGTTTCAAACTTCAGGGAACATTTGTGGTCTCGTGTCTGTAGGTCTGTGTGTCCGCGAATTATGAAACGTGTGACGATAACTTGAGTAAAAGTCGACTGATTTTGATGAAATTTTGTTGATAATATGTTCATTTTACCAATGCCCGGGACGAGTTCGTTGGACAACGTTATCCGTCGAAGCGTTCACGAGCAACGCTCGCGTAAACGTGAACTTCAAATTTAAAATTGGAACTTTAGGTCGGGAAAAAAATCTAAGTTCATTTATTCAATGAGACAAACATTGTTTAAAAATACAATTTTTTAGTAAAACCAATAGCGACACCGCTATGAGGTGTTAAAGATCGCTAAAAACTATTAATAGTTTTTACACAATAAACAATATTAACAATAAAGTAATATAACAATAATTTTAATGTTAATCTAATAATAAAGTACATGATAGGATGCGAGGAAGCTATGTGCCACACTAATTGGCAGTCTATCTTATTTTGTGCGTACACGACTACCAAATATAAATAGCTTTAATGCACCAATTTTAGGTTATTTTATGCCCATATATATATTATATTTAATATTAATTTTAAATACGCGCGTATTTTTAAGTAACAATAAAATAAATAATAATTAAAATGTATCCTGTAACAAAAATCTGATGTAAATTTTTCGTTTGTAAAAAAGGATAAAAATAAGACTAGTGGGACATATATACATTATATTTGTAGAGTGGAGTGTATGAACCCTGGTTCTATTGGGTCCACCATTCCAAGGGAACATGTTGTATTATATTTTTCCTTTTAGAGGCCCCTTGTGGAGCTGAGGGGTTGTAAGTCGGTGAAGTAGAGTCGCCTGATACAGTGTTCAATACTGGATAGTATAGAAAACTCACCCAACACACCGGCAAAACATCCAATACACCGGCAAAGCACCCAACACACCGGCAAAGCGACGGCAACCTCGTGAAATTGAATCCCAATATAGAGATCTCTTCCTGTCCCTTCCCCCACGTTCTAGAACCAACCCCCACTCCAACTTCTATTGTGTCCCTTACTCTCGATTATATATATCTGCTGTACGTACATATATCTAGCAAGAAATACAACCTTTTCCTTCTTTTTTCTGGTGAAATTTATACATTTCGACTAGCAACAATTTAAAAGGGGGAAAAAAAGTATCAGGTTGGTACCATATGATAAAAAACCACATTGAATATATAATATATAATAACAAGTCAGTTATATTACATGATGAAATAGTAAGACTCGATCACAAGAATAATTCTAAATATATAAGAAGAGAAGGAATGCATTCATTAAATAACCTAGGCATCGCGTGGCTCTAACATTGAAGCGAACTTAATGCAATACATATTAGATATTAAGAAAATAGTTAATCATGATGAGTTGGTAGTTAAAGAGGATGATTGTAATAAAGGGCCGTGTAGTGGTGGAATATATGTAGAAGCCTTTCTGCATATTCCTTAACTTACATGTTCCGGTCATCTTCATTTCAACTATTATAAAATGTATAACTTCACTACTCAATAACTACTGCTTCTACTAAGTTTAAATTTTACATTAGTTGATGTGTATGAAGTTTTAGTAAAATAGTTAAGTTAGAACGCAATATATCGGTAAAAACGTTGTTTTCTCTGTTATAAACGGTTAGGTCCGCTTTAATAGTTTTAACCATCTCTATCACTTCATAGTGGAGTCGCTGTTGGTTTATTAAAAAATTATATTCTCTCCTCTGCTTGGGCTATAAGGGATGGTCAATAAAAAAAACTAATATTACCACGTTTTTATTAGCTTGCTTTCTTGTTTGTTTGTTTGTTTGTTTTTCCGGTACAAATCTGGCAATCGATTTCTAACTAACTTCCCAAATAGCTAGACATTTGAACTTTTAGCATAGCTCAGAACACGATGACAATGCATTATTTTAATACTTTTAGCCATCTATCAGCAGAATTTAATTGGTTTTCAGCAAATTTTGCTGTACGGAATGTTAGTTCGGAAAAAATCCGCTAGTTATTTCATTTGTTTTGACATATCCTATAGTATTTGCAATTTTCATTTTGACGGGTCTCAAATTTGTGATAGATAAACATTGAATGACAGCAAAACAGGAAATTTCTATTATATTATTTATAGATTATATTATTTATTATTATTTCAAATATGTATATCAATTTAAAAACGTAGTATATAAAAAGTTCTTTTTATCTTGAAATTATTTTTTATTAAGTCAGTTTAATTTTTATACACAGTATTTTCAGTTACTGACTCCGTACTCCGAAGGTTTCTCACTTATTCTGATACAGTGTAATGGAAACTGAATTTACATATATTGATTTTACCATTCATTAGTACTCAGATAAAGGCCTGATGATGCCTAGGTAGGCGATAATTTGCAAAGTAATTAAACTGACTTAATAAAAAATATTAGTTTTTTTTTATTGACCATCCCTTATAGCCCAAGCAGAGGAGAGAAAAGAGTATAGAAACTTTAGGGAGGGATAAACCGAAGATATAATTAAAAAATTTAATTATATCTTCTTATATCTTATTAAATTTAAAAGATATAATTAAAAAACCGTCCTGAACTTCTAATTTTACATGTTAAGGTCACGTTTACGTGAGCGTTACGCGTGTATTATTCGACGGATAACGCTGTCCAACGAACTTGGTCTGAGCATTAGTATGCCAAATTTGTAAACTAAAATTTGTGAACTACTTGTATGCCAAATTTTAACAAAATCGGTCAAGTTTTACTTAAGATATCAGTACACGTAAACGTGACTGACAGACAGACAAGATATTTTTGTTGTCGCTTCAATTAGAATGTTCTTCTATTTTTTTTTTAAAAAAAAGGAGAAAGTAACAAATCTGTAAACATTAATATTTGCGGAAACTAATCATGTAACTTTATAATTTTTCAAATACTTAGTATTTATAGAGAAATAGTTATTTATGTAACTAGGCAGCAAAATGGAATTTTTTCCGTGGTAGGCTGTGAAATAGTAACTTTAGAGCCTAAAAGACATAGCTAAAATCCATTTTTTCATTACGTGAACTTAAAAAATCTTTTCATTACTCCTAGCTGTAAAGAAAAAAATGTTTACGTCCTAGGAACTAAAAGATTTTTTATGTCCGGTGGGTAGTTGTCAAAACTTCCGTTAGTACCGCTGCAGTCTTTGTAGAAATGCTTCTAGTACGATTAAAATCCGCTAGATGTCAATGCGTTTTATTTATCTTTTCTTATAGTGTAACCTCTTTTTAAGGTTTCTTTTTTTAAGTCTTAAGTATGTACTAATATTTCTTATTATTGTATATTGATTAGTGATTAATATTTAATGTTTTTTCATTGTCTGCTACCTCGGAAAAAATAGCATATGCTACACGACTGTGAAGGGTTTTTTCTTTACCTTGGCCATATTTACTGTCTCGCTTCGCTCGACAGTAAATGTAATTGCCGCGGTAAAGAAAAAACTCACTTCACAGCCTAGTAACATAATATACTATTACTGACGAGTGATTAGATTAGCCTCCGAGCCAAAGGCGAGGATAGGCTATGATAATTAACTGCTGAGAAAGCCGAGGCAGGCAATGAATTAACGAGGCAGAAATGTTTCCTTTGCTGCCTTGTTGCATACAATATTTTATCTACTTGCGGCAGAAAAATGAAGCTGCTAAAATGTTATCTTTATTAATATAACATAGTTAATTACTATGTTGTATTATTAAGATAATAACATACGTATTATCTAAAATTAATGTTCATAAAGAATCAAATAAATTTTGGAATATTAACAATAAGTGAATAGCAAACTGAATCTATAACAACGAAATACAAAACACACGTATATAACACGCAAAACTTCTGAATAAATAATGCACGCAATATAAAATATTTATATATATTTTTACTAAAAAATTACTAAAAGTATTAAATATATCTTCTATTGCTTACAATAAAAAAAAGTAACTAGGAAAAATGAAAAATAGAATAGCTAGTCTAATCTAGAATGATTTTAATAATAATAATATGATATGAATGTTGGATGTTTACATGAAGCTGCAGTGTGGCGAGTGACTCCGCTATTTTTTTAATTAAAGATCTACTATTCATTGAACTTATTTAACAGAATTAACTTATATAAACAAATTATTTTATTATTAAAACGTTTATTTATTAAATATTACTTATTTAACTATAATATATAATGTTATAAAATAGAGATAATAGTATTAACTGTTCTTGCCAAAATAAGAGGTTATAACACGCAGTGGTAAACACTGTTACTTTCTCTGCCTAGGCAGGGAAATATTTCCCTGCCTAGGCAGAGAAAGTATTTTCCTGACTGTTTTAACTACTTTCCTGCCTGTTTTTAATATTTTAATGACAAATCAGCGAAATAGTACTTTCCAGCCTAAAAACAGTTAAGTAATGTTTAATTTTGCTGCCGCAAGTAGATAAATATTGTAATAGCGCGAAAATCCGATTTTAAGATATTGATTGTCCACTGAGTCTAAAAATGTAGTTTAAAAAAAAAAAAAAAAAAAAAACTCAGTTTGTTGTGTGCGCAGACACGTGGAGCCTAAACTACTGGGCCGATTTAGATGAAATTTGTCATGCATGTTCAGAAAAAGGTAGTAAATAATTTATTGCCTAACAAACTATTTTTTAAGTGAATAATGTAAAGCCTTAAAAAAAACATAATTTTTCCCCCTTGTTTTTGATAACATAATTTAATATTTCTTTCTCTCCGCTACTTCAACCAATATATATTCTACTAGGTTTGAATATTATCAAGTTAACACCAAGTTCTCGAAAGAGGATTAAAGTCATTAATAACGAAAACTAATTAAATCGTGCGAGGGTTAGATTCCCCGAGGTAAGGGCGGCTAAGTTTTGACAGCGTGTCGGCTTCAAGTTTTCAAAACTGTTCCCAACTCGAAACGTTTTTATTTTTTATTTTTGTTCAGAGTTCTTAAACTTTAAAAACGAATATGTATGTATGGTGAAAAGAAACAAAAAAACCAACGTATACGTTACAGCTAAATATAATTTGAAAACTAACATACTGGGTAATGTAGTCAGTTTTTTTTTGGAATACAAAGGAGAGATATAGTTATTTATGCACCTAGGGTAAGCCATTATACCCTGAGCGAAAAAGTTGGTTCTTGAGGCGAAGCCGAAGGGACCATGGTCCCATAATCCTGAGGCGAAGCCGAGGGAATTAGAATTTTTAATAACTCTAATTAGCTCCCGAGGCGCAGCCGAGGGAGATAATTATCGCGAGGGGAATAATGGCACTTTACTCACGAGGTACATACAATATTTTATCTCCAGTAGAAAAAAGATTCACATTTTCGTCCATTGCACAGTTTTTATTTAATATTTTAATAAATAACAATAATTATTAGCACTTTTAATAGCAGATGTAAGAGATTCAATATTAAAAACAAATAAGAATTGGAATTAAACTCAAATAGAAGGTTATTTAGATGCAGGTTATAATGTTGTAAACAAAGATAAACATGGTCAAAAAAGCGCAGTGCCGCCAACCTAATTTCGACAACTTCATTACATTAGCCATAAATTTTCTACTATTTATAAAATAATTAAGTTGCAATCTTTACTATTTTGCCCTACTTTACTTTTTTGCCCTACTTTTACTTTTTCTCCCTACTTTTTGAGTTAGGGATGAAAAGACTTGTTTTAGTCCCTCTAAACTAATTCAAAATCATCACTTTTTTCCCTACTGGAGATAAAATTATTTAAAGTTTAATAATATTTAAAACAAAATTTTCTGTTCTCTCAAATTGGTTGTTTTAGCTGGAAATTGGGGAAATATAAAAGGATGCAATTTGAAAACTTTGATGTCAAAAACCAATAAAAGTGTGATAGCTTTTTCCCATTAAAATGTTTGAGGGAAAAGGAGTTACATAAATATTTAACTAATTGTTTTATCTACCTCATAATTGAAAATTATAAATCTTAAGTAAATTGTCTATTTGATCAAATCGTTATTAATCAATAGATATTTAATCGAGGGTTAATTGAAGTATGAAAACAAATATCCTCTGTAAGGTCCTAATAAGGTATTTCAAATACCTATCCTATTGATAGCCTAAGTGCGAAGACTTCCGCGGATTGACTTGTAATACAGTCAACCCGCTAAGTTATTTATTAAATAACTTAGTTTTTCTGAGAAATCCTCCTCATGATGGCTTTTAAGTCCCACATTTCGCTTCCACTACTGAAATCATCTTAAGATGTGAAGTCCATAGTGATGTCAACTCCAAACAACCACATACGACTACAAAGAACAACGAATTTATACTGTGGAACAAAGACTGTACCTGGTTTTTCCGGGGGTTCCTTCAGTACGGGTTAATCCTTTGTTAGGATGATGCAATCGGCTTTCTGCTTGGCACAGGTGCTAACCAGAGGTTTACAGGTCCGGGAAAGTGTGAATCCATCCTCTCTGCTGAAGTTATTTGGTTGTTTCTATATCTCAATAACCTCCCCTACCAGTTGCTGTGACACCTGTTGACAGATACGAGGATTTTCGTATACTCGCATAAGCATCACTTGCCCGATTGCATCATCCCGACAAAGGATTTACCCGCTAGAAGAAACCCCCGGAAAAAACCAGCTACATTATGCGTTCCATAAATCCAATATAAATACGCCGTTCTTCTCTCCAGTCGTAAGTATAATATTGTATTGTTGCTTGGAGTGAACATCAAGAGACACCATACCTCTGAAGATGATTCCGCTTCCAGTGGTGGAAGCGAAACGTCGGACTTCAACCCCTTCGTGCCGTGGATTTCACCGGAAAACCTAGTTATTTATTATTGATAAGCTATATAATGTTTGAAGACAATATAAAGAATCGAGAAGAGATTAAACTTCCGGTTATAAATACTGCTAACTTAAATTAGTATTTTAAAACCCGTTAATTCAAAGGACAATTATTTTGCTGTCATAAGTCATAAACCATATTTATGATAAAAATTAACAATATACATTATATACCTAACTATACTTCGTATAGTAGTTAGGTTTGTCCCTTCATCTAATCTTCGTTTTTTATGTGGGTGGATCAAGGGTAGTAAATAAGTATTTCACCTAAAGGGAATCGTTCTTAAACTTGGCTATATTTCGCCCCACTCCGGGGCATATTCATGCCTAAAAACATCGAAAAAACTTAATTACGAAATAAGTTTTTTCAATGTTTTTAGGCATGAATATGCCCCGGAGTGGGGCGAAATATAGCCAAGTTTAAGAATGATTCACCTTAGTTGAAATACTTATTTACTACCCTTGATCGACCCACATAAAAAACGATAACTATACTTCGATTTAAAAATATAAATATACATAATAAATTAGACAACAAATCTTGACGAACTAAAATGGGTCAGTCTTTTTTATGTTGCATATCTGTATGAAAAATTTGTTAACAGCTTTTTCTGCTTCATTTATATTTAAAAGAATGGTTAAGTTCGAGGAATACGAGAATTACTAGTTACATAAAGATGATCGTTAATTTAATTTTATAAACTTGTGCACAATGATTATTATACTGGACCGTCATTTTTTGCGCATTTTACTTTCTCTATTCAGCTGGATAAATAATTTTGCCCGAGTGATCAGTTTGTTCAGTGTAGCATCACCACGTGAGAAGGGGAGAGCATATCCCTCGGTATATCGCTGCAAGGTAAAGTGCACGGTTCGTGAATTATCCGACGCGAGGAGATGAAATTATGCGCTTGAACAAGTCAAAACAACAAAGTACTTGAGGGTTTTACTAAAAGCGAACCGCTGAGCAACAGGTTACATTCAATCAGGGACTTACAGGCGAATAATCCACTTTATATTTCTAACAACGGATAATTGCATAAAAAAAAACTCACAGCTTCATCATAAGGGTGATTCTAATTTAAAGTGCTATTTTGGAAGCTAAAATTGGACTTAGACTGAAAATGTTGACTTTTTAAAAAAACTCAGGAAAAATTATGGAATGCTCTCGGACTAATTTCAGATATATTGCAGCATGTGGGACAGATGGGAAATAACTTTACAAATTTTTAGGCGGTAATTAAGTTTATTTAAATCATGGTAATTAAGGCACGTGAATTACACATTTTCGTGCACGGTTGTTACATTTCACACTTTAAGCAAATATTTTGGTCAGTAGTTTAAAATAAAAACCCAATTTTAATACAACATTATATAGCACTCAAAAGCCTAAACAATGAAATATAACTTATATTTAAGTCTTTGAAAATAGACTTAAATAACTTGCACGGTAATTACGTTTAAAAGAGTTCGCAACTGGAAGAACAATCGGAATTAGCGCTAGCTCTCAACTAATGGGTTCAGGTCATCCCCTATCAATCGTTACAAGAAAACCAGTGTTGCGGCATTGCGAAAATCCGTCCCCATACTTAAAATCTCCCTTCCACAACCAGAGTAGGGACACATTTATATAATGCCATGGTAATTACATTTTTTTAAAGGACAAACTTTAACTTGAAGTTCCATTTAGTAATAATTTATTATTTTTAATAAATAACACATATTTTAATTCTGGTAGGACCCTACTTCAAAATTATCCAATAAGTTTTTGAATAACATGATTAATGTACGAGCTAGAGTGAAGTGAATAAGAAAAACTGACTTAAAGACAGCCACGGTTGTTACAAAATCGCCTTTTGAAAATTTTTGTAGCGGTTAAAATTAAGCGGCGCATTATTTTTTTGCTTGGTTGTAGTTCTCTAAGCTTAACTGAGTTACCATGAAGAAAAATCCTGTCAATTATGTGAAAAACACTCCAGTTATTCATCTAGGAATCTAGGACATGAAAATTGCACTTTAAATTAGAATCACCCATAACCATCATGGCAAATGACAAATGACCACAAATTAGTTTTAAATAACCTTAAAATTAAAAATATATTAATGTTTAAACATACATTCGGCTTGAAGAGAAGATCCCACTTAGTTGCACGAGATGTAGAGTACTTCATTAAGGCAAAAAACAGTGTTTCTGAAAAATACGGAAAAATAATTTATAATAAATTTCATTTTTTTAAATGCTGTGCGTTCTGCACTCTGATGTCAATAAATACATTAGGAGGTGACGATGCACAAAATAAAGCCAAAGAGTTGGTAAAAATGATGTATTTTTTCTGACTCGTTCTACAGTAAATTAGCTTTATAATGATATTTTAAAAAGCAAAATAGCTTACTCAATCTTAAAAGATATTTAATTACACAAAAATAATTATAGCTGAAACGATGTGGTATATACCATTTTAAAGTTCTTATACAAAGAGAAACAATTATGATGACGTGAAAATTCGATTTTGAGATTTTGATGGATTTACACGTTTTGAGGTCTCCTGAGTCCAAAATTTCGTCTGAAAAATATCGTCTGTCTGCGCAGACGCCTAGAGCCTAAATTACTGGGCCGATTTTGACGAAATGAAGCATGCATGTCCAGGAATAACATACCCCAGGCGAAATCGAGAAATAAATTTTAGCTCCAAATTTGGGGGCGCTATCCCCAAAAACTGTGAAAAAAAATTAAATTTATTTTAAATCTAGTTCGTTATATAATCTAGTTAGTTGATATAAGCAGTTTTTCCAGAAAAATCTAGTTCTTGGAAAAGCTTTAAACGCGGACGGAGAGAGGCCAGGTTCGATTCTCCACCGAGGAGAAGTTATTTTTATGATAAATTCTGATATAATGTTCAATAATAATGTAATGTACCTATGAAAACTCACCTGAACGACTCTAGTTAGTTTAAAATAAGATAAATTAATATATTAATACATAATATAAGTTTATATCTCTACAAATATTTATAGAGTAAATCTTTATCCAATGAGATATGCCTGTGAATGCCAAGTTATAAGAGCCTGAAAAAGTAATATAAAGTTAATGACAAACTCGAAGTTAATCCGCCGAAAAAAGTATATTCTCTGGGACTTCAATCTAGACTTGAAATAGACAAAGACAAGGGACTTTCAAATAGATAAGAGTTAGGACTATAAGTCCTATTTACTTCACGTCTTATAAAGACGTGAAGTGAAATAACGTCATACGTTTTAGCAGTGGCGGATTAAGGGTGTCATCTAGGGGGTGGCGATTTGACCCTCTAAGGGGTTTCGGGAGTATGGAAAGCCCTAAGGAAAGGGGGGGGGGGGGGGTTCTCAGGATTCCTCCCCCTCGACTGCAGTACAATATCTTAACCGTAAGTCATAGGTGTCGTTAGCAAAAATTTGAAAATATGACCTCTTAAAACAGCGCTTAAATGCATTTCTGAGGTAAAATTTGATTTTAATACTTAGTCACAAAAGGGTCATTTTTGGCTCGATTAAGTATATGGTGTAGTTTGTTGGAAAACAAGTATGAACATGAACACAAGTACATTTTTAAAAAAAAAAATATAATACAAACTTAAAAGTATAGTAGTTATTGTAAAACAACAAAAGTTGTGCACCTAATCATTCCCTTTGTCTAAAATACCTAAAAAAAAATTCGTTCTTGAGAACGAAAATTTATCACAGTTTGTTACCTTCGGTAAGCTCGGAAGATAAAGGGGGATTTTTAATATTTTCGTTTTATATATCTACGAGCCGTTAACCCCATGACAACGGACCTAATTTTATATTTAGAAAAAAATAGTTAAATTGAGTAAATTAATCTAGATAAGTTATTATATCTATTTGAAGACCATCGAATCAAAGCAAATACTCGTACTTATTTTTATTGGAATAAATGCGGTTGATTCAGATTGGCAATAAACATTTTGCTAAAACTTCGTATCCATAAATTATTTTATAAAATATATTATCAGAATATGTGGATTTGTTTAAACGAATTAATCTATTATCGGCGTCTCTGTTGAAAACTAGGACATTTTGGCGTCCCGAAAAGTGTTTTTGGGAGACAAGTTGGGGATTTAAAGTCCAAAACCGGGACAACTCCGGGACGCCTGGCGTCGTCAGAAGTATATTATTGGGGGGGGGGGGGAGATATATTGCGGGGCCGAGGGTCCTACCTCGGAAAATTTTGAAAATATTACCTCTCAAAACAGCGCTTTTATGCATTTCTGATATGAAATTTGGTAGTCGTTGGAAAAAAGTATAATCAAGGGGGGGGCGGTCGCCATCCCCCGCCCCCCCCCCCCCCCTTTAATCCACCACTGCGTTTTAGGAGGTCAAACCTACTGAGCATGCGCACGTAGAAAATTGTCGTACTGTGGAAAGACGTGATGATTCAAAATGACACTATTTTCGTATCCCCTGTTTTTTACTTTATTTTTTTACGAGAAATCAAAAACATAAATACTACTGTTAAAAACACAAATATAACCTGATCAGACATATCCTCCCTATAACCACCACACTACGTTATTTGTACACGTCTTATTTAAGACGCTTTCTTACTCAATTAAGAATGAATCCGTAAGACATTTTGAAATGAGGATTAAATGAAAGTATTACGACAATTGAAAGTACGTCTTATTTTAACTCTGTATTTACTGTTCCTATTGATATTTATATGTTTGATACGTTGTAAATATAAATCATTTCAAGATAAAAAGGACTTTTTAAATACTACGTTTTTAAATTTTCTGTTTAATCGTATGTAATGTTGATAGTATAATTGTTATTGTTATATAATATAGAATGTTAGTGAAAAAAAAAATTGTTCCGAATTTATTTACTTGATGATAACCATCTAGAGAGCTGATCTTAAACCTATAAAAGTACAAATCTTTGTACAACGGATCTCCCCAACACCAAATCTAAAGTGATCCATCGATATATTTGAAATAATATAAATAATATAATTGATATTTCCTGTTTTGCTGTCATTCAATGTTTATCTATCACAAATTTGAAACCCGTCAAAATGAAGATTGTGTAATTATGGGATATGGCAAAACAAATAAAATAACTTGGGGATTTTTTCCGAACTAACTTTCCGTACAGTAAAATTAGCTGGAAACCAATTAAATTCTGCTGAAAGATGGCTAAAAGTATTAAAATAATGCATTGTCATCGTGTTCTGAGCCATGCTAAAAGTTTCAAATGTCTAGCTATTCGGGAACTTAGTTAGAAATCGATTGCCAGATTTGTACCGGACATACAAACAAACAAACAAACAAACAAGAAAGCAAGCTAATAAAAACGTAGTAAAATAGCTAAATTTAACTCTTCTACATGTTTCCCTACTTAATCATATTTTTATAAAATCTAACAAACAATCAAGGTAAATATACAGTTTACGGTGCAGCTGGTGTAGATAAGTAGGGGGTTAAAAAAGTGGGTAAATCTAACCCACTTAAAATCAACTCCCAGCTTTAACTCCCTGAGAGACTGCAGATTATACAAATATAGAACACTAAAATGCCAAGTGAATTTAGATTTAAATTTCCGACAAAACTGATTAGCATTTTTAGCTCCATGTGTTTTCTTTTAACATAAAATTTACATTATTATAAAAAAAAAAAACTGAGTATAAACATCTGTTGTAAAAATTACAACTAAAAATAGCATTAATAATGCAACATTTTTTTAAAATGGTTAAAATCTACTACTAATTGAAGGGGTTTATTTTTTTTATATAAGTAAATATGTTGTTATAAGATGCAGAAGCCCGAGTAGCTAAATGCAGCGAGGCAGAGTGTGTGTTGGAGTCTGTAAGTGCGTGAGACAGTGTTGGGATATACCAGTGACGACTAAAGGCAAACTAAATTTAGAAATCCGTTCCTCTCTGGACTCGAGAGAAGATATTTGAGAACAGTCAGTGCCCGGGCACCGAGCCCACCGTCACAACAAATCTGGATCAAATAACTCCCAAAAAAGGTAAAGAAATGTGCATCAATTTATTATATTTTTTAATTTCAAGACCCTAAAAAGTATAAGTAATAAGTCTACAAGTTGATTTGTAATTACAATTAACTGATAAAATATAAATTTAATTAAATATAACTTAATTATAAGCGGTAATATATTTGACAATAATAAGAAAAATTACAATAACAAAAAATCAATTACTTAAAACATAATGTTTATATAGACAATGTGTTCAAAGAAAATATCCTGTCGCCTAGATTCAAATGCTACACCTAAAATTTTTTGAAAAGCAAACATTTTTATTCCTTTAATATCTCTACGCGTATAAATTTATAAACCAAAAACAATTATTTTAAATTAAGAGTTGGTTTTTTTTTTTAAGTAAATACATACTTATCACTTTTCATGTCATACATTCATATCACTTTTATCACGCTTCATATATAATTAAATAATTACATTACATTTATTTATATTTTTAATATTATGGTTATAAATCAGCTGATCGAAGTTTATCTTTATCAATTTATTAATTGTAAAAATAGTATACTTATTTAGGTTATTACATAATCTATCAACTATACTGTCACGCAAAATAATATTAAAAAGTTATAATGTTATAGTATTTTTTTCAAAAAAATTACTTTTATATTAATTTTTTTTTTTTTTTTATAACATTAACATGAAATTATTATTAATTAAATACATTTTAATTGTAACTCCAAACATTATCTCCATAAATCAGCTGATCTGAACAAAAAAACAAACAGTTATAACCTATCACGTCTAAAGCATAAAAGTAAATCAAATAATTTAACTTTTAATTAACAAAATTAAATAAATATATAGTAATATGTTATTAACCTAGCCTTAATTTCAAACGGTTAACATCTACAACTATGTTTACGGATCAGCTGCATCTCCGAGTGCATCCCACTATACTAACCAAAACTGATCAGCTGAGAGTTAGTGATATATAAATAAATAAATATATATATATATATATATATATATATATATATATATATATATATATATATATATATATATATATATATATATATATATGTAGAGAGAGAGAGAGAGAGGGAGAAAAAGTTTATTAGCTCATTAACTAGTTTTTCTTATAACATTTTTAAATATCAATTTACATAATTAATCCTCTTTTATTTTAATTTTTATTTCGTGACGTGAATTATCCGCCATTTTGAATTCGAACAGCTGATAATTTTGAGTTCTCTATATTTTTCCTGTGTGCCGTCAAAACGATCTTTAATACTGGAAAGTTTCGTGTTTTTATCTCTTTTGATTCAAACGTTATTGGAACTGTACAGAGTGACAGACAGATACAAGGAACGAAACTATAAGGGTTTCTATTTTTGGATTTACCAACGAAACCCTAAATAAAAAGTAGCATTTTGACAACTAAATTCTGTAAAAATCCACTTACTTATACACAGTAGTCAATAAAAATAAACAGAATTTAACAATTTAAAGTTAAACTTAAGTGTTTATTAAAGAGGTTTTCTTAGGTGGACTTGTTTATTATCTTGTTAATAAATTGTTTACTATCTGAAGCATGCAATAAACTGAGGCCAATTTTATTTTTTTTAATAAATAAGTCAATGATTTGATTAGGAAAGATGATATTTTCTAGAATAAGATATATTAAACTATTTCCCAGGGCTAATAGATAAACAATAACTTACCTTATGTTTTTATTTTTACTGGTCTTATATTACTTTGCTTTGTAAGTTTCATCGTACATTTCCGTTTCCCCAATTTTGAACCACTTCCCGTGATTCAATCTTCCCCAAATTTTGCACATAGAAACAACTATGGTGAAGAATACAGAAACCAAAAAAAAAAACAAGAAAATATGGCGTCAAATTTATTTGCATTTTAAGTTTCATCGCACATCTATATACCCTAATTTTGAACCACTTATCGTCATTGAATCTTCCCCAAATTTTGCACATAGATACAACCAAGGTGAAGAATACAGAAAAAAAAAAAAAAAAAAGTTGAAAATAAGACCAGTTTTGAAAAATGGCATCTTTATTATATTAATTATTAATGTAGAGAAAGATAGTAGAGTAACTTAAAATCTTCCAATTGCATTATGTGGAAATGTTTGCTTGTGTGTTAAAAATAATCTTAACAACAACATTTTTGACAGTAGCTTTATTATGTAGTCCGATCCACCATCTTGATTCATGATGGTGGCTAATTATATGTAGAATTCAATATGACTCTCTACGGAACCAATTACACTATAACCTTGAAATTTAAAAGATAGCTTCCTTTTTTTTGACAAATACAGCTTTTGTGAATGGGCTTTCTAATCAGTAATTATAATTAAAAATGGCGACCATATGCGTATATGAAACCAAGACCCCCCCCCCCCCCCCCCTCCCCCACTATAATTATCACCACAACTTTGAAACGCTGGATTAAAAGGCCATGTAGAATTCAGCATCCAGGACAATACCTCTGCTTTACCCACAAAGTTAATTTTTAAAAATGATTGAGGGGATATTAAAATAAGGGGAGAGGGATAAAGAAAACTATAGTATTTAGATAAGCTCAAACAATAGTTATTTACGCACCAAGGGAGGAAAGTAAGTGATTGCACCCTGAGCGATGAAGTTGGTTCCTGAGGCGAAGCCGAGGGAAACATAGCGTTCACTCCCGAGGCGAAGCCGAGGGAGTTAATTATCGCGAGGGTGCAAGTGATTTTTACTCCCGAGGTACGTACAAGAATTTACCTCCAGAAGGGAGAAACAAATAAATGAATAAGGTTTTAATTTTAAAGTATTTTATGTTAAAAAAGTAAACATTTTTATATTTAAAAAAAATTGATATATACTAATAATAATTCACCAGATAAGTTTAATCATGTTAAAATTAAATGATAGATAGTAATTATTTGAATTTCAATGCTAAAATTAAATGGGAGATCAGCTGGTAGCTGAGTCGTGTATTGAATGGTATTGACAACTAACGTATAATCATCCATATGAGTAGATCTACATTTAGAAATAATGATTTCTCATTTAACTTATAGTTTGTTTTACTGATTAGTCATCATGACAAACGTCGTGAAGGCTATGTATGAAGATGACATTATAGATTTAGACATTAAACAATAGTTAATAAATGAAATGTGTATTAGCACCAAGCTTATTTACTTATGCTTATCACTTGGGCAACACTGGAGGGAATCATGAAAGTTCATGACTCCCTCCTTTCTCATTACTCCCTGTTGAGCCCGACCAGGTGGAATGAGCTACTTTCCACTCTGTAAACTAGGGAGGAAAGTTCACTTTTTCTCCCCGCTGGAGGTAAATAAATATTAACTTCAATATGACAAAAATTTAAAATAACTTCTAAATAACTCTAACGTTTCTTGATGGTAGTTTATAAACACATTAAATTAAAATAATGCATTTAAACTACCATTATCCGCATTGAAGCAAGAGACTTCACAACCAATTAATTCACAATCGATTCACCAAATAAAACGATGTAATTCAATTGTAATTTGTAATGCACCGATTAATTCAATTGATATCACCAAATTATTTATATATATTGAAGTGTAAAAATATACTGCAAATCGTATTGACTGTGTTAATATCTCTTGAACGTTTGTTTTTTTTATTCCAAAATGGAGAATCTCAACCATGAAAATCCAACTGATATCATCATGTGGGATTATATGACGTCATCCAAACTTAAAAATCCAAGATGGCAGCGATCAGAAGGAGGGGGTACACGTGGTGGCCCGTCTAATATTAACTAAACTGATCTGCTTAAAAACAACTAGAAGATTCTTAGGAAGTTTATTCCTAGAGAGTAGATAAATAGGTATGGAAAAGAAAAGATAAGCAAGAGAGTCGTAACAAAATAATATTATACATATAATGTTCAATATTATACTGCTCGAAACACGGGTACACAGCCAGTATATATAAATATAAATAAATATATATATATATATATATATATATATATATATATATATATATATATATATATATATATATATATATATATATATATATATATATATATATATATATATATATATATATATATATATATATATATATACATATACATATATATATAATTCGAATTCGATGTATTTTCACGTTTTAGTAAATCCAAGTGATTTTGCTCCCGAGTTTACCGGAAGTACCTTCGGCAATCCTAATTCTATTTATATCCCACTCGATATCTTGATGATTCCAGGTTAAAATTATGTAATTGAGTTTACTCTTGTCTTCTTGAATAAAAATACATATTCTTTATTTTGCTTCCGAGCTTACCGAAGGTATTGGAAGCTATGTGATCGTTCTGAAGAACGAAAATATTTTAGGTGTCCGATTTAAAAAAAAGTCCAAGACAGAAATCCTTTTCAGACATCAGGGAACACTTTTGATTCCGTCATATTAAGGCCACATATCGTCCTCATATTAATTTTAATATTTAAATGAAAATCAAATTATTATTATTATTATCAAAGGGAGACAGACAGAGAAAAATAGACTCCAGCGCCGGGACTTGAACCACGGGCATCTATATTTCCAGTATAGCGCTCTACCAACTGAGCTACACTGGAGAATAATTTCCTCTGTCATATAGAGGCTCGTGGTTCAAGGCTAGGCGCTGGAGTCTATTTTTCTCTGTCTGTCTCCCTTTGTTAATAATAATTATAATTTGATTTAAATTAAAAATTTAAACTTTTCGTAGTATGAATAGTACTTAAAACTTAAAAATGAAATTTCTAATTGATTGTACAAGGTACAGGTACTAAATCGGTATATACTTTATAATTATAAGCGATACTTCTCGGTCTAGTTCTATTGTCGGTAATGTTGACTTCTAGACTTGTGGAAAATTGAAAGATTAATTCGGGACTAGGTATCGTTACTGACAGAGAAAATTATTCTCCAGTGTAGCTTAGTTAGTAGAGCGCTATACTGGAAATATAGAGGCCCGTGGTTCAAGTCCCACGCTGGAGTTTATTAGGGTCCGTAGGCAAAACCAAGGACCCTTATATTTTCCTGCGTGTGTCTGTCCGTCCGTCCTCTCGCGTGCTCTCACGGCTACACCTTTCGTCCGATCACATTGAAATTTGGCATGTATGTGTCTTGTACCTACCCACATATTTTAAAAATATAGCAACTTAAAAAAAATATTTTTCACAAAAATTAGGCTAAAAAAACTTAAGGGTTACAATTTTTTTTTTTTTTTTTTTGACACCGTGAGGTGTATCATATGAAAGGGTACGTCGAGATGATTACAAAAATATATAATTCTTTGGATATAACTTTGATAGGGCGAGCGTAGGCAAGTTTGTAGTGGGTGTGAAACGTGTCCCCCCCCCCCCTCTATCTCGCTTATGTGAAGTGCAAAAAATCTGAAAATTATTTTTAACATTCTTCAACCAAAAATAAAGATACCACTTTTTTGAAATTTCGAAAAAAATATTTTATAATTAATTAAATATTATAATTAAAATTTGATTTAAATTAAAAATTTAAACTTTCCGTAGTATAATCATACTACCTAAAACTTAAAAATGGAATATTTAATTAATTAAATCTGTGTGCGCACAGTTGATATTACATCAAAATAAATGTGACCCCTCTGCGAACTGAAACAGGTCTAAACAAGCACACTATCAATTCCCAGGTTTTTAGGTCAGTCCTATGTACCTGTATCTATGTGACCAATATCCGAATATTATGACGGGAGGAAGCTATGTGCCCCAGTATTGTCACATTATATTTTAAGCATACTTCTCTAATAACTCAGTGGAAACATTTTGCAGTTACATTTAGGAATCTCATAGAATTTGAAAATTATCAGGTTTTTAAATCAAACAATCTTATTTATAAAACTCGACAGCCAGTTGGATCCAAATCCAACTTTAGACAGAATTTCTCTAAAAAAAAGAAAAGTTCTTTGATGTTTAAAAATACTAAGCTTGTAGCTTGTAAGACTGTATACGTCTCATCTGGCAAATGTTGAAACCTTGAACTCAAGTTTACCGTAACGCTGTCCATAGCATTTTTTTCTCTTACTAATCATTAAATATTTCACTGATCAATAATTTATATTATTCTCGTAGAATAAATATAAAGTTAACAGTAAATACCCCTTAATTTAACTGCAGTAAGTAGTATATATATAAGTACTGTGTCATGAGAGAATTTGAAATTTAGAAAAAAAGTTTTTCTGATAATCACAACAAATTGATAATACAGTTTTTATTTTCATGAGTATAAATTCTTTGGAATTTTTTGTTTTAATTATAAAATATTTTTGCATGGTTATTATTTTATATTATAGTTTACCAAGAGAGGATCTTTTTTATATAAACTTCATGCGTGCACATATTCTTTATAGCTGTAACTTATCAACTACATAACTGGCATATTTTCCTTAATATTTGCATATTAGTGCAGGCGAAATAGTAAAAAAAAACAGCAAATGGGGGAAATAATTTATAAAGTTTTGAAACTTTGTGAAAACACTCTTAAGGGGTGTGGTAGTAAGAAACAGTAAAGCCCCCCCCCCCCCCCCTTGGAGAGAGGGGGGACTGAAAAAAATGAAGAAGTTATTTATTTATTTATTTTTTTATTTTTAAAAAAAACCCTATTCATTCAAAAAAGAAAAAAATTAAATATAATAATAAGTGTTGAAATAGAAAAGTCTCCCCACGTAAAAAAATATTTAATAGATTCAGAGCAGCTTTCGGGCACTGCAGTGCCGAAGCAAGCAGTAATAAAATGTCAAAAAGGAAAACCGAGACAATATAACGATATAGCAGCAAACACACAAAGAACGAATTTAAAATGAATAAGTAGACACATACAAAAATCTTAATTAGACCGATTTTTTTTTTTTTTTTTTTTTATATATATATATAAATAAACAAATAAATAAAACTTTATACTTAGTACATTTATAAGTATAAATGTACAAATAAATAAAATTAATAAAACAATATAACATAGAATGACAATGACTAGAAAAATTAAAAATTAATTAATTAGTAAAATAGATGAATAAATAAACAAAATAATCGGAATGAATCAATAAAATAAAACAATTAACCGAAGTTAATAGTAATAGTATCGAGTTTTATTTTATTGATTCATTCCGGTTACTTTGTTTTTTTATTCATCTATTTTACTAATTAATTAATTTTTCTAGTCATTGCCATTCTATTTTATATTGTTTTATTTATTTTTAAAAATAAATAAAAAAATTATCTCCAGTAGGGAGAAAAAGTTATGATTTTGAATTAGTTTAGTTAGAGGGACTATAGTAAGTCTTTTCATCCCTGAATTCAAAAAGTTTCTCCCTACTAAAAGTAAAAGTAGGGCGAAAAAGTAAAGTAGGGCAAAATAGAAAAGATTGCAACTTAATTATTTTATAAATAGTAGAAAATGAATGGCTAATGTAATGAAGTTGTTGAAATCAGGTTGGCGGCACTGATGCTTTTTCGACCATGTTTATCTTTGTTTATAACCTGCATCTAAATAACCTTCTATTTGAGTTTAATTCCAATTTGTATATGTTTTTAATGTTGAATCTCTTATAATCTGCTATTAAAAGTGCTAATAATTATTGTTATTTATTAAAATAATAAATAAAAAGTGTGCAATGGACGAAAATGTGTATTTTCTTCCTACTGGAAATAAAATATTGTATGTACCTCGTGAGTAAAGTGCCATTATTCCCCTCGCGATAATTATCTCCCTCGGCTGCGCCTCGGGAGCTAATTAGAGTTATTCCCTTGGATACGCCTCGGGAATTAAAGAGTCTAATCCCCTCGGCTTCGCCTCGGGTTTTAAGGACCGTGGTTCCTTCGGCTTCGCCTCAAGAACCAACTTTTTCGCTCAGGGAATAATGACTTACTTTACTCCCTAGGTGCATAAATAACTATTACTGTCTAATTAAGATTTTTGTATGTTGCTACTTATTTATTTTGAATTCGTTCTATGTGTGTTATCAGCTATATCCTTATATTGTCTCGGTTTTCCTTTTTGAAATTTGATTACTGTTTGTTTAGGCACTCTATAGAGCTTTTGATGAAAGCTTTTCTGAATCTATTAAATATTTTTTACGTGGAGACATTTTTTAGTCCAACACTTAATAATGACCTCTACTAACGCTTCATATCTTAACAAATATAATAATGTTTTGATCACAGTACTTTTTAGACAAGGACTCTTTAGGAGAAATTCTAATTCAGTCTTCTGGTTGGAATCAGATTCCAACTTCTGTCTTAATTACTGATTCTTTCTCTTAAGCATTTCTCTCATCTACCGTCACTGTAGATGATCACTAGAAGCTGAAATCAAGTTTTATACCATAAATTATTCAATGTAGAATGATTGTTCTTTATTACTAATCAAGTGACTCTACAACTTATCTAGAAAACTAACTGTGTTAAATACACACATATTATTATAAGTACAACTTCAGATAACAAATTTAAGTAACTAGATTAAAAAAATTAACATAATCTAATATTTGACTTCGAAACCAGAAATGATTTGACAAAGGAAATGGAGCTGGAATATTTATTAAAGCAAGAAGCAAACACCACTAAGTACTAAATCACTGGACACTTAATTAAAATGACATATTTAGTATCATTATAATACAATTAGATTAATCATAGATTAGCATACAGCCTTGTTATAATTGCATAATTATTACACTAAATCTAAGTTTATGATGTCATAAATTAGTTTCGTAGGTTTCATGGTGGTATTAATTATATCACCCGCTCTTTGATATTCCATAATTTCCTGATAGCCTTTAATTTAGGTTCTAGTAGTAAAACTTTTTCATATATATCAATCTTAATACTGTCAAGATAACAATTATAAGATTATTGTTTACAAGCTTACCAAAATCCGTTTCTATCATCAGGAAACATTTTTGGTTACGTGTCTGTCAGTCGGTCTGTCACTCGATTTTTACGAACTAACCTCTTGAATATGGATTGATAGATACCTATTGAAATTGCATACCTGTGAATATGGCAGGTCTTAATTAGCCCATTATTGGTCTAATGTAAGTTTTAATCTTTTGCGCCCATTTGTATCTTTTCAACATGCCATAAACATACATTTATTTTCACCTGTACCTTCAAACGTACTCAGCTACTTTTTATATATAGATATAGATATTTTTTTGATCTATTTTGAAAATAGATATTTTTGTGTTGATAAATATTTTTGTGTCGACATCAGAACTTTTAAGATATCTAAGGTATGATTTAATAATAAACCAATTTTAAACAACAACAAAAACAAATAAAAGTTTAAAAATATGTATGTTTTATAGATGTAAAAAAAAAGTATATTTTTAAAAAATTATATAATTTTTATAAATGAAAAGTCAAAGAGAAAATGGATCAGGTTATTTATTACACACACACAAAAAACAAAAAACACAACTTATTTTATTTTTAACTTATTTAAGGCAAAAGATTTCCATTATTAAATAGAATAATTAGATTTATTTTTGAGTATTTTAAGACTGTCTTAGTATTTTTTTGAAACACATTTGCTCTACTCTATATAAAACCTAAATATATTCATTCAAACATTAGTTCGACAGGATATGTTTATATTATGACGTCACTAGAAACTCTCTCCCTCAGTTGAAAAACAAATACTTTGGGAAAATGCAAAACAAGTTGATGAATTGAAACAGACCTGTTTCTATTCATAGGTATTTGTTTGCCGAACTTTTGTTTTCAATTAGAAACTCAAGTCAAGGCATTCCAAGACATTTGAATATCTCTAGTAATATCATACAATGTAAATATTATTCAATAGTAAAACAATTCAAAATTAACGTTAACACAACTGTAAACTGAAAAACACAAATGTTATAAGTTTACATTGAGATTTTGAACCAACTTTTTGGGACCTCAGTGATGAAAAATGAAAAATGTAAAAAATAATATCAATTGTAATTGAATTAATGGAAATCGGTCCGTATTATTTTGACTTAACAAAACGATATTTGTAAATAAATTCAAAATTATTTTAATATTTCATCTATTCATTCATAATAAATTAAAATATTATAGCTATTAAAAAAAAAGAAATGTTTAATTTTTGTTACATGCGCTGAGTGTGAATAAAATCATATAACTTTTAACTATTAAATATGAAAATGGAATTAACAAAAGTTGACTTAAAGGCTAAACAAAAGTCTGGTACTACATTAGATTGTTACTCCCCTATGTTTTTTTTAGAATATAAATGACTTTAACTGCATAACTATTAAGACAAAGTGATGTTTAGACCAATGTCTTTTGGGACAAAGGAATATCACACTTCTGTTTTTATAAGGGGAGTAACTGACTAAATACGACATTCAGAACTCCATCTTTAGATTGTTACTTCTTTCTGTTATTTATAAGGGGAGTAACAATCTAAAGAATTGCAGAAAGTCTCTACCAGATTGATTCATTTTCAATTTAATTGATTTTAAGAAATATATTTTTAATCATTTAATTTATATTTTTATATATTTCTTTTTTAGTTAGGTTATAAAATAGACTGCCAATTGGTGTGGTACTTAGCTTCCTCGCATCCTATCCACGAACTTTATTGATTTTATGCTTTTAAATGCCATTATTGTCAAATTGTATTGTTCAATTGTTTCCCCCGTTTTTTTTTAATCTGTCAAAATTGTTTAGATTTTTTACACGAATTAAAGTATCAATTTAGCAAACGTTAAAGAGCGTAGACTGTTCAAATTAATCTGTGGCCATCTGCGGGTTACTTTCGATAAACTATAAAAGTTTCAATTTAATCAGATAAGTACTTTTGAAGCTATAGGTGTAAATAAATGTATGTTTGTGCGCATGTGGAAGAGAAACAATTTGGCGCAGAATATATATATATATATATATATATATATACACATATATTCTTAATTTACGTATTTTAAATAAAAAATTACTATAGTTATTTTTATTTAAATAATATTTAGGGAAGATTTAAAACTAAAATAATATTAACGGATATGGAGAAATTTAAGCACAGATTTGAGCAGTTACTCATTTCCTATGTAGCAATATTTCTAAATTTAAATATTTCGATAAATCTTGCTACGACTCAAAGGTTTGACGTCAATATTACATTGAATATTTAGTAACATATCCTATTTTTAAGATTTCGTAAAAACCTTTCAACTCAAGTTCATTAATAATAACTCTGTATTCTCAAGAAAGTAAGAAATAAACAAGTAGGAAGAATGAAAACTAAAATTATATTTCCTTTTAAAATAATATAAATTTCAAAGATTTTCATTCAAGGCTAATTAAATTTGGAAGCAAACAATCGTGTGTCTACATATCTTTTATAAGTAATAATATCCTTGAAATTATTCTTATTGTAATAATAGATTTATCATATTTTTTCAGTTTTATCTTTATTTATCTTCATCTCTTTCATTTTCATCTTTATTTATCATTATCTTTTACCCCTTAGATTAAGGAACTACAGAACTATTTTTGCACTTTGTAAATAGTCTATAATAGCGGTACCTACAAAGTTTAATTTCATTGTTTGCCAAAAAAAAATTGATCAATTATGATCACTGAAGTTTTATTAATTAAGTCTGATATTTATAAAGTCTGATCTGAAGTTTTATATATCAAGTCCAATCTGACGTTTTGTATATCAAGTCTGATCTGAAGTTTTATTTACTACGAGTATGTTCCACAAAATATCAATAGAATAAATAAATTGTATTTTCAATTCAAGAGATGATTTTCCTTAAATTTATCAAATTTTCTAAACCTTAATATATCTCATGATTAATGAGGTCTACTAAGGGATTTCTCTATATTTCGATAATTCAAAAATCCAAGACAAATGCAATATAACACGAAAATTAACAGTTAGAAAAAAAGAAGCGAGCAATTCAATAAATCCAAATTCCAACGATTTTTTTTTTCCAAAGCTAAGAGAAAAAAATAAAACACATCTTAAATTTTTAAGATAAAATATAATAATAATTAAGTGTTGGAGCAATAAATAGAGGTATATCGTTTTGCAAAGTAATTATTTGCTTACCAAGTCAAACACGAAGGAATGATAGAGCTTATTTACCCTCCCAAACAGTTAATACAAACATTTTCCTTAAATGTAAGTTTTGTACAGAAAATCAGCTGATGAAACCGAAATATAAAATCAAGAGGTAAAATCCCATTTTAAATAAATAAATATTCATAGGGTGTCACCGGATCGGCTTGTATTAATATATGTAATGACAAAAAAGAATGGTCTGTCAATTAGTGTGGCACATAGCTTCCTCGTATCCTATCACGGATTTTATTAATGTTATGCTATTACAACCCAAAATTGCCTAATTTATTTCATTTTCTCCCCTTCCTTTTAAACTTTTTATTTAAATATCAATTTAGCAATTAAATAAATTAATCTGGGTCCATTATTGGGCTACTTTCGACAAACCATTAAAATTTATTCATGTTAAATTTACGTATGTGGAAGAGAAACCAATGGGCGCTGAAGGTTAACAATTACCTCTATGGGACACATAATGGGCTAATTATAACCCACCATCCAAATTTCATTTCAAAGAGTAGTTTTTAAGATACGTTGGTTCGCAAAAATTGAGTGACAGACCGACAGACAAACATGAAACCAAAAATGTTTCCCTGATGTCTGAAATGGATTTCTGTCTTGGAATTTTTGAAATCGGAGACATAATAAAATTATTTTCAGAAACGATCATATAGCTTCCGTTACCTTCGGTAAGATCGGAAACACTAGCACATCGTAGATAGGATGACTTGTTTACAACCTAAAGCGAGTTCAGTTGTTTACAAAACAAAACAGATTCAAGGGTATCTTGGACATTATCAAAAATAGTTAAAAATAGTTCTTTTACTTATTGTGCTGTATAAATACGATTGAAGCCATGCTATGCAAGATGGTTGTAAGATAATAATATCTCCTTGCAAATTGTCCTCGCTTTTGAAAAATATGTACATTGTATATGTATTCAATCCATTTAAAATATAATATTTTTGAAGAAAGCAGTATCTTAAAATCAATTGAATAATTTGTTTTGTTTTACAATCAAATTCCTTATAGTGCAGGAGATAGCGTGCAAAAAAGTGTCTAACATCAAGCTAGAATTTTGTATACAAGTCAATCTTTTAGCGCCTTTTAAGAATATGTGGTCGGCTAAGTTCGTCTGCGTGACATAGCTTGGCAATAGGCGTTTGAAAAAACAAACCGGTGGAGAGCGGCCATGTCCCACCAATTATGGTGGACAATGTGATTTTCATGATCCTGAGTACAGAATTAGTTAGTAGACCAAAAATCAAGTTGATGTTAGTTTGTCCCTTGACAGGTGACCACGTTGATTTTTAGTAATATTTGAATAACTAACCTATCAAGTGTGAAAATAACATTGACTTGATTTTTGGTCTACTAACTAATTCTGTACTCAGGATCATGAAAATCACATTGTCCACCATAATTGGTGAGACATGGCCGCTCTCCACCGGTTTGTTTTTTTCAAACGCCTATTGCCAAGCTATGTCCCGCAGACGAACTTAGCCGACCACATATTCTTAAAAGGCGCTAAAAGATTGACTTGTATACAAAATTCTAGCTTGATGTTAGTCAGACATTTTTTTGCACGCTATCTCCTGGACTATTATCATTTGTTTGCTCGAAACTTAGAAACGTAATTGTCACTGAATGAATGAAATAGATTATGTATGCTAAATATGGAAGGTCTCTATGATCTCATCCTCTTTGTTTTAATTGTTAAAAAAAACTGAATATAACAGAGTTGACACAGATATTGTTAGAGTATATTTTATCTTTAAAGACCTAGGATACAAGATTATGAGTAGATCACTTGCTTTGTTCTAAAATCAGTGCTGCAAATCGACCTTAACACAATTGTTCAACACTTGGATCTTTTCTAGACTACTCGATTATACTCTATTTCTCTATCGCATTGACGGTTGAAGTGAAAGATAAAATGTGGACAATATGAATAAACAGTAAAGTAGCAAGACAAGCCGATCAAATACCCTTCACGCAACAGACGGCGTTTTAAATTTAATTTAAACAAAGTGGGAGACAGTCCAAACTGTTTGGATTTTGGCTCGGATCCTCGAGGTTCTACTGTGAGTCCTCGACCCCTTTATACAGAACATAACAGTAAGAGAACCATCTAATGCTATTAATTTAAATTCAATGAATAACATTTGTATGTTAGTGATGAGGAAGTAGCTGACAAGATGGGCTGGCTTGTGCCAGCTTATTTTGTCAGCTACTTCCTCATTACTGTCCTCACTGATCAGAAAACAATCATTCAAACAAGGAACTTATTTCAACAAAATTGAAATCAATTTTATTCCCAACCACATTTAATATTTAATCAATTTATTTTTTTGAAATAAAGTTGAACGAGGGAATAAAGATCCCAACAAAAAATAAGCTAAGTTCCGCGTAAAAGTTGTGAGATCAATAGGTTTAGCCAAGTCTCCCACTGTCCGAGTAAGTTCTACTAGGTCTAATTTATCCAGTGCAAGTACATGATGTTTGTCTGTCCCTCTCTCTATTCTCTTTCCAAAATAGCTCTACATGTTCAAATTTAAAAACATTTTCAGACTAGGCAAATACTCACCACAAACTTAAATCAAATAATAAATATTATTATTTCATTTGAGCGACACTGCATTCAATTTTGTCCTCTTTGGGGTGCGTACCAAAGTGCTCCACTAGGTGGCTCTAGTGGCGCTGATTACAATTTTTTAAAGTTTTTACATGTTTTGCATAGGCGGTTTTTCTATATTAGCCTTGAAAGGGACAAAGAACCAGATTTTCTCATTTTTCCTTTATTTGTACAATAAAATCTACTTATATACAAAATTTCAACTTTCTATAGGATTGTTAGAAGTGCCTTTGAATTATGATGAGTGAGTCAGTGACGAAATAACAAAACTTTAGGCTCATATATCTTATGAACTACTATGGGTAGAGGTGAGAAATTGTTGTTTCTGGTTCAGTGTGTCATGAACTTTAAATTAAAATTAATTTTATATATATATATATCTAAGTATCTTCAATAGGATAATAGAGGGGGGTCCAAATTGCCGTGATTTGGTTCCATTAACCCTTAAATGCTAATGGTAATTGGATGGCTGGTATTACTAAACCTTTGGCAGAAAATACATTTCTTGGGTTGAAACTAGACTTTTATAAAGAGAAAACTATTAAGACCTCATTATTAAATCTTTTAGAGATATACAAACTTTTGATGACAAATAACTTAGTAGGAACATCAGTATAATCTGAAATTGAGTGAACATTAATGCACCAGGTCCCATGCCCCAGGCCAAAAGCCCTAGGCACTTTGCTAAGTGCTCCAGGCTCCAGATTATCGGCCATTGGTTTCTGGCCCAAGGCCAATTACCCTGGGCCCATTGCCCCTTGCCCCTAGGCCTATTGCCCCTTACTCCAGGCCCATTTTCCCATCAGGCTATAGGCTAATTCGACGGCCAATTAATTCCCTACGTCTATTACTAAACGTTAGTCGAATCGACGAAGTAGCTATGACGGGAATTTGCCAGAAAACGAGTGTATGCTCAAAAGGACTACTACCGCTACACTAGCAGGTGTGTTACTAACCAGTGCAAGCACTGCAGAAGGATGGGGTACCCATCACCATCGCATACGAGCGTAAAAGGTAAAGGTTCAAACTGTGCTCGTCGATTCGACTAACATTAGCATTTAAGGGTTAAAGGATGGTACGACTATGCTCGATTTGGCGGGGGCACTGTCGTACCCCCAGATAATATCTCTCCACATAAAATAATTACTATTATGTGGAGAGATAAATGGGCTAATTGTAACAAATTATCTAAATTGCATCACCATTAGAATCGGGTAGGTAGTTTTTAATATATAGTGGTCAAAAGTGAACGTCAGTCAACCAAAATTTTCCTAGATGGATTTCTCTCTACGACTATTTGAATTAAGAAACAACAAAATTAATTCTTTAGAATGATCACAATACTAGCGTTAAATTAAGGTAAGCTTGGACGCAATAAAAATGGCTTAAATAAATAATATAGTAATAAAAAACCAGGATAAAAAAATTAAGTTTTAATATCAACCATCAATCAACACCATTTGAAATTAAAGACTGAGGAAGACCTTTAAACTTTACAAGGGTTCAAACGTCTCTCAAACAATAATGGATTAATTTGACTATTATTTACACCTTATAATCCATCCATCCTAGTAATTATAACTATTTTAATTTAATCTCAAAAAGTTAGCCGTCAATGCCTCTAACATAATATAATGGAAAGATATATTTCTGTAATTATGTAAATGTTAGGCCAAAATAATATGGTTGGTCAGGAAACAAACGTGTTGATTTTCTAGGCTCATCTTATGTGAAAAATTTAAAGAAAAAAAAATTCAAGGAATTAATTTTGCATCTTCCCATTCTATAAATGTAGTCACGAATGAGCTCTTCTCGCGTCATGACTAAAAACAAAAATTGGCACTTAGTTTCCAAAATTGGATTTAAGATTAAGGCCATAAAACGAAATGAGAACTCTTAATTCAAAAACCAACCCCCAGGGCTTAATTTGATAAAGGCTTTTGGGTGGGGGGAAAAGGGAGAAGTGAAGGGAGGAAAAAAAAGGAGAAAAGAAGTTTTCTTGAATAATTATAGTAAAAATGAGTTCCTCCTACCATGTTCTCAGCGTTTTTTTTTTCAGGACTCGATCTCGGAAAAAACTTTTTCTTAAGATAAAGTACAGTAAGATGAGGTCGGGGGGGGGGGGGGGGGGGAGAAATTAGTTAGATCTATTAAAAGAATCAACGGTTCATTAATTTCATGGGAGTTTTTTTTAATGGGGAAGCGAAGAGGGAAGAAGCTTGAGGGGGGGGGGGGGGGGCTTTAGGGTTCAAACTGGCCTGCCCTCACAAGGGCAGGAGCTTGCTTTGATTTCAAGATTGTTAAATTAACTGACTCATGATTAAAGCTATTTAATTGGCTCAAAAAGAGGAGTCAAGTTAAAAACTTTTGAAGAGGTTTTTCTTTTCCTTCAATATTATAAATGTAAGTCTCTCATCCATTTTTTAATTTCATGAGTTTTTTTTTGTCTCGTTATTTAAGTGGAGTGAACTTGAAAAAATAAAATATGAAGGAAAAGAAAACGGAAACGGGGAAACAAATTGTAATGAAGGATCCCCCCCCCCCCTCCCCCCCCCCCCTAAATGTTTATTTCATTTTTTATAAATGAGGAAGTTTTAAACCAGTTAAATTAATTATTGAACTTGTAATTAAAAATTGGTTAATTAAAGCAACATAAAAAATGTAAAAAAAAAAAATGGTATAAATATTTGATACAACAGATTGACTTAAATCTTCAGTTTAAATCAAATTATAATTATTATTAACTACGGGAAACAGACAGTGAAAAATACACTCCTGTGCCGGAAACAGACAGTGAAAAATACACTCCTATCCCGGCACAGGAGTGTATTTTTCACTGTCTGTTTCCCGTAGTTAATAATAATTATAATTTGATTTAAATTAAAATTTAACTTTCCGTAGTATGAAAACTACCAAAAACTTAAAAAATTAAATCTTCAGGATTTTTAAAAATGTCATTCAAATCCCACAGATTTAAGGGTTTTTATTATATTATTCAGGATTTTATGCCATTTAAATACTTATAGAGATAAAATTGCAATAATATATATACTGAGACCTTTTGTCGGATATAAATAAAAGAACAACACACAGTAATGTTTAATAAGAACGTAAAAATCTCTTTAATTGATTTACAACCACTTCCAGAACACTTCACAAAATAATTATGCCAAAACGCCAAACATTAACACAATTACAGTAAAAGAATGATTTTTATACTTCACTCACGTGATTCTCTCATACAACAAAAAAAATCTTATATTATAATAAACAACCTGCTGGAACATAGCGTTTCCAAAATTAATCACTCTAAATTGGGAGGGAAATTAAAATAATAACATTCCACATAAACTCAAAGCGGGAAATTCAAATCAAATTAACTTATACAAAGTTATAAAAAATGTAACATCTTAATAATAATTTAAATCAAATTATAATTATTAACTACGGGAAACAGACAGTGAAAAATACACTCCAGCGCCGGGATCCCGGCGCTGGAGTGTATTTTTCACTGTCTGTTTCCCGTAGTTAATAATTATAATTTGATTTAAATTAAAATTTAACACTCCGTAGTATGAAAACTACCAAAAACTTAAAAAATTGAATTTCGAATTGATTGTACAAGGTACAGGTACTAATTGAGTACTTTATAATTATAAGCGTTAATTCTTGGTTTAGTTCTAATGTCATAAATATTGACTGTCTAAATGTATATGAATATTGAAAGCTTGGATTCGGGACTAGTTATCGATTACGGTAGTGAAAAATCATTCTCCTGCGTAGCTTAGATGGAAGAGCGCTATACTGGAAATATAGAGGCCCGTGGTTCATATCCCGGCGCTGGAGTGTATTTTTCACTGTCTGTTTCCCGTAGTTAATAATTATAATTTGATTTAAATTAAAATTTAACACTCCGTAGTATGATAACTACCAAAAACTTAATAAATTGAGCATCTTAATAATGTTACAATATAGAACATACATAAATCTAAAAGTACCCTATCATATCCATGAAATTAAATGTATTAAATAGCATTTCTTCTTTAATTCCCGATTAACAGTCATAGAGCGCATCCATGAATTGTGTTCTCTTGTTTAACCATTTCGGTCAGCTTTAACAGTTTTAGCGATCTTAAACACTTAGGTTTACTAAAAATTTGTATTTGTATAAAATATATTACTTCACTAGAAAAAAACTTTAGCTTGCATGAGGTTGAAATTTTACATGCCTGTTTCAATTGTAATTTAGACAATGTGTATTAAGTTTTATTTAAAATCGTTACCTTAGAACGTAAGATATCGGTAAAAACGTTGATTTATCGATTTTAAAGGTTTAGGTCCGATTTAATAAATTTAGCGATCTTTAAAACTTCATAGCGGAGTCGGTGCTGGTTAAACTAAAAAAGTTTATTTTAAAAATTTGTTCGTCCTATCGAATATATAGATGAAGTTGGAATTGTTTTCTGTCCTAATATTATAATTTTACCATTTGAAGCTTACGATTACACGAGCGTTGCGCACAAACAATTGGGCGATTTTGCATGCGAGTGTGGAGATTGCAACCGTTGTAGTAAAACCACACGAGCAATGCAAAATGCCGTTTTCCCACGAGTTGCGTACCGTACTTTATCTACGATTGTTAGATTTAAATAATAAATACAGAAAAAAATAAACTTGCTGTTTGTAAGTTCGTATCTCTCTCTTGATAAAGATGACATTAATTCTTGAGTTGTATTTTTTGCCGGATTAATTATTTCTGGAGGAGTATTATACTCCACATTTTCGTCAAAGTCACTTGATTCACTCATTGTTTTTCACTAAAAACTCGATATAAACAGTTACTTTAATAAAAGAATAGCAAATTAGTTTTGTTAAATGTAAACAAACTCGCTAATCGTGCGTAAAGCTGAAGAATTCCTCTTCTTTACCACGCTAGCGCGGTAAAGAAGAGGAATTCATCAGAACCATGAGACACGCATGCGCAATACAAGTACGTAAATAATCACTTTCTAAGCATCTAAACAAAGATATAATGTTTATATTTCGTATCAATCGTAGATAAAATAAATTTGTGTACCACAACTAAATCGGTCAACTTTTACTCGAGTTATCGTCAGCGGTCGATTCCGTGACGGTCGGTTTATTCGGATTCATTCCCGGGCTCCAGGAGGGAGTGAATTTAGTCCAAAGTACTTTGAGAAAAAGGAACATCACACTTTTTACATTCACAAAGGAATATTATTCTAAATATCTCTTCGTCATAATTGATAATAATTAGACTGAGGGATATTATTTCTATAGAGAGAGAGAGTTTATATTCCATTGTCTAAATAACTATTATTAAGACAAAGGGATATGAACAAAGGTACATCACACTTTTGCAAATGAAAGTTATAATATCTCTTTATCTTAACCCTTTCAGTACGAAGTTGGTAAGAGACTGTGTAGTTGTGAGGACGGTACGGGAGGAACAGGTAGTTCTACCCCTGGACTGAATACTTTTCTACCTCGCGTCTACTATGCATTCACTAGATCTTTTATTAATCATTCTCTATTTATTATATTTTTACATACTCTATAAATTATCCAATTATATTTTTATAATCTGTATTAATGTACCATTATGTTGAATGTTTTTTTTTTATAGAAATATTTTTTTCGCATTGATTTATTTCGATATATATATATACAAATTACCTGTTCGTATTTTTATTAATTCATTATTATTTTTAAAAAGTATTTTTTGTAAATACATTATACGAGAGAAAAAGTGAACACATTGGTTTACTTTTACTATTAAAATTGTATAATTTATGCTTATACATATACAGCATAGTATGCTTCTTTGTAGGCGGGGGCGCGTTATAATAAATGCGTAATATGTTCATTCATATATTATTTATTTTAAATTTACTGTATTTAATTTCTATACACATAGCTATTTATTTGAAAATAAATTATTTTATTGAAAAAACCTGTGAACAAATGAATTGAAAAAAATGTCTGAAACGGATTTCTGTCTTGAAATTTTTGAAATTGGAGACCTAAAAATGTTTCGTTCTTTAGAACGATCACGTAGCCGCCGTTACCTTTGTTAAGCTCGGAAGCAAAACAATAATTTAGCAATGAAATCAAAAATAAACAAGTCGGGTAAATAAAAAGAATAAATAAATTTAAAAAAAAACAAGTCTAAATCAAACAAACAATAGTTACACCGATTAGTTGCGATTATATTGCGTAATTTTTTGACACAGATAATTGCACGTGTAAGTCAAATACGGACTGAATACGTGTTTGTTTTTATAATAACCAAGATTGTATATTTTGAGATAAGTGTAAGGGCAAAGTAGATAACGAAAAATACGAAGGGAATCGGCGAAAGTACTAGACTTATCGGGCGAGAGGGTCAGAGGTGTCTTCAAGGCTGACACCCTCTCGCTAAACCCTGAAGATAGCTCTAAAATGACAAAGATAAAATAATTGAATAGATAAGACACCTTCTGGGTAAAAGTAAAAACTTTCAAACATCCTCTAGTTCCGAAAATAGAATCATAATTCGGTTATTTGTAAAAAAAAATTAAGAGTTGAAAAAAATAACTGATTTAGTCTGTACGCTATATATGTATATCAATAAATTAAAAACGGCCAACCCAAATACAATCGAATCTTGCTAAACATCTTTATTACATCCTAAACTATTACAAGATATCTTTGAATATTTCATTTTGAAACCCAGAAATTCATAAAATGATAAAACAGTATGAAAAGTGCACGGCGACATATCACGGCATTCGGCCCTGTAAGGCAGTCCCGGTGCTTCGTGATATCACGGCATTCGGCCTAGGATGTAGTCCCGGTTTAGCGTAATATCACGGCATTCGTCCTGAAAGGGTTAATAATCATTTAGGCAACAGACAAAGAGATAAAGGTAATTAACTGATGGTAACCATTTAGATCAGTCACCCTGGGCACAATTAACTCATAGGCGTAATTCCTTGACCGGGCTATCCCAATATCTGTACTGTTCAATGGTAAATGGTGTGCTCAGAGGCGATATAAAAAAAATCCAAATTTCCAAAAAGTAGTATCTTTAATTTTTATATTTTAATCCAAAAAAATAAAGCCTTAAGTTTTTCAAATATTTTTTTTAACTCGCTACATTTTTAAAATGTGTGAGTAGGTACTATACACATACATATATTTATGTTTAATTTCAAAGTGATCGGACAAAAATTGTAGCCGTGAGAGCAGGCAAAAAATATTTCATTTTCTTGAATCAAAGATTGATCGGGTTAGTCCATAAATGCAGTTAGTAATAATGTTGATAATTAAGTATTTTTATATTAATAGACCAATCTTTCTTAATAAGTGGTCAATAAACCTGTTAATTAGTCTTAATAATAATATTATATTATTACTGTTAATTTTTTTTTTTTATAGCCCTTTGGTAAAATTATTAAAATTGATGTAATACGGGGCTTGAGACTAATGGGTAGAGATTAAAACGCTGAACAGGGGCTTCATGTGATACATAAAAGCTTTTCCTGTCCCCCCCCCCCCCCCCCCCCCTTACTAAAAGGCAGAATAAAAGGGTTAGTATCGTCGCTACAAAAAGCCGGTGGTAAATCGTGGCCTTAAAAAGGATTAACCTACACACCGGTTTGAAACCAAGAGAAGGGTTTTTTTCCATGGGATACATTAGGACAGCGTCCCTTGGACCAAGTTAAAGAGTAAATCCCGTCATGAGGTTCTAAAAGCAAGGGGAAAATAAGCACCGACTGAAAGATTAGCTTCATTTAGAAAACAATCAAATTACGAGAGATTTTCCAAAAACCCAGTGCTCTAGTAGTGGAGGCTTTAGAAATGTCAAGAGAAAGGTTTTAGAAAACATGACCAGTTAACTAACTGGATTAACAAGCGATTACAAGTGAGCTTACCAAGTAAGACGTGCGAGCTTACCAGCTAGTTGGGAGTTTTGAGTTTCTATCTGGTACAGTAAAGCACTCAGGAGGTTTACTGGGTGTAAATCCACTAACACTAGCAATATTATCTTGCAAACTCAAGCTATTAATTAGCCTTCCCTCCTGTACACGTGTTAGTTAGTTACCAGTATATGTGGATCAGGGCATTAATCACGCTGGGAATTTTCACGTGTCAGGAACATTACGCCTAACGAGACTCTCGCTAGTATAATCGTCTACAACTGAATTTTAGCCATATTAAAATGAATACACAACATCCAACCTTAAATAAGTATTTGTTTATTTGAGAAATAAGAGCGTTGATGGAGGTCATATTAATGAATAAAAAGAACCAGTCTCTCCACGGAATAAAATACTTGTTTATTTATGAAAGCAGCTTTCGGCTTTTATAAAGCCATCATCAGTGCCGATTTAAGTATAACTAGGGACACATTAACATCATATTACATAAAGAAAAAAATGTAGTGGGCGAGTCATACGATGTCAGAGTCTTAGGTTAGTCTCTGACATCGTATGACTCGCCCACTACATTTTTTTCTTTATGTAATATGGTGTTAATGTGTCCCTAGTTATACTTAAATCGGCACTGATGATGGCTTTATAAAAGCCGAAAGCTGCTTTCATAAATAAACAAGTATTATCTTCCGTGGAGAGACTGTTTCTTTTTATTCATTATTTGTTTATTGTCTTAAATTTGCGACCATGCTTACTCACTGATTTAGGATGATTATAGTAGCCGACCAATTTATTAGACAAATACAATTTTTATATAAGCTATAAAAAATAACCTGCCAATTGGTGTGGCACATAGCTTCATCGCATCCTATCATGTACTTTATTGATATTATGCTTTTACAAGCCATTATTGTCTATTTTGTTTAATTGTTTCTCTTGTTCTTTTAATCTGTCAAAATTGTTTTGATTTCTTACATGAATTAAAGTATCAATTTAGCAAAAGTTAAAGAGCGCAGAGGGTTCAAATAAATCTGGTGCTATCTGCTGGTTACTACAAATAAAAGTACTTTTGAAGCTATAGGTAAAAATAAATGTAAGTTTGTGGGCATGTGGAAGAGAAGCAAATAGGCGCAGAAGGTCGAAACGTATATGGGACCAACAATAATCATGACCTACCATACAAATCTCATTAAAATCGGACGTGTAGTCTATAAGATATGCTGGTTCGCAAAAATAGAGCGACAGACCGACAGTTTGACAGACAGACCGGAACAAAAAATGTTCCCTGATGTTTTTGAATTCGGAGACATAAAAAATTTTCGTTCTTCAGAACGATCACATAGCTTCCGTAACCTTCGGTATAAGCTCGGAAGCAAAATAAAAAAATATGTATTTTTATTCAAGAAGACAAGTTTAAACTCAATTAATTGAATCCTGGGATGATCAAGATTTTGAAGATTTAAAAACTATATTTATTTGGATATTGAGTGCGAATTAAATAGAATTAGGAATATCCTAAAAGGCAATTAGGAATGCAAGGATCAGTTAAAAGTAAGTAAGTAATTAGACCTTCATAATGTGATTCTTATGAGAAGGAATTACATTTTCTGAATTTTTCGTTGTCTAAATCTTTATCTTTTTTACTTTTGAATGATCCTTCTGACCAAAATTGTAGCGTTTACTAATTATTTAAGTTTTTGTATAAGCGTAAATACATCAACAAATGTTGAGGTATTTCATTTTTTAAAAAAAAAAATATCTTAGTTTGTGCTATTTAACCATATTATTCTCTTGCAATAAAATAAGGTAAACCGAAATATCTTTAATAGACTACTGAAATACTTTTTCTATTTATAACTTGGAAATCGAAACAAGAAATGAAAAGCGGTCTGATTCTAAGAATACGTTTTATACAAATGCTATTTAACTATAGAATACAGTCTGATTTCGAAACGTGGGAATCTAAAATGCTTAACATAACAAAACCATTTCTAATAAGAACCCAAGAGAAAGCAATCTAATTATAAAAGAGCGTTTGTATTGCGAACTCATGAAGTTAGACAGAGGATTGTAGGAGAAAATTATTAGGAGTTTATGGAAATGAAACGTTGGCAAGAGAGAGGGCTAATTCAAAGACCAGACCCTTCTTATTAAGTTGCGGGACAGAACTGAAGCATCTCTGGAGAGAAGATGATTTCCTTGATGAAGCAATAGACTATGAAGCAAGGGAGGAGGGTTAAAAGGAAATGATAAACTGTTACCCTTGATGAAACAAGATTCCAGTTTTCAACGTAGCAATGTTAAATTGAAAAATAGATATATTTTTTTCCTCCATCCTTCTTCAGTTCCTCCTGCGTGAAGTATTAAAACCTCCTAAAAACTTTTCCAATTTTCAAACAACCTTGACTCGTGGAGTCATTGTTTATGACATTTGAAAGTTAAATTTAACTCTTTATAAACTTTTGGAACTGATTTAAAAGCCGTTGGAATTGCCATAACAAACTTCTTGATTTTTCATCTCTTGTATATCTCAAGAATGTGGGATGCATCAAATTTATCTCCAACAAAGTCGTATTTCCTTCAAAATAAAAACGAATATATAACTAAGATGTAGAAAGACGATAGAAGTTTACAGCTAACCTACTATAAAAATGCCAAAACCCTATTCCCATATAATTTAATATTTTAATGCTTAATAAAGAAATAAGCAAGGTTTGGTTTTATGTCCTGTTTGAACTGTTTTTAATAATTATTTGTTCATAAAAGAAATAATATGGTTATTGATTCTTGTATCAACTTACTGATTTGTAATATAATATTTTGACTATAAACATTTTGACTAATATTTGATCATTAATTTACGATTTTACGAGGCTTCCATCTTAGTTTCCAATAAATTAACTGTTTTCCTTAGAAAGCCTAAGCAAATGTTTGTCATAGAAAATGAAAGATAATTATATTAAAGTTTAAACATTAAACTCTATTATATACTTTAACATGTCGGTTTTACTTAGAAAATCGGAAATTTACTTAAGGTTAAGGAGAATAATGTTTAAAATTATACAGCAAAAGAATGTAATGATAATAAAAATAATCTAATATGTAATAAATATATATATATATATATATATATATATATATATATATATATATATATATATATATATATATATATATATATATATATATTTATATATATATATATATATATATATATATATATATATATATATATATATATATATATATATATATATATATATATATATATATATATATATTATTTTATCTCTTTAATTATCCAAAATCAGAGTGCCTGTAGAACTAGCCGAAATTAGATATTTTATTAAGATTATGTAATTGAGTTCAATTGATAAAGTTTTATCGAGTGAGAGTAAGTTTTCAATGAAACTAACAATGGTAACAATTAATTCTCTTTTATCATGATCAAAAGCAAACTTACACTTAGTTTCTTGTGCAATAGTTTGACGCTTTAAAATATTGATCATTATTTTAGCTAGAATATAAGTTATGAAAAGAAAAGAGAAAAACTGCAAACTGTAAAAATTTAGATATCGTTAAAGAGGTGTTTAAAGCAGAAGAAGACTTAAGTTGGCTCTAAGTGGGAGAACGAGTGGGCTTGAAGTGGCTGAGATTGACAGTGACGTGTTTCAAGCATCTTCTACACAATGTTTCAAACGACTTCGATCCGAAAGAGACAATGGCAAATGGTAAGGGGGGGGGGGGGATACAACAAGGGCGTCAAAAGCACGAAATAGATTCGTGTCTGTAGGAAGAAAATGTAACAGTCTGTGTGATTAGTCAGTTAAGAGAACGCTCCTATAGCTTTTGCATTTCCATACAAAGATCCGGCATAAATAAGCCGTGAGCCGTGCTATATGGATGTACCTTCATATACAATACAAAGGACCCTTTCAATCGGAACGCAGATAAATTATAAGCGAAGATACTGAAGCGACATTCCTATACAATTGAAATCAAACTGTACTTGCATGTTTGTGAAGGACTTAAACTAGGTGAAATTAACGCTTTGAGCTTAACAAAATTTAACTAAATAAAATCTGTAAGGACCTTGACATAATATTCAACGGGAAAAAAGATTAAATTTAACGTTTGCTCAATGGGGTTTTTTTGTCGTAGTTTAAATTCAAATTATATTTATTGTTAAAAAAGTGTGGGGAGAAGATTTTAATTAAATTAATTGCAACGTTTCATACTCTAATAAACTTCTTTTTTAAAAAAAAAAAAATAATAATTATACTTTTTCGAGGGTGTCAAAGAAGAAAAATCCAAAAATAAATTTTCAGTGTGATTTCAATTTGAGTTGAGAGATAGTTCGTTGTTCCATTTCAATAAAAATCTATTGTTGATCAATCTGACCATAACATACGAGTATTCTAAGACAAAATACAGGTTAGTAGGTGACGTAAACAAGAAAACTTACTTTATACAGTAGGTTATGAAGTCAAAACTATTTTCAAAAAAATTGTTTTTGGCTTGGGTTAAGGTCAGTTTTTTTTACGATCTTACGTATTCTCTTAAACCACGAAAGTGGATCTCGTCCAATTTTCCGAGCAAATCATTAAACATTTTGGATTTATTTTGTTTCCACGGTGAAAAGTAATCTGAGATAGTGACGTGGTCGTGGGTGTATTTCCGGTAGCTGTATCCCAAGTATATTTCGATACCTAATAAACCATTTGAGCGGAAAATATAACTTTAATGCATGATAACTATAATGTTTTATTAAATTACTTTTTTATAAATCGTCTAATGTTCAGTCAGATACACTGATAATCAGTGGCGCACCCAGGATTTATTTTTGGGAGGGGCACAGATTAAAAATAAAAGGGGGGCGATGTAATGTGGGCTTAGCATAATCACAGACAATTAATCAGTATGGTTTTCTTTGTTCTTAAATTACTTCATATCAAGGGCAGAACCAGCCAATTTTAAAGGGGGCTGGGCTCTCTTTTAGGGGGGTCCGGGTTCCTCCCCCGGAAATTTTTTTATAGTTTACGTTACTTGAAAACGTCTTTTTAGCCTATTCTAAGAGCATCTAAAATGTTATTAGTTATTATATACAAATATATTTAAATTTTTTAAGTACGGGACATGAAGACCAGGGTATTTTATTTAAACAAAATTATATACATACTAATAATATTTTATTATTAAAAGTTGTACATTATATAATAGATTAATAGTTTATTTTAGTAGCCAGAAAAATAAATTGGTACATTTTAGAAATATTTTAGTTATGTGAATTAACAAAAAAAAAAAAAAAACGTACGCCAAATGTTTTGAGTTTAACCGAAATTAGCTGATAGTATTAGGTTAAAAATAATCATAGTAGGGTATATAATAATCCAGTCAAAAAGTACAAAAAATAGTCTTCCTTGCGAAAGGTCGGGTATCTGCAATTTTTAAAACCTTATTCTACAATTGAACCAGTTTCCAAATTCCTTAATATTAATTATTTGATAATTAAAAACTATTCTAATGACTACTACTAACTAATTTAATTAATATATTAAAGTAAAACTTTAGATTAAAATAAAAACCCTTAAAACAAGAAAAATTTAATTAAAAACTTGATTTAAAAATGTTACTTTGTAACCTTTCATTCAAAATAAACAATGGATAATAGTCGGAAAGAAATTTGTCCCACTAAAAAGTTCTGACCATGCGCAGTCATAATTTTAGGCAGATTTTTCTAAGTTCAATAGACGACACTTTTTTACCCAGGAGCTCCATCCCTATTTCATAGATCCTTAACCTAAACGGGTTGATAACTTAACTTACTTCTATTCTTTTTCTTCATCTTCTTTTTAAACACCAAAAAAAAATTTGCCGGGCAAAACTAGGTAGATTATTACTTATTTATTTATTAAGTGATACTGACTTATTTCAAATACTTACTTATTTCCATACTTAAATTTTAAGTCTATGGCTTTGGAAGAGGGGGGGGGGGGGGGACGTCTTTTTAAACGCCAAAAAAATATGTCGGTCTAAACTAGGTATATAATTACTTATTTATATATTTTTTTCACTATTACTTTAACATGTTCTGCGAAATTCCCCTGAGTCCAAAAAAGTGGTTTTTAAAAAATGTCTGTCTGTCGTCTGTGCAGACGCCTGGAGCCTAAACTACTGGGCCGATTTTGAAGAAATTTTGGTTACATGTTCAGAAAAATCATATCCCGAGGCGAAATCGAGAAATGAATTTTAGCTCCAAATTTAGGGGTGCCAAAAGCTCTGAAAAAAACGTGGAAAAAAATTATTTCTCGAAAACGGTTCCGACGATTTTGATTAAAAAATTCTAAAATATAGTCCATTTAAATACAAATCCAACGATGTAAGCCGTTTTCCCGGGAAAAATCTAGTTCCTGAGAAATTAGCTTAAAGCGCGGACCGAGAGAGCCCGGGTTCGATTCCCCGCCCGGGAGAAGTTATTTTTATGATAAATTTTAATGAAATGCTCAATAATAATTAAATTTACATACGAAAACTAATAAATGGAAAACACTGGGCTAAATAATTATGAACTTGTATATGAGAAAGTTTGTCTGAGTTATCTCGGACCGATTTTTTTCTTTGAAATGCCTATGTCAAGCTATGTCCCCCAGACGAACTTAGCCAACCATATATTCTTAAAAGGCACAGAAACATTTACTTATACATAAAATTCTAGCTTGATGTTAGTCAGACACTTTTTTACACGCTTTCTCCTAGACTATATTATTGATAACTTAATTATGCTTTGAGAATAAACTTAATCAATTTAGTTTTTTAACTGAGACTAATGCATATAGCATTCATTATAAATGGTGGTAAGCTTAGGTCAGAAAATAAATCTCAAGTTCTCAACTAGATTCACCACCTTATGGCTATTCAATGGTTTTAAAATAACATATCTGTGAGTTTCGAGAGTTAATAAGAAATTGGTTGTTAGTTTTACACTTGGCGTTAAGCCCAATATTTTTTCCTGTTAGTTCAAAGTAAGGTCATTGCTTTGTGAGTAGCAAGGCATCTGGCTAATTGCCCCGTTTCAATACTAATACTGAGGAATGTTATGTGTAGAACATGTGGTAAATATGATAACCATTGTAGTTGTAGTTTAATAATCCGAGATAATAACATCTTTGTAGAGGATTAACAAGCTGAACGGATAATAGCCAAGAATTTTCAATGGTTCGTAAATTTAAAATGCTTTACTAACAGAATTTCCGAAGCACGTGTAAAGACCAATCAGTTAACACGATTTTTCTACTTTCTTACGAGAAAAATTCTAGATTTTTTTGCAAAAGTCTTTCCGATGCCGGAATGTCGTCAGAAATTTAAGAATGGGGTAATTCTTTAAAAATAGACGTGTGGGATATAAAGACCGAGTATGTTCGAACTCGGTCGGTTCGGAGGCTGAAATTGAGGCATTGCCAGCGACGTGGGGGCATGTTAAAAGTCTATTTCTAAAGAAACCGACTCAACGGAGGTGAGCATCGGTGTGCTAAGAAAATCTCAACTGATATTCCCATGTCTATTGGTAAAAATATAGGTAAATAAAATGGTTGGGCGTGAAATCTCACGTAAAAAGGGTTTCGTTGGTATTGTGAACATGAAATTAGTTAGAATAAGTGGGGGGGGGGGATAAGGGGGTTAGAATAAGTGGGGGGGGGGTTGAATGTTGATACTATTTGGCAAAATGGTGTGAAAAATTATACAATTTACACAAGTGTTTTATATTTTTGTAACCACTCTTTAATATCTTTCATTTGGTACTCCACTAAATTTTTAAAAAAAATATATTTTTCCCGTAACATGAATTATCCGCCATTTTAGATTCCCAGTTATTCAGATCAAATTGCTATTCTTATTTTATCTAGGCCCAGCTGACCGCACATTTTTTTCATATTTACATTAATAGCAGAAATATAGTTTTGGGGGGGGGGGGGGGCACGGAAAATTTGATATGTTTTGACAACATGCGGCAAGAACAATTATTAAAGACTAATTTTTGAAATCTACTCTTCAATACCTTTTATTTGATACCCCACTCAAAATTATTTTTTTCGCGTTACATGAATTATCCGCCATTTTGAATTTAAACGCTGATAATTTTGAATTCGCTATATTTTTTGCTCCGTGTGATCTTTAATACTAGAAATTTTCATGTTTTTATCTCTTTTAATTCAAAAGTTATTGGAACCTTAAAGATGGACATAGAGGCACAGGAACGAAACCATGAAGGTTTCTTTTTTTGGTTTTACCTACGAAACCCTAAAAACAGATTGTGTGGATAAACGTTAGGGAGATCTAAAGCTGAAATCCAATAAATGAAATATAGCAGTTATGAAAAGGTTCCAACTAAGTGTATACATAGAAAATTCATAATTCATCATTTAAGAGGGTGGTTAAATTATAATCGATGTATTATTCCAACACACCAAATTTCTCGACATCAATACCTATGATCAAAATGATCTAGTCACGATCTAATTTATCTAAGTATAATTAAAACAATGTTATAAGAAATACCTATTATTAGTGGTCGTTTAATAACAACTGTTAAGGTCACAAACATGTGTATAAATTTTATTGAAAACGAATGTTCATTTAGTTCATTTAATTAGCTCTGTATTTCTTAAACTTTAATGATTTTATGCTTTTACAAACAATTATAGTCAAATTTATTTAATTATTTATAAAATTAAAGTATCAATTCAGCAAAATTTAAAGAGCTCATAAATTAATCTGGGACTATCTGCAGTCTACTTTCGACAAACCATCCAAATTTCATAAAAACCAGATACTTTATAGATCAGTACTTTTGAAGTTATGGGTGTTAATAAATGTATGTTTATCTACGATTGATACGAAATATAAACATTATATCTCTGTTTAGATGCGTAGAAAGTGATTATTTACGTACTTCATACGATCATTTACGTTATTCATTGCGCATGCGCGTCTCATAATTCTGAAGAATTCCTTTTCTTTACCACGCTAGTGCGGTAAAGAAGAGGAATTCTTCAGCTTTACGCACGATTATCGAGTTTGTTTACATTTAACAAAACTAATTTGCTGTTCTTTTATTAAAGTAACTGTTTATATCGAGTTTTTAGTGAAAAAAAAAATGAATGAATCAAGTGACTATGACGAAAATGTGGAGAATAATACTCCTCCAGAAATAATTAATTCGGCAAAAAATACAACTCAAGAATTAATGCCATCTTTATCAAGAGAGAGATGCGAACTTACAAACAGCAAGTTTAGTTTTTCTATATTTATTAATCTAACAATCGCAGATAAAGTACGGTACGCAACTCGTGCGAAAACGGCATTTTGCATTGCTCGTGTGGTTTTACTACCCTCGCTGTCGCTCGGGTGCAAACTCCACACTCGCATACAAAATGCTACTTTCCGCACTCGACGCGTAATGTACTATTGTGCACATTTGGAAGGGAAACAATGGGCTAATTATGACCAACGTTTCAAATTTCAAAAACATCGGACGAGTAGTTTTTAAAGATATGTTGATTCGCAAAAATTGTGTGTCGGACCGACAGACAGGCAGACAGAACGACATACAGGCAGACAGAACGACAGATGGGCAGACTGGCAGACAAGGAACCAAAAATGTTCCCCTATGTCTGAAACGGATTTCTGTCTTGGAATTTTTGAAATCGGATATCTACTCTATTTCGATTATATTCTAAAGAAAATATAATTTGACCTTTTATCTTTAAATGAATATATATTTAAAAGAAAAAAACCAAACATTATTAACCACATATATTATAATAAAGCTTATTTAATTATACTAGAAAAAAAAAGATTATAAGACAAGTGAAAGAAGAATTAAAGAAATAAATACAAAGAACACAAACAATTTCTTTTGAAGAATGAAAAAAAAATAATAAAAGTTAGGTAACGAGGTGATAAACGATAAAAATGGTCGTATAACCGACTTTTTACCTTTAAAACCTTTATCCGTTTCCATCCGGGGGATATAACCAACAGGAAAAAATGAAGAGATGGAAAAAAAAATTCAATATTATAATATTAAGCTTTGAGTCTCCAGCCCTCTCCTTCCAAGATAGACTCTCCCTCTCTAAGAACTCCATTACATCCCATTCAAAAGAGTCCAAAAAATCATTTTCAGCATAAAAAGGTAAGGAAATAAAAAATAATCTCAATTTCTATTTTTTGGTTAAATTTTTTTTTTTTTATAATTTTATAAAATCTTCGTAATTTTTTCCTTCTTACCTTTTACTTTTTCTTTTCCATTTTTTTTAAGGAAAAGAAAAAATAAATAAATAAGTGAAAATATGGTTTAATGAAAAAAGTCTTTGCTGAAGAGACTACAACGAAACACGTTATATAAAAATAAAATATGAAATTGAATTTATATTATAGTTACTTTAATATTTTCTTTTGTGAATAAAAAAGTTTTATAAAGAACATAGCCAGGAATATCCTTTAATTTTCGATTCTCTGTTATTTTTAACTTTTTTTTTAATCGATAACAATACTCGTAGATAATTATATTTTATCATAAAATGTTAAGTTAGAAAGAATACGTTTTAAATAAAAGAAAATTTTTGAATTTAATAAATTAAGTTATTTTTCAAATGAGAGATAGTCAGGTGGAATAGCTGGATGAACCTGTGCACTGAAGAAAAAAGGAATTTTAAAGTTTTTTGAATTAATAATATTGTTAATATGTTTTCATTTTTAAAAAGCAAAAATGTGATAAGAAGACGACCTTACACAAAGGGTAGAAACGTCTCACAATTAAAGTCATGAAAATTATATAAATTTAATTACTTTTATTAACACCTGAAAAATCCATCAATAAATAAACAGGTCAAGTGTGTGCTAGTCAGCACACAGCAAGGGTCCGTAGGCCACACTATACAGTGTTTAACTGTAAAGTGTATAAACAGTGTTTTTTTAAAATGCTAAAAAGCTTACTTTGAACAATCTAAGGGTCTGATATTCTCAAAACACACTCTGATAAAGTATTTGTTTGCCACTGAACCGGACTACAACCATATAAATACATCGAAAAGACCATAATTATAAAAAAAAAAGTATTTTGTCAATAAAAAATATTATATTTTTTTCGAAATTTCCAAAAAGTGGTATCTTTACTTTTGGTCGAAGAATGTTCAGATTTTTTGCACTTCACATAAGCGAGATAGAGGAGGGGGACACGTTTCAAACCCGCTTCAAACTCGCCTACGCTCGCCCTATCAAAGTTATAACCAAAGAATTATATATTTTTGTAATCAGCTCGACGTACCCTTTCATATTATACCCCTGACGGTGTCGAAAAAAAATAAAAAAATTTTAACCCTTAAGTTTTTTACCCTAATTTTTTTGAAAAATATTTTTTTTAAGTCGCTATATTTTTAAAATATGTGGGCAGGTACAAGACACATACATGCCAAATTTCAAAGTGATCGGACGAAAGGTGTAGCCGTGAGAGCACGCGAGAGGACGGAGGGACAGACACACGCAGGAAAATATAAGGGTCCTTAGTTTTGCCTACGGACCCTAAAAATGAAATATACGAACCTGTGCACTTAAATCTATCAATCTTAAGTCAGATAATTATTTATTTTATCATAGCTTTCGATCGGTGAATTGAGCAGAATCGGTTATCATCTAGATGCAATAAACGCAGGTCTAATAAATTATGTGTATTTGAGATAGGAAATATAAATATAACAATAATAATATTTTATTTCCAAAAAATCCATTTAGAAACGGCAAAGTTCGTTACAAAAGGGTTATTATTCTAACGCTATCATAAGGTGCCCTATATAAGAAAACAATTTAATGAAATCAGTGAGAATAAGTTACTTCCTGAGAGATAAAACAATGTAAGAAAAGTGGGTAAGATTGTCAGAACTGTAGGCGGGTAAGGGTAGGTTAGAGACGAAGGGCCCTTTCAGGGAAGTCAAGATAGGGCCGAGGGTTCGGGCAACATCGGAGTGATGGATGATATACCAACACAACGGAATAAAACTTTTCCTTCCCTTCTTCCCTAAAGATAATTATTAGGAAGCAACTTTTCCACCTTACCTCCATCAATATCCAATAAATACTGAATAACAAAGTCAACTGCCAAACATCCTTATTTATAAAACAATATCAACAAGTTTAAAAGATGATTTTTATAATAAAACAAAAAACTTTTCACCCCTTTGAAAAAAAAATATATAAATTAGATTCACTTCAAACTATAAAAAAAAGGACAAGATTGAATCTCTAAACATTCTATAAAAACTTTTAAAAGAAATAAATTATGAGGACAACTTAATGAAGATGTAAATAAATTATAGTCTATCGTGAATAACAATCTAAAAATATGTTATTGAAGCGAGCATAAGCCAGCTTCTTTACATTTAACAAAATATGCATCTTGTCTGCTAGTATTTCAGTAATATTTACGTGTCCGCACGATAACTTAAGTAAAAGTAGGCCGATTTAGTTGAAATTTTGTGTATAAATGTTCCTTTTACTTAATGCCCAGACTAAGTTTGTTGGACAGCGTTATCCATCCAAGCGTCCTCACGCAATGCTCGCTTAAACGGGGTTTAAATTTAGGACAGGAAACTTAGTCTATAAATGTGACGATATACATGATATACATATACATATTATACGTGATACATATACATGATATGCATAATGACGTATACATAGTCTATAAAGTTGATCTTGATACAAGTAGGTGTTCTAGGGCTTAGGGTAATGAAGTGATTCATTTTTAACAATAGGTGCAAAGGAGATGATCGGGATGTGAAGTCTCTGGAATGGGGAGGAAGGGGAAGCGGGTGGCTCCCCCACTCCTCTACTCAACATTCTATACTCCAATCATCCTCTTTCACCATCAACTCATCATAATTAACTATTTTATTAATATTAAATATTTATTTAATTACTCTCGCTTCAATGATAGAGCCACGCGAAGGCTAGTAGTTATATACTTTAAATTATAATGATGTGAACGTTATTTCCTTTCTAACAAATAAAGAATACTATATGATAGCAACACTGTCAATTAGTTAGTTCAATGTAAAATAATAATACATTTATATACAATATGGTTTCACGTATACATATTATTGTAGATATGGGAGCATACATATTCATATTATCTGTGATAGTCACTAGTAACTAGTACCCCCAAAACTGGCGCCCAACGTGGGGCGTATAATATATTATATACGCCCCACGTTGGGCGCCAGTTTTGGGGGTACTAGTTACTAGTGACTGTCACAGATAATATGTATATGTATGCTCCCATATCTACAATAATATGTATAGGTAAAACCATATTGTGTATATTATTTTACATTGAACTATATCATTTACAGCTTGTCAACAAATAGTGTCACAGAATAATTTTAAGAATACTATGTATAGATCTATGGAATTAAGCTCTGACTGAGTTCTACTAAATAAACACCACTGATATCCGAGCAAAAAGAAGTTCCATCTAAATACAAAAATGTTTGATGTAATTTTTTCTTTATAAAACAGAATTGTTATTATAATTTATTTATTTTTGGAGAAGATAGCTTTTAGAGTTATTTTATTATTAAACCATCCGCAAATAAAATAAATAAATAAATAAAATGCGTAGATTTGGAAAAATACATACATATTATAATAATACTTTCGACAAATTTTAAAAACTGATTTTTTAATAATATATTTTAAATTGTACTTTACTATTTAAATAAATACAAATATTCTTTTGACAAAAATATTAAAACGACCTTTCCTAAGAAAATACTTTTATAAATCGGCATACTGCATCCTTTTTTTTGCATAATGGATAATTCCGTTAATACAGAAAGCGACACAGACAAATATTTACACTAAGTATAAAACGGGAGAAGATAAAAGGGAAAGCGGACCATAGATAAGAATAAAAATAACGAAATAATTATTCATAAATAAGCAGAGGATCACAGCCGGACTTAATTTGTATGCGAGGGAGTGAGATGCTTGCGGAACCCAGGATTCAGAGGCTTGGATTATGTATTCAACTGAGAACCGAGAGCTTCAAAAAGCCCAAAGAAAAAGACAAAGAAATTAGAATAAATAAACGAGCAAAAAGGGAAAAAGACGACTAGAGAAAAAAGTTCTAGAGCTAAGCTTTTAAAATGTTGACCTTTGAAATGAATAAAATACTAAAACATACTATTTTATTCTTACTCTTAAAAAAAAATTAATGCACGAAAAATAATTCTGTGGTTTTATTTCATAAGTTTTTCAACATTTATATAATTTAGCATTTTAAATCACTACATTTCTCTATGGATTCTCAAAAGATTAAATTCACTCTACATAGAAGGATCGTAATGACAATGATTGAGAATACTTAGATATTAAATATTATTTAGTTTAAAATTAATATTTATTATATAAATTAGTTAGAAGAAGTCAGTGAAATTTTTGAACAGAGTTGATTAATTAAAGTCTAACACATTTTATTTTACTACATTGTAGAGTTAATTCAGATATATACAGTCTACTCCCGATAAATTGAAATCTTGGGGGCCTCAAGAAAAATTCAAATTAACGAGAGTTTTTAATTACCCAGTGTTTTATTTATCGAGAGGAGACAAGGGAAAATTTAAAATTAACGAGAGTAGAGAAAACGTACATTGTACTATACTTACATACATAATACATATACAACATATGTACCGTACAATAAGATATACATGATATTTATAAGATATAAGGTGATATTTCATCCCTTAATTGGGAAATCTTGATTTGGTCAGATGCCTTAGCAATCACGGTCATGGCTGTTAAAATAGTGATGCTCGGCCGCTGCTCCCCATTGTCTATGTTCTCTAATACCAAGGACAACTTCATTCCGGTATGGTCTTGAAATTTTGGATAATTCCCTGATCTAATGGCTGTACCTTCGAGGTTGTGTTTGGTGGGGAAAAGAGCAGTTTAACATTGGTGAGAGGGGGAGGGTTGTTATGGACTGTACTTTTATCCATGAAAACTAAAATGCTGTGTCCTTTCCTTTTCATATCACAATCGCACAAGGTCGCTCAACACTCTTCCCTTCAAATTAACGGAAGGGCTCACATCTGACCTTCAATTTATAGCGTGTTTTCGAGGAAAAGATCTCCGTTCCGACTTCAAAGTACCGAGTGTATCTAAATACACAGGTTTTTTTCAATTTACCGAGAGAATCTCAAGGGACAGGAGTATTTCTTCAAATTACCGGGAGTTTCAATTTATCGAGAGTTTTAATTACCGGGAGTAGACGGTATATATATATATATATATATATATATATATATATATATATATATATATATATATATATATATATATATATATATATATATATATACAGGGTGGGCCTAAAAGCTACATTCTTCTCCTTTAAAGTTCATATCTATAACTTCAAAAAGATTGGGTGAAAGCCACGCAATGACGGTTGACGGTTTGAAATAGGGTCTTAAAAAAGTGGTTGTCCGGGTAGTAATCTTGTCTGGTATTATAGTTTTGTCAAGATCAAATGCTAAATTACACGTTTATGGAGGATGTTACCCCGTCCCCTCGCTCCTTGCAAACAATTCAATACTTGCAAGAGAATGGCCCAGACTTGAGGCAACATTGTGCTTAACACATCTTCAATATTTATTGTTGTTTATCAAAAGTATAGTACCAGACAAGATTACTACCCGGACAACGACTTTTTTAAGATCCTATTAAAAACCGTTTTTCATGGCTTTCACCCAATAGTTTTTCAATTTATAGATATGAATTTTAAAGAAGAAATATAAATTCATTAGAAGAATGTAGTTTTCAGATCCCGCAAACCCCATATATCTCTATCTACAACAAAAGCTGAGCTATAATTGTTAAAAAAGCGCGGTTTTTATGCGCACCCTGTATATATATATCGACTGTGTACCTGCATAACCTCGTAACCCCAAAAACTAAATTTTTTCAGGAGAAGCAAAAAACGTTGTTTTAAAAAAGTTTATTTTTATATTTTCTTTATATTTATTTTGATTTTAATTAATTTTACTGAAACACTTAAACGTATCCCACAACTAGTTAAAGACTTACAATGCATGGGGAGTTACGAGGTTTTGAAACCTTGTCGTAGACGAGGTTTTTTGTACACTTTAGTTAAATGATGAATACGAAGTATTACAATAACCCTATACATATATACTCGTATATTTCGAATTATTCGATTTATATGAAGAAAAGCAAATATCAATACTAATAAACTTTTAATGTATTCAATAAATAATAAGAGCTTTGCCTTTTTAAAAAAAAAACAAAAAACAATATCTGTGATTGATTCTTTTTTGTTTTTAAAATTCTATTATAATCTCTTTTCTTCTCTCTTAATATTTCGTCATGTTGAAAAGAGTGAAACATGAATAAAGGATCACAATCGTGAAACCGGCAATTTCTGGAAATTTCCGACAGGTGATTCCCTTGTCGAGAGATAATGTAAAGGTAAGTACGAAATGATTCATGAAGAGTGAGCAATACATCCATCAATAATTCATGTTTTATGTAAACCCTCCCCCCCCCCCACCTTCCTCTCCCCCCCCCCCCCCTCTCTTTTGAGGATGCTAAAGTAGAAGGTAGGCGGGTAGAGAGAAAACCAAGGGGTAGAAACTTCGCATCAACATACATTAGTTTGTATAGTGACGGCCAAGACCAATGTAAACATTCCGGTATATAGTATAACCTTCCCCCAGCCAAACCTTCTCAATATATTCTATCTAACCCTCCAAGGGCACAATCTTCCGGAATAAAATAAAAACAAGATACACACCTACCCCGAACCAAGTGACAAGACAAGGATTAATATCCGATAAACTACACAGAAATAAAAACAATATTATACAGGTGAACAAGTCGAGTTATCATCATTATAATAAATTGATTATCTTTCCATAAATAATCGATCATATCATAATACAATTGATAAATAAAATTAAAATTACCTAATAATTTCGTAGGCTGGAGGGTTCATTCAGAATGAAAGTCCTTCCAGTGTTATATATATTTTTATTGCATCAGAGCTTTCGCCCAGGGAACCTTAGCTTCAGTAATCTACAAATTATTTTTTTTACATTAATTGTAAAGGAAAAATCGGTCCAAGACAACTTTATCATATAGAGTTCATAATTATTTAGTCCAGTGTTTTCCATTTATTAGTTTTCGTATGTACATTTAAATATTATTGAACATTTCATCAAAATTTATCATAAAAAATCAAGCTCTCTCCGTCCGCGTTTTAAGCTTTTTTCTTAGATGTTTTCCGGGAAAACGGCTTATATCATTAGATTCTTCTTACATAAAGGCCAAGATTAAAATAATCTATAATAAATAAATTCAATTCTTTCATACTATACGATGGAACTTATACTATATTAACCTATTATTATTAGGAGCTTAAAAATAAAAATTCAACATTTTCTCCCTATGCTATTGGCTGTATACATACGAGTATGATTTGATTATTGTATATGTATTTGTGAATGTGTTACATCTAATTTTCTTTAGTGTTACTTGTATATGAGGTTCTCACCTTGGAACAATAAATTTTAAGCCACTGGGTAGTGGCTTAAAATTAGTTTTGGATACTTGCTAAGTTGCAAATTACTTTTTAAGGGTCTCAAGAATTTATAAATTATTCAATGTATATTTACTCGATTTGAAATGAAATAATTATTTAAATTGAATGTATTATTATTGTTTGTGTTTCAGTATGGAGCAGTTTGAGCAGCTGCTGACATGCGCAATATGTCTAGACAGGTATCGCAACCCAAAGTTACTACCATGCCAACATTCCTTTTGCATGGAGCCCTGCATGGAGGGACTCGTCGACTATGTTCGAAGACAGGTAATGGCTTTGTTGAATAAGTAGTTCCCTTTTCTTGTTTCCACTACGAATTCCCCCCCCCCCCCCCCAATCTAAACTAACTTAGAATGTGCCCCCTCCAGACCTAGCCGCTGGATACGCCACTGTATACATACACACATTTTGAGGTCCCCTGAGTCCAAAAAAGTGGTTTATAAAACATTTGTCTGTCGTCTGTCCGTGCAGACGTCTGCTTTTTAAACTACTGGGTGCCGATTATGACGAAATTTGACATAAATGTTCAGAAAAATCATATACCGAGGCGAAATCGAAAAATAACCTTAAGCTCCCAATTTGGGGGAGCTGCCCCCCAAAAACTATGAAAAAAGTGAAAAAATATTATTTCTCGAAAACGGTTACGACGATTTTGATTAAAAAATTCTAAAATGGGGAAAATAGCTTTAAACGCTATTTACGGAGGGAGAGAGACCGGGTTCGAATCCCCACTGAGGAGAAGTTATTTTTATGATATATTTTTAAAAATAGAAAACACTGGGCTGTCATTATGAACTCGTATATGAGAAAGTTTGTCTTAGTTGTCTCGGACAGATTTTTTAAATTGTTATTGGTTAACGCAACTACAAATTTAAATTTTAATAAGTTATAATGATAAGCATAGGTTTTGTGGCGGGAAAGACAGTAAGAGAAAGTAGTTCAAGACTATATTAGTAGTTCAATTATTATCTATAAATAGATAATAATTGATTTAAAAAAAAAAAAAAAAATTTAATGAGGTAATGTGAGGTACCTAATATAATATAAGGGGAAAAGATATATAAAATTTTAAAACAAAAACAAGCTTTTAGTGGGTTTTACTACTTTGGGCCTACGTACTCTTTTTGAATGCTGAATACACATACTTAGCCAATTTATTTATTACTACAAATTTGAGGAAAAAATTTATGTTGTTGGTTGGTTTAACGTTTTCTATATTATTTCACGTATTAGTCATTTAATCTCTCTTACTCTTGATTTTCAAAAGGGCAAAGTTCATGAAAAACCCGTAGCAAAGCATAATGTACCGCAGGAATAATAAAACGCTTGCATTTACAGTTTAATTTCATATGGAACCGACATACACAAGCCAGTGAAAATCCCCCTTTTTCACCAAGAAAATTGCGCAGGCATGCGCAAAGAGTCTGTAAGCAGGATTAATTTACGTATACAAGCAGATTTACGGGCGGTTACACACACTAACTCGGTTCATTATCTCTACATTCGCTTCTGTCAGATACTCGGTATCCTAGCTCGCCTTTTAGGCAACTCAGGCCGTTGTTTAATTGGCCTTATCAACTGGTAAGCATAAACAGAAGGGTTATAAAGGGGGGGGGCAGATAATAGATATAACCTCAAATCTAACATACGCTAGTCTGAATCAATTTAATTGAGAGGCACTCGTAACAGAATCCTTGGATAATTTAAATTTAATAATGAAACTCTCATACAGGAGGAACTGCAATGAGGAAAAAAATACGTGTGGTGTCGCGAGACACCCGGTAGGAACCAAGTTCCTTAAATTTTACATTAAATATAAATTATAAAATCACACTGCTAAGTACGTATACATTGCTAACTACTTATACATGGCGGAGTTAAGAGACAATCATTTCAAGATAAAAAGAACTTTTTATATACAACGTTTTTAAATTTTCTATTGAATCGTATGTAATGTTAATAATATAATTGTTATTGTTATATAATATATAATGCTAGTGAAAAAAAAATAGTTCCAAATTTATTTACTTCACATAAATGACAACTATCTAGACAGCTTATCTTAAACCTATAAAAGGATAAATCTTTGTACAACGGATCTCCCCAACACCAAATCTAAACCGTGCCATCGATATATTTGAAATAATATAATCGATAAAAAATATAATCGATATATTTCCTGTTATTCAATGTTTATTTCTTATTTATTTATAAAAATCACAAATTTGAAACCCGTCAAAATAGTCCAGGAGATAGCGTGCAAAAAAGTGTCTGACTAACATCAAGCTAGAATTTTGTATGCAAGTCAATCTTTTAAGACGTTTTAAGAATATGTGGTCGGCTAAGTTCGTCTGCGGGACATAGCTTGGTGAATAGGTGTTTGAAAAAAACAAACCGGTGGAGAGTGGCCATGTCTCACCAATTATGGTGGACAATGTGATTTTCATGATCTCGAGTACAAAATTAGTTAGTAGACCAAAAATCAAGTCGATGTTATTTTCACACTTGATAGGTTAGTTATTCAAATATTACTAAAAATCAACGTGGACACCTGTCAAGGGACAAATTAACATCGACTTGATTTTCGGTCTACTAACTAATTCTGTACTCAGGATCATGAAAATCACATTCATCTCCTGGACTAAAATTAAGATTGCGTAAATATGGGACATGGCAAAACAAATAAAATAACTTGCGGATTTTTTTCTAACTAGCTTTCCATACAGCAAAATTTGCTGAAAACCAATTAAATTCTGCTGAAAGATGGCTATAAGTATAAAAATAATGCATTGTCATCGTGTTCTGAGCTATAATAATCAAATTGTTTTGTATATTTAAGGAATAGAATATTATGCGCGGACGGTGAATTAATAAATATGGATCATCTGTGGGCTACCTTTGTCAAAGCATCCAAATTTCTAAAGCATCTCTTGAGTACTTTTAGATTTAGATGTTATAAAAAAAAATAAAAGTTTGTGTGCATGTAGAAGAGAAACAAATATGCTCAATAAAATTATATGGGATCAAAAATGGGATAATTATGACCTCTACTATTATTCTCTAAATTCCATGAAAACTGGTCCAGCAGTTTTTAAAATATGTTGGTTCTCACAAATATTGAACGACGGACAGGCTAGAGGCCAAAATTGGTCCCAAAAGCTATTATTCTGAATTTTTTAATTCGGAGACATAAAAAGAATTTGTTCTTCAGAAAGTTTATCATTATTTTTAACCTTCGGTTGCTAGGAATCAAAAGATAAGAAACGATTTGATGAAGCATAAGTAAAGAACCACGTTAATTATAAAATAAAAAAAAAATAAAATAAAATAAAAACTCTAATCCAGTTAATGAAATATGTTTACGTTGAAAATTATAAAAGAAAGATAGAAAAGAAAGATCATCAATAAGATAAAGTGGAACAGGTGCGTCGTTTCTCTTAGAAAATTCCAAGGAATTTTCTATAAATATGAGCTAACATTAAGAAAAACGACGGAAAAGCATTCCACAAAGAATTTTTTTTTGGCTTCTATGTAACAAAATAGTTATTGTAATGCCAAAAATTCATCAATAATTAAAATAGTTAGGCAATTAGTGTGGCACATAGCTTCCTCGTGTCCTATTGTTGGAAAAGTGGTCACATTAGATTTATATTTGTTTCGATTCCCAGCGCGGGGTCACACAATATTAAATTTGTGAATATGGTTGAAATTAACGTGGAACCATCTGCGGGCTACTTTTGATAAGCCAATCAAAGTTATTTAAAATCGGATTAGTACTTTTAAAGTTATAGGTGTTAATAAAAATATGTTTATCTACGATTGATTCGAAATATAAACATTGTATCTCTGTTTAGATACGTAGAATCTAAATATACGTGATCTAATCTAAAGATACGTGAGTCTTTACGTACTTGTATTCATTGCGCATGCACGTTTCTTCATTCATTTTTTTTTTTTTCCGCCCTAGTACGGTAAAAAAGAAGAATTCTCCACCTTAACACACGATTAGCGAGTTTGTTTACATTTAACAAAACTAATTTGCTGTTTGTTTAATTAAAGTAATTGTTCATATCAAGTTTTTAGTGAAAAACAATGTTTGATTTATGTCATTACGACGAAAATAAGGAGAATAATACGCCTCCTGAAATAATTAATTCGGCACACAATTCAACTAATAAATTAATGTCATCTTTGTATATCAAAAGAGAAATACGAACTTACATACAGCAAGTTTATTAAATATTTTTTTCTGTATTTATTATTAAAATTCAACAATCGTAGATAAAGTACGGTACGAAACTCGTGCGAAAACTGCTTTTTGCTTTCTCGTGTGGTTTTACTACCCTCGCTATCGCTCGGGTGCAAACTCCACACTCGCATGCAAAAAACTACTTTCTGTACTAGACGCGTAATGTACTATTATCCACACAAAGAAAGAAACGTTGGGCACAGAAGAATTTTGATTCGACCATTAATGGGCTAATTATAATCTACGATTCAAATTTTTTTTTTAAAATCAAGAAAGTAGTTTCTTACGATGTTGTGTTTAGCAAAACTGCATAGACCGACAGACTTAATACGAAATATATAATGTTCCCTAATGTCTAAAACGGATCTCTGTCCAGATATATCAAAATCTTACCGTAAGCTTACCTTCGGTAAGCTCGGAAGCAAAAACAAAAAATCGGTCCGAGACAACTCAGACAAACTTTCTCATATACGAGTTCATATTACATTGCCCAGTGTTTTTCATTTATTAGTTTTCGTATGTACATTTAATTATTATTGAACATTTTATCAAAATATATCATAAACATAACTTTTCCTGGACGGGAAATCGAACCCGGGCTCTCTCCGTCCGCGTTTTAAGCTATTTTAATCGATTTTTCCAGGGAAAACAGCTTATATCGTTAGATTCGTATTTAAATGGACTACATTTTAGCATTTCTTCATCAAAATCGTCGGAACCGTTTTCGAGAAATAATTTTTTTTTCACGTTTTTTCAGAGTTTTTGGGGGAGCGCCCCCAAATTTAGAACTAAAATTCATTTCTCGATTTCGCCTCGAGGTATGATTTTTCTGAACATGTATGCCAAATTTCGTCAAAATCGGCCCAGTAGTTTAGGCTCCAGGCGTCTGCACAGACGAAAGACAGACGACAGACGACAGACATTTTTTTTAAAACCTCTTTTTTGGACTCAGGGGACCTCAAAACGTGTAAAACCATCAAAATCTCAAAATCGAATTTTCGCGCCATCATAATACTTTCTCTTTATATGAGAAAGTAAAAATAGCAAAAAACATTTGAGTTTATTTGGAAGAAAAATTTAATAAATTAGAAAATAATGATACGTAAAAGCACAATATTAACATCACTAATGTGCCCTTCCGCGAAGAAGTTATATTCTACACAAATTAGCAGACAATGTTTTTTAAATCCTTGCCAAAGCATTTAGAAAAAATATAGTTTGTAAGATTAAAAATGCCAGGATGGTACTGAGATATTATAATCTGTTGGGTTATATTTCAGGAAAATAAAACCACAATGAATTATATTTTAAGCAACACCACAACGCACTTACATCGATTATTCTTCTTCTTATTTTTTACTCTAAGTTATGATAATGGCTATCTTAAGTAATAGCGTAATGAATAAATTATTATTATTTTTTGGAAGTCATCCAAATAATAATCCTGGTAAACTCCACTCCCAAGTTATAAGTTTATTCCTTAAAATTGTAAAAGATGGCTTTTTAATTTTTTTTATCCTCTCAAAAGTATACCATATCTAGTAATAAGTTTTTTAAATTAAAGGGCTGTCTTTTTAGGTACTTTTTTACTTTGTTACCACCCTAAAAAAATGTGGCAAGATTTTACTGGGATACCCACCGTTCGTTTACATTATTGTGTTTGACATTTATTTCAAATTAATTGACAATCTTAACTAGGGAATGTTCCAATATTCCTTTGGGACAAAGGCATATCACACTTCTGTAAATAATAAAAAAACTAATATCCGTTAGTCTAACTATCTAGTAAGGCAAAGTAACCTTTAATCCAATAAATTTAAAAAAAAAAAAAAGGAATCGTTGAATTAGAAAAAGGAATGTCCTGCATCGTCACGTCGCGTCGGACTCATCAGGGGCCCGACGATGCCTACCCAACTCTGGACCTGTACTAGATCAAGAAGATCAGATATAGAGCTTTCTTGATATGGTAAAGGTCCAACATCTTGTTGACGTAAGTCTGAAGTTCCTAAAGTCTGAAGTTTTCGAACAGTTCCTATGTGCCATTTTAGCGTGGCACATCCTTGGTGTCTCTCACTCACACAAATTGTGTGTGTATATATATATATATATATATATATATCAGTATATAGGGCGTCCTCCCCTTCGTGGGGTCCGTGTTTGCCTATGGATCCTAAAAAGCAAGAGACGCCCAGAAGTATGTAGAAAGAAAATATGGTTGTCCAAAGAGTGTGCTCTAAACGCACTCTTCTATTTTATAAAACTCACTATTATGGTATCGTTCAATCATAGAAATTAACAATAGAGATAAATAATCTTCGGAAACTAAAAAAAACCTTGTTTGTTAACACAAAAAATAATTAATCTAATTTGATTAGTATAACCTTATCTGATAAAAAATAAAGTAGAAAACAGAAAGCGCAAAGCGACTTGTTTATTTCCTTAAAACAAAAACAAGTGGAAATAAAGCCAAGCTTAGATTAGCAAGACAAATCGTCCGAGGGTTTAGAAGCAACAACATGTTGGTGTTACTGTTGCTGTGTCACTCTAAATCATTCTCTCTCGTAAACACTTTACGCCGTCAAACTCCGTAATCTCTTCTCTCATTAAATTTACTTTTTCGGTGTAAAATGTCTTAAAGAAATGTAAGTAACGTTTGGAAAAAGTCAATGTCACGATGGGATGGCAGCTACTTACAAATAGATTCTAATTTACATGTTGCTTTAGCAACCTTGTTTTGATTGCATTATGTTCGTTTATATAGTAACTAGCTGGATACCCGTGCTTCGCTACGGCGTGTTATTTTAATTTGATACGTTTAAAAACTACCGTTGAGAAACATTTAAATTATTTTACAATGCGAGAATATCTATAGATTCTGTCCCTCCCACTTATTTATATACCCCCTTCTCTTTGATAAAATAATAATTTGAAAATATCCTAAATTTATCCCCCTCCTAAATGAAAATATTACAAAACTATACATAACAACAATTACTGTACTCTTAAAGAGCTTTTCAACAAAATTGCTTCATGATTATAATTGATTATAATGTTAAATTAAATTCTATCCTATTTATTATTCAAACCTCAAACATTTTACACGAAATACAATGCAACACAAAAGATCACATAATTTAGTTTGCTATAAGATTAGTAGTATTTAAGATAATTTCTGAATCTTAAAATCTTAGCGTTTGATTACAGAATGTTTCTATAACGATGGATAGGATAGGGCAAGTAGATTTACTCGAAGAAGTTCATTAAGGCAACAGAGTTGATTTAAAATAAAGTTTTATGTGCATGCGTTTATGCGCATGTAGAAAAGTTTTGCCAAGTAAGAAGTTTAAGATTCGTATAAGACAAAAAAGTGTAAACTAATTATGACACAATCTTTAAATGTCATCAAAATCGCATGAGTAATTTTTAAAATGAGGTGGTTCCCAAAAATGATGAACCACAGACAGACACGAAGTCAAAATTGTTCCCTGATGTCTAAAAAAAAATCTGTTTAGGATTCATTTTAATTCGGGAAAATAAAAAATGTTATTCTTCAGATGATCGCAATACTTATATGGACTTTTTAAAAATACGGTTAAGATTACAGCCGTTCTAATGGAAACCAGAGATGTCAACTTAGAACAACATTGAGTCTTGTAATAATAATGGAGAGTGGACGATCTAAACTTACCAGTAATACTACATTTGGAAGACAGGTATTTTTAAGAATAGTTGCGATATTACTTCACAGATTATGTTATATCTGGGCTTTTCGATAGTCTTTGAATAACACATTAACTTTGTATAACATTATACAAAGCCTCTTGATTCATTACAAAATCAATTAATATTTCGTCCTCTTTGCTGGTTTACATCGTTAATACTTAATTTATTACAAACAATTTTCAACGCTGCAAGAAAAACGTTGCAAAACTATTTTACCGCTAACAGTCATTAAAATATAATACCGGTTTGGAAATCCCACACATGACTTCCATGAAATGTTGTGGTGTCAATACGTGAGTAAGAGAGAACTCAGTATTTACACCCACTTTCATGGAAGTAAAAACACTAAAATGCCAATATCTCCCAAACCGCTTGTCCGATTGTGCTCAAAAAGTATAGGTAAAATCTACCATATAGGACACATATATACCCCAAAAGGAAATTGAAATCAAATAAAGCCTACTGAAGTTATTGTCGACATACCGATTTCGTGCTTAAGTGACTGTAGCTCCGAAACGTCAGGTTTGCGCCATCAGTTTTTCCGACAAAAGTTCTAAAAAATCCCGCAATCTGCATCTCAATACGACGTCTTAAACCGTTGTTATAAAGGTTTAAAGTTCCGAATGAACGTATACGAACGGGTACTCTTATAGAAAAGGGCCCCCATTTTGTTTTTTATACAGAAGAGTTTATATCCCTTAGTCTAACTCTATTAAGACAAAGGGTCCGCTAGATTTTAAAACGGCTTATATCGTTAGATTTGTATTTAAATGGACTACATTTTAGAATTTTTTAATCAAAATCGTCGGAACCATTTTCGAGAAATAATTTTTTTTTCAGTGTTTTAGGGGGTAGCGCCCCCAAATTAGGAGAAAAATTCATTTCTCGATTTCGCCTCGGAGGTATGATTTTTCTGAACATGTATGCCAAATTTTGTCAAAATCGGCCCTGTAGTTTAGGCTCTAGGCGTCTGCACAGACGACAGACAGACGACAGACGACAGACAGACGACAGACAGACGACAGACGACAGACGACAGACGACAGACGACAGACGACTGACAGACATTTTTTAAAAACCACTATGCTCGGAAACAATGCTCGGAAACAATATATATAATATTTTTTAAAGTACCTACTCTATTTTATTTGCGTGTGATGTTTGATCGGTAGATAACGGCACCGCTTTCCTAGAAAGCCATAGCTTAATCAAGTTAAAACTTACATATTTATTTTTTAAAGTCAACTAGAAAAAGATCAATCGACTAAATAAAAAACCAGATTTCTGACAATGAAAAATGTTCCAAGAAGCAAAGCCTGTAATGTCTTAATTAAACCGATTTGTTCACACATGCTTTATTAAAGACCTCACTGTAATAAATAATCTATATAAAAAAAACGATCTCATCAATTTTAAAAGAGAAGTGTACAAGCGGTAGGCTTAAGCATGTTGTAATTAATGTTTAGATATTTATTAGCAATGAATGTGAGCCAAATGTTGAAGAATTTCATGTTTTGGCTCCCACCTCAGTCTAAACGGAATCCAACAGTAGAATTATTATCTCTCAATTTGAACCCTTCCTTCCTCATAACTATCATTTGAATTTAGCATTGTTAATTCTAAATATGTTTCGTAAATGGTATTTAAATCTTGTAAAACTGCATTTAGTAGTGTAGATTTAAAAAAAAAAAAAAAAAATGAATCTTCTGTTTCTAAATTTAATATTATAATTAAATATGCTAAGGTTCTACTCATTAATTATAAGAAATTCACAGAATAATAATTGGAATTCTTCTCAAAGATTAAAACTACTTAATTTCTTGCTTTTAACAAGTATTATACCTTTTTATAGGCTACGGCTAATGGCCTATTTGTTTTAATTAGTTTTTTTTTTTGTCAAACAATAAATGGCATTTTTATTCTTATTATAACTTTTTAACTATTTTATAATTTATGAAGATATTTTCATAGTAACTGAAATTTCTAATTTCTCATAAACGTAATATACATATAATGAGAGAGAGAGATAGAGAGAGAGAGAGAGATAAAGAGAAAGAGATAGAAAGAGAGAGAGAGATAGAGAGAGAGAGAGAGATAGAGAGAGATAGAGATAGAGAGAGAGAGATAGAGAGAGAGAGAGGGAGAGAGAGAGATAGAGATAGAGAGAGGGAGAGAGAGGGAGAGGGAAAGAGAGAGAGAGAGAAAGAGAGAGAGAGAGAGATAGAGATAGAGAGAGGGAGAGAGAGGGAGAGGGAAAGAGAGAGAGAGAGAAAGAGAGAGAGAGAGAGAGAGGGAGAGAGAGAGAGAGGGAGGGAGAGAGTGTGTGTGGACTTGGAGTACATTTCTCTCATCCCAAGTTCACACACACACAAAAAAAAATCTATTTAAATACAAATCTAACGATATAAACGATGTTTTTCCTGAAAAATCTAGTTTTTTAAATGTACCTGAAAATCAATAACGAAATTTAAACAACAAACTGTTGAAAAGTTTAAAATATCTTTAATTATTAATTAATTTAATTATAGATATGGAATTTAATTGAGAAAGTATTGTGATGTCGGTCCGACGTATTAAACTTTATTTTCTTTATTTGAGTTAAACATTAATTTTAATAGAATCTATCCATTATTAATTTCTTCATAGTCAGGAAGAATTACTTCAAGTCTTCCATAAATAGTTTTAATATTTATTTTTATCAGATTTATACTCACTTCCGTTTTTTGTCGTTTTCCCTCTTTTCTGAAGTACGAATATTTATGCTAATTGTTTTTGTGTGTTATTTTTTTCCTTTACTAAATGAAATTTACCAAGCTAAAAGTTGAGTGTTTTCTCCACTTTTTCTTCACTAGATAAAATTTCCCTATCTCTTAATGTATTAAGTATAAAGAAGTGGCGAGCAAATGTTGAAATGTTAGAAGTGTTAATTTTCCCTTAAAATGCTCAAGTAAATTTAACTGAATTTTCAGTCTTTGATTCTCCTAAACTTCTAGAGTTTATATAAATACCTATTAGAGAGAAAATGTTTTCAAGTCGAGCTGAATAGAGAGGAAAATTAAGTAAAATTAAGAGGAAAAGCCTTTAAAGAGAAAAACCATAATTATATACGGATGAAAATATATACGAGTCCGAGCAGAAAATTCCATTAACAAGAGTTTTAGATTTAATTTTAAATAAAGAAGGTTCCTTTACGAAATTCATTCTTTAATAAACAATTATCTATATATAGACTCGTTCTTTTGAAGTTTTATTATTTAATAAAAAAAGGATAATATCTGTGATAATACGTTGTGTAAGATGGGCTTAATTGTGAGCTCTTGCGTCCATTAAGATACTAAATTAGTGGTTTCTAGCGAGACTTAGTGGAACTAACAAACAGTAAATAATAAACTTAAGGAAGTTTGTAGAGTAATACAATCAGTCCGTCAAACTGCAAGTTTCTAAAAAAAGTTTTGCTAAAACTATCTTATATACACCCATAAAGCCATACCCATAATGCCATACTCATAATGCCATACCCATAATGCCATACCCATAATGCCATACCCATAATGCCATACCCATAATGCCATACCCATAATGCCATACCCAAAATGCCATACTCATAATGCCATACCCATTCCATATAATGTTCATCCATATGTGATAGACGTGTGTTAATCTATACGTGTTCCATTCTCATATAATGTTAATGAATTTAAATCCTATAATATCTAACTAACTGATATTAAACATTTTCATAAACTTTTTTTTTTATCAATCATGGAAACCAGATGTTTCCAAAGAAAACTACTTATACAGTGTGTCCCAAGATAGAGTATCCCAGAGGAAAAACATTTCTTATTTTTAGGTTTTCGAAAAAAAAGTCATTCTTTATAAATACTCCTGCTTGTTCTTAAACCTCTAAAAATGATAAAATTTTCATGATTTTGTGTACAGGATTCTCTGTTTTTGAAAACTTTAAAACATGACCAAGAGTAAACTACCTTCATTTTTGATAGTATCGAAAAATATTATTTAGAAAAGTCGTTCAGAATTGCAAAAAAAAAGTATAAGTATTAAATATTAATTTATTTTATAAAAACGAAATAAATTACTTATAAATCAAATATTTAGCTAATGCATAATAAAATAAATATATATATATCATCACAACTAATTATTTATTCTAATCTTAACATCTATAATTAAGTATCACAAAAAAACTAACAGAGTTGAAAAATATAAAAGAATTGATCATTCAAATGTATTGCCACCTACATCTGCGCAAATTTTGATTCTATTTATGAATTCTTTATAAGCCTTTGAACTTGCTCAAGGGGAATAATTGGCAGTGACCTGTTTAATTCTTTCCTTTAAAACTATTTGTTGTCATAACAATTATCACACTTGTTTATTATAAAAATCCAAAGAGAACTATTTGTTGTAGTTAGCTTATTGCTTATTTTTAGAAAACAAACTAAAATTTAATACTTCAGAAAATTAACTAAAATTTAATAATTCGTAAAAGAAATTAATATTAACTATTTATACATTTTTTGCAATTATGAATCATTTTTAGGGTCCGTAGGCAAAACCAAGGACCCTTATATTTTCCTGCGTGTGTCTGTCCGTCCGTCCTGTCACCTGCTCTCATGGCTACACCTTTCGTCCGATCACTTTGAAATTTGGCATGTATGTGTCTTGTACCTGCCCACATATTTTAAAAATACAGCGACTTAAAAAAATTATTTTTCAAAAAAATTAGAGTAAAATAACTTAAGGGTTAAAACTTTTTCATTTTTTTTCGACACCGTGAGGGGTATCATATGAAAGGGTACGTCGAGCTGATTACAAAAATATATAATTCTTTGGTTATAACTTTGATAGGGCGAGCGTAGGCAAGTTTGAAGTGGGTGTGAAACGTGCCCCCCCCCCCCCCCCCCCCTACTATCTCGCTTATGTGAAGTGCAAAAAATCTGAAAAAATTCCTGAACATTCTTCAACCAAAAGTAAAGATACCACTTTTTGGAAATTTCGAAAAAAAGATTATTTTATTTTTTATTGACAAAATACGTTTTTTTCTAACTATGGTCTTTTCGACGTATTTATATGGTTGTAGTCCGGTTCAGTGGCAAAAATATACTTTATCAGAAGTTTGTTTATGTGTTTTGAGAATATCAGACCCATAGGATAGTTCAAAGTAAGCTTTTTAGCATTTTAAAAAACACCATAAATAGGGTACTACTTAAAATATACAGTGTAGCCTACGGACCCTCGCTGTGTGCTGACCAGCACACACTTGACCTGTTTATTCTAAATAATATTTTTCGATATACCATCAAAATTAAAGGTAGTTTACTCTTAGTTATATTTTAAAGTTTTCAAAAAACATATAGAACATCCTGTACACAATATGAAGAAAATTTTATCATTTTTTACTAAGTAATACTTAATACTTAATTTGAAATTTGTCTAACTATCTAGTGAGGCAAAGTTACCTTTAATCCAATAAATTTTGAACAAAAGAATAGTTCACTTGGATTTAATAATAAATAAAAAATAAATGAAGTATTTGGGTGGGTAACAAAGTAAAAGAGTGCCAGTCTCTAACTATACAGATTTATTTGATAAAATAAAAACTAAAATATTTTTTTATTTGCAGGTAAAATGCCCAGAATGTCGAGCGGAACACAGGATCCCTTATCAAGGTATTCAAGGATATCCAACCAATGTTACCCTTCAAAGATTTCTAGAGCTTCATATAGAAATAACTGGAGAGCAACCCGACCCAACAAGGTAGAATATACTAAACTCTTTTCTTCTATTCCCTTAAACATAGTCTGCCAATTAGTGTGGCACATAGCTTCCTCGCGTACTATCGCGTATACACTAATGATATATAGGTACCCTATTTCAATCCATTAATTTCAAATTTATTTCATTCCCCCCTCCCCTTTTTATAAATCTGTCAAAGTTGTTTTCACATTTTAACATAAATAAAAGTAACAATTTGCGCTACGGCTATCTGAGGGCTACTGTAAAAAAAAATCAAATTTCTTGAAAATAATTTAATTACTTTTGAAAATAAATGTGTAAATAAGTGTATTTGTGCGCGTGTGAAAAAAAAAAATAAATAAGCGCAGAAGGTTGAAACTGGATATATGGGACAAACAATGGGCTAAATATGACCTACCATACAAATTTCAATAAAAATTGAAGGTGTAGAAATTAAGATATGTTGGTTCGCAAAAATTGAGCATGGAACCAAAAATATTCCCTGATGTCTGAAACGGATTTCTGTCTTGTAATTTTTGAAATCGGATAATAACATTTTTTCGTTCTTCAAAACGATAAAAAATAGCTTCAAAACGATTTAAAAAAAATAGCTTCAAAACGATAAAAAAAATAGCTTCAAAACGATAAAAAAAAAATAGCTTCAAAACGAGCAAAAATATCTTTACCTTCGGTAAGCTTGAAAGCAAATATGGATAAATCCAGTATATTAATAGGTATTTTATTTAAAATACTTAATAATTACAAGATAAAAAGAACTTTTTATATACTACGTTTTTAAATTTTCTGTTGAATCGTATGTAATGTTGATAATATAATTGTTATTGTTATATAATATATAATGTTAGTGAAAAAAAATAGTTCCGAATTTATTTACTTTACATAAATGACAACCATCAGAGAGCTGATCTTAAACCTATATAAATATAAGGACAAATCTTTGTACAACAGATCTTACAACAGATCACCAACACCGAATCCAAACCATGCCATTGATATGCCCCTGTGTTGTGTAGGGACAGTAAGAGAAAAAAAATGTGTACAAGTAAAGAAGTACAGATGCAGAAAAATTAAACCGATACCTAGGACACAAGTGTAAACAAACCTGGTTGTCACACGTCAATTAATTTATTTCTTCGTTTACTTTACCTTTTCCGCTGTCATTCAATGATCTCTTATTTATAAAAATCACAAATTTTAAACCCGTCAAAATGAAAATTGTAAAAATGGGTTATGGCAAAATAAATAAAATAACTTGCGGATTTTTTCCGAACTAACTTTCCATACGGCAAAATTTGCTGAAACCCAATTAAATTCTGCTGAAAGATGGCTAAAAGTATTAAAATAATGCATTTTCATCGTGTTCTGAGCTATGCTAAAAGTTTCAAATCTCTAGCTATTCGGGAAGTTAGTTAGAAATCGATTGCCAGATTTGTACCGGACAAACAAACAAACATACAAACAAACAAACAAGAAAACAAGCTAATAAAAACGTAGTAAAAAGAAGTTAATTTGATGCTAAGGTAGTTAAAGCTATTTATAATAACTTTTTCAAAAGACAAGTAAAGGAGAGAAAACTATAAAATCTCTAGATCTGCTCCTTCCTGAAAGTTCATCATATGTTCAGAAAACTTGTTTGTGATGTGTATTATTTATCATGTTTAGTAAGTCAACAAGACTCAAGTGATCATTCTTTTAAAGAAAGTGTAAATTTACATTACAAAAGCTAACTTAATTTCTTTCTTTCTGAAGTCGAGAATAAGGGAAAAAATATAACAAAGCAAAAGAGATCTTTGAGTAATATCCCCATTTCAATATAAGGACACTGAAAAATCTTCTTTTTTTGGCCTTTGTGAAGGCCTGATATATATATCTATATTTATCTTACACTTTCTAAGTTGAATTGTAAAATAAGGAAGGAAGAAAATTTATTTAATGTAAAACACGATGAAGAAGAATAATATTTTTTCTTCTTATTTTATACTAAAAAAATATATTTATTTGAAGAAGCTATATTATATGATGGCTATATACAAAAAAATCGGGTACGGGATACTTCGGAACTTTTCCTCACTTCGGAGGCCACTGAAATATTTATAATTGAAGACAAATAATTGGAAATATTAATAATTGGAGTCAAATATTTAAATTAAATTTGGTGGATTGTTTGGCATACAGACAAACAAACACACACACAAATACATCACAAATACATTCGTGACAAATTTCAACTCGATCGGACCACTTTTCGATTTTTTACAATTTTTTTAAAAATGTTTACTGACTCAGCAAACTGGGTTGAAGATTTTCCGGGTGGCATAACTAGAAGTAAGGACTGATTTTTCTGCCAAGTTTCAACTCTCTAGGTTAAATACCCTGGACGCTACGATGATAACACAATAACACACACAAAGACGTCTTGCTCAGGAGGTCTTAAAAACACCCAAAGCGATAATTCCCCTTGAAATATCGAAAAAAATGGGTGAAAGTGAAAACAATACTTTTCCTACCACAGGTGAGGAAAAGTGAAAAAGATATTTATAAATGAATCAACATCAAATATAATTATAATCATACTCTTACGTTATACCTAATTATTAAAAAAAAACAACACTGAATTAGTCTTTTCAGATGCTCCATTAAAAAGTTCTAAAAATATAATTGCGGTTCACTCATCTACATTGCTAATATAATTCACTAACTGCATTTCCACTCAAGAAGTAAAGATGGTAAAATAAAATGAAAATAAGATACAGTTTGAAGAGGGAGAATGTTTCTTTCCACCTTATACAAAAGATAAAGTATAAAGAAATGCATTATTATAAATAAAATAAATCTGTCTTTATCAGATAACAACGGTAACCTCTTATCTATGATATATATCGTAATAACTATGTAGAAGTTTATGTATTACATAGTTGTAGATGTTTTAAGAAACATCTGTTTCCTTTACGTTTTAAGAAACGTGTTTAAATAGAAAAACTTTTCAATGCTCAACTAACAAACGAGAAATATAACTAATGATTTATCTTGCTATTATATTATTAAGTATTTTCTTATCTTCTTCATGTCTTTCCTTATAATACCATTTTTTTATGAGGTCTAATGCAAAATTAAAATTATGGACAATAGAAAATATGACTGCAACCTTATATATGAATTTTAATAACATTTATAAATTAAATGCAAATAGATTTGCTAAAGCAACAACATTTCACCTTAAAAATGACTGAAGAATGAGCTATATTTTTTTTTTAATTTCTTATAACCGTAGTATATATTAAGAGGAAGTATTGTGAAGACAGGAAAAATTAGATTGTGACTGATTTTTTACCTGAGACCAAAAAAAGTGGTTTAAACTGATGTGTCTGTCTCTATATCTGCAGCCCGTAGTCTGTATAGACGAGGCTCAACTCGTCTGCACAGACTACGGGTGAATTAAGCTTATGAATTAAGCCAATTTTGATGAAATTTACCATAAATGTTTAGAAAAATAAATGTTAGCTATAAGTTTGGAAGCACTGTCACCTAAAAACTCTTTAACAGTTCCAATGAATTTGATTGAAACATTCTGAAATGTTTTAAGAATTTAAATATGAATTTAACCAAATAAAAATTTCGAGATATTGATGAATATTATTATGTATTTGCTAAAAATCAAGCACTAGATGTAAACGAGCAACTGTAGAACAACTTCCGAGCTTACTGAAGGTAACGCAACTCTGCGATAGATTTGAAGAACGACAATATTTTGCCTCCGATTAAAAAATCCGTTTCAGACATCAGGGAACATTTTTGGTTCCATGTCTGTCTGTTGGACAGATAGACCAACAGACAGTGTCAATCAATTTTTTCAATGACATTTAGAAGGTAGGTTACAAATAACCCATTGATGACGCCATATTAGATTCAACCCTCTGCACCCATTTGTTACTTCCACATGCGCACAAACACACAATTATTTACACCTACATCTTCAAAAGTACTTATCTGATTTTTATGAAATTTGGATGTTTTGTCAACAATAGCCCCAGATTAATTTCAACTGTCTCCGCTCTTTAGATTTTTCTAAATTAATTGAAGCGAGTGTAAGCGAGCTTCTTACATTCAACAAACTATGCATCTTGTCTGTCTGTCTGTCAGTAACGTTTACGCGCGTGACGATAACTTGAGTAAAAGTTGACAGATTTAGTTGAAATTTGGTATACATATGATCCTCTTACTAATACTCAGGCTAAGTTCGTTGGACAGCGTGATCCGTCTAAGAGTTCGCGCGCAATGCTCGCGTAAACGAGAGGTTCAAAAATTAAATTGGAATTTCAGGACAGGAAAAGATTCTATCGTCATCTATTCGATGAGACGAACATTTTTTTAAAATAACATTTTTTATTAAAACCAACAGCGACACCGCTATGAATTAATAAATATCGCTAAAACTATTAAAGCGGACCTAAACGTTTATAATATAATAGAGAAAACAACCTTTTTACCAATATCTTACGTTCTAACGTAACGATTTTAATAAAACTTTATAAACACCATCTAATGCACAATTGAAACAGGCATGTAAATGTAAATTTCAATTTGATACATGCAGTAGTTTTTTTTTGTATCAAAGAGATACATTTTAAAACTAATTGAGAAGGAGATGTGTGGTTAGAGGAATAGTAAGAATGTGGGGTGGTTACCTTACTACTAGCTGCTGTACTACTACGATACCTTATCTATCAACTCATCATGATTCATGATTATCTATTTTTTCAATATTCAATACATATTTATTACTATATGCTCGCTTCAATGATAGAGCCACGCGATATCATATCTAGCAAATAAAGAACTATACAATTTTGACAGTTTTAAAAAAATGGGGAGAAATTTAATAAATGTGACAAAAATAGGTTGTAAAAGCATAAAATCAATAAAGTATACGAAGAAGGAAGCGAGGAAGCTATGTGCCACTCTAATTAGCAGCCATTTTTTAATATATTTAACCCTTAAATGCTAATTGGTAAAATGGTAATTTGATGGCTGGTATTACTAAACCTTCGTCGATTCGACTAACATTGCAGAAAATACATATTTTGGGTTGAAATTACATTTTTACAAAGAGAAAACTATATTAAGAACTCATTATTAAATCTTTTAGTGAGATATACAAACATTTGATGACAAATAACTTAGTAGGAACATCAGAAGAATCTGAAATTGAATGAACATCAACAGGTAAGCTCGGAAGCAAAATTTTTAAATCTGAACCATGATTGAAATCTTTGTTTCAATTGCTATAGAACTTTCCACAAGATATCTCTGAAAATCTTATTTCCTACCCAGCCTTCAGAATATCAGATTGTCAAGTTCACTAAAATACAAAATACATTTCACTATTTTATCTGTTTTTATAATATAAATCTAAAGTATTATAAACTATTAAAAAGGAAACGTACAAAATAGCATATAATTCTATGAATAGATCACCAAAATTTAAGCCAAAATGAAACATAATATTCGAAGATTTCTCATATATAGTTGACGTGTGTCATATCAGTTTAGTATGCTCGTATATTTAGTTAATCGAGTAATCTTCTCAGAAAATGCTCCAGGTGCACCATGGTGGTTGAATGCACCAGGTCCCATGCCCCAGGCTAAAAGCCCTAGGCCCTTTGCTAAGTGCTACAGGCCCCAGATTATCGGCCACTGGTCTTTGGCCCAAAGCCAATTACCCTAGGCCCATTGCCCCTTACCCTTAGGCCTATTGCCCCTTACCTCAGGCCCATTTTCCCAGGATATAGGCTCATTCGACGACCAATTAATTACCTACGTTCATTACTAAACGTTAGTCGAATCGACGAAGTAGCTTTGACGAGAATTTGCCAGAAAACGAGTGTATGCTCAAAAGGACTACTACCGCTACACTAGCAGGTGTGTTACTAACCAGTGCAAGAACTGCAGAAGGATGGGGTACCAATCACCATCGCATACGAGCGTAAAAGGTTAAGGTTCAAACTGTCCTCATCGATTCGACTAACATTAGCATTCCAGGGTTAATAATAAATAAATAAAATGTAGTATCCCTATGTATATGAGAAAGTTTTGTCGGAGCAACTGATTTTATCTTCTATTTGTCTGGACAGATAGTGTATACTTGCGTATTTAAGATTAAACAGTATACAGTTACGCTCAACCACAACCAATAAATAATAAAATCATACGTGACTAGTCCATATTAAGGAATAATTAAATATTGTGCAGCTAAACGTATTTAACATATTTCTTTTTTGGTTATTGCATCGGTGGTTAAGCTGCCACACGATAGTTGCTATTTTTATAATTAGAAATGACGTGAGTTTAGTTTTTACGGTGAGAAGATTATTCGATGAACTAAATATACGAGCATACTAAACTGATATGACACACGTCAACTACAATATGAGAAATCTCCGAATATTATGTTTCATTTTGGCTTAAATTATGGTGATCTATTCATAGAAATATATGCTATTTTATACGTTTCCTTTTTAATAATTTACAATACTATATTGTAATTCTAATTTTATGTTTATATTTATAATATAAATATAGATAAAATATTAAAATGTATTTTATAGTTTAGTGAACTTGACGATCTGATATTTAGAAGGCTTGGTAGGAAATAAGATTTTCAGAGATATCTTGTGGGAAGTTCTATAGGAATTGAAACAGAAATTTCAATCATGACTCAGATTTAAAAATTTTGCTACCGAGCTTACCAAAGGTAACGGAAGCTATGTGATCGTTCTGGAGATCGAAAATATTTTATGTTCCGATTTCAAAAATTCCAAGACAGAAATCCGTTTTAAACATCAGGGAACATTTTTGGTTCCGTGTCTGTCTGTCTGCCTATCGCTCAATTTTTGCGAACCAACATATCTTAAAAACTATACACGCCCGATTTTAATTAAATTTGTATGATAGGTCATAATTAGCTCATTGTTGGTCCCATATAGGTTTCAACCTTTGGTCCCACATGCGCACAAGCATATACACTATGTGTGCAATGCAGTTGTCTGCTTCCAATATTGAGCTGAGCGTGCATTTTAATCTTAAACAATAAAAATTTAATTTATAAACAGCTGAAATCGGATCAAAAATAATAATATTTCTAATTTTTAATTAATTTTTTTTTTTTTCTATTTTACCCCCCTCTTAAATTAAAATATTTCAAAAGAGAACATAACAACAATTACTGTACTCTAAAAGTGCTTTCCAACGACATGCATCATGAAGGGCATATATGCCCTTCATGATGCATGTCGTTGGAAAGCCGTATATATACTAAAAAAGTCGTATATATACTATTTTAACTTTCGTACCCCGTACCCCTGTGTACCAATTTGGACCGTCTCAGATTTATACCTTTCAGTGGTTGGTCACTATGACCGTGCCGAATTTTGTGTGGATTGGTTCGAAATAAATTATATAATATTATAGTCCAGGAGATAGCGTGCAAAAAAGTGTCTGACTAACATCAAGCTAGAATTTTGTATACAAGTCAATCTTTTAGCGCCTTTTAAGAATATATGGTCGGCTAAGTTCGTCTGCGGGACATAGCTTGGCAATAGGTGTTTGAAAAGACAAACAGGTGGGAAGCGGCCATGTCTCCCCAATTATGGTGGACAATGTGATTTTCATGATCCTGAGTACAGAATTAGTTTGTGGACCGAAAATCAAGTTGATGTTAGTTTGTCCCTTGACAGGTGACCACGTTGATTTTTAGTAATATTTGAATAACTAACCTATGAAGTGTGAAAATAAAATCGACTTGATTTTTGGTCTACTAACAAATTCTGTACTCAGGATCATGAAAATCACATTGTCCATCATAATTGGTTAGACATGGCCGCTCTCCACCGGTTTGCTTTTTTCAAACGTCTATTGCCAAGCTATGTCCCGCAGACGAACTTAGCCGACCACATATTCTTAAAAGGTGCTAAAAGATTGACTTGTATACAAAATTCTAGCTTGATGTTAGTCAGACACTTTTTTGCACGCTATCTCCTGGACTATTAGCTTGTAAAAGCATAAAATCAATAAATTACGTGATAGGATGCGAGGAAGCTATGTGCCACACTAATTGCCAGTCTATAAGTCTATAATAAGATCTCTTTCAAAAAATTGACTAGTGTCTACATCTTATCTTAATACATAAAGTGGGCAAGCAATAAAAATGTATTAAATACCATTTAATTAAAAATAGATAAATATGATCAAATTGCATGTAATAGAAAGCGTATTAGATGAAGCTTAAAACCTTAACTAAGTAAGCAAAGTTGGTCTAATCCTCTCCAATGTATTTGCGGTTTAGAGGATCCAATCGTCAGGTTTATCATTTGCTCCAAGATCCAATCACAGCTGTGGAAATATTTACTTGTAAGAGTCAATCAATTTCAACATCCTAACAGAGTAAGAAGAAAACTCTTAAAAATACTTTCAAATAGCGTCACAAATTACAAATTTAAACTGATGTCTTGTGTAACTTCTTTAGATAATATATAGTTTAAAGAATATTTAAATAAACGGGAAAGTAGATAACTTCATTATAGCTCATATTTAATTTGAAAAATAAATATTTCATTAAATACTATATCCAGATTGAATTAGTTTCCATCCCTACTTTGTAATATAATTAGAAACTTGAAATAAGACTACAACTGTTTTAATTTTACCTTACCTACAAATTAAAATCAATATTCGTCACATGAAAATCATATTATGTATATCATACTTCTATAAATATTACTGACACATAAAAATCGATCACGTTTCAGTTTTTGCTTCTCATTACCCTTATACTAAAAAATCTTAATTTTTCAGTGTGAAAAAGTAAAAAATTGGACGCGGGGGCGTCTTGGAACTTTTCCTTACCAAATAATTCCAAAATGGCGGCAGACATTAAATTTGTGCAAATTTCAGCTCAATTGATGAAATATCCCCAGGTTCCGACATTATTTAGCTTTATATTTTTTAAAGTTCAAAAAGTCATACTACCTAACTCCCTCGGCTATGCCTCAGAATTTAATTTCATGGTTCCTTTGGCTACGCCTTAGGAACTAAAACTAACAAAAACGCTCAGTGTGTAATGACTTTGTTTCGTCCCTTGGTGCATCAATAACTATTATCTACGATTGATACGAAATATAAACATTGTACCTATCTCTGTTTAGATAGGTAGAAGGTGATTCTTTACGTACTTGTATTCATTGCGCATACGCGTCTCATAGTTCTGAAGAATTCTTCAGCATTACGCACGATTAGCGAGATTGCTTACATTTAACAAAACTAATTTTAGAAGGGGTGTAGGTTCAATAACCAAAACAACGTCTTCACACAAACTAATTGTATTTGTAACAATTGACCTGTTTCGGCTGATCTAATGCAGCCTTCTTCAGATAAACTGTGTAGGTTATATAAGTAGACTTTCAAAATGCAAGAATTTTCAAATGCTCACTTCTATGATGAGTCGCTATCACACACTGGAGAAAAACACAGTCGAGGATCTTAAGAAAACTAATTTGCTGATCATTTATTAAAGTAACTGTTTATATCGAGTTTTTAGTGAAAAACAATGAGTGAATCAAGTGACTTTGACGAAAATGTGGAGAATAATACTCCTCCAGAAATAATTAATTCGGCACAAAATACAACAAATGAATTAATGCCATCTTTATCAAGAGAGAGGATACGAACTTAAATACAGCAAGTTTATTTTTTTCTGTATTTATTATTTAAATCGAACAATCGTAGATAAAGTACGGTACGCAACTCGTGGGAAAACAGCATTTTGCATTGCTCGTCTGGTTTTACCACCCTCGTTGTCGCTCGGGTGCAAACTCCACACTCGCATGCAAAATGCTACTTTCCGCACTCTACGCGTTTGAAATGTACTATTTCAAAATAATCGCAATAATTTGATAATAGAAACGCATTTTTTAATTATTAATATAACATTGTGGTGACAATATTGTTGCTTTCTATTGACCTCTCTAGTCATAATTTACTATTAACACAATTTCAGTGTTTTAAAGCGCAGACAATCGTATTTTAATGGTAAAATTCCTTAATATTTTGATACTACCAGGGGAACACGTGTGGAAAGGGAAAGCAAAGAACGATAGTGGGATGCCCAAACATTTAGAAAGGGAAAGGATAATACTGAATCTGGTTTAGTGTATATGAGTGTACAGAATGCGGCAATAAAACATTTGTTGGGGACCCATTGTTTCGGGAATACCAGCCAACCTAAAGGAACTCAATGCTATTAGGAGCTTCCTAACACCATAAAATATAAGGGCAGTTAGGAAGTTATTGGGTATGACCAACTATCTAGCTAAGTTTATTACGAATTTAAAGTGATAAAACTCAGGCACTGCAGGAGTTATTAAAAACCAATGACATTATTAAGTCCCTTCCTTCTAAAATTTGTAGCTGCTGATAGCAATCCTTTTACCCTCGTAAACTTTAACATTTATAGATGGAAAGCGCGATGTGAAGAATTATTTCGGGTATATTGGAACAACCGGTTAGAACGGATAACGTGGATCATGGGAACCTGTTGCATATTCTTTTAAATTATAATTATCTGCTATTTGATTTAATACGTACTAAAAATGATTGTATGTCACTTATAAGAACATTTCACCAGAAATATAAAATTATACCAGAAATTTTTTACTTTACTACTAATTAACAAGTAAAGTAATTTACTTCTAATTAAATTTGAAAAGACCAAGAAAAATAATTACTAGATTAAAAGAACATTTTATATACTACATTTTTATATTTTATGTCATAAATCATAAATTTGAAAGCCGTCAAAATGAAGATTGTAAATATGGGATATGTCAAAACAAATAAAATAACTTGCGGATTTTTTCCGAACTAACTTTCCATACAACAAAATTTGCTGAAAACGAATTAAATTCAGCTGAAAGATGGCTAAAAGTATTAAAATAATACATTGTCATCGTGTTCTGAGCTATTCCAAAAGTTTCAAATGTCTAGCTACACAGGAAGTTAGTTAAAAATCGATTGCAAGATTTGTACAGGACAAACAAACAAACAAGAAAGCAAGCTAATAAAAACGTAGTAAAAAAGACGCAGAAACTTAACGAGAAAAGATTCCGTAAAAGGTTTAATTAGAAGTCAACAATAATCACATGCAATATATCAAAACAAAGAAAAATCTATCACTTTAAAATAAACAGGTTTGACAGTATATAAAAACAATATTATAATAAATAATAACTCTAATCCAACAAACATGCTTATTGCATATAGAAAAACATGTATGGTTATGGAGTTTAACAAGGATAAGAATCTTAGCTGAGACCTAGAAAATATCAAAAAATATTTTATCGTTATTGGTATAAAATATAATGAAAATAACGGTGTTGAATTTACAAATAGGCGTTACATGTGCAGGCTTAACATAAGGCAATTGCGTATTAATAGTACATTTTGCATGCGAGTGTGGAGTTTGCACCCGAGCGACAGCGAGGGTTGCAAAACCACACGAGCAATGCAAAATGCCGTTTTCGCTCGAGTTGCGTACCGTACTTTATCTACGATTGTTAGATTTAATAATAAATACAGAAAAAAATAAACTTGCTGTATGTAAGTTCGCATCTCTCTCTTGATAAAGATGGCATTAATTCTTGAGTTGTATTTTTTGCCGAATTAATTATTTCTGGAGGAGTATTATTCTCCACATTTTCGTCAGTCACTTGATTCACTCATTGTTTTTCACTAAAAACTCGATATAAACAGCTACTTTAATAAAAGAACAGCAAATTAGTTTTGTTAAATGTAAACAAACTAGCTAATCGTGCGTAAAGCTGAAGAATTCCTCTTCTTTACCGCACTAGCGTGGTAAAGAAGAGGAATTCTTCAGAACTATGAGACGCGCATGCGCGATAAATACAAGTACGTAAATAATTACTTTCAACGCATCTAAACAGAGATATAATGTTTATATTTCTTATCAATCGTAGATAAAGTAATAAACAAGTAAGGCGCGTGTAAGATTGGCCGCTATCTTGAAAATATTAAGTGTAAAATTTTTAATAGTTGCATATTCTTTTTCTACACTTCAAGACCTTTAAATTGCTGTACAACATGTCATGGTGACTAAATATATTTTTTTTTTCAGTCGCCCGCCATATTGGCCGCCACCTAAGTGTGAAAACCCAAGTGTGATCTCTTAAGGGTGAAAACTTCAAAAAGTGTACAGTGGTAACAAATGCCGAGATCCACTTGTGAGCCAAACTTCGTGTTCCTAGCTATAGTAGTTTATGAATTGAAACATGCCAAAGGACAGACAGACAGACAGAGCCGTTATATAAGGTTTCTTTTCGTACTTCGTGAAGAAACCTAAAATTTGCCATTTGCCATCCAAGGACTTCTGAAATAAGGTATTTTAGGAAGGTAAAAGGGAAGGCTAGAAGAGATCTTATCCCAATCAAAACTTTTGGAGACAAACTCCAAGTAAAGACGGTGAAAGAGCTATAAGCTTTAACCACAACGATGGGCTCACAAAACTTAATAAAACATAAAGAATACAAATTAGAACATTGTTGTTCATAAAACTCATTTCCTGGATTCAGGGGATATTTTTTTGGGCATTGAATCGACATTGACATTTCAATGTTTTTCCATAAAGTGGAGAAAATCAGTGTACATGTTGTCTAATTGATACGGTAGATGGATCTTGCTGGGGAGTTATCAAACATTAATACATTTTGATTACCATTTGGTCCGCTAGGAGCGCTCATATCATGTAATATAAAATTTAGAAAGTATATAGAGTGCTGAAGTAAATATCAGCACTTCTGCACACGAAATATAATACTTACTACAAATATATGAATACAAGTGAAAACCAATCTACCTCCTATTATATTCTAATTTCACATTTTGCATGTCGTTTATTGAAACTTCAGCTCACCTATCTTCAAAATATTGTACTATAAATGAAAACCTATCGACCTCCTATTAAATCCTAACTTTCTGGCACGATATTTAAAAGCTTCACTTTCTTCATGTTGTTTTTGCGAGGCAGAAATTTCTTCTGTCCTCTAAACCTAGCATATAATCATGTTAAAAAGAAACCTTTTCCTAAAAATAATTGGTGACTAAAAAAAAAATTGTTTAGTCACCATGACTACACCATTTTAAGTTATGCACCAATGTTACACACCAACTTAAAGGTATTGAAGTGTAGAAATAGTTATTTACGCACCAAGGGAGTAAAGTAAGTGATCGCTCGATGAAGTTCGGCTTCGCCTCAGGAACCATAACGTTCACTCCCGAGGCGGAGCCGAGGGAGTTAATTATCGCGAGGGTGCAAGTGATTTTTACTCCCTAGGTACGTACAAGATTTTACCTCCAGAAGGGAGAAAAAAAATATGGAAAGATTTTAATTTCAAAATTACGTTATTCAACAAAAAAAATACATAGGTTTATATTATTTTTAAAAAACAAATAGTTAGATATAATATTAACAATTCTCTAAATAAGTTTAATCATGTTAAAATTAAATAATAGATAGTAATTATTTGACTTTCAATGCTAAAATTAAATGGGAGAATCAGCTGGAAGCTGAGTCATGTATTGAATGGTGTTGACAACTGATGTATTAAAATATGGATTAGTTAATCTACATTTAGAAATTATCTTTCCACTTTTAACTTGTTTGTCTCCTTTACTGATGAATCACTATGGCAACCGTTGTGGAGGTTACATGATATGTGTGAAGATGACATTATAGATTTAGACATTAAACAAAAGTTAGTAAATGAAATGTGTTTTAGCACCAACCTTATTTACTTGTGCTTTATCTAGGGCAACACTGGAGGGAATCATGAGAGTTCATGATTCCCTTATTTTTCATTACTCCCTGTTTAACCCGACCGGGTGCAATGAGTAACTTCCCTCCCTGTAAACTAGGGAGGAAAGTTCACTTTTTCTCTCCGCTGGAGGTAAAAGAATATGCAACTATTACACTTAATAATTTTAACTAAATCGTACAGAAACCGGCGATTATCGCCTCACGTACTTACGTGAAGTGTGCTTTACTTGTTTTATTGCAAAAGATACACAATGTTCGGTTATATTAAATGTTTTTAAACAATAAACAAAAATATATTAATAACTAGATTTTCATTAAATACATAAATAGACCTATTCATTACTCTTAATGTTTTATAAACCGTAAGATATTATTTATTTTCATACATACTTAGTTCTCTCATTCATAAAATTAAATATTTTATACTAATTATCCTTTCTGTTAATTTTTTTTATTTCACTCCTGCTTTTATAGCCAAAGCAAATAAAAAGATACGAAAAGGTACTAATTTAAACGTCAGTAATTTATTTCATTTTTTTTTATATATATTTTATAATTTTTCTCTTTTACTTGACCTTTCTTTAATTCCCTTCATAGTGTAAATTTAATTTTAATTTTTTTTCACTTCTCTTCCTCTACTTTTGTCTCTTTATTTTTCATTTAAACAGTACATTAAACCTTTTTATTGTGAGTAAACACGTTTTTGGAATTAACAATAAAAATTATTACAGTCGTTTAACTTTACGAGTTCTTGTTTTAATATTCGTTTTATTTTCGGTACTCTGTTTTTCTTTTATATTTACTCACCGAGTAAATATGCAGTGTATTTTTCACTTAAAATTATTTAGATAATTCGAGGTAAAAAATAATTTATATTTAGATAAAATTTGAACCAAACTGTTTTTGTTTTTTTTTAAATTTTTAATTAAAGAAGAAAATAACTATAAATCTAATTATCTGACTTCAAAAGAAAAATTATAAAAATAATCATGTCAAATAACTGTGAATTAATAAATAACAATTTCATAAAAATAAACTTTTAATAAGTTCCTATAATTATTATAAACGTAATTTAAAATATATATATTTGAGAAATAAGTGAATAAACGTCTTTAATAAATATGATCTCTAAGCATGAGGCAGATACTAAAAACTCTACACATAATCTAAACTATGAGACATTTAAATAATATTTTTACTAACACATATATTTGTTTTTTATGGCTTTTTCAGTGGTCAGATAATGCGAAGATGTGCTGTGTGTACAGAGAAAGCTTATTGCATGCACTGCGCACATTGCAGTAAAGATGTATGTCCTATGTGCAAATCTGCGCATATGGACATATTACGAAGGGAAATCAGTCGCATCAATCACCAGGTGAGAATTGTTATTGAATTCAAATTATTGAGTAAAACAAAAAAACAATAGCTGTATTAGGTTTTGTTCCAACCAAGCAGTGTACCGTCCGCGGGATCGTCATGGGCATGCGCAATGGATAAAAGCCGTTCCAAGCCGACTTGTGACAGTGTTTCGTACCGTCCTCCAAACTGTTCCAACACGTGCAGGGATCGTTTGCGAAACAATACCAAGTACTGGTTTGTATGACATGCGCAATGCGGAGTTATGTCAAACGTCACATATGCCAACAGGAAGGTTCCCTAACAGTTAGGTTTCCTTGAATGGTTTTAATACGGTGCGAATCATAGTCCTAAACCCGTTCCAACCAGACATGATTTTATTACAGTACGATGTTAGCGCATCCGTATAAAACTTGTTCTGTACGATTCCCTAACGATCCGCGGGACGATTCAAAGGACGGTACAAATAGGGGGGTTGGAACAAACCTGTTATAAATAAACAGCAAGCTTTTTATTTATATCACTGTCCGTATATTCCACAGGTTGCACCAAGGTAGTAAGTCGAGTACATGTCTCTTTGACAAGTGCTCTCACATCATGTAAAATAATATTTTTCCAAACAGATTTGGAACTAATAAGAATCTAGATCATACAAATATTGTAGCCAAGTTTACTGCAAGACATAAGTACTTATCATAATAATGTTATGATCTTACAGGTTAGACGATCAGTAGGCAGGCTGCAGGATGTCCTATCTATTGTAGAAAAGAATATGGCAGCCTTGCAACAAAACTGCGGATCAGTCTCTGAAGAAGTAGAAGAAATTTACCGCAGATTATCAAAAGCTATCAAAGACAGAACGGACTATCTGAGGGAAGAAATAGGAAGGTATCAAAGTATGGAGATGAAAAACCTTTCCCAACTCAAAGACAACATGGAAATGGAAATATCTAATATAGAGAGCAATTGCGATTTAGCAGACAAACACATGCAGAGTGAGGACGTAGAATGGGAAGACTGTGAGCTGCTAGATACGAAAGAAATCTTCCTCAAAACTATAGACTTCCTTCGACATTTCGAAGCCGAAATGGGAGACTATAGCAGGAGAGTGAGGTTCGTAATGGCACACGATCCCAATCAACTTGTCATGCACGTAGCTGGATATGGAGACCTCAACATCCATATGCCTAATCAGTTCATCGGCATGGCCAACAATCAGCAGCTGCAAGTACCAGGACCAGGTCTCATGAGATCTAAGAGTGACCACAGATTAACAGCTCAGTATAGACAACAGGAAGAGCGCTACGAAAGAGGAGATCCGGATGGCGGTAGAGTGTCCCCTCTTGGTGGAAGAAAATTTGGAGAGAGGTAAGATAATTTGGAGGAATAATACGAATTAATTATTTGTTCAAATACTTTAATCATTTGTAGGAAGTAATATAACTGTTACATCATTTTTAGGTACGAAAGAAGACATCAGAAACAGGACAAGGATTACGACGATTACGAGGATAGACCGTCAGCTAGAAGTCGGATACGCTCTCGCCTAAGGCAACACAACGCGGACACAGATTCCGATAACGACACGACAGGGAGGTCGGTCAGGTTTAGCGACCCAGCTCCGGCCCAGAGGGACAAAACTCTGGACACGGAGGACGTGGCCAAAGGACCGCTGTCTGGCATCACCAGACTCTACGACTCACCGAGAGTAATGAAGAAACTGCAAGATGCTCAGATTAAGAAGGACAAACCTCCGTCACCAGTACCTGAAAAACCTAAAACTCAACCACCGAAAGTTAAAGCACCAGGTTAGTCATTTTAAAACTACTTTATGAAATCTTATCAAAATATTATAAAATATGTAAACCTCATTAATTTATGTCCCTCTCTAGTTCCAGCTACGCAGCGTCAAATGAGTGAAGAGGACGAGATAACCAAAATTAAACGTCAGATGAAATCGGCACCAGGAGAAAGACCGGAACCTGTACCGGAAAGGCCAGGCTCAGAACGAGTTACCGCTCTCAGGCGGGAGGAGGAACCAGCATCGCCTAATAGAGCATCTCCTCAAGAGAGGCAATCTTCAGTACAAACCTCTCAGGTAGGAAAGATTAGTGTTGAAAAGTTATTGGAGATAATAAATAAAAATTGCAGGTGAACATTTCCTGTGAATTTCATTCTTATATTTTATATCTTATAGGGTGGCTCAGGGTCGGAAGAATCAGATGAAGGAACTGGAGGTTCGGTACCAGCTAGTCCGGTACCTGCCAGTCCTCAGAGGAAAACCGCCCCTGCCGCAGTACGCCAACAGAGCGCTTCCTCTAGAAGGTCTTCAACAGCTTCAAGCACGGACGCCCATCCTACTCCAACAGGTAATACTTTCATTTTCTCTATTTCACTTCAAAACTCGTTAAATACTACTTACAATAACTGCTTTTAATATTAGCACTAAAAACATACATTTGCACTAACACTCAGATAAAAATGCAATAAAATAGTTATGGTGTTAGATAACACAATTATAATAAAATGATAAGAATAAATGTAATTTAATTTCAATAATGCAAGATACCTTTAGAGCTTGATTTTTATCGACGTGTAATTTATTTCTATATCTCAAATATCTTTGCAAATAGAATAACGTGCTTTGTGATTCCCACAATCAGAATTCTAAATTAAAAGCTTACTTTTTAAAAAAATCGAATATATTTTATACATGCAGTATTGACCATAAAGTCAATAATATTTCAAAATAATACAAAGTAATAATGTATAAATTAAAACAAGTCCAGTCAAGCACCATGACTTAATGAGCGAATTTTCAAAGAAATCTGCGTATTAGTGGCTTATGATAATAAAGGAAAAATTTAGTTTAGAATTTGGAGGAGGTGAAAAAAAAAAATGTGGTACACCCCTGTGTAACGGGGTACAAATCAAAATAGTATTTACCCTTCAAGATCTATGTCGTTGGAAAGCTCTTTAAGAGTACAGTTATTGTTGTTATGTACACTTTTGTCATATTTTCATATTAGAGGGGGGTAAAATGGAAAAAACACGTTTTTATGGTATTTTTTACCCTTAATTGTCAAAATTTGACTCCTAAATTAAATCCAAAAATTTTGGCCAGCTAACTTATCCTTTCTTTTGATATTATTGACATTTTAAAATTGAATTGGATTTTTTAAGTGGATCCTAGCGTGAGATATCGTCTGGAGTGACACATATGTACATACATTCATACATAAAAAAAAGTTTTAAATCTTAGGAATCGATTAAAAATGGTCTAAAACGGATTTCCATGGAGAAAATTTTCAAAAATTCACATTAAAAAAATTTTGAAACCATTGCAATAGTTTAATTTTCTTCGGAAATTCGCTAAAAAAAAAAAGTTTTAAATTAATTACATAGTTCAATAAAATTAAGGTGCTTGTGTGTAAGTAAATAATTGTTTATCTGTATTTTTAATATTATTATAATTATGTATGTGTTTCAAATTTAAAAGCATGATATTCAAGAAGCAATAAATAATCAATTACTTTTTTAAAAAGCGTATATTACCTTCTGAAAATTACAATTTTTTTGTTATATAATATCTATATATACTAATTTTTCTAAGTATTATTTTATTATTTAAAAAATATGCTAGATTTTCGTCCATACATTTATTAGCTAAGACTTTCCACACAAATCAAATTAATTAACGACATTTATTATTAAACCGATTAAATTCATATTTATAATTTAATCAAAGTTACGAACAACTAAATAATAGGTTTGTTCCAACCACTCTTCAAACTGGTTTGGAACTGTCCGACGCATGCGCATTTGGAAAAAAGCGTTCCAACGAGCCCAAACTCAAACTCTGACTGACTCCGGCTGTTAATCGGCAGTTCCAACCACGCTCTGATTAAATCACGTATTAGTTTGGAACCAGTCAGAGCAGTCAGCGATCGGCGGCAGGGACTAGTAGTTTGGGATTGAGTTTGGGTGAAGAGAAACCTAACCTTCCGCTCCGCTTCATTGTTTTTGTTTTGATTTCGCTCGCCTATTATTCTCCTTTCTTGCAATCAACTGTTATTTTTAAAATGTTTTTGTACGAATGCGACGATGAATTTTTGTGCATATAATGACATTTTCTAGATATTTCTGAAAAAAATAAAATTTGGACCTATTTTCCAAAATGGACTTTTGATACTTATTCCATTTTCAAACAAATATCGAAAGAATCCGATTTATTTCCGCAATATTTCTTTCGTTAACTGGACTAAGATTAATATTTGTTTTTTAAAACAAAAGAGCATTTCGGATTATATCAATAAAAATACGAGTGTGCCGTGAGTCTAATAAAACTGGCTCACCTCAGTTAGCCCGAAAATTGTGAATTGCGTAAATCGAAATGAAATCGTGAATTCATGTATTAAATAAACATTTCTAAAAGGTGTGCATGTGTTTTCGTCATATCCTCTATGAGTATGTAAGTTTTACTTCCAACTTTCGAGCTTAATTAGCATTAGAAAATGAAACTTTTGTGGTGTGGCCCCTCCTTGTTGTACGAGCCCCTAGGCGGCCTAAATCAGGCCCTGATTAAGCTTATTAAGGCACTTATCTTCATCAACTATTGACTCATCCATCATCCATATCTTTAATATTAATAAGTTGAGGTATTTTTGATAGCACAGGAACGCAAAATCACATAAACGACCAACTCAAAAAGTTGTTCTGATAACAGTGCTAAAACCTACCACAGCAAACAGTTTGGTTCGAGAAAGGGGCGTTCCAACAAAAACGAAATCACAAATCAATTCCCAACGGTCAATGATCGCGCATGCGCATTACGTCAATCACGGACTAATCCGAAACTGATTCGGAACTGGTGTTTGGAACAAACCTAATGAATACTGAGTGTTTTCACAAGTTGATTAAAAAATAATGGTTTTTTCCTCAATAAATTCAGGAAATTTGCACTTTGATTTAATTTAATAGGGTTAAGTTCTATAACAGACATCTAATTTATAAGTATTTAAAGTTTAAAATTATTAATTAAGAATAACAATTCGTTATTGATTAAAATATTTGTAGTCGAAAAATATGAACTCTAAACATTCATCATGATTCGCAATGCGCTGTAGCTGACAGGAAAATCTATAAATATCTGAATAAGTCTATTACCTGGAAAAGTCAGCTTACTCAGTGGGCCTAAAATTATAACTTTCTACCTTGCAGCCTAATAGCTTTTTTTCAGATAAATAAATAATAATTATAGGAACGAAAAAATTGTAAATATAAAATAATTTAATACAACGAAATAAATAATAATTTAATGGTAATAAAGGAAATTTAATTATTCTATTAAATTTGAATTTATTAAAAATGGTTTGACGAAGGAACAATGTTGTTCCAATTATGATTTTTTATCTATTTTTCGCATCATGTAACTATCCTTACTAAATCGAATTATAGGTATTGTGGTCAATATCAGTTAGTAAATCTTCTAAATAAATTATACAGGGTGGGCAAAAAAAAAACCGCACTTTTTTGAACACTTAAACTCTCTCTCTCGCTTTTGTAATAGATAGAAATATGGAATTTGCGGGGTCTGAAAACTACATTCTTCTACTTTAAATTTCATATCTATAACTTAACAAACTATTGGGTGAAATCCTCGACTGTGTTTTTCTCCAATGTGTGATAGCGACTCATCATGAAAGAGGTGTAGTTCAATAACCAAACAACTTCTTCACACAAAAATTGTAATTTGAACAATTGACCGGTTTCGGCTGTTCTGTTCGTTTCGGCTTCTTCTTATGTACGAGAAGAATAAACTTAGTTTATAATTTTGGTTGTAGATTATCTGAAGAAGGCTGCTTTAGAACAGCCGAAACCGGTCAATTGTTCAAATTACAATTTTTGTGTGAAGACGTTGTTTGGTTATTGAACTACACCTCTTTCATATTGGGTGAAAGCCATGCAATGACTGTTTGAATTAGGGTCTTAAAAAAAGTCGTTGTCCAGGTAGTTTTAAAAACGTATTTAAAAAATGAATGTAACAAAATTACAAAAAAGCAATGCGTATTTTACAGATTTACTTGTTGTATGGTTCAATATGTCCTCCTTGTTCATTTATGACATCCTGCACTCTCCTTCTCCAGTGGGATACGATCCCAGCAATAGTTGATTGACCCATATCATCCCATTGTTTGCAATAAGCGATGGGACGGGGCATAAACGTGATTTTGCATTTGATCTTGAATTTCAGGCAACATTGTGCTTAACACATCTTCAATGTTTGTTATAACACCGAGAGACTCCTCTCACTTACCTACAAAAACCCTTCCCCTTTCCACTGTATGATCATTTATTCTATCAATACAATAATACCAGATGATTACTAATCGGATGACTTTTTGTAAGACCCTAATTCCAATGACGGTGAATGGCTTTTACCTAATAATTTTTTAAGTTATAGATATGAAATTTAAAGTAGAAGAATGTAGTTTTCAGAACCCGCAAACCCCATATTTCTATCTACTACAGAAATGGAGCTATAAGTGTTCAAAAAAGTGAGGTTTTTTTGCCCAACCTGTATATTTTCTAGGCTTCACAAATTACTGGTACGAGCCGAAACGTTACCACCTAAATAAAAGTTTCATTTACTACCCTAAAAGGACCCAACACTACACTTAGAATTATTAAAAAGGGTACAATCTAGGATTAAATTATATTATTGATTTATTATTATGAATTATTTATTAAAGAATAGAAAAAGAAAAATGCAAAAAAAGAAATCTACGAGATACTAATTGTTCTAGACATTCTCACCTGCTTAATTAATTCTTCCGTTTTTTCCATTTATTAATTTTTTTTTCTTTTTCATAATCTAAATTGTTTTAAGTCGAAATATAAAACTACACGTTTCTTTCTTTCTTTCTTTTTCTTTTTTTAATTGAGTCAATTTACAAAATGATTTCTAATTTTCTTTATTCATAATTGGATACAAAAAGAAAAGAAAAAAATAATAAAACTTTATAGATTTCCCCTTCTAAAAAGTCTACGCCTTTTTTAATGACTCATCCTCATTTATAACTTTGACACTCGATGCTTTGAGAATTAAGTATCAAAGATTTAAGTCCTTTAAAATCTAATTAACAATAAATATCATATGTCTTTCTTAGTTGGCCAAATAGCTTCGTAACTTGTTTTAAATTTCAATAAGTTTTTAATTCATCTGAGATAATTTGTTAAAGACTATTTAATTTAAATTATCTAAAGATTACGAGGCATAATCTTTAGTAAAATGCATCTTAAGTTGCTTTGACATTTAATATCATGTCTACAAAATCTCTTAGCTTAGACTTTATTTACAGAATGATTAATATAAAAATTAAGGATAAAATCCTCTTCAAAACTAGAATTAGTGTAAATTATGTAAATAGGCTTAACTAATTACTTAAAACATCTGTAAGTACTGTAAGTCTCGAATGATCAACTGAAAAGTAATAATTATCTTTAATTACATATAATAGTCCAGGAGACAGTTTTTTTTTTTTAAGTTTTAACTCAATTATCTGACTTAAAAAGAAAAATTATAAACGTAATATTGTAGTCCAGATAATAGAGTTAAAAAAAGTTACTTACTAACATCCAGCAAGAATTTTGTGTATAAGTAAATATTGTGGCGCCTTTTAAGAATGTGTGGTCGGCTAAGTTCGTCTGCGGGACATAGCTTGGCAGTAGGCACTTGAAAAAATAAACCGGTGGAGAGCGGCCATGTCCTGCCATTTTTGGTGGATAATGTGATTTTCATGATCCCGAGTAAGAAATTAGTTAGTAGACCAAAATTCAAGTTGATGGTAGTTTGTCACTTTATAGGTGACCTCTATGATTTGGAGTAATATTTGACTAACTAACCTATTAAGTGACAAACTGCCATCAACTTGATTATTGGTCTAATAACTAAGTTAGTACTCAGGATCATGAAAATCACTTCTCCACCAAAAAGAGCGGGATACGGCCGCTCTCCATCGGTTTTTTTTTTTTTTTTTTTTCAAATAGCTATATTGCCAAGCTATGTCTCGCAGATGAACTTAGCCGACCACATTTTCTAAAAAGGTATTAAAACAGTTAGTCAGACACTTTTCTGCACGCTATCTCATGGACTATAACGTAGATAAATGTAGCAGCAAGGGTAAATATTTATATCCTTGACTTACTCTACCAACTCTAATTAAATTAAGATAAATATTAATGTATTAAAACATCATTTGAGTCTTACGGTACAGATTACGGTAATCATTTTTAATGTTATTGTTCCGTAACATGATTTTTGTTTGAACGCGGTGAATAATTATGATTAACTTTATTTTCAAATTAACAGTATTTTGTATTTTTAAAAGAAAAAATTTGTTTTCTTCAAAATAAAAATATAAGTTTTATGCTCATTAATCAAAGTTTAAGATGCCTTTTTCATAATTGTTATTTATTTTTTTAATTTTTTTTTTTCTTGTCACTTATCTAAATAAAAATATTTGTATTGGATGATCGAATAATTCATGTAAATAAGCCTATTCAGTGTGACAAATAATATTTTTGATTATTGTGATTTTTTTGTTAAATTTAATTATTTAATTTTAAAATTTTTTATTACGATAAAATATATAAATAGAAGGGAAAATAAAAGGTATTCATGAATTAAAAAGGTAAATTACTAAAGAAGTAATTATTATAAAAATATTATTTTTATTTCCTCGAAATTTCTAGATAAATTTATTTTCTAAAATAATATATAAACACACTAGCATACATCTACCTACGGCCAGCCTTTGCCCGTCGAGTATATTTATATAAAAATGCATATGGTTAAAAAGAATATTAAAAATTGATAACACCCGTAAAAAAAAGTTTACTTTCATAAAATAAAACTCTACAAAAAGAGTCTAAAGGCGTAAAACAATCCCTATAATGGAAATTAATTGTTTAAAAAACCACTAACGGTCTTGAAACCACTAAAGTAAATCAATAAAATGATGATCCAATTGAGTTAAAACTCTTTGTAAAAGTGATGACAATATATGCGTCAATTTGTAGATATGAAAGTATACCAGTGATTAATTGAGACGAAATTAAAGTTAGACGTATATAATTATATTTATAGAGATCAAAATTAAACAACTGACGTTCACACAAACAGGAAATTATTTTTAAATAAATTAATAAATAAGATGAAGATGAGGTCATAAATATAAAACTAAAATAAAACTTCAAAACAATATGATGAAGTAACGTATTATTATAATAAGGATAATTTCTGAGCTAACTTTTAAACATCTATTAATAATTTCCTATATAAAAAAATAAAGTGGGGGAGAATGATGTAGCAAGACCATTGTGTACCTTGAACCGGTATGAATATATTATATAGGCTAGGGTTACCATACGTCCGGATTTCGTCCGAACAGTCCGGATTTGAAAAATGTCCGGATTTTACTAATATGAAGGGAAAATGATGCAAAAGCGATGATGGGGTCTATTTGGACGCCTGAAAGAGGAAGATTATCTCTGTCAGTTGTAAAAGTGCTTCTTAATATTATAGCAAATTCTATTATGACATGCTCAGATTCCACGACAAAATCAAAAATGACTACAAGCCTTAAGGAAAATTAGTCTATCTGAAAAGTATGATGCAAGAACTAATGAAGAACCCATCCCTGGACCAGCAGAGACTAGCAAAAGTTGAATATAATATTAATACATAAAACAAATAGTATATTAATAAATATATAACGTAATTATATATTTGTAACTTATTTATTTTCCCAATTTCACAAAAAAAAAAAATAAAATAAACAGGGTTATATATATATTTTTTTTTGCAATTTTCCCACCAAAATCCCCCCCCCCCCCCCGGAGTTCTTTATGTCCTGATCAGGCCTTCATAAATTATGGTAACCCTATTATATAGAGTGCTCCTATCTATCTATGTATCTTATCAGAATATTCTTACTTGAAAATAATTAATACAGCTATTTATTTTTGCATCGAAAATAATCACAAATTTCATTAAAATCGGACGTGTAGTTTTTAAGATATGTCGGTTCGCTAAAATTGAGTGACAGACAACAGTCAGTGATGTCTGAAACGAAGTTCTTTATTGGAATTTTTGAGACATACATTCGGTAAGCTCGAAAGCAAAAATTAGTGGCTTTATATTATATGCTTAAGACTAAGGTAAATATTTTTGAAAAGAGTTATAGCTAATATTAGATTAGACAAAAGAGAAAATACTCATTTAAAACTGACATTTTTACAATACGACATAATATTAATCATATAAAATGGCCCTTCAACAATCTCCCCTACCTATACTTTCATACATCTTACTACATTCCGATAGGAAAATTACAAAATAGACTTATTTAAAAAAAAAAAATTATGAACTGCATGTTGAGATGGAATTTTAAGTAAAACAAAAAAAAAATTATGTTGAAAATTTGCTTTCAACAAATAAAATGTTGCATTCAAAATACCTTGAAATTTTCCCTTCTAATTAAAACAAAATGTTAAAAAAAACAAAAATGATTCTATACTATAAGAAAGGCTGAACTGAATTAGGAGAAGCAATGGAGAGCGAAGTTAAAGCACAAGAAGTACCGAGGAATACAGGAGCTGCTTACACTACGGAAGAACTTAAACAGAAACTTCTAGAGAGAAAAACAGCGAGACCAGGCGTGTTCCAGAGTCGTTTCTTACGTCGAGGTAACAAAAATACCGGAATAACATCTACTACATTACCTACTAACGGAAATATTTCACTTTCAACATCATTAAATAATGTTTTTAATCTTTAAATTAAATTTCTAGCAAAGTTGCTAAGCTTTAGGTTTTTGTTTAGTAAGAGTTATTATTAGAGGTACGGAATTTTCGTTTTTACGAAATAAACGCGAATTTATGCGAAATTTACATATTGATCATTTTTATTATTTACGTAACATACATATTTTACAAACAATAGTTTCAATGCCACCGCAGTCAAATAAAATCTCTAAGAAAATTTCTTCAATTAATATAAATAAATAATAATATTTTTAACAAAGCAATCAAGCGAACGATAAAGAATAATATAAATATAAAAAGAAAAAATCTTAAAATTTATCAATTGCCTAAAGAAATTTCGCTGAATAATCAAATGAGCTACCAAGTATGAACACTGTAAATAGTTAGAAAGGAAAGAGGTGGTCCGGCCCTTCTTAAGAAGCTCGTAACGCGAATCTAATTTCATAACCCAAGGTATCACTGTATTTGTATTACAAACAATTGGTGTTTTTTTTTAACGAAAAGATTTAAGTCTCCCTGCAAAATAATTTATCTCCCACTCCAGTCAAGTAGTAATATAAAAGTAGTAAATATAATGTCTTCGTTACTGACAGAAGAACGACTCTAAAAGAATCAAATGTTGAAATAACAACGCTATCTTTTAATTAATATTAAAAGTTCATTTTAAGAGAATAAAAAAGTTGTTTTATTTCATATAATGTAGTATATGCGAATTTTAGCGAAATTTTCGAACTTTTAATTTTTTATTTTGCGAATTTTCTTGTTTTTTTATGCGAAAATTCCGTACCTCTAGTTATTATAGAGTTTGCATATTGTATATACAAACGATGTGAAACATGAAGGTTTTATTTAGTAAGAGTTATAGTGGTTGTATACTGTATACAAACGATGTGAAACATGAGAAAGTCCCTTATTGAAAAATAGTAATATGGTTAATAATAATATGATAATAAATAAATAATAATATGGTAAATATGTCGTATCTGACCCACTTTGTCAAAATAACTACTTCGATAAAAAGATATTTAGTCTAATGTACATTGGGACAAAGGTGTATGTCACTTTTATATACAAAAGTGTGATATTCCTTTGTCCCAATGTATATTACACTAAACATCCCTTTTTCTTAATAGTTATTTAGTCAAAGTGGGTCAGATACGACATATTTACCAATAATATATCGATTAAAACTCGATCACTAACTTCAAATCTTGATCGACAGCTTATGGAACGCAGCTGTCAATGATGCATAATTAAAAGTATTCCGGAGATAGAAAAATTCCATTACCTAACATTTTGATATCATATTAAATTTTGTCTCTTTATAGATCTAAAATTTCAATAAATTAAAGGAAAACGCAACTCAATTTTGTTTATATTTTACTCGTATATTTGTAATTAATTCTACTTGTTAATTAATTATTGTATTCGTAGAAGCCAGATTTGGCTAAACTGAAAGCAAATAAAAACTAAATAGTTTTAGTTCTGCTTTCAAAATGTATAGTCATTTTATGAGCTATTATTATTATTTTTAGCTTAAACCTATTTTGTAGTTCTAAATCTCAAGTCTCTAGCTAAAGCAGGACAGAATTAGATTAACGGTGTTTTAATAGGACAGTCGAATAAAAAAACACATCAGACTAAAGCAAACATTTTAATTTATTGCATTCTTTGACTCAATTTCTATCTCTAAAACTATAAGGTTGAAAGAGTAAAAAATAGCATTTTCTTTTATTTTAATAAAGTTCCAATATTTTCTAGTTGACAGCCATACTAGTACGATTCAGTAGGTATCTTTATCTTGGACGAATTCCCTCTCTTCTTAATAAAATTTTTAAACGAATTTTTATATTTAATAAAAAAAGAAAATACGTCAAAATTGTTTTATAGTCCAGTCAAACTAGACATTTTACCTAGCAAAAGATGTTCCCTAATGTCTGAAACAATTTTCTGTCGAATCTTTTAAATTGGAGACATAAAAGAAACGTTTTTTGGAACGATTGCAATGCTTTCGCTACCTTCGGTAAGCGCGGAAGCAATAATGACAGTAAGATAAATAATAGAGTGACACCTATTGTATAGACATTATATACTTCGGTAAATATAGAATGGCAACGCACGCTACATAATAGACAGACAAAAAACAATATGTTGAATAGGCAACAAGAATTGAAAAAAAATGCAGCAATAATTCAGAAAAATAGACTGCCAATTGGTGTGGCACATAGCTTCCTCGCATCCTATCAATGTACTTTATTGATTTTATGCTTTTACAAGCCATTATTTGTTTAATTGTTCTTCCCGTTTTTTAATCTGTCAAAATTGTTTTAATTTTTTTACATGAATTAAAGTATCAATTTAGCAAAAGTTAAAGAGCGCAGACGGTTCAAATTAATCTGGGGCTATCTGCGGGTTACTTTCGATAAACTATAAAAGTTTCATACAAATCAGATAAGTACTTTTGAAGCTATAGGTGTAAATAAATGTATGTTTGTGCGCATGTGGAAGAGAAATAAATAAGCGTAGAAGGTTGCAACTTATATGGGACCAACAATAGGCTAATTATGACCTACCATTCAAATTTCATTAAAATCGGACGTGTAGTTTTTATGATATGTTGGTTCGCAAAAATTGAACGACAGACCGACGGACCGACAGACAGACACGGAACCAAAAATGTTCCCTGATGTGTGAAACAGATTTCTGTCTTGGAATTTTTGAAATCGGAGACCTAAAATTTTTTCGTTCTTCAGAACGATCAGATAGCTTCCGTTACCTTCGGTAAGCTCGGAAGCAAAATAAATCAAATACGAATTAATTAATTGATTGAGAACAATTTAATATTAGGAACGAAAAGAGATGTTAGAAATTTCCGTGGAGGAAGAAGGTACCGGCCCATCTAAGTGGTTAGTGTTCTCGCAACTCGCCTGAGTTATACTAGGTATGTTGAAATTCCAGAGTAGCGAGACAAGTGCTTTACTATGATCACATCTAGTAAATGTGTAAAGTGGTTGCGATTCCCCACACTGTAATAATTAAATAATAATGTGTTGATTTAGACGTTAAAAAAAATATACATTCAATAAGTGTTAAAGAGGAAACAATTTTTGGTGTAGAAAACCCAGCTAATTTTCGGAACGCAAATGTTAATTTGGTAAGCAGACCGGTTTCAGAATGAATAAATATACTTAATTAACTGATCCTGAATAATGTTCAGTTCTATTTAATGCAAGTTTCAACACAATTTACAAACAAAAAAGCGTCTAAATAAGAACTGATTTATACAAAGTGTGTGTAATGATTTTAGAAAAGCATATCGTTAAAAATTATTATCGCGAATTAAAAATGTATCATTTGTAAAAGTACATAAGTATATTTGTATATACAATATACAGGGTGTCCCAGCTAATATGGAACAGCTAAATATCTCCGGAACCATGATAGATAGAAAGATGCGGATTTCAGGGTTCGATAATGATGGCTATGAATGCTGTTCCAGAGCAAATGCTGAACATTTCCTGTGTTCAGCAAAAGTGGGTTCAGTTTACATAATAAAAACAAGTGAATAGAAAGCCATATTTTGTAGACTAGATTTGGATTCTATGGCTAAAAATAAGAATTTTTTCGCTCTGAGCATTAATTTGCTGTATGGAAGCACTGAACCTGCTAAATTTGAAACTAAGTTCATTTTACAGCTAAACTAATGGATTTTAGAAAATAATTCAAAATAAAAAACGTTTTTATTTTTAGTCATAGAATCCAAATCCAGTCTAAAATACATACCTTACTTATAACTGTTTTGTGCAAAAAGAAAAGTGTTCAGCAGAGCTCAAAACGGGAAAAAAGCTAAAATTGCATGTTTTTAAGAATGGATTTGGATTTTACGGCAAAAAAATAAGAACTTTTTTATTTTTATTTTTTTTCTAAATCTATTAGTTTAGCTGTAAAATGGAGTTAAAGTTTCAATTTTAGCAGGTTCAGGGCTCTCCAGACGGCAAACTAATGCTCGGAGCGAAAAATTTCCAAGAGTAAAAGATTCTTGTTTTTAGCCACAGAATCCAAATCTACAAAATATGGCTTTCTATTCACTTTTTTCTATTATGTAAACTGTACTCACTTTTGCTGAACACAGAAAATGTTCAGTATTTGTTCTAGAAGCGCATTTATAGCAATTATCAAACCCTGAAACCCGCATCTTTCTATCTATCATGGTACCGGAGATATTTTGATGTTCCATATTAGCTGGGACACCCTTTATATAACAATACATATAAAAAATATATTTTATCTTGTTAATATTTATTAAGAATTAAGTACAGCAAATAATGGTAAGAATAAAATATTGTTATTTTTATAATTTGTAAATATTTCTATTGCCTTTATTGAATATCAGATCCAAATTATTTGAGCAAAGCAAATTTATTTTCTTTTGCGCAGGATCTGGTAGGGTGAGCCAAGATTAAAACAAAATTAGCACAACCAACCAATTCTCCAGTTCTGAAGCAAAACTACATCACTGTCATAAATATTCAAAATAAAGCAATAAAAAAGTAAACAATAGAGAAATCAAAAAATCAGGTAGAAATTTACAGAATTATTTCCTCAAATAAATATTAACAGATTTAACAGATCAGTTTCATTATAATATATCAAAAGTAACAAAAATTAATTTATTTTTATTTTTGCATTGATAACACAGTGATAACACAGTGATAACACAGTGATAAAACTAAAGATTCACATTTTCCCCATTTTATAACCAAGGGAAAAGTTTGATTTTTGTAAATACAAAAAAAAACAAATATTGTATATAAAATCATTCTTCGAAATTTATTTGACTTTTCTCAGTCAGTTTTGTTTTAAAATTATTTTTATTTTTATTTCATTTACCGTAGAGTTTTTTTAAGCTTTTAAAATTATTTTGCGAAAACATGAAAGCTGCAATTTAATTTCCATTTTAATTTTAAACCAAGACTTTACCGTTTTTATTTATTTTGATTGTTTTTAATTAAATTTACACCAATTAATCTTAAGTTTAATTAATGCGAAAATTTATTAATAACCACAAGCCTTGTAGATAAATGAGTGAAATATTTCTATTTTAATTTACTAAATAATGTACAATAAACGAGTAATTAAAAGTATTACCTTGTTATAAAATAAATTAAATATATTAACATCAACTTAAGATGTATAATTGTTTGCAAAGAGTATAGAATTACATTCATAATTAAAAAAATTTAAATTAGTATTTGGAGAAAATATATATTCTCGTGCTTACACACACACACATACCTTTAGATACTCTAACTCGCCGGTCTTGGCTGGCCTACGGCCAGCCTTCGCCCGTCGAGTGGCCAGGCACTTGTATAGTAGTTGGTACTTGTAAGATCTGGTAATGTTTTAGGAGGTGGGTTAATAATACAGTTATAATTATTCGCAGTCTAAAAATGACTAAGTTAACTAACAGTGCAAAGTAAGAAAGCGATTGACTATGGAGTTATAGAGGGGATTGAGTAATATGGGATGACAGGAGTGACGGGAGGGGGTGAGAAGGTCGGACATAATTTAATAAACAAATAACACAGCAAACAACACAAATACCGCTATATAAACAGTTTTTCAATTTACCCCCCCCCCCCCCCCCCCAAAAAAAAACAACACAAAATTGAACAAACAGAAATTAATCTACTATTCAAGAGCTTTACAACGATATACATCATATTATATTATAAACGATTCAATTTTGTCATTTGTACTCCTGTCCTCTAAGGGTACCAAAATTATATATTTTTAAAAAACAAACAATACAAAAGGGCATTAATTTAACTAATAAATAAATATAAATAGAAAAACCTAATAGCAAATAATTATTTAAACCCTTTCACCTACAACAAAATTATAAATCGGTATAAAAGTACGTGTACAAAATTTTTAAAAAATAAACAAATAAAATAGGTGTAATGTACAAATAAAGGCCTTTCAAATGATATACGACACCATGTTAAAAACCAAAAAAGTTGTGACGTGACACGGCACACAAGAAAAAGTGTACTCTCATGTTCTCAGCAAATAGGATGAACTAATAAAATATAATATACTCAATTTAAAGAGCATTAGTGTGAGATTCAAGCGCCTAAATCAGAAATAAAATCGGTCAACAATTTTAGAAACTACGGCCATTCAAAGTCAAAAATAGAAAAAAATAAAATCAAAAAAATGTCAAAATAAACACTACTTAGGGTACAACCGATAGAGTTACGACAAAAAGTCATAGAACGAAAGTTGTAGATCTTTTAAAATCAGTTACCGCTGGTGCTATCTGTTTTCCAATACGACTTACCGTTCAGCCGCAACAAGCCCCAAAACAGCTTAAAAATCAAGTCGGCCATTTTTATTTTTTTAGGGGGGAAGGAGTGGGAAAAGTAAACTTTTTATAATTATTTTGGTTCACAATATGGACATTGCGCGTCGAATGGCGCAAACCTCAAGTGTCTAGCTCTTCTGGAAGTGGGTAAACATTAATGTCAGTGAGTGAGTGAGTGAGTCAGTTAGCCATGCGGCTTTATAGTATATAGATAGAAGCAGAGATGATTTTTAGTTTATAATTATAATAGAAAACTAAAATACCAATTTTTACGAGCTTTCACTACTCTAATATACTAGAATAAATGTTTAAGTACTGTACTGTTAATACAGTAAAGTACGATATCACACTTAAATCTATAATAACATATAGGATATATACTCGACCGTTTGGTATTGAGCACAAACGTGATGTGCGCGAATTTGCATATTTGGCATGGATATCCCCTCAAAGACACTTATTACTATACGACGATTATTATTATAATACGTCAAAGCTTAGCTAGAGACTTGGATTTGATCAAAATAGTTTCCCAATTAGTGTGGCACATAGCTTCCTCGCATCCTATACCGAAATTTATTGATTTTATGCATTAAGAACCCATTATTGTCTAATAATTTAATGTTCTCCCGTTTTTTAAATCTGTCAAAATTGTTTTGATTTGCTACATGACTTTAAGTATCAATTTAGTAAAATTATAAAACCGTAGACGGTTGAAATTAATCTGGGGCTATCTGCGGGCTACTTTAGACAAACCAGCCAAATTTCATTAAAATCAGATGAGTAAAATTAAGATATAGGTGTAAATTAGTATGATTAATAAATGTATTACTGTGCAGATGTGGAAAAAAAACAAATGATCGCAGAAGGTTAAAACTTATATGGGACCAACAATAGGCTCATAATGACCTACCATCCAAATTTAATTAAAATCGGTCGGGTAGTTTTAAGACATGTTGGTTCGCAAAAATTGAGCGACAGACCGACAGGTAACCAAACATGTTTCTTGAAATTTTGAAATCGGAGACATAAAAAAAATAATCGTACTTAAGCTCGGAAGCAAAATTAGAAACAAAATATACTTATGTATTTAGTAATTTATGATATCATAAGCCATCTGATAAAAGAAAAATAAATATATTTGAGACACAAATCAAAATCATATTTAAAAATAATGTAAATACGCATTTCCTCATTATTGCCTTGATTTACTGCTTAGATTTGCTTACATTACTGCCTTGATTAATTTATCTATTATTACATTAAATAATTATCTCACAATCTTAATAGTCTATAAAAACTCATTTTATGATTCCATATAAATAATTATTATTTCATTAAGTCATAAAACTAATATTCAACCAAAATAAAACTATTATTAAATATTATTAATAAAAAATACCACAATACTACAAAGTGTTTAGTAGATGCGTTTAATCGCTTGGGTAGTTTTTCACAAAAACAAAATTATAACCATGTTAGTAAATTATCACTATGATGTTTGAAATAATGTCATTTTTCATCAATATATTGATTAAAATAAATTGATGATGTATTTTGATCTTGTATACATGTTGGAGTCAGGAATGTCATGGACGAAGTTTATTAATATGTATCGAGTTACATGCCTTTGGTGCAGTTTAAATTGTATATTGTTTTTTAGTGCAGTAGCATAAAGGCGGAAATACACATGCTAGTTATTCTCACAAAAACGTACGAGTAGCTCGCAGAGGAGAGCTACTGGCGTGTGTATACATCAAATAGCATGCGAGTGAAAAGCATGCGAGTAAATCGCACGGGGTTTGATGTTTGTTTTGCCAGTGGCACGAGTCGAAGGGAGGGGGAACTGATAAGGCACGTGTAAACAGGCCTGCCAGCGCAAGGTTGCTAGTAGCTAGCACGAGTCTCCCTCAGCCCTTTAGTCTTCAGTTGCGTTCCTTCCTTTCGCGGGTATCTGACAACAACTCATCAACTTTCTCCGGAAGCATTCACAATTGATTCCTAAAACCATTGACGTCCCCGAACAGCATTTCATTTAGTAGGCACTGACTCGCTCCATGTACCTAATTCCCTTCTAGCTATCCAATCTCTTACCCACACTTTTCGTGTCTTTTTATTATTTTTCAAATGTTTTAAAACACAGTTCTTTGCAAGTAACAACAATCTGGTTAATTTCATTCTGCACCGATAATACATAATGTACATTGAAACACAATTAATAAAACTATCAAAATGAATTAAATCAAATACAATTATTTCATAATTTATTCCAGCCTTGAGAAGGCAAGAAACGTGTGCCTGTCTCAAAACTAGAACTGCGACTGGAATGTGTATTGTCGTGTGCTAGTAGCTCGTACAAGACCTATCATCCGGATGATATTAGCATGCTGTTTTACTGGCAAATGTACACAGCGTCTGCAGCATGCCAGCTACTGACGTGCTAGTAACTCGCCACTGGTATGCTTTTTTACTAGCATGTGTATTTCCGCCTTAATAAGTCCTTAGTACCTTATGGAGCCTCTAGGTGGCAGAAGGTATCGAAGGCAGTTAACTTGGAACTAATTTTCTTTCAGAGCTATACTGCTCCAAAAAAAAAAAAAAAAAAAAAAAAAAAAAATCATGTCTGATTGACTTGATCTACTTTAATTCTGACCCCCTTTCTAGAAACTAGTTCTAGTCTAATTTAAAACCTAGAGAATGCTGCCATTTTTAATGAGATCTGACAGTTGACTGTCTTAATTCAGGTTAAGTTCTTAATTTAAGTTAAGTTAATCTACTTAATTAAAGTACATGTAAGGGTATATTCTATAAAAAAAAAAAAAAAAAAATGGTTTTAAAAAGGCTTACAGAAGAAAAGAATATATAATCGATTCAATAATAAACGGTGAAGTGATTAATAATGCACGTAATTATAAGTGACAAAACCCACTGATTCGTTAATAAAAATGTTGGGTACTTCTAGACCACCTGCAGACTCGCAGTTTTTGCATTTTATCGGAAATTTGCCCAAACCGATTGGAAAAATCAGAAAAGTTAAACATTTTTATTTTTACCCCTCTTAAAAAATTGAAGGTGGTCTGGTTTTTTCCCGCAAAACGTGACCAGGAAGGCGATTTACACAACGTGGTTTTCGGGTCCAGGGGATGCGGGCGAGGCTAGACTAAAAGAGACTAAATAGCATAGTCTAATCGCCCCTTTAACGAGGATTGCGTACACACTTGTTAATTACGTTTTCATAGAAGATTAAAAACATTTTGAAAACTAAATCTGGAAAATCTTATATATTTTTTAATGAAGAAATAAGATTTTCATTTTTTTGTAGATCCGATTTGAGTTTTCAATCCTCTATGGAAACATTGCAGTTATTAATAAAAAGAAAGAAAGAGATATGTGCACTACTTAAAATTATGTTACCTAATTTTTTTCCTAGTCAATTAAAAATGCTTATCTAAGACTGCCTAAGCTACAGTTATGTTTGTCTGAATTAATTTGACGGATACTTTGACAGGTACGGGTGCAAGGGCTGGAGGAGTAAGTACACCACCTAGAGAGAAGACTAAAGAAGAGGAAGAATCTAGCAGTGAAGAGGAATCAAGCAGTGAGGAATCAGAGAGTGAAGAGGAACCACCTAAACCAGTTAAACCACCAACTCCAGAGCCAGTTAGAACTCAACCTAGAACTGAGAGGAAACCCAGCAGAGATGACACGACCCATACAACTCCTAGGTAACCTAAATAATCTAGTAATAGTAGTAGTAGTCGTAGTTGTAGTAGTAAGGTGCTAGTACTAATACAAGGCATGTAGGACGAACCACTTGTTCGAACCTAACAATTAGGCCATATATTAGGCATAATTTACTATCCCCGTGGTAGAGAGTTCAGCCACTTCACACCATCATACCTCTGTACATTGTACCGCCGAAGTGAGTATGATGTGATCATTAGTGTGTCATATAAATCAGAGAATCACAGCGAGGGATCGAACCCACGACCTCGTACCGTCCTTGATTCAGTGATAATCCACACGGCCACGCCGCGCCGGCTCTCTCAAACAATCTAACTTCAATAAGTAATTAACTAGTTGAGTTAAACACATCAGACAACGAAATTGGGAGAGATGAAATTACATGAAATGGTTCCGGCCCTAGAACCTAAAAATAAGACCAAATCCTCTACAAATTAACACTTGGCTAACTATAATAGTTGGTTTATATTTTTGACCTTTTAGTAAGTCAATTATCAAATTCTTTCAAATTCTCTGCTCATTAGAGTGTCACATAGCATCCTCGCGTCCTATTTCGTAAAATAATGATTTTATGCTTTTAAATCATATTATTATCCAATTTATTTCATTAATCACAACGCTCGCTTAAACGTGAACTTCAAATTTATAATTGGAATTTTAGGTCGGGAAAAAAATCAAACTTCATCTATTCAATAAGACAAACACTTTTTTCAAGTACAATGTTTTAGTAAAACCAACCGCGACACCACTATGAAGTGTTAAGGATCGCTAAAAACTTTTAATATATAGTTTTTACACAATAAACAATAAAGTAATATAAAGTTAATGTTAATATAACAATAAAGTACATGATAGGATGTGAGGAAACTATGTGCCACACTCATTGGCAGTCTATTTTACATTTATTAAAGTATCAATTTAGCAAAATTTAAAGAGCGCATGCTGTCGAAATTAATCTGGGGCTATATGCAGGCTACCTTCGACGAACCATCAAATGAGTAATTTTTTAAAAATATAGGTGTAAATAAATGTATTTTTGTGCGCATGTGGAAGAAAAACAAACGAGCGTAGAAGGTTGACACTTATATGGGTCCAACAATGAGCAAATTATTTATTCCCCACCATACAAATTTTATTAAAATCGGACGGGTAGATTTTAAGATATGATGGTTCGCAAAAATTGAGCGATAGAGCGACTGACAGACACGGGACCAAAAATGTTCCCTAATGTCTAAAACGGATTTCTGACAGAATTTTTGAAATCGCAACATAAAATATTTTCATTCTTCAGAACGATCACATAGCTTCCGTTACCTTCGGTAAGCTCGGAAGCAATATAAGGCCGGATTCGACTACACAGTCAGATGCCAGATTATCCAGGTACAAATAAAAAATCATAGAGGTATCAGTCAAAAATATAATAGATATCACAAAACTAAGCAAAACTATAAACACTAAGAGACTAATAAACTGATTTATATAACTATTTAATACAGTAATGTAAAATGTAACGCTACATACTAAATACACACTTTCCGTTGAAAGTACTGCAACACCTACCATTTCTACAAAATTAGTATTACTTTTGACCGGATATATTTAGTAGTATTTATTTTAATCTTTACGTAAAACGACTGAGAGGTTAATCTAATCTATCCGAGGATATTCCTAATTAAAGGATACGAAACGTCGGAATTTTAATATTTCAAAACAAGGTCTTTTGCGGTAAACCTAAGATATTTTATAATTAAATAAGTTGTGATGAAAATTAAGTCGAGGTTTTAAAAAAAACCTATCATAACCTCAATTTCTATGATTTTATAACTTTTTTTTAGTTGGTAATTCATTTGGAGTGTCCAAAACTGGATTACATTTTTATTTTTCCTTGCTTAAAAATCAGGGAAACTTCATATTTTTAATCAACTTTTCTCGGCCCTAACTTCCCATCTCTCTCTCTCGCACAAAAATTTCAATTAATTAACTTGGGATAGGATTTTAATTGAATTTTACTGGACGGGGTTTGCTTGCCTCTTCTCGACCTTGGAATTCATTCCTTCTTTACCGCCTAATTCTTTGAGGGTGGAGAGAGCCTGAATAATTCAAGGAATATCTTCTCCACAACTTTTTTTTGAAATTAAAGAAGTGACAGGTAGTAGAATGTTGAGAACATCGTAGATTACAATAATTGGGAATAAAAAAACCCAGGTTTTTAAGTTAATTCCAATTTTCTATTTTTTTTAAAAAACAAAAAGGTAAAAGAATTGTTAAAAAGTTTTTGATGTCTTCTTATAAATAAAAAAAAAAAAAATCTAACTACTTTGGAAGAAAAAATGGTCAACTCCTGTGAATTTTAATAAAAAAAAGTTTTAATTAAAATACTTAATATCTAATACTATAAATAAACTTAAGTAGGAGAAAAATTTCAATTAAAACGACCGTCGAATTAGATAATAATAGTTATAATTATAAATATGAACATCGTTAGAGAATAATCACACAAAAAGTTATTTATTTCTCGAATTAAATAAGAACAAGACTTTTATCATTGAATTCGATTTCACTCTTTTTCAGCAATTTTATACGAAATCCCGATTTTATCGAATTTTAAAGATACATTAATAATCGTATATCATTTCCATTACATATTATTCAGTTCAATAAAATTAAATAAATTTACAAATCCATTTGATAAAAAAAATAAATAAATATGGTAACATGAACCTATTTAGATCCTATGACAAATGTGTTTGAAATTGTTTAAATTATTTCATTTATTACTTTCTACTAAATCAGAATTATTTTGATTAATATCTCGAAAACTAGTTTTTGTTTCTTAGAAAAACGAACTTTTTTAAATAAGACAAAATTTAAGAATGTTTTAATCATTGTCGTGAGAACTTTTAAAAACCACTATTTGGACTCTAGGGAGGATCTCTTAACATGTAAATCCATCAAAATCTAATATTTACGCCATCACAATATTTTCTCTTGAATACTGAATAGGTACACGACATTTTTTTTTTTTTTTTGTTTTTACTTCAATGAAAATGGAGTGAAACCCTCTGTGAAGGAGGGGTCTTACGAACCCCGGGATATCATTAAAATCCGTTTAATATACATATATGTCTGTGCGTACGTATGTATGTGTATATACGTACACGTACGTTCATTCGGAACTTTAAAACTTTATAACATCGCTTCAAGACATCGTATTGAGATGCGGTTTGCGGCATTTTTTGGAAAAACTGATGGCGCAAACCCGACATCATAGCTCACGACGTTTCGGAGCTACTGTCCCTTAAGCACGAAATCATCTGTCGACGATAACTTCAGTAGGCTTTATTTGATTTCAATTTCCTTTGGGGTATATATGTGTCCTATATGGTAGATTGTACCTATACTTTTTTAGCACAATCGGACAAGCGGTTTGGGTGATATTGCCATTTTAGTTTTTTTTTATTTAAAAAATTCTTTGGACAATTGTGTCCGTCCAGTTAATCGTGTGCAAACAATTCTTGCGTTAAAATAGGCAACTTGTAGACTACTTTTGAATGAATATTAGCATGATTACCAAATATTGAGTAAAAACACGTATTGACACCACAACATTTCATGCAAGTCATGTATGGGATTTCCACACCGGTACCTTTTATTAAATTTCGTTTATTGCAACATTATAAGGTACAGTAAATTAATGATTGGTGAGTATTTGTAGCATAAAATAACGAGCTGTAAGATTCTGTCCAGTGCCATACATCACTTACTAGTGTGTTAAATCAGATAAGTAGTTGACATAGATAAGTACATAATAATAATTAATTAATTGATATAAATATTATAGATATGTGTAAAATTTACTTCACTATTAGCAAGGCTGCTTAAGGGACTGCTTAAGGCGTCGTGGAGGATTTCCCGGGACATGGTGGGAAGATAAATTTTGGACTAAAGGATTAGGATGAGTGGAGAAGGAACTATGGAAGGTTTTGTATCGGGAAACTGCGAAATCGAGTACAAAAGTAAATCAGTGTGGAGGATGTGGCTAGTCACGTAAAAGGGGGCGTTAGCAATTTTTCTAAGGATCTTGGACTGGAGGGATTGTATGCGGTAGGAAGGGAACGCTTGGTGCAGCCCCAGAGTTCTATGCCGTATGCCCACGAAGGTTTTATTATGGTGCTGTAGATGAGTAATTTGTTGTGTAGTGTGATTTTGGAGTGTGTTGAGTAAGCGTTTAAGAAGGTTATAGCGTCTGTTAGTATCTTGTCTTTTTATTTTTGTGTGATGTGACCATGTTAATCGTCTGTCAAGGTATAACCCAAGGTAGCGGACTGAGCTGGAATGAGGGATTAAAACCTGGTTGAGAAATACTGGTTACTGTTTCATAAAAAAAAGGTTTCTAAAAATGATCGTTTACTTTCCGTAAGCGGTAGATTATTTAAAATACATAAATATAGTCCAGTCAAATGGTAGTTTGAAGTGGAAAGTTCTGGTTGGTGCAATTGATTTTAGTGGTTTATTTTATGTTTTTGGGGGTGCTGAACACGAATCTAAAGTTGTCCAACAAAATTTCCCCCCGCAAATATGAGAAATCGTTAAAAACGGTTTTTTTTGTGTGGTTTTCCGCTTATAACTTGCAAAGCAATCTATTCACGCAAAAAACACATTTATATGCTATTATTGCGTTTTTTCCATTTTACACCTCTCTCATATGAAAATATGACAAAAGTGTACATAACAACTATTAATGTACTCTTAAAGAGCTTTCCAATGACATGCATCTTGAAGGGTATATACTATTTTGACTTTTGTACCCCGTACCCTTGTGCACCAAATTATTTTTAACACCCATCCAAATTCTAAACTAAAATTTTCGTATATTATCATAAGCCAATAATACGTAGATTTCTTTGAAAATTGGCTTGTTAAATCAAGGTGCATGTCTGGTCTTTTTTCATAAATTAACGATTTTCCCGATATTTCAACTCCCATTTGAGTGAAAACCATATGGCGTACAAAAAAATGTTATAGACATAAATTGAAGGTTATTTTCTCATCTATATTTTACTACTGGACCACTTTTTGCGTGAATAGATTGTTTTGCAAGTTATAAGCGGAAAACCACAAATAAAATTGTTTTTGACAATTTCTCATATATGCGGGGGGAAATTTTGTTGGACAACTTCAGATTCGTGTTCAGCCCCCCCCAAAAACATAAAATAAACCACTAAAATCAATTACACCAGATCTTTCCACTTCGAGCCCATTTTGTGCAACATTTGACTGGACTAATATGTAATTTAAGTGCTTAAAAATATTAAGTTAAATAATTATAACGTAAAGGGCGTTTCATCAATTATTTGAATACACATCCTAGGAAAACAGGTCGGAATTTAATGGACAATACTGTTATTGTATTTTGTAAATTAAACCACATAATACGGCTTAGAGGAATCAATGTGGGCCGACCCTTGCCACTCATCAGTACAATAATACTAGTCCAAAGCCTTCTAGTATAATCCTGACCAATTCTCAAATTGTTCTCGGAATTCAGGTTCAGAATTACTACATTACAATAACAGCTAATAAAATTATATTGAGTAGACATAAATTAGGATTCGAGTTAAACTGCATATTCAATTCAAATGGGTTAGTCAAAATATGCATATATATATTACCTAATAAATTAATCGATGAATAACCTTTAACAATTATTCATCTCAATCTTAAATATATATAAGATTGGAGTGGTGTCAGTACATTTATCCGATTGGGCTCATATTTTGTAATTCCACTAAATGAGTAGTCCTGATAACCAATTTAAGTTTAAAAAATGTTATGTCTTTTTGTCTGTGCGTCAGTCACGTCCAAACGGCTGAACAGATTTTGTTGATTTTTGGGTACAATGTTAAGCTCAATTCTGCGGCGGGTGATATAGGCTATATAATTTTTTTGGTAGCTCAATGTGGGGCGGAGAACGGGGCTTCTAAATAGGTTTCCAAATTCTAATTGTATTATTTTTAAAAAATGTATATAAGCAAAGTTGTAGAAGAAACTACAGACAATATTTTATGATCTGGGAAAATTTCTGTAGGAAGAACCATTCAATTGCTATAAAAAAATATTTAGATTCTTTTTTAAACAAAATGTTACATATTATATTATTTAAAAAATAGTTTACAAATCATTAAGGAGATATTTTTATAAATCACACCTTGGTAATCCAAAACCTTTACTAACATAATTATCACCACTTCTTTAAAACGCTAAAAAAAATTCTACAATTGAATAGTAATATAATAATTTCTAAATTATATTGATGCCAATAGGAGTTTTATAAAATGTTATCCCTACATAGGGACAAAGTAAGAAAAGAAGGGGAATTGTGCCCAGACCAATCTCCTAAAGTTAAGAAGTTATATATGGGAAAGAGCTCCAATTTTGAATGTAAGCATATAATATACTAGCTGGATACCCGTGCTTCGCTACGGAGTGTTTTTAAATTTGATAAGTTTATAAACTACCAGGAAAGCATACAAATTATTTTACTATGCGAGAATATCTAGATTCTATCCCTCCTAGTTATATCCCCCACGTCTTTGATAAGATCATTTGTAAATATCCTAAATTTACCCCCTCCTAAATGAAAATATGACAAAACTGTACACATAACAACAATTACTGTACTCTTAAAGAGCATTTCAACGATATGCACCATGAAGATAAAGGGTATTCATTACTTGTACCCCGTACCCCTTTGAACCAAAAGTTATAGTTCAAAAATTCATTTAAACAGTTACCTTCCCCTTGCTTTGAAGGTCAAGTGTGCAAATTTTCATCGAGATCGGAATAAAACTGTAGATTTGTATAAAGAACATGCACACATGTTGACTTTTATATATGTATGGCCGCCATCTTGAATCAATATCCCCGATTGGTAAACTATTTATCAAAAGTTACTAATTTCATAAAAGGAAGCCAACTTCTGAATTTCAAGGTTCTAGTACAATCGGTTCCCGAGATATCGTCTTGTCGAATTTTGTATATAAATGGCCGCCATCTTAAATCAAGATGGCGAATTTTTAAAATATTTCTTAGCGAGCACCTAGGAGGTAAGAGGAACACACCTACAAAATTTCATGGTCGTAGGTCCAGTGGTTTCAGAGATATCGTGATGTGTCAGTCAGTCAGTGAGTGAGTGAGTGGTATTTGGATTTTATATACATATATATATATATATATATATATATATATATATATATATATATATATATATATATATATATATATATATAAAATAAAGACAATACGGAATACTTCAAATATCGATGTTTAATAAAAAAAAGAAAGAATAAATTATTAATTAGTAGGGAAAAAAAGCAATCATTAAAATTTGTAATCTAGTTAATCAGTTGGAAAACAAGTAAGGGGTTTTTATATTTGGGATATATTTTATTAAAAAGAAAACTCTATTAATGACAAATGTATATTCTCTACTCTATTTTATTATGTGTAAAAGTATGAAAGAAAAAAGGATAAAAAGTGACAAAAGGTCCTTTAAAATAAAGCAAAGTGCAGTGAGAAACAAGAGGTCGAAAACACGGAGATTTTCAAGTATAAGATTATAAAAAAACAAACGAAATAGCAACTATATTTCAACAAAAATATTCTTAGAATAAATGGACGGAAAACATTATTATTGTCCTTTTCCTCTTGTGTAGGAAAAAAGAACAATGCACACACCCCAAACAATACATATATACTAATACACAAACACTCTATAAAATATTATCATGTTTGCGCAGCATAAGCCCCTCCTTCAACCTCGTACTTCAAATTTACATACATTTATTTTTTCCACCTGTTATTTCTAAATTAGATCTCAACCCTTAAAGTAGAAAGCAGTGAGTAATAGTAGCGTAGGAATCTTGAATGAGAATCTTAATATATATATATATATATATATATATATAAGCTTGCTACACAAGCCTTGTTACCTTGACTAAATATATGTATATATTACATATACGGGCTTTAATGAATAGATATAATACATTTTCAAAATGCCGCTAATTAAGCTCCTGAATAATTATGATTCTAGTTGAAATTGGTTCGTTGGGAAAATTTTTTATTAATATAAAAAAACTTGCTGAGAAAGAAAACCCGGTGTGGAAAACATCTTTATTTTTCCTTTAAATTTAATTATGTAGTGAAAATTTCGTAGTCCTGAGAGAGAATTAGGCGAATTTTAAACTGAAGAAATTCTAGCATATACAATATTTTACGATAAAAAAAAAAAAATGTTTTCCTAAAATAATAAAGAAATAAAATAAAAATTCCAATTCAAGGTTCACTTGAACTCTGTTTTAATCAAAACGAGAGCTTTATAAATTAATATTAAAATTGATATATTATACCTTTTAATATACTTATATATTATAATATATATATATTTGAATTATGATATATCATATGTTATTAATTTTACTAGATGCTTAATTATTGGCGCCATGAATTACGATAATAGATTAAGTGTTACATTTATTCCAAATAAAAATATTTAAAATTATATTAAAAAATGATTTATTAAGAAATAAAGTCGATATCATGGGTCTTCTCTCAGTCCGCGGGTCAAATGTTAAAATTATTTGTGATACCATCCTTGAGGCCCCCATGCACGATCAAACATTTTGCGCAAACCTGATGATGGGCAAATTTAGCCCTACACTTAAAACATCATGTTTGCGCAATCGTCAAACAGCCCCAAACACGGTCAAAATGTTTGCGCGAACATTTTGACCGTGTATGGGGGCCTTTATTCTTAATTTTTAATTAATTTAAAACACCAATGTATTTATTTTTAAGTGCCTTGATTAAAATATATAGTATTATATTACGCGTCAAGTGAGGAAAGTAACATTTTGCAAGTGTGTGTGGAGTTTGCACCCAAGCGACAGCGAGGCTAGTAAAACCACACGAGCAAAGCAAAATGCCGTTTTCGCACGAGTTGCGTACCGTACTTTATCTACGATGGTTGGATTTTAATATTAAATAAAGAAAAACATATTTTAAACTTCCTGTATGTAAGTTCGTATTTCTCTTTTGGTAAAGATAACATTAATTAATTTGTTGTATTTTGAGCAGAATTAATTATTTCGGGAGGCGTATTATTCTCCACATTTTCGTCATAATGACATAAATCAACAATTGTTTTTCACAAAAAAACTCTATATAAACAGTTATATTACATGAAAATTGGCTGTAAGTGTACCCTCTAATAATTTTAAGTTTAGTAGTGGATCCTTTTTGGGTTCATGGGAAATAAATTAAATTAATTTACTCCATTCATTTTTTGCGGCAACGTTTCGGCCTGACCGGCCATTTTCAAGCCTAAAAATTACGTATATTTTATTAGTTTAACTACAATATATAGAACAATAAACAGTAACCAGAAGGATAAGTTAAGTAAGACAATTAATTTACCTTATAATTGCACAATCGAGGTAATAAGTGAAGTCAAAACTAAAATAAATTGTATTAGGAACTATTTAAGAGTTCCGTCGTCAAGAAATTCATAATTACATCTCCAATCTAATACATGCGAGTTCTGGTAAAAACTAGTAACAATAACACTAACTGACATATAACAAAAACGATAATAACGATTTAGTAACAAATAACTAGAATTTAAAAATTAAAATTTTTGATCACAGATAGTCTTAAGTAAAACATAATTTTGGAAGTGATAACAATTCTTCCCTTATCACAATTGTTATCAGACCGGTATATACATAATTTAAAACGGGTCATTGTTATGTGGATAAGTTTTATAAAATTCATTAATTTAGTTCAATTTCATGTTAGTAAAAAACCAAATTGGTAATTTAATAAAATTAAGTATGTGGATAACAAGGTACCAATGACACAGAATATCAAGTGGTAATCATAAGGTCTGTACTATCGGGCGGGAATTTTGATTTGACTCATCATAGTATATTCCACTATAATACTTGTTAAGGGAGCGGGAGTCTGTTTTTATATTAACAGTTGTATCCAGTTTAATGGCTATGTTGAGGGCTTCCATAATTTTCCTCCTGTTAGTTTTCTGCTCTCTCCCTATGATTTTAGTTTCATCAAATCTGAACTCATGTTTAGTGGCCAAGGTGTGGCTTGACAGGGCAGTATTGGAGTTTCCTTTATTTTGGTCGTACTTGTGTTGTTCAATTCTGTTTTTTATTAATTGATTACTTTCTCCTATATGTTTTGTGGCAATCTCCGCAGGGGATCTCGTAAACGGTACCAATGGTGTTTTCAAATGGAATTTGGTCTTTTAAGTTATGGAAAAAGTTTTCTGTTTTATTTAGTGATTTATATCCTAAACTTATTTCGGGGCAATCAAAGTTTTTAAGTAGGGTTTGTACTTGGTCCGAGAGTCCTTTGATATAAGGCATACTAACATGTTTGGTGGGTCTCGTTTTCGTTCTATCTATTGTGTTAGTATCATTACTATTGTTGCTGAGTTGAAAATTGGTGTGTTTATACCACATTCTTTTAATTAAATTTAGGGGGTAAAAATTGTTTTGAAGTTTTGTAAATATTATATTTTTTATATATTTGAGATGGCATTGATCAGTCAGAGATATAGCTTTCCTAATCAGGTTGCTAACGGCATTTGTTTTTTGATGATTGGGATGATAGGATCTATAATTTAAGAACCTGTTGCTTTTGCAATCTTTTTCGTACCATTTTGTTGATAATTTGCCATTTACGTTTCTAATTATGGTGATATCTAGGTAGTTAAGGGTATTATTTATTTCTTTTTCCATAGTGAATTTTAGCCTGGGATGGAAGTTGTTTAAGTGATTGAGTAGGGGTTCTATTTCTGTGTTTTTTATAATAAGGAACAAGTCGTCTATGTATTTAACTAGGAGTTTTATCGGAAATATATTGGTGGTGTTTAGAACATGGTTTAGGACAATCCCGCTAACGTTAACGGACATGGCCCCCCCCATCGGTATTCCATGTTTCTGAGAGTGAAATTTATCATTGAATTTGAATGGAGTAAATTAATTTAATTTATTTCCCATGAACCCAAAAAGGATCCACTACTAAACTTACAGTTATATTACTTTAATTAAACAAACCGCAAATTAGTTTTGTTAATTGGTAAACAAACTCAGTAATCTTGCGTTAAGGTGAAGAATTTTTTTTTTCTTACCCCACTAGGGCGGAAGAAAAGAGGAATTATGAAACGCGCTTGTAAAATGAATACAAGTTCGTAAAAAATCACTTTCTACACATCTAAACAAAGATACAATGTTTAAATTTTGTAACAATCGTAGATAAAAATATTTATATTTCTTTTATAAAGTCATAGTTAATCAAATAAGACAAAAGCTATAGTTGATTATACAATAAGATTTACTGACTAGAAAATTAACCAGTACTACTAGATTTTATTGTAATCCCTATCCCACGAGTTTAGGAACAATCTAAAAGACCATATGTTTTGTCTCAATTGGACTCAATTCTCTTACTGAACGAGACAAACAAATTTGTTTATTTCTGAGACATCTTGTAACTAAACTAGACCACGAAAAAACTTTGTAAAATGGTGATTTTGTGTTCTAGTTCGAGATGGGGAAGCAGTGGCAGCAGAAATTCAAGTGCAGCTGATACGTCAGATAACACTGGAAGTTCATACAGGCCGCTGTATGGACGAGAAAGGCCGCAGCCACAGAGGGAGGAAAGCCCACCATCTTACTTGAGGTTAAGAAACGCCACAGCAGCTGCAGCAAAAGAAGAAGAGGAAACCCCTGCTCCGCATAGGTATGTCGGTCAAACTGATCAAATATATTTCAAATTTTAATTATTAATGTATTTTAATTAAATATTCACAGTTTTAAATAATATAAGCTCTCGCAATCATTAATTAGACAAAGTATCCAAACAAACCTATTTTACAAGCTTTTATTTAACTTGCAATGTTAGTATGTATGTATGTATGTTCGGGTCGAATCTTGCAACTGAATTTTAAAGCAGTTATCCTCAACTGAATTGAAATTTTGCATACGTTTTGTTTGGATGACAATGTATGGTTAGCTAAGTGAAGTTATACTAAATCCAACATCGTGGACAGCACAAGATAGCGGACTAGTTATTACAAAATTTTATTTAACTTGCAATGTTTGTATGTATGTAAGTATGTATGTTAGGGTCATCTTGCAACTGAATTTTAACACAGTTATCCTCAACCGATTGATTTGAAATTTTGCATTCACGTTTAGTTTGGATGACCATGCCTGGTTAGCTAAGTGGCGTCATTCTAAATCCATTATGGTGGACAGCCCAAGATGGCGGACTAGATAATTTTTAAGCATGCCCATGATATGGGTATCAAATAAAAGGGTTTGCCGAGAAGAATACGGAAAATAAAATGCCTTCACTCTAAATCTAATATGGTGGATGGCACAAGATAAAAGCTTTTTTAATAATTTTTTTTTTTAATAATAATTATTTTTTAAGCACGCCCATGATATGGGTATCAAATGAAAGGGTTTGCTGAGAAGAATACGAATAAAAGCTTGTTTTTTTTTATAAATGTTTTATAAATATAATTATTAAGAAATAGGCTAAGCGCAAAATGAAGACGTTGGATGAGATACCTACTAGTAGGATGAGATACCTACTAGGAGGATGAGATACCTACTAGTAGGATGAGATACCTACTAGTAGGATGAGATACCTACTAGTAGGATGAGATACCTACTAGTAGGAAGGTTTATTGACACAGCGTAGAAAACTGCTAGCAGGTAGTTTTCAGTATCTCCCCGTGCGTCAAAAGGGGTTACTTATTTGAAATACACGGCTGCAGATACTGCAATTATTGATTTACGTAAAATAATTCTAGAATTGAGCTCCGATTTCGAAGGGGAAAAAAGAAAATTTGTTACATGAAAAAACTAAATACTCGTGAGTAATTCGTTTTAACTAAGGGATTTAGTGATGAACTGTTTACCAACTATGTTTCGTTTAAATCGTAAGCAATTGAAAGAAGCTCATGACATGATCAAGGAAGAAAATGATTCTAAAGGATGCAATGGTACAAAGCTGGTTGGAACAGAGGAGAAATTAGAGGTGTTTTTGAGGTAATTTTTTTATGAAACAGATATACGATTAATTATAATTATTTTCATAAGATAATATTGGATATTCCATTCAAGAAAGGAGAACAGATTAATGAAAATTTTATTAAAGTGATTAAACTAGGCATCGCGTGGCTCTATCATTGAAGCGAGCGTGCAATAAAATACTGACTATTGCAATTTGTTAATCATGATGAATGTCATAGTTGAAGATAAGTGGAAGAGGGCAGTGTGGAGTAGAGTGGGGGTACTTGGTACAAAGTTTTACTTCCTAAACTAACCTACACACAAGACGGCTCTAACAATCTTAACCACCCGTCGTAGCTTTTAAACAATAATTGAACGAGCGCAGTGAGTTCTTCATTTCAGAGACTTGGCATTTGAAAAGTTTGTGTGTTTGTGTGTTTGTGTGTTTGTGTGTTTGTTTGTCCAACGATAACTGGCGTAAAAATGGATCGATTTGAACGAAATTTGGCACACAGGTGCTTCTAACAATTTGTCATAACTGTATAGTTTTTGGAAATTCCACACTAAACATTTCCAAGATGGCGGCCAATATGGCGGACGACTAAAATAAAAATGTTTAGTCAGCATAATGTGTTATACATAGTTTTAAAGGTCTTTAAGAGAAGGAAAAGAATATGTAACGCATTAAATTCCAAACTTCATATTTCCAAGATGGCGGCCAATATGGTGGACGACTAAAATAAAAATATTTAGTCAGCATAATGTGTTATACATCGTTTTAAAGGTCTTCAAAAGAAGGATATGGATATGTAACGAATTAAATTCGACACTTCATATTTTCAAGATGGCGGCCAATATGTTTGGACGAAAAAACAAAAAATGTTAGTCCTTATAACATGTTATATATCAATTTAAAGGTCTTGAAATGAAGAAGAGGACTATGTAACTATTAACATTTCACACTTGATATTTTGAAGATGGCGGCCAATATGGTAGACAACTAAAAAAAATATTATAATCAGCATGGCATGTTATACATCGTTTTAAAGGTCTTTAAAAGTAGGAAAAGCGTGAATAAGCTAGAAGGCTATCTGCGCTCGCCTGCTAGACAGCATTTACAAGGCTCGATAAGTTCGCCTGTTTATTCTACAAATTGATGTCTAGATGCATTTATTAAATAGGCTCGCTGTGATAGACTGTAAAAACTTTAAAATAAAGATGTCTACAAATGCAAGGAAATATGATAAAGCCCAGCTGTCTACTGTCTAGGCAGCGAGCCTGCATGTGTTGAATAAAGATCTTCAAAACAGCTGTATAAACAGGCGAGCGTAGCGAGCCTGCAATGACTTTTTTTAATAAATATTAACTAATAATGCAGTACAAACAGGCGAGCGTAGCGAGCCTGCAATAACTTTTTTAATAAATATTAACTAATAATGCAGTATAAACAGGCGAGCATAGCGAGCCTGCAATAACTTTTTTAATAAATATTAACTAATAATGCAGTATAAACAGGCGAGCGTAGCGAGCCTGCAATGACTTTTTTAAATAAATATTAACTAATAATGCAGTACAAACAGGCGAGCGTAGCGAGCCTGCAATGCCTTTTTTTAATAAATATTAACTAAAATGCAGTACAAACAGGCGAGCGTAGCGAGCCTGCAATGCCTTTTTTTAATAAATATTAACTAAAATGCAGTACAAACAGGCGAGCGGAGCGAGCCTGCAATAACTTTTTATAAGAAAATAATTAATAATGCAGTTCAAACAGGCGAGCGTAGCGACCCTGCAATAACTTTTTTTAATAAATATTAACTAATAATGCAGTACAAACAGGCGAGCGTAGTGAGCCTGCAATGACTTTTTTTTAATAAATATTAACTAAATAATGCAGTACAAACAGGCGAGCGCAGCGAGCCTGCAATTACTTTTTATAAGAAATTAATTAATAATGCAGTACAAACATGCGAGCGTAGCGAGCCTCCAATAACTTTATTTAATAAATATTAACTACCAATGAGATTGCGGTCAATATTACTAATATTACAGACGACTTTAAATAATATGATTGTAGTCTGCGACATGTCATACATCGTTTTAAAGGTCTTGAAGAGTAGGAAATATATATTAAATATGATCAAAAAAGTTTTGCTACAAATATGGCGTTGCAACAAAATAAGGGTGTTAAGAAGTAAGATCAAACTCATATTACATAACATACTTTTAAAGCTAATTTCAGGTTGATTAAGAATATTTAATGTTTTAACCGAAATATTATCCTGGTAGTTATATTGAAAACATAGTACGGCTGATATAAGGACACAATTCTACGCGAGTTCTTTATGCAGCGCATCACTAGTTATAAATGTATCACTTCATTACTCAAATACTACTGCTTGTATCAAGTTGAAATTTTACATACTTGTTTCAATTGTACTTTAGACGATGTACATGAAGTTTTATTAAAATCGTTACGTTAAAACGTAAGATATCGGTAAAAAGGTTGTTTTCTCAATTTTAAACGTTTAGGTCCGCTTTAATAGTTTTAGCGATCTTTATTAATACATAACAGTGTCGTTGTTGGTTTTGCTAAAAAATGTTATTTGAAAAAAATGTTCGTCTCATCGAATAGGTGATGATAGAGTTTTTTCCCGTCCTGAAATTCCAATTTTAAATTTGAAGCTCACGTTTACGCGAGCATTGCGCGCGAACTCTTGGACGGATCACGCTGTCCAACGAACTTAGCCTGAGTATTAGTAAAAGGAAGATGTATACCAAATTTAAACGAAATTGGTCAACTTTTACTCAAGTTATCGTCGGACACGTAAACGTTACACACAGACAGACAGACAAGATGCATATTTCGTTGAATGTAAGAAGCTCGCTTCAATTATTCTATAGATTGATAAAATTGACTTTGGTATCATCCAACACATTCCTAGTTCTCAATGCCTCAATAAGTTTTTTTAACATTTAAGAAGCTTAAATTGAATAAATAGAACCACTAGCGTTATAGGAAAACTGCTCGCAGGAAACTGTGAACAGTAACCCGCGGCTGCTGAATTTGCGCAGTTACATTTGTTTACATAAAAATCCATAGTGGGTCTCCCTGCGACACCTGCGATATATGCATCTTATTTTTCGACTAGCCTAACTCAGGCCCTGATAAACTTAATAAATTGAAAGAGAATTCCTAATCGTGTAAAGGCAGATCCTTCCTATAACGGCAGTAGGTGTAGTCAAATAATCTGTTCATCTTTTCTAGGATAATTTCCCTATAGTGAAGTTTTAAAGTAATACTTGTCTGAAGTCTACATTCATGTGATACCTAATGCAAATTGTCTTAAGTGAATAGAATCAAACATTAAAAGATCCCATTATGCTTATTTGGTATTATAACCATTGGAACGAACTCTATGACTGCATAGAACACGGTTCTTCCTTTGAGAAGGACATCACATTATAATAGATAAAGAGTAATAAAGGGAGGTAACTGTTATCGCATTCACAAAGCTGTACTAATGCATATCTAAGAGCCAAAAGAGAGAATTCTAGAAACGTAGAGGGCTTCAAATACGAAGGTAGCTTACGAACGAAAATTTAGGGCGGAGGAAACAAACAAACAATGGTTTAATCTCGTTGCCCGTTAGATCCGGCTTTTAGGATTCGTACATATAAATAAAGAGGTTTCACGAGAATCGTACTTAACAAGATGTACAAAATTGGGTTACTCAAATCCAATGCCAAAGAACGTAAATACTAGAGCAAAGCTTTCCTCTTCCTTTCCACCTTCCAGACATTTCTTCTAAACGTGTATCTTCCGCAGTTGTACGACCGTGTTGTACTAAGTTGTCCTACATAAAAGTAACAGGAATCCATGCTGAATAAATTCAGGAATTCTTCGAAACTTATTATACTAAAATGTCTTTGTTATATAATTAAAGTGCTCAGGGAAAACCCTATAAGCTTTTTCTATGCTGTATGCTTTCGTGGCAAGAGTGAATGTATCTAAATCTTCCGGAGAAAGTAGCGTTCGAGATTGTATGTTTCCCGCTTTGTGTCACTCATTGAAGGGATTATTCTGAAAAGAGCTGGTCACTAATACACTGGGCATTAAGGTGTGCTCATACCATTTTTTGCACGTATGATATATCATACGGTGGGCATTAAGAACTTAAATTGCCTATATTTGTCTAAAATATGTTTTAAAGTGAAAAAAAGGTTTAATTGAGTGAAGGAAAATATTACAATAGGTAACAAAACATTTTATTTTACAAAAGGTAACATAAAAATTCAAAATTATTAAGTTAGTATCTATACAATTATAGACACATACACATCTAAAATTTTGAGATCTAAAAAATATATTTTGTTATAAAATAAAATTGTTAAAATAAAAACAAAAAAAAAAAAAACAAATAAACTAAAAATAAAACTCAATTCATATGAAATTGAACAAAACATTTTTTGGATGGAGTTCAATATCCCAACATAGTCCAATATACAATTGAATTTGGTACATTTTCCCCATTGGTCTTTGAGTTAGTTCGTAATCCACAAGATGACGCATCCTATCAAACCTAATAGTAATAGGAGTAAAGGAACAGTTTTTTGGCTTTACTCTTTGTGGCAACTCTTTTTCAGGACTGGTCAAAATCGACATAACATTGTTCCTTGTGAATTCAAGAATAGGGGTATATTTCTTCAAGCGTATACGATAGAGAAGCCAACCATTTGAAGCACAAAGCAACCACAGCTCGTTTAAGCAGAATCTATCTCTGGCCAATACCATTTTTTGCTTCTAATTTTGACGGGGTGTGCTACTCTAAGTTTGTCTTATAGATCTACACCAGCCATTTGCTTGTTATACTCACTTATGAGCAGCTGAGTAACATACTTATATTTTTTTTCTATTCTTTCCAACGACTGGATGATTCATGTCAGTCACCATAGTATTATCATGCCAGCTACAGTTTGCTTTCTATAAGTTGTGACTGTGACTTTTGACAGCGTGGGAAAATCCGAGAAATTGGAGTGGGGAGCCAATGAGAGGTCAGGATTTAGAATTCTAGAAGGTCGGCCCAATTAGGGATACAAAAATGTCTCTGGCCCACCCCTCCCACACAGGCCTAGTGGCATTATTTTTTCCTCATTTAGGTTGGCAAATCCGAGTGTCAAAAGCCACACTAAAGTGATACTACTATCTGTCGGCTTTATAACATGATATGAGCTTCTAGGTTCTTTTTTTTAAGTCTTTCAATCGTGCTTTCTGAATACAATCAGCCCTGATTGTTTCTCTACAATTTATATTTTGAGAAGTTAAGTTGTCCAGCAAGGGGATGTAATTGAAATAATTATCCAAAAAACAGATTTGCCTTAAGATAATCAAAGCACAATTTTTGATCACAGAGGATCCCAGAGTCATTCCTGGCACGGAGTCTCCTGCACCCACACACATGGTTCAAATTTTAATAAATACGAGTATCCCTTAGAAGCTAAAATAAGGTACCAAAATTTGTAGCCATAACGCACGGGTTTACCCCTGATAACTTCACATAGTGGTGACCACCTTTGCCCAAATTATCCTGTTTTACGAAAGTTTCATCTAAATTACTCCCTACATCATCTAGGTCACTCTCCCCCCCTCTACAGCTCCTGTTAGCACTACTTCCCATTCTAAAGCATTGGAAATCTTGTTTGCAATCTCTTCTTCTTCATCCATCTCTCTTAGTGACACTAAAATTGCGTCTGCATCCTTTTCAGGATGATACCTGAAAGCAATATACCGATACATTTGTTTCACCTTATTGCCCAGCGTATGATATATCATACGCAATAAATCAATTGATTATAAATCTTACATAATTATTTCTAAAAATTGTTTTATGAACATAACCAACATATTTCAACCTTATTTTATTAGAAAATTTACCAGCCGATTCTTAAACAAAAGTAAAAGCACTGCAGCAGTAAGTCCTGACGAGGAAGATCCTGGGCCAACAAGAAGATTTGGTACCAGTACTTCAGCATCAACTACATCGGCTTCTAACGCACCTAGATCCAGATATACTGCTCTTAAGGTAAATTTTTAAGCGGATGCAAAAGCACAAGTACAAATATGTTAAAATATATCTTCTAATGAAGCTGATTAATTTATTTTTTGGAAAAATTTGAACTTAATAGTATTTTTTTATACAGGATCGTAAGGCCCGGCTAGCAAGATCTAAGAGTTCTCATGCTCTTGGAGATGAAGACGAAGAAGATGAGAATTTGTCTCCCTCAGCTTACCTGGCATCTAGATACGATCTTGCAAGAAGCAGATCTTCTCACCAAGTTAAATCTAGGGAACCCAGTCCTGAACCTTCTCGTACATCTCATACGTCAAGTAAGTTTCATGAATTATCTCTAAAACTTACAACAAAGCTATGGATGCATAAGCTTGGTTAATCTATTAAATATAGGAAAAAAACAATACTATAATTAAGAGACTAGTTCAGCAAAACGCTATTCTATTAAAGTCCAGCATCTGTACGGAGTTGCAAGTTTTTAGTTAAAGCATTCATCAAGAGCTCAGTAACTTAAGCAGTCAAATATGGGCCATCAACTTGCAGGTGGCTGGAAATGTCTTTCAAAACAATTGCGTCGCCCTAACAAGCTTTTGACAAAAGACAAAGTTGGGAGAGAGAAACCACCTTTGTTCTTGCCTTGAATAGATACAATAATGAGAAAATTAATGGGCAAGACTAGGTTTGATAATTGGTAACTTCGAGACTTTTATTAACTCTTCAATTCTATTTAATAATCAATATTTGAAGCACGAAATGTCTCTAAGATAACTTCTATCTCAAGTCCAAACTACAATTAACAAGAATATTCCATACAAATTGGATGAAGAGGGAAATGCAAATCTGTTCAAAGTTTTAATTCGACCAAGCCTTTGACGTTTATATAGGTCGGAATCACGTAAAGGCTACTAAGACAATCAATTCAACTGGCCATTTTCAATTCAATTGTAATATCCTCTAATAATAAATTCGTTCACTAGTAGCATAAGTTGTAGAAAACTATTGGAATCTTCAACAAAAGTCTAACACAATGTTAATTGCATGTTATTATATTGCAACTACAATAAACAATGTTGATTATAGTTTTTGAGAGCATAAATAAGAGCAGGAGGTAAGCTGCAGACTCTATCTGAGCTTACTAATACAAAATTAGAGAGAGCCAGCGTGACCGTGTGGGTTAAATTACTTACCACGTCTGCTCGACCATCACTGAATCATGAGCGGTACGAGATGGGGTTCGATTCCTCGCCGTGGTGCTCTGATTTATATGGCTCACTATTGATCACGTCATTCTCGCTTCGGTGGTACAATGTACAGAGGTATGATGTGTGAAGTGGCTGCAACTCTCTACCACGGGTAGAGTAAAAAGGGCCTAAGTGATGGCCTAATTGCAAGGTTCCAACAAGTGGTTCGTCCGACCCGTCTATACTACAAAAATTGAAATTTATTATATATATATATATATATATATATATATATATATATATATATATATATATATATATATATACTACCCTAGCTAAGAGAAGTTTTAGTACCACTTGAGTTCAACAAAACATCTCACAACTCCCTCCTAACAACGTCACGCCAGGAGGCTGGCAGTCCTTTTCTTCAACTTAAGTACAATACATTAATAAGTCATCTGCTTAATTCACTTTTTACTTTTAAGTTGCTTGTTTCACATAAGTGTATCATAGATAGAGCCTCATTGTTAGGTCACCTCATTTACTTTTACTTATGTATAACCATCACCTATATCAGGTTTTTTGCTATAAGGCAGCCACTTAAGTTTAAGTATTAAGATACTGACTAGATTTCTCACTGCATATGCCTGCTAGAAAAGAATCTATGTATTTACTAAATATCTTACATAGATTTAGTTTTCCATCAAGTGAAATATTGAATATATGAAATACGTGAAATATCGATTATACAAAATCTTATTTCAACTGATCTCTTTCCATTAAATTATTTAAATTAGCGAAACCTGTAACTTAATTTTCTTCTTCAGTTTAATTAAAAAATTAAGCAGCATGCCACTTCATTTCCTTGTACATTCTGCTTCAGTTAAAGTTAAAGACTCTGACTAAACTTGTCCCCTCCTTTCATTTAAGTAAAGAATCGAGATATTAACCAAACCCTTTGCTTCGTTTTCTTCTCCTACTTCAGTTAAGTGCCAGAAAACTAAGCAAGCGCTCTGAGTGCCCTTGTTCCACTTAAGTGAAGTATCGACGTTAGATAGACCTCTTGCTTAGTTGTCCTCGTCCACTCGAGTAAAAAAATCAAGATAATAATCAGTCATCTCACTTATTTAAATATATTTTTTAACTCAAGAATCAAATTTAAGTTTGATTTCTCTTTGAAAAACAATCTTGTGGTTTAAAGCCAGCCTTGCCAAAAAAACAAAAAGAAATCATGACAATGAAGATTGCAAGCAAAATATGGAAATAAGAAATACATAATATTTTATTAATCGTCCATTATTTGCATTATTATCAGGTTCAAGCGGCTTGGGCTCGAGCTCTGCAGGTTCTAGCTCAGCTGCAGGGACTAGTGGCGAGAAAGACGGTGCTGCCTTGAGTTCCTGGGCGAGGTACTTGAAGAACAAGTACGGCGCCCGTGGCAAGGAACCCGGGCAGGTGAGCGCCACCAACTCGAGAAGACTTAGTCTGGGATTACCTCTGAGGCCAGATGACCATGATAGCACCGAGCCAAAAAACTCACTAGGCTCCCCCACTTCCCCCACTCAACACCCACTTCATCAAGGTAACACTGCTTCCATCGCTTATACGAAAACCTACAGTAGGCTCCCCCATTTCATCAAGCTAACAATGCTTCCATCGCTAATACTGAAACCTACAGTAGGCTCCCCCATTTCATCAAGGTAACACTGCTTCCATCTCTCATACAAAAACCTACAGTAGGATCCCCCATTTCATCAGGGTAACACTGCTACCATCGCTAATACTGAAACAGACAGTAGGCTCCCCCATTTCATCAAGGTAACACTGCTTCCATCGCTCATGCTCTAACTAAAACACTAAAACCTACAGTAGGCTCCCCCACTTCATCGAGGTAACACTGCTTCCATCGCTCATACGAAAACCTACAGTAGGCTCCCCCATTTCATCAAGGTAACACTGCTTCCATCGCTAATACTGAAACCTACAGTAGGCTCCCCCATTTCATGAAGGTAACACTGCTTTCATCGCTAATACTGAAATAGACAGTAGGCTCCCCCATTTCATCAAGGTAACACTGCTTCCATCGCTAATACTGAAACCTGCAGTAGGCTCCCCCACTTTATCAAGGTAACACTGCTTCCATCGCTCATACGAAAACCTACAGTAGGCTCCCCCACTTCATCAAGGTAACACTGCATTAGGCTAAATGTTTCAATGGGCAAGAAAAAAACAGACAACATTATTTGAAGGACATTTCTAAAAGAGTGAACTGGTTAAATAAAATTAGGGTTGACACCTTACGGAAGTGGTTCCCCAAGGCGAAGGTTAAAGCTCCCAACTATCATAAAACTACCCCTACAAACTAGTTTAAATTTAATTAAACTTTAGCGCATGCTGTAGGACATTAAATATCAAAATTGATTAAAAAATTGAAAAAAAATTCCTTTAACAAACATATTGGGGTAGAATTCAGGTAACAGCATCGTATAATGAAAAACATGACCTCTATTGTCTTAGCTATTTAACTCCAAACACCAAAACAACAAAAAAGTCCATTAAGTATTGCCACGTGGGGTATTCAACGTGGAGTATTAAAATATAATATAGGTTACATTGTCAAGGAAAGTATATATAATGTTAATGTTTGAAAATGTCTAGTCGCAAAGGGGTTTTAAGAATTGATTAAAAACTTTATACCTCACAAGTTAAATAAAACCGTGTAAAAAAAATAAAAATAAGTAAATAAAATAATTTATAGATAATTTATATAAATTAATGAAACCATGGAAGATACTTTCCCTAAAAAGTAATTGTATTTAGTTAAACATGATGTACAAACTCTTTAAAAAATTAATTAAGATATTGTCGTTATTTATTAAGTTATCGTCGAAAATTCAAACATTAAAACCATTCTTATAAACTTAAAGTTTAAATAATTTTAAACCAAAAAGTAACTTTATCATTTTCTTTCATACGTAGTTATGAACCCTTTTTTGCATTTGTTCATAAATAAAAAACTATGTTCAAAATTATAGTTTTAGAAGTATTTAATTTAAGAAAATTGAATCATTTATTTTTGAAGTGAAGAAGTGAGACATAATAATTAAATATTAAATTTAAAAAATGCATATATATATATATATATATATATATATATATATATATATATATACATATATATATATATATATTATATATTACATATTATATATATATATATATATATATATATATATATATATATATATATATATATATATATATATATATATATATGTTTGAATAATTATTACAAAAGAAAATACATAGTAATTTTTCTTTTAAATAAATTATTCGATTAAATGCAAATAACATTTAACTTTAATTATTTTTTTTATTTTGTCAAATTTTTAACAATTTTATTAAAGTCAATTTATCATAAAATTAAATTCTGATTTAATTCTTAACCAAGAATATGATAAATCAAAAAAAGATAGGGATCTTATAAAAAAATGTATCCTTTAAAATAAAAACCTCCAACTTGCATCCTTTTGATTTGAAGGTTGTGGAAATTGGTTTTTATTTTTGAGTTTTATTTTTAAAGTAGAACAACATTCTCTGATATATTTCAACAAAGTGAACAAATAATGTAAAATTATTTAATTTTTTCGTCACTTTTAAGGTAAACTACACCATAAGGGTAACTTAAGGATAAAAATCACCAAGGAATAACATTTTATTTTTTATTTTCTTGTTCAAACAGAACTTTTTGCTTTTCAGATCAGTCCTTGGAAACAAGAATTTCTTTATTCCTCTACCTTTTTCATGCCCTTTTACTATTTGCATTCATTTCCTTTGTATCTCTGAAAAAGAACATTTTCTTTTCAAAAATGGTAAATTTTTTTTTACCTGAAAAAAGTATAGATTGCTTTTAATTTTTTTTATACTAGAGGATGGACAATGAATATTTAGATATATATTCTTTTATTTTCTTTTTTTTATTCAAGATGACAAAAAGGTTGTCGTTTCTAAAAAATCTAATTTAGTATTATGTCTCATTTATACTTGTATTTTTATTTCAATTATATATTCAAGTCAAGTTGGCTTATCGGAGAATTCTAAGAAATAATAATAATACATAAATAATAGAAGAAAAAGAAATGAATAAAGTAAATATATTCTGATATTTCTTTATCTCTTCAAAAAAATCGCAGACGCTCTAACCAACTAAATATTATGTACATACTAATATTTTGAGTAAAAATAAGAGTAAGGGGAAGAAATCATTATATTAAATTAACAGAGATTTTAGACAGTTAACTCAAAGGAGTTAACCTTAGAGGATTAACTTTAAATGTAACTAAGTGTTAACTATAGATAGTTATGTCAGCAAATTAACTTCAGAAATAACTTAGAGGATTAACTTTAAATGTAACTAAGTGTTAACTATGGATAGTTATATCAGCTAATTAAGTTCTGAAATAACTTAGAGGATTAACTTTAAATGTAACTAAGTGTTAACTATGGATAGTTATATCAGCTAATTAAGTTCTGAAATAACTTAGAGGATTAACTTTAAATGTAACTAAGTGTTAACTATAGATAGTTATATCAGCTAATTAAGTTCTGAAATAACTTAGAGGATTAACTTTAAATGTAACTAAGTGTTAACTATAGATAGTTATATCAGCTAATTAAGTTCTGAAATAACTTAGAGGATTAACTTTAAATGTAACTAAGTGTTAACTTAAGATAGTTATATCTGCTAATTAAGTTCTGAAATAACTAAAAGGATTAAATTCAGAGGTCTGACATAAGACTTAAATTTAAACTTAGCTACCTTACAACTAGCAACTAAATTAAAAATAATCATTGCATATCATTGGTATACTGACATCCTGACAATAACTCTGAGAGTTATTGAGGGATAACGTAAATGAAGTAATTTTAAATATTTGACGAAGACTTCGGCAAGATTTTCGGTCTTCCAAAATAATTAATATTTTAATGCAGACCTGTTTCGACTACACTATTTGTTTAATAAGTAAAAATTTCAAGATAAAAATAACTTTTTATATACGTTTTTAAATTTTCTGTTGAATTGTTGGTAATGTTGATAATATAATTGTTATTGTTATACAGGGTGTGGCAAAAGTTCGGCAACGGCTAATTGTCTCCGTTAATATTTGAGATATCAAACTGCGTGTTGTTGCAATCTTCATCATGCATAAAAATCTACTTTTTTATGGTGGGTACACATTTTCCCGCCATTTTGTTTGCAGCCATATTGGATTCAACTTTAAAATTTCAAATTAGAACCTCTATACTGTGATACATATTTTGAAAGGCATTGAAAAAAGAAAACATTTGCCGCAAACCAGAACTTTTTATCTTTCGCCGTTTCAAAATGGCGGCCAGTTGAAATTACAAAATTTACATTTTTGACGATTAATTACGGCCAAAGTAAAGGTTTTAGGGAAAAAATTCAAGACGAAATTTGTCAAATTTTAGGGTAACAAATTAAATTTCAACGCTATTTTTTCCAAATTGTTATTTTTATTTTTGTTTGGTTGCTATAGCAAGAACGTACGTAGTCATTTTACTTTCGCAACCGAAAATTTAATTAAAGAAATCTTTTTAAACCAATTTTGAATTTTTGAGTTTAAATTAGAATAATTTAACTCCTAATTTTTTCTCTTAAAGCCTTTTTTAGCAGCAATCAAGCGTTGAAAATGGCAATTTTGAAATTTTCATCAACCTCCATTTTAATGTTGCAAATGCAATGCTTTTGACTGATCAAGAAAGGATTACTCTGCTTATGATGAAATGATATGGAGATAGAGTAAGAAGTTGCTTTTTTATTAATATAAATGAAGGGTTGCTATATCAACCAAATAATAATCAAAATAACAATTAATTTGAAAAAAATAGCGTTGAACTTTTATTTTTTACCCTAAAATAAGACAAATTTACTCTTGTATTTTTCCCCTAAAACCTTTACTTTGGCCGTAATGAATCGTCAAAAATGTAAATTTTGTAATTTTAACTGGCCGCCATTTTGAAACGGCGAAAGATAAAAAGCTCTGGTTTGCGGCAAATGTTTTCTTTTTTCAAGGCCTTTCCAAATATGTATCACATCATAGGGGTTCCAATTTGAAATTTTAAAGTTGAATCCAATATGGCGGCAACCAAAATGGCGGGAAAATGGGTACCCACCATAAAAAGTAGATTTTTATGCATGATGAAGATTGCAACAAACCGCAGTTTGATATCTCAAATATTAACGGAGATAATTAGCCGTTGCCGAACTTTTGCCACACCCAGTATAATATATAATGTTAGTTAAGTTCCAAATTTATTTACTTCACATAAATGATAACCATCTAGAGAGCTGATCTTAAACTTATAAAAGGACAAATCTTTGTACAACGGATCTTCCCAACGCCAAATCTAAACCGTGCCATCGATATAATATTTGAAATAATATAAATAATATAATCGATATATTTCCTGTTTTGCTGTCATTCAATGTTTATCTCTTATTTATAGAAATCACAAATTTAAACCCCGTCAAAATGAAGATTGTAAGTATGGGATATGGCAAAACAAATAAAATAACTTGCGGATTTTTTCCGAACTAACATCCATACAGCAAAATTTGCTGAAAACCAATTACATTCTGCTGAAAGATGGCTAAAAGTATTAAAATAATGCATTGTCATCGTGTTCTGAGCTATGCTAAAAGTTTCAAATGTCTAGCTATTCGGGAAGTTAGTTAAAAATCGATTGCCAGATTTGTACCGGACAAACAAACAAGCAAACAAGAAAGCAAGCTAATAAAAACGTTGTAATCACTGAATTTCAATTTGTAAATGTAAGAATTATTTTTTTTTTCTCCTCTACCATTTTCTTCTTTTCGAAACAGTAAGAATTGGTGAAACAATAAGTATTTGGTTTAAATAAAAATTGTTTAAAAATGTCTGATCAGAAATTGGTTGTGTGTAAAGCAATACATATACTAAACAAAAAACTCACTATCAACCATCGAAGTTACTAATATTTAAGCCAATATCTTAGTAACTAATCAATCTCGGTTTGATTCAAGACAACTAATAATAATTATTAGTCACAGTACAATAATTGTAAATGTTAACAAATCGAATCAGTACGTATCGTAATTGCCAATATACAAAGCAATACTGTATATAATGCACGTATGTAATTCTGTATTGTGTATAGGGGATTAGCGGTCTAGCTATAAATCATAATAATTAATTAATGTGTAACATAGCCTAGGGTCCTGTCCAAGGCAATTTACAAACAATCCTGAAATTACCCTATTGTACTTGCAACAATGTCCGTAAAGCTTAACTTTTATGGAATTAAATATTATGGTTGTTGAACTTTATTGACGGGTTAGTTAGTTGGTTAGATTAGAAACCTTTTAACTTTTGCCGTTTAGTTTTATCATTTTCAACCCCTCGAAAAACATTACAGTTGGATTAAAAGAAGTTAGTAGAAAATAGACTGTCAATTAGTGTGGCACATAGCTTCCTCGCACCCTATCATGTACTTTATTGTTATATTAACATTAAAATTATAGTTATATTGTTTATTGAGTAAAAACTATTAATAGCATTAGCGATCTTTAACACTTCATAGCGATGTCGCTGATGGTTTTACTGAAAAAATGTATTTGAAAAAAATGTTTGTCTCATTGAATAGATGAAGTTAGATTATTTTCCCGACCTAAAATTCCAATTTTAAATTTGAAGTGCACTTTTACGCAAGAGTTGCTCCTGAACGCTTGGATGGATAACGTTGTCCAACGAACTCGTCCTGGGCATTGGTAAAATGAACATGTCTACCAAATTTGATCAAAATCGGTCGACATTTACTCAAGTTATCGTCACACGTTTCATAATTCGCGGACACAGAGACCGACAGACAGACAGACACGAGACCAAAAATGTTCCCTGATGTCTATGAAACGGATTTCTGTCTTGGAATTTTTAAAATCGGAGACATAAAAGTTATTCGTTCTCAAAAGTGAACACAATGCTTCCGTTACCTTCGGTAAGCTCGGAAGCAAAAATTAATTAAAGAAAGAAGCGAGATGTGTTAATTCGACGTCGGTTTTCGTTATGTATATTCCCGGAAATTTTTCCATAGCTTGGATCGCTGCTTACACACCATCAATATTTTATTGAAATCCACAGTACTCTAAATAGTTAGTCTCAGTTTTGTAATTATGACCGCTAGTTGAATGATAATTGTATCGTCAATATATCTAAAATAAAATCATTAGCTCTACCAGAAAATAGTTATTTATGTAACTAGGCAGCAAAATGGAATTTTTCTTACGAATGATAAAGTTAGCCTCCGAGCTCGGAGGCTGAGGTGAGGCTATGGAAATTAACTGCCGAGGCAGGTAATTTATTCGATTGACAATATATCAATATGAGGGAGAAATGTTTCCTTTGCTGCCTTGTTGCATACAAAATTTTTCCTACTGGCGGCAGAAAAATGTTTCCTATAAATAATATTCATTTCATAATACTTACTTACTTATCAAATACTTATTATTGATTTATTCAAATTAAAACAACAAGCAACAATATCAAATGTTACAATTATAAAAAATGAATTGACAGAAATACATAGTAAAAACAAAACAAAATGATGATAATAGACGAGCTGCAGTGTTGCCACTAATTTAATTATTTATGATTATTTTAAGACCTACTATTTATTTAAATATTTTTATTTCTTTTTTATCTTTTTACTCCATTCTATTTTATAAATATAATCTATAATAAGTATTTATAAACCTTTTTTTATAAATTCGTAATATTTTTAAGGTAAATTATTCAAATAATTTAGGTTAAAGATAATATAAAAGATAAGGTTGTTTGTTTATTTATTTGTAGAGGGGAATGTGAGCATGGCTTAGCCTGGAAAAATCCTCAGCAAAATCGTATTTTGCTGCGTATTGTAAAGTTTTCTTGAAACCTCAGAGTTCAGAGAAATTAAACTTTCATGCCTAAAAACAGTTCAATAATGCGTTATTTTGCTGCCGCTAGTAGGAAAAATAAATTGTTGAATGCTAAGTTAACTTTTCTATGCTGCTATTTTTTTATACATTGAATTTTGCTTCCGAGCTTACCGAAGGAAACGGAATCTATGTGATCGTTCAGAAGAACGAAAATATTTTTTATGTCTCCGATTAGAAAAAATTCCAAGACAGAAATTCGTTTTAGACTTTTGGTTCCGTGTCTGTCTGTCGGTCTGTCACTCAATTTTTGCGAACCAACATATCTTAAACACTACTCGTCTGATTTTAATTAAATTTTTATGGTAGGTCATAATTAGCTCATTATTGGTGCCATATAAGTTTCAACATTCTGCGTTCATACGTTTCTCTTTCACATGCGCACAAACATGCATTTATTTACACCTATAGCTTCAAAATTACGGATCTTATTTGTATGAAACTTTTATAGTTTATCGAAAGTAACCCGCAGATAGCCCCAAATTAATTTGAACCATCTGCGTCTTTAAATTTTGCTAAATTGATGCTTTAATTCAGGAGCGAGGGCTACCTCATGCAATATCATAACTGACAGAGTATCTGACCAGTTTTAATAATTCGCTAGAGAAGACATTTAAGAAACGAAAAACTGAGAAGTTGTCACAAAGACTGACAAACATCTAGGAAAAACGAAATTGTGTCCATATATACTCTTATTTGTTAATGTAAAAACAGTTAAACTAAACGCAAATATGAATTTTAAAATACATTTAATATTATTAATTTGATGTCCTTTGATTTTGCAATTAAATTATCATGATTTTAATAATTAATATTTTTGTTTTGTCAGGTTTCGCAGTCGGGTCCAGTACTAGGTGCCCGTACTTGAACAAACGTCGTCAGGTGTTTAGCGTGGGAAGTCGGGGGAGCGAGCCCGGGTGTTTCACATGGCCGCGAGGCGTAGCAGTGTCTCCCGATAATCACATCGTCGTCGCGGATTCTTCTAATCACAGGGTCCAGGTATAGACTCGTTACTTTAAATTTGGTACTTCTTTAGATTGTTACTCCCCTATGTTGTTTAAGAATATAAATGAGTTTGACTAAATAACTATAAAGAAAAAGGAATGTTTAGTGCAATACTTTTGGACAAAGGAATATCACACTTCTGTTTTTACAAGGGGAGTAACAGTCTAAAGATGATAATCCCGTACACCTTCATTAGATTGTCACTCGCCTCTATTTTTTTATAAGGAGAGTATCAATCTAAAGAAGTGCCTTAAAATTTTATAATTCATATTTTTTCATTCAAAGAAGGTAGGTATTCATATGTTTCAAAAGGTTTTTGGGGGGTAGCGGCCCCAAATTTAGAACTAAAATTCATTTTTCGATTTCACCTCGGAGTATGATTTTTCTGAACATGTACGCCAAATTTTGTCAAAATTTGCCCAGTAGTTTAGGTTCCACGCGTCTGCACAGACGACAGACATTTTTTTAAAACCCACTTTTTTGGACTCAGAGGAGCTCAAAACGTGTAAATCCATCAAAATATTAAAATGGAATTTTCGTGCTACCACAATGATTTCTCTTTATATGAGAAAGTAAATAACAGCACTCATATGGACTCACAAATTTGAAAACTTTTAAAAACTTTCTACACTCTTCTATTAAGAAAAAAAAAAGAAACACTACAGAAAAACAAAAACGAAGTACAAAAAAAATTGCCTAAAACCCTTTAGGCAATTTTTTTGCCCTTCGTTTTTGAACGTGGGAATGCAAAGTTAAACAAGTAGTTCGGATAAAAAAAGTCCTATTATGTGCAAATGTTTATCTCTTAAGCTATTTTCTTTCCAAACAGGAAAAAGTCGAACTTTTAAAAAGCTTTGACATGTTAACGTTTCAAAGTTATATCGTAATCCTATAAGGGTTACGATAAACTCTTTTGTTAATGCAAGTAAAAGGATATTAGACTTCTTGAGAAAATGCGAAAAGTTCGAGAAAAAGTTTTTAATTTCACTATTTCTGTTATTAAAGCATATAGCTGGTACATCTGAATCACCTAATACTAATAAGTTAAGTAAAAATTAAAGAATAATAAAACAACTTTTTTGGAGACAGAGTATTAAAAAAATAATTATCATTGTTTCAGGTTTTCGATACCAACGGTATATTCCAGAAGGAATTCGGCCAATATGGTAACGGAGAGGGAGAATTCGATTGCTTAGCTGGAGTCGCCGTCAACAGAATTGGGCAATTTATAATTGCCGATAGATACAATCATAGGATACAGGTAATATTTTAATTACAATTACAATGCACCGTAATATTATTGTTATATTATAATATTCTTCTTTTGCAATTGTTTGACAATATGCAGCCATACACAAAAAAAGAAAAAAATTGGAGCTCACATATTTTCTCTAATGAATTAATTTATTTGATTGGTTATTAATCAAAATTAATATCAAAATCATTTATCAAAATTAAAATAAATAAAATTAATGGGTAGCCAATGCAACTACTATAATAGCAAAAAATAAATAATAATAAAGCAAAAGTGGCTAGTCAATGCAACTACTAATAGCAAAAAATAAACAGATCAAGTGTGTGCTAGTCAGCACACAGGGAGGGTCCGTAGGCCACACTGTATAGTTTAAGTAGTACCCTATTGATGGTGTTTTTTAAAATGCTAAAAAGCTTACTTTGAACTATCCTATGGGTCTGATATTCTCAAAACACATAAACAAACTTCTGATAAAGTATTTTTATCTCCAGTAGGGACGAAATGTAACTTTTCAGGCCTAATTTATAGGTAATAATGTTGGTCTTTTTATCCCTGTTCTTAAAAACAGGGAAATAATGTAAAAACGGGATTATAATCCACGTTCGCCAACCTAATTATTTTGTAAATAGTAGAGAATGAATAGCAAATGTAGTGAATTGGTTGAAATCAGGTTGGCACCATTGCTTTTAAACTCCCAGCTGTATTGCGAGTCATCCTACGATGTTTTGTTTACTTTTGCTTAGCTTTCGTTGAACTTTATTTTTTCTTTTACTTTAAAAGTGATTATTAAATGTTTTAAACCATTTAAATAATTTATATTATTTAATTTCTGTATTAAATTCGTTTATTAAAGAAATACAAATGTTTTCTTTGTTAAATAAATCGTATATAGCGCTTTTTCTGGAGATAAAATTTTGTATTTACCTCGAGAATAATGCATTAATTATTCCCTTGTTATAATTAGCTCCCTCGGCTAGGCCTCGGGAGCTAATTAGCATTAATCCCTCGGCTTCGCCTCGGGATTTAGTTGCCCTGATTACTTCGGCTTTGCCTCAGGAATCAACTCTGTCACGCGGGAAATAATATCTTACATTATTTCCTAGGTGCATAAATAACTATTTTGCCACTGAACCGGACTACAACCATATAAATACATCGAAAAGACCATAATTATAAAAAAAAAAAAAAGTATTTTGTCAATAAAAAATAAAATAATATGTTTTTAGAAATTTCCAAAAAGGGGTATCTTTACTTTTGGTCGAAGAATGTTCAGGAATTTTTTTCAGATTTTTTGCACTTCACATAAGCGAGATAGAGGGGGGGGGGGGGGGGTGCACGTTTCACACCCTCTTCAAACTTGCCTACGCTCGCCCTATCAAAGTTATAACCAAAGAATTATATATTTTTGTAATCAGCTCGACAAAAAATTTTAACCCTTAAGTGTTTTTACCCTAATATTTTTGAAAAATATTTTTTTTAAGTCGCTATATTTTTAAAATATTTGGGTAGGTACAAGACACATACTTACCAAATTTCAAATTGATCGGACGAAAGGTGTAGCCGTGAGAGCACGCGACCGGACGGACGGACAGACACACGCAGGAAAATATAAGGGTCCTTGGTTTTGCCTAAGGACCCTAAAAATGGGATGGGTAGAGGATATTACCTTGAAACGACCCTGTTTTAGTTTTATGCACCAAAAATAGATTCCCAATGATCTCGGGACAAACGCCGGGAGACAAATGTATTGGGAATGAGAAATATAATAGCATTAGCACACACTATTATTAAAGTATAAAACTTGATAAAAATATAAGAAGTAAGGTAAGAATATTATCAGAAGCAACAAAACCTTTTTGCTCTAAGATCTTTTAAGATATAGAAACTTTTACAGTATCTACTAATTCTACTCATTTTGAAAAACAAATGTGCTTTACTTTTGTGCAGACAATGTATAAATTCTTTTGTAAATATGTAGTTATTAATCAAATGAACTTATTGATTAAGAAACTAATGATTATCAAATTGTCATTATATTTGTTTCAGGTGATGGATCCATCAGGAAGATTCTTAAGATCGTTCGGTTCCCAGGGTACTTCAGATGGAAGGTTTAACTATCCATGGGGTGTGACAACAGATGCCCTTGGTTTCATATACGTCTGTGATAAGGAGAACCATAGGGTTCAGGTGAGAATGTCACTATGTATATAAAAAATAAAATAATCCATAGACTTAAGGTTTTTAGGACCCATTATCGCCCTACTAAGTCTAATATGAAGGGTACACGGGAAAAAGGATGTCACATTTTTATAGAAATTGAGTTAGCACCACCATCTTGTAGCTCAAGGCGTGTACTAACAGTACTACAAACCTCATTTTAAAAAAAATATTAAAACCTGCCCAAATGTGTGTTTAAAAATATGGTGTACAGGGGAAGAAAGATGAGGGTCCAAAAAGTACAGGGGAAAAAAGATGAGAGTCCACTACTATGTTCCCCTACCTTGGACTCGCTTCTTAAAGTTAAAGATGAGGGTCCAAAAAGTACAGGGGAAAAAAGATGAGAGTCCACTACTATGTTCCCCTACCTTGGACTCGCTTCTTAAAGTTACTATACAAATCAAAATGCCCTTTTCTTTACAAGATCTATTTGGTGCTTCAAAATAAATTTAGAATCAACAGAGTGTATTTTTACTGCAATTCGTTTAATGGTCGTTAATCTTTTTGAGTTAATTTTAATGTTCTTAAATTTTTCTTTTTGATTCCTTTTTTAAATGTTTTTTTTTTTTTTTAAATAAATAATTAAATGTCAAATAACTATAACAATATAATTATGAAACCATCGTTTTATGAGAGAGTAAAAAAAATAAATAAAATAAGAAGAAGAATAAATAAAAGAAAAAGTTTTTTCCAGTTTCAATAGAATATTTGACCAAACATTCCTGGGGAAAAAAATTGAGAGACCAATGTATTTTAGCTATGTTTGATAATAACTGCTGTCAATTCCAAAATAAGGTCTTTTTCTCAAATTAAATATGATTAAGAATGATTATAATAATAATTTATTTACCTAAAATAATTATAACACCACAAATTGCTTTTGCAGGAGTCTGTAAACATTTTTTTCCATTTTTCTCGAAATACAAAAAAAGTGACTCTCATCCTTTTTCCCGTGTACCCTTCATATGATTAAAGGCATAGCTGAACGAAATCCAATATGGTCTATTTTAAACGATTTAAATCATAAGTACTTACTGAACTCTACTTCAATTATAAACTCATTTTAATCAGTATGAGTAAACTTACAGCTTACTTAAAATTGAAATAATTATTAAAAGTCTTTATTTCTAATTACAATATTTAAAGATAGTAAAATGAAATTCAATTTTAAGTTTTTGGTAGTTTTCATACTACGGAAAGTTTTGCAGGAACGAGACGGCAACTAATGCGACCTCCTTATTTATTCTATGTGAAGGAGGTTTAATGTCCCTTTGTTAGTGTTTCCTTTATTCCCTGTATGAATAACAATTGAATAATTACAAATTTTCTCTTCATCGTCGAGGGATTTACGGATAAACAAAAGAAGATGTGAAGACAAATTTCGATTGAAAAGAAACTTTGCCTCCGTTATATTATAGGGGATTGAAGGTTTTTTTTTGAAAACATAATCTACATAACATTTACTAAATTCTGCAATAGCGGTTACAGTACACCGACAGATTAATGAAGAATACATTTAATTGTAGAATGTCGATACTTATGGGTTTGATATGCAAAATACGTTGATGACTATTAAAACAAAAAAAATTCTCCATTACAGAACTTTACATGTACATAGAGTACTCTGCATGTACATAGAGTACTCTACATGCACAATAGAGTACTCTAGATATGCATAGAGTAGGGGAGAGTGGGGCAAGTTGTCACAGGGTCAATTTGAAGGGGTTAGAGTGACAGGGGAAAGCTCACGTGGCTACTGAAGATAATAACCTTCATTATGTAGACAAACGTTAAGAAAGATGGTGTCACTAGAGCAAACCGTCTGCCATCTATGGCATTTAAACTTTTTAGGCAAGTCACTCACTGCTTTTGTTTCTTTTTAAATTATGTTTTCTGTTTTGTATTTTTTATCTAGGGTGCTATATTTGATGATTATTATTACGTAGTAGTTTTAGCATTGTTTTTCTAAAGCGTTTAATCAATATTATTGGGGCAGAAAAAAAAAATTCACTATAATTAAAAATGGCGCGTTGGGGCTGGTTGTCACAAAGTAAAAGGGGCTAGTTAGTCACACCCAATACCTTCTGTGACAACTTGCCCCAATGCAATTTTTACATAAGAGTATTTCTCTATATTTTAACCGAAAAGGAAAGCGAAGAGAAATAAATAAGGAAAGCGGATTACAAATAATACACTTTCCCCTTTTTATTTGTAATACAATAAATAATAATTTATAATACATTTCATTTGTTAACTGACACTCTCCACTCTCCACCCTTATACATAAAAACGCAGGGTTGATGAAGTCAATTCCCTTACCGAATATTATTTATTTTACATGTAAAATTAACCTTTTAAAATTACGATGAAGCTAGATATAGACGAAATAACAAAACAAAGCTGGTTTGATCTAGGCAAAATGGTGAGCAAGTACAAGGCAAAAACCACTAGAGGACGGCATGCTCCAGGTGTGCCCATGGAGGCGGTTAGGGCTGAAAATTTGCTACTCCACTCGTTCTGCAGCGGAAGCATTTTTAATAAATTACAGAACCTTGGATAGGCACTGCTGTAAAATTAACATGAATGAAATTCAGGGTTAAAGTGTTTCAGTTCCATCTTGCACTGTTGGATACCTTCCTATAAGAAAAATATTTTTTCCTGTACAAGACTGATAGCAGCCCCATAAATAATAATAAATTGTTATTATTTTAACTAGCCAAATCTTATAGCTTAAGGTATTTAAATTTTGTTAAATGTAAGGTTTGAAAAGTGTTAAATCAAAGTGGTAATAATTAATTTATACCTTATGACAACTTACCCCATACCAAGTGACAACCTGCCCCTTGATGGGGCAGGTTGTCACACAAAAAATTAAACTTTAAAAAATAAAATAATAATACTTCTACTAATGCTAGATAAATGAAACTTGTGCCACATGTAGCCTAAAGTTTAAAATAAACAATAGTACATAGAAATTGAAAAAGTACCGAATAGAAAAAAAAAAAAAAAAATATAATCGATAAATTTGTGACAACGTGCCCCACTCTCCCCTACTGACAAGTGCATATGTATTAATTCAAATGAAATTATAATTCGGATCACAAAATCCTAATTCGTTCAGACCAAGTGTTGTCCTGAAACTTGCATTTAAACTAAAAAAAATAATTGATTTTATCTTTTAATAAAGTTATGTTCTCATTCTCGATTACATGTCCCCAATACAGCTGTCAAGATTATAAATGATTGCAAACTAGGGCTGTGTAAAATACGATCTAAGTAAAGTTACCCAGTTTTTTGTAGTCAATCTATGACCATGTTGAACGATGAATTTTCACCCAGAGTGATTGCATAATCTCAAAATAAAATCAACTCCTTGTATTAAGCATATCGAAGGAAATAATTTGGTGTCCAAAGTATATTTGAAGAAAAAATCGGTCAGAGATAACTCAGACAAACTTTCCTATATATACGAGTCCATAATTACTTTGCCCAGTGTTTTCCATTTATTAGTTTTCGTATGTACATTTAATTATTATTGAACATTTCATCAACATTTATCATAAAAATAACATCTTCTCGGCGGGGAATCGAACCCGGCTCTCTCCGTCCGCGTTTTAAGCTATTTTCTCAGGAACTAGATTTTTCCCGGGAAAACGGCTTTTATCATTAGATTCGTATTTAAATAGACTGCATTTTAGAATTTTTTAATCAAAATTGTCGTAACCGTTTTCGAGAAATATTTTTTTTAGAGTTTTTGGGGGATAGCGCCCTCAAATTGGGAGGTAAAATTCATTTCTCGATTTCGCCTCAGGGTATGTGATTTTTCTGAACATGTTTACCAAACTTCGTCAAAATCGGCTCAGTAGTTTAGGCTCCAAGGGTCTGCACAGACAGACATTTTTTAAAACCACTTTTTTGCACTCAGGGG